>OZ010746.1:89097326-89714334 GCA_963932245.1 Tachinus rufipes | reverse complement strand
TTTTTGATTCAAAAAATGTTGTTTATTAGGTATTTTTCATAGATTTTATGCTTTAAACATGATTTCTGCGCGATTTTTTTAATCATTTCTTATGGCAAATAGTATTTTTTGATTTGATGCGTTTTGTCTAAGAATTGAGTTTGTTAAGCGTTCTTGATGCAAACAAAGTTGTGCAATGGACAATTTTATATAGATTATATGCCATAATCCTGACTTCTGAGCGATTTTTTTATATTTTTTTTAAGCAAATAGCTTTTAGTGCGATTGTTGATGAGTTTTGTCTAAGAAATGTGATTCCTGAACGTTTTTGACGCAAAAAAAATGTGTGCATTGGGCAATTTTAAATAAATTTTATGCCATAAGCATGATTTTGAGCGATTTTTTATTATAACTTGCATCCATTAGCTGTTTAGTGCGATGTTTGATGAAGCGATTTTTTTTTCTTGTAGAAAATCGCTTTTTTGAGCGATTTGTTTAAGAAATTTGTGATGCAAAAATGTTATGCAATGGGCAATTTTAATTAGATTTTTTTGCAATAATAATTTGCAGCAAATATGCATTTTATGCTATGTTTGATGAGAGATGATTAAGAAATGGGTTTTTAGCGCTATTAACGCAAACAATGTTCTGCATCGGACAATTTTGTGTAGATTGTATGCTATAAACATCATTTTTTGCGCGATTTTTCATTATTTATTGTGCGATTTTTGATTCGAGTTTAAAAGGATTTTCTGTGCAATTTTCTTATAATAAATGGGTTTTATGCGCAAATTTTTGGGTGAATTATATCTTTAAATTGAATATTAATCTTCTCTTTTGTGCGGTAGAGTAAATTGAACTTTTACAAACAATTACTATTTTAGGTAGTTTTGCTCCCCTCTCTCTGCCTACGACACTGACGTGAACAAGATTTCATGTGTATACGTATTGCGCGGTTGTCTAACCTTTAATAACATTAAGTTAAGATTCTATCAATTTCAGAAAAATCCTTATTGTAGCTGAGATGCATCTTAATTAAGTTGGTACAACTGGATACACTATTACATTAGTTTCATATCTGCAACAACTATGTCTGGATATTTCATCTCAATTATATTTTTAAAATTGAATCATTGGAGTTGGAGTAATTAATTGTTGGGAACTCAATTAATTACATACATACAAACTTGACAAAACTAATTATAAAGTTTATTACAAAGTGAATTACAAAATTTACCTAATATGGTGAAATTGAAATAAGCTACAATTAAAATAAAGTGGGAAGTGAATTGTTTTAAAATAAATGTTCAGATGAATTATTTAGTCAAAAATTAATAATATCAGCAAAATTCCTTTGAAGGACACAATTAAAAAAAGTAGAATACAATATGTTTAACTTATTTAATTCTAAGTATTAGAAAGCAGAGGTAATAAAATTTGTTACATGAAAATGTCAATTTTATTGGAAAGTTTGAGTTAAAATATTTGGAACGTTGCCATCTGCCATACATCTAATTCAATATAATGTAAACAAAATATTGTTGCCCAAATTATGAATATTTCAGTATTGTCTTATTATGATTATTTTAACAAGATTCAATTAACTGGCAATTCTGGAAAAAATATAATTACTTTAATTATGTAAAATATGTAACAATGCTCTTAATTTGCAATGAATGTCAAACAAGGTCAATCATAGTACAAACAATAACTGGAAAAACCTATTTCTTTGGTTAACAATGATAAATAATAATTTAATAGCAATATTATTATTATAAGGGCAATAATTTAATCATCATTTTTAAAACAAATATTTCATTGTAGCCATTTTTGATAAATACCGTAGAATATTAGCAAACGATTTGAAAATAATATGTTCCAAACACAACCTTCATTTTCTGCTTCACTGAACTAAATAATGGGATGTTGTTTAGATGCACATTTCCTAGAATAGTTAATAGTGGTGCAGAGATGAAACAAAACTTTCTCAGGATTGTTTCTAATTCACAAAAAAATCTAGGGGGAATTTAAACAGGAAATATTAAGACTATAAATAAATGATTTATTGAGATTGGAATATTTAATTACATTCCTAAGTACTTTAGTGAGTAATTGCTGCCTAAACGATTATTCGAAATGAAAGAAAACAATTTTACATATAATCACGTTTCATATTGAATTATTGACTATAAAATTGTTAAAACAAACTAATTAATCTTAAGAATAATTGCATTTTTAACACTGATTATCTCTATAACAAATTCTAAGTAATTGTGTTAATTAATAGAATATGTGTGAAGTGCGTCTAAATATTTATAATTAAAAAAAAATTATGAATTTATTTGTAATAATAGCTACAGCAGTAATGCACAATTTTAATCTTTAATTTGGTTTTATTACTGCGTGTGCATATACAAGTTCTCTATAAAATTGTTACTATTGAAAGTAAGTTGTGATGTGGTAACCTAACTTATGTAATTCCTGTTTAAATTTTCAAATTAAAACGTTTTAATAAAATGTAGTTACTTCTAATACAACTACTTTAGATTGGCCGCACACATGCTCTTGCGGGTTTTAGCACATTTTTCTCGCGCTAATATTCTATAGGGCAAGCAGTGGCGTAGCTAGGATTTGTAGTCTTCTTTCGCAAAATATTGAAAAGGAGCGCTACTGTAGAGTTAAAAATGGCGTGTATTTTATACTTTTTTTCTAACTTTTTGATAAACCGTGGCAGGTCAGGTCTCTTTTGTAGGATTGGAGACCTCCAAAACGTCTGCTGCTGAGGACGCTAAAGTGACTTTACTGTACATGAGCAATCATAAAAGTCAATTAAATCTGTGATACTACGCATGACCGAGGATTCTTAAAGTGGCCGGAACACTGATTTACTATAGTTAATTTTAAGATAGATTTAATGAAGAAAAGTAGACTTTAGACGACCGGTCTGTGCTTGTAGACGAGATGTGAAGCGCTGATATCTTCTATCTTGAAATAGAGCATTATTTTCAAATTGGGTATTGCGCATACGCGAAACTGCTGGTTACATATTGAAGTAGGCAACCGAATGCACATTGTTATTAAAACGAAATTCACAACAACGATTTGTTTGCCCTTTTATCATTCTTTATCTCCATCTCTATCCACAACTTTTCTATAATCATTAAAGCGTTTATTTGTATAATTTTTTTAGAAAATTAATTTTATTATTATTTATTTTGTATTTTTTTCTGTTTATAGGCAGACCAACTTACAGAAGAACAAATTGCGGAATTCAAAGAAGCATTCTCGCTCTTTGATAAAGATGGTGACGGCACAATCACAACCAAAGAATTAGGTACCGTAATGAGGTCGCTAGGTCAAAATCCAACGGAAGCTGAACTCCAGGATATGATTAATGAAGTAGATGCTGATGGTAAGTGAAATCTAGAAAATTGAATTCAAACGATAAATTTATTGATGTACGCGACAAATAATTTAGTTTGGTTGCTTTACTGTTAAAACTTTGAATTAAATTACAGTACGGCGGCCATTTTGTTTATTACTAAAATATAATTATTGAAATTATAACTCATGTGATGCAGTTGGATTTTAATTACACATACAAAGACGCTTTCCATGTCAGTGGTGTAGGAATAAATATTGCTAAGCAATTTAGTTAAAAAAAAGCGAAATTGCTTGCTTGATAATAATATTGCTATCTAGCAATATTCATAGAAAATTGGGCAGAATAGGTGTGCAGTTATAACGTAGTGGCTTGAAAAAAAAAAACGATAAAATGTACGCCGCTGGTTTATTTACAGACTGATGAAATTTGCTCACAACTTGTAGGATACAGCCATAATCACAAAGTTGCTCTTTCAAGGAATTGTTTTGATTTTTCGGGCGTCATAAAATCTTTATCTCTACGTCACTGGCATGGGTCAAAATAATTAAAAATTACGCAATTTGAATGACTTGTGTATATAAAAACTTGTTCACATTAATAAATATCTACTTTAAATTGAATTTGGCCTAAATTTATCAATGAAATTGCTTGCTGAACGAGTTTTTACGCGACTTTTAATCATTTTTGCAACCTTAAATGTTTGTGGAACATAACTAGTATGATTCTAAGCGATTTTCATATTTTTGCCTTTAGTGAATTGTTTACGCAATTGAGCATATATGCAATGGATTTTCTGGGCAGTTTTTGGTAAATTTTACAAGATAATTTGCTATTCTTATTCAGTTCTTACGAAGCAAATACGTCTAGTGAGCTTTTTTTTGCTTTAAATGGGTTTTTGATTAATTTGTGTTCTAAACAATTATTAATGATTGTTATGCATTAAATGATATTTTTGGCCTGTTTTGCTTAAATAGATTGTCTGCACATGTTTTGATAAATTAATGTGTGTTATGAGCGATTTTAATGTTTTTTATGCTGAGCGATTTTTGCAACATTTGCTTTGAATAGTTTTTTTATTAATGTACACAATTAAATAAATTGTTTCCATATGTTTATGCAATAACTAAGATTTCTGAGCGATTTTTATTCAATAAATACGTTTTTGTAATTCGATACATTTTATACAACAATTGGATTTTCTTGGCGATTTTGAATCAATTTTTTACGCAATAAATTTGCGTCTTGAGCGACTTTTTGTTTTCAATAGGTTTTCTGCTAAATTTTTTTCTTAAAGTTTATATTTTGGTCGGTTTTTTAAAAAATTACGCAATAATTTGATGTTTTGAGCAATTTTCAACAAATTTTAATGCTTGTTTTTTATCATTTAATGAATTATATGCGCAATTGCGCATGTGTGAAATGGACTTTCTGGACAATTTTTGATCAGTTTTACAAAATAAATAGTGTTTTTGATGAATTTAACGCATTGAATTTGTGTTTGGGCGATTTTTTATGCAGAACATAAATTTCTTGACCGATTTTATCACATTTTGCTTTAAGTGGGTTATTTCTACAGTATTTCTGACCAATAAATTTGTGTTTTGCGCAACCTTTTAATAAGTTTCTTGCAATAATGTTTTTCTGAGCGATTTTTAATAATTTTATGCCACAATTAGGTTTTCTGAGCGACTTTAGATGTTTTTTAAGCATTTTTACGCAATAAATGGGGTTTTTGAGCGATATTAGAAGATTTTTTTGTTGCGTTTTTATTTAACTAACAATTAAGGTTTCTGAGGTTTAAACCAATTTTATGCAGCAAATTGGTGTGTTGAGTCGTTTTTAAACAAATTTATCTATGCGCCCTAAACGATTTTTGGTTTTAATGAATTTTATGAGGTAAATATTTAGAATTTGTGCGATATTTGAAGATTTTTTGCTCTAAATTTTATTAATTTACTTTAATTTAATATTTAATAACGATTGGGTTGTTTTGGGCGATTTTAATAAATAAAATTGGTGTTTTGAGTTATTTTCTACAAATTGAATTTGAAGCGTTTTGAGCGATTCTGTTTGTTTTAAATAGGTTGAGCGATTTTTATGAAATAAATGGGGATATTTGAAGAATTTCTTTGTGCGAATGGCTTTTTGGTACAATTTTTGATACATTTTATGTAACAATTGGGTTTCTGAGCGATTTTAATAAAGTTTACGTTATGAATGGCATTTTGAGCTATTTTTGACGAACTCGTCTATGTGTCTTGAGCGGTTTTTTGACCAATTTTGATAAAGTTTACACAATTAGTTTTTATTTTGGGCGATTTTTGAAAATTTGACGCATTAACTTGATTTCTGAGCGATTTTTATCAAATTTTAAAGCGGCAAATAGGTTTTTATTTATTTTTATGATCTTTTGTGCAGTTTTTGATTCATTCCATGTAAAAATGGGTGTTTTGAGAATTTTGAATGAGTTTTTTATGCAGAAAATTACCTTTCAACGCAAATGTTAATAAATATTGGTGGTTTTGTGTGTAATTAAGAAAGCAAAGCCAGCTTATTTGCCTCATAAAATTCGATATTTATGATTATTTTTACAGAATAAATCAGTATTTGTACATTTTTTGATTAGTTTTGTGTATAACGCCCCCTTTGTCTACGACACTGATTTTAAGTTAATAAACAAAATGGCCGCTTTGAAGTAACTTGCATCATCTAATATATCCATAACGTTAATGAATCTTTAAAAAGATGCAACCCACAAGCTCTATAAAGCCGCTTCCACATTAAATATTTTCGTTGTATATTGAATACGGTGCAAATTTGTATGAGCGCTACTAATTTATGCCAGTGTGTGGACGTATGCGGCGCAAATAATAAAGAAAATGTGCCGCATTCCAAAACACGCAATACATTTGTTGTCGTTTTTTTTTATACATCAAGTGGATTTGCGTTTTTAATTTTTTAAAGTTTGCAATAATGTACTAGTTAACTACGTCTTCAAATGGATGGCGGCTAATTCAAAATTAATTTGTTAAAAAACTGGGTCAAATTATTTGTCCGTACATTGTGTAAAAATTGTGTTTAAATTTATATAAACAATTTGTTAACATTCACACACAAATATAAATTTAGGAATGCAAAATCAATTTAACACGAATCAAAATGTTAACATTTCATTTCTAATCAATTTGGTCCGTATTAACTTCTAATATATAAATACATTAGTTGAGATTTATTTTTAACTATTACAATGGTGCTGAATCATAATACTTTTACATTGCCATTCATATTTAGAATAATTAAAATATTATTACTCACAATACATAATACATAAGGAAATCCATAAAAAGATTAATGGAATATGAATCGTTTATATCGAAATTTCCATTCTAAAATGTGAAGCATACGAATTTAATTTCTTCAAATTTGTTGTCATTTGCATATGTTGTAATTGTGCATTGAATTTAGAGTTCGGCTAATTGATAACCCACACACGTAACATTTCATTATACTGTTATTCAGATTTGAGTTGAATAAATGTATACAAATACAGTTAACCACGGCTTTCTAAATTCCCTTTTCTTTTCTTTAATTAGAAACAGTGAATTTTATCTATTTTTAGTAGAGGATTATTACATTTCACTCATAAAAATAGAAATAAACTTTGAGAAGGTAAAAAAAGAAACCTTCATATTTTAAAATAAATTATGTCAATCATATCAGATGACAGAAAATTATATTTGCCTTTTCAATATTAATTTCAATTGATTTACAATGTTGCATTTGTTACATACATATATGTATTAAAAATAAATTAAATTGTAGTTTTTGGAATTTAATTAGTTTGTTTGGGTAAAATAATTAATTGTCTGAAACTGTTAATATTTGATGTCTACAGTACAAGTGTATTCGACCGGTTGCAAGCGTATTCCACCGAATACAGCCGAACAAGAAAACAAAATGTTTATTTTACAGATGAGGCAAATACTTGCGACTCAAAATTAAGGCATTTTTGCCGAGCCAATGCGTTTACACTGTAACCCCAGCCTTATGCGTATACACTGTAACCTCAGCCTTATGCGTATACACTGTAACCTCAGCCTTATGCGCATACATGTTTGGTGACCGGTTATGGTTTTGGTCCTTTTTGCAAATATTCTGTTGCTTTAAACAATAAAAAATTTAAAAAAGGAGTCCAAAGCGTGTTTGAAGGGGGTGGGGGTTAACACCGGCACGTCTTCTTCAAGCGACTTATATAGGGCGTCACCACAGGGAAGTGGGGTGAAGTTGCCTGCTTGGGCTTAGTTATGCAATAAATTTCATTTAGCTTTAGGCGCAATGGATCTTGGTGCTCTTGGGCACGGTGAGTTGGTTGTCTGGGTTTCTTGGTAGTGGCTGGTGTGGTTTGGATCCATGGTTTTGTGGACTTTTATGAGCCTCGTATGCTTTTTCGTATCTTTATGGTACTTCTTGGTATTGGTTTTGGTACTTTTCGTATTGCTACTGCACGGACTGTTGTCTAGCCAACTAAGAATTGCATCGGGCATCCGTCTTCGGTTCTCGTGGACATGGTGTATTGGCATACAAACATACACATGTCTTTTCTGTGGCTCGGTGTACCTGACACTTTGATTGCCTACTCCGAAAGGGAACGGCACTTCTTAGATCTCGAACTCTACTATCTACACCTTTGGACAACAGGAATCTTTCAATGGCGGTGCGATGAATTCACATCTATCTACCATTCGCTTACTTCTTAAAACTCTTTGTGGGTGACAAGTGGCTAATCAGGCACACATCAAGTATCGGACGTGGTTGGATCTGAGTGTTGTTGAGTAGTAATCTTTCAGCTCCTGTTTTAGTGTTAAGTGTATTGATGAGTTGTGTTATCGTGCGGGTTTGTCAGTTTATTGTTGGACGATTAGACTGCGCGAGTGCGCTACATTAAAGGGTTTTTAGTCTGCGGATTTCACAGTCTTTGTCCTATTTGTCAGCTGGTTCTTTCTGCGACTCAGTGGTCTTCTTAACTGATGCTGCGCTGGCGACTAGTTGAACGGGTCGCGGGAGTACGTCTATATCTGACTGCAACCGTGCTTTTTCTTATGTTTGCGCTGAACTGATTGACTGATACAGGTAGATGATGCAGGCAGATTCTCTGAAGAAGTTCTCTAGGCACAATGGACTTTACTTTAGGAAAAGGTGCTAAACCTGGACTTACAGCTGACCTGGGGGGTTAGGGGCCTACGGAAAGGTTCTTTTGATACAAGTGACCCTTTTGCTCTCTACGTGAAACTGTAATCTCCGGAAGCATTTTCCCAGGTGACGTGGTGTTTGTCACCCTGTCACAGGTTTGACTTGGGGTTGCTGGTTGATTTCATGTTGACTCTGCGCACTTGGTCAGACAGCATTATAATTTTTTTATACTCCGTTGGTTGGGACTAACCCACATTCTATCCCTTATCTTCTCATTAGCTTTGGTATTGGTGATTGGTTGCGTTCTTAAATCGTCATCAATTCTTTACCGACTTTAGTCGGAAAGTTCAATAATATAAGATGATTAACTTCTCGGTTCCATATCACTTGTTTTTTAGGGGACCAGGGTCTCTAGAATAATCTTGTAAGGCGTAATCCGTACTTACGGGTTTAACGGAGCAAAAGCGTTACTGAATGTTGCTAGCTTGAATTCAAAGTACTAAGAGCTTGTCTTCATGACGGTCACCTGGTAGCCAGTATTATTGGTTGCCACATGTCTCTGCAGAAATAAACTATTCTGGCCGCGCCAGGATTTTTTGGGTGAAGATGGGGCAAAAAAAATTTGTTAGCTTCTTTCTGGTGGTGATAGTGTTTGATAAACTCAACTGAATTCCATTCCGGCTTCCTGGGGGCTTTGAAAGGATGGTAATCAGCTTTATGCCGAAGAAATCTTGCTCGGAAGACTCCGCATTTTACTAAAGATGTTTTGTTGGTTTGTACTAATAGTGTGTACTTGGTCGCAGTTTGTTAACATTTTTTAACGGTTTGTACCAATAATGTATACTAGGTTGCCTACAATTTTTAAGATTTTTCTTGGTACAGTCTTGTCTGACCACTTTAGCAAGACCTGCTTTTTATCAGTTTTTTTTTTCTTTCAAAGTGCCTACTTTAAGTCTGCAGTGGATGACATTGTTGCCGCATGTCTTGAAGCTGTTGATAGGCTTAGGAGTTTATTGGATCGATGTGGCTGTGTGAATTGATTTAATAACACAATGAATAATCTAGTACGTGGACCGCATACAAAACGGCTTGTGAGATGGCACTTAAATAGTGCAGGAGCTGTGATCTTCCGAATCGTGTCAGCAATAGACACAATTTTACGGGGGATTTGTTCCAGTTCCACCCATATTTCTGCTCACTACAAAATAAAGGCGTAAAAAACATATTGGCCGCGGGTTTGAATTTATATACCGCATAAACGTACAGATTATGCACAACATCCTGTCTGTACACGTATTTTACGATATGATGAGATTAATATTTTTGCATAATTATAACTTATTAAAAAAAACTGTTCCATTGACTAATGAATAAATAAAACAGTTTTATGTTTGGTGACATTTTTTTGTACCAGATATTAACATTTTTATTCTGGACACGTCTAAGAAAGTTTAGAAGATGGCGCCGAATTTGTTTGTACTAGAGTGTGTATATTTGTCTCCAGCCGTGTTTAAGGGTTGAATTCTTTAAGGGAAGTTAATCAGCTTCGAGTCGATTGCGCGTGGAGTCTTTAGAGCATTTTGCTAATGACTTTTTTCTTGGTTAGTACTATGGTATTTGGTTGCCTACATAATAAATTTGATTTTTCGCTCCCTTGACAGATGAACAGTTGAGAGTGGTCGATTGTTACCTACTTGTTACGTATTCTCGAAAACGAATTATTTCTTTATGTACAACATGATAATTCATATACCGTGTAAACGTTCTGATTATGCACAACATTTGGTCTTTACACGTATTTTGTGACATAATGAGATTAATATTTTTGCATAATTTTGTATTTTATAAGCTACGCTTATTTTTTAATGAAAAATAACGACAAAGTTTTGCCAACAAAAAAGTCGGTATTGCCCTAAAAACAAAAGACTTTCAGTTGAATGTTACACACGAAAAAGTACAAAAGCGCACATATACAACAAATATCTAATTATTTCCATTGTCATTGAAAGAAAACCAATTACTTTTTAATTAATAAATCCATGAATAAATTTGTTGATTACAATAGCTTCACGGTTTACATACGTTTGTTATTATCGGATAGAATTGCCCATTGTTTCAATTTCTCCTATTGACCGGAAAGGATTGTATTCCATGAATTTAATTTGCTGATATGGATTTTTCCAGTTTTGGCATTTTAGGTCGCAAGATGCCACTGCAATGGGGAGTGGCCAGCCGGAAAAAATCATTATTCTGCACAACAGCGGTGGGTTTCTGGGGCGGCTGATGACCTATTAAAAATTCAAGATTAAAATGCCGCGCTATTCATTTAAGCGCCACACTTTTTTTATATTAATTATAATCTTGTTAAACTGTTTTAATTAGTTCCAGTTTAAAATTGTTATAAATATTGATCAAATTCAAGGTTTGCATGAGTTTTCAACATGTTATGTAATTCTTGCACAATTTGCAGACGCAGTTTTGTTAATATAATTGAAGAAGATACATGTTTGGGGGAAGTGCGTAGAATATAAATATTATCATTATGCGCATCAAATAACGATTCAGATTTCCGTGTCATTATTTTATCATAAAATGCTAGTTAAATTGAATTGTGTAATTTCTATGAGGAAAAATCATCTTAAGTTTGTTCCAGCTCAGTAATTTGTTTGTGTGCGTAGTGGTGGAAACCTATTTTATGTATTGGTTGTTTGTTTTTGTTAACTCATGTTATCGTTTATGAATGATAAATAAATTACTATCACGACTCAGTTGGCGATATAGAGTAATTCTTGATTAAATTTTATTGCCAACAATTTATTTTAATAGCGTTATTTTACACTCCAACTATTATCGTAAGTGACTGATTGTGTTTTCTAATGCAAACAATTTTTTCGCGATAATTTTATGTTCTAGGAATTATTAGTAATAATATCCTGGCATAAATGTTTACAGAAAAAGTATTATGTTTAATTTAATCATGAATATATAAACAAGTAATTGTTATTAAGTTTGATCCATTGTTATATTTATTAAATGTCGTAAAGAAATTGTTTTAAAATGGTAATTAATATTTAAAATAGGTTTTGGGAAATGCATGAACAATTTTAAAGAATAGAATTAATAGTAAACATTTGATTGGAATGTTTTATCATTTAATTTTTTTTGTAAGAGTTTGAATGGGTATTAAATAAAATTTTATTATTTGCTTCCACCGCATCGCATTGCACCCTCGCTCATCGCTCCAACCATATCATCGTACCCTCGTTTATCGCTCCAACCATATTATTGTATCTTCGTTCATCACACTCTAAACACATCATCGTACCCTCGTTCATCGCTCCGACTTTGGAACACAGGAGCTTTGATTTAGTGTTTTAGTATCCGAGTGATGAGTGATGGTACGATGATATGGTTGGAGCGATGAGCGAGGGTACGATGATATGGTTGGAGCGATGAGCGAGGGTACGATGATATGGTTGGAGCGATGAGCGAGGGTACCACGCTATGGTAAAAGCGATGACCGAGGGTGCTCGTTGGGTTCGCACACGGTGTATGTCCACGATTAGATCCATTCAATCTCAACAGCTCCGAGCGTAGCACCGTACTCTAGCTCAGCGCTTTAATCTTTTGAGACTGGTTTACATCTTAGCTTGGTGGTATCTTTGTTGATTACTTCGATTTTTGAGCGAAAGTACTAAGCTAGGATCGAAGTTCTAGCGTAGGTTGGATCTGCTAGAATCGAAGCTTCAGTGTTGGAGTGCTGAGCATAAAGCAAGGGTTCTATGCTATAGTGGAAGCAAGGATCTCTTTTGTGTCCGCACATTAAGGTTGTCCACAATCAGATCTCTGATATGTTTATATCTAATTTTTGCACGACAAAATGACGGCTTTTATAAATATTTTATACATCGGTACGACTTTGATTTAAATGTTTGAATCGAGGACAAATTGAATCATCTATGAATTGAAGTTTTTACGAAGTCTGTACTGTCCGATTTCTTTTTAGGGGAATTGATTCCGGTAAGGTTCTGTTTGACTATAAGCTTCATATTGGATAGTGTTAAGCTGTTTAAATAGTTGATCCAGCTTGCGTGGAATGGTTAGTATGTCCTTGTGTGTCGAAGAATAACATTGGTCCAAACACTGTTTTCAACTCTGGGTAGAGTACATGTATGAGCTAATACATTGGAGCAAACCTCAATAAGATCTGGCGGACGGACTGAATGCATTACTTATGTGTGAATGACACGCTACAAGTTAGTTTTGATGTGCGTTTGAAAAATTGAGAACTGACAGATAGCGGCCAACTTTAGGGCGGTTTTTGGTTCCAACAACATATTATGTCTCAACTTGCATTGTCCTTACGGTTGGGGCCAGTGTATGGATTCACTTTCAAAGAGCAGAATTCCGCGGTATTTTAGATGCGCATATGTTGGTACTGTCGGTACTGTCCTCGAGATCTGGAAGCAGCTTGTTAAGGACAAAACTAGTAGTAGGTGCACTATGTATAGACCTCTTAGATTTTTTGTGCATGTTTTGGGTGGATGCATTCACTGGTTTATAGGCGACTTCTTGGAGATGTCGTTCAGGTGTGGAGAAGCTTTGGGGCGTCTGCGATGGTGTTGTTCCCGGTGACCAACTGTGCAATGTCACGGAGAAGGCTTCTCTTGTAAGGTCTACCTTTAAAAAAACTTGATTAAAAGGTTCTAAAATTTCTAAGAAGTTTAGAATTAGACAAAGGTTTCTTTCTAGAACTGTTCAGGAGTTTCAAGAAATTGGTAAAAAAGTTCTCAAGTCATCAAAAAATCTTTACAGCTTTTTAAAGTTTCTAGAATTTGATCAAATGCTTCTGAAATTATTATAGGAGCTTCTAGAGTTGGTTAAAAGTTTATAGAACTAGGTAAAAATTTTCTACAGTCATCAAAAAGTTATTCAAGAGTATAAAATTTAGTAAGGTTTCTAAAATTGTTTGTTCAAGCATTTTTAGAACTTTCTAGGAGTTTCTAGAATTTTGTTAAATGTTTCTAAAATTTCTCAGGAGCTTCTAAAGTTAGTTAAAAGTTTAATCAAATGTTTTACGACTTTCTAAAGTTGGTCGAAAACACTTTAAAACTATATATATCCCCACAGATTTAAAGATTTTCTACAGAATATTGACGATTGCACATTTTACTACGTAGTTCTCTGATGATCATGCAGTTTTTATGCATTGACGTCGTTGTTAATGCTCTGAAGTAAATGTAATAGAGTAAAATTGATTGTTGGGAACGTTGCAAGGCTGTTTTCATTAGCAAACCACTTAGTCGAAAACTGATCTTTAAGCCTAAATATGGTTTTGGAGTTTATTTGTTTGCATTTGTGCGCCTATACATCTTCTACGCTGCTTTTGTCTTGTCGGCGTTGGTTTAAAAATTGATTTGACAAATGGGCCTGGTTGGTTGTGTCTCTTGATGTAGTTTGACGTCGTCAAAAGCGAATAAATGATGGAGGGAAGTGGGCTATTGAGTAGACGTTGTCATGGATTTTTCGGTAATTTATGTTAAGCCGATCCGAAATTGTTCGTTATTTTATTTTGACCGAAGCCGAAAAGTGTTCATCTTTGGTCTTAATTGATCAAGCGTGAACATCCACTTATAGCACGTATTTTATATTTAGGTTGCGCGCTTCGGAAATGTTGCAGGTACTATTCCGAGGCACGACACGCGACTATTTTATGGCAGCGCTGTTTATATACAATTTACATGTAAATATTTCCGATGCACGCGAACGAAAAAATAAGGGACTTGCACAGATTGCAATAAAGCTTTTCCGATGCACGAAATAAAGTAAAAGGGAAAAAGAAGGTACCGGTTGCTTGTCGCAAAACTACTTTAACTCTTAAAATGTGCTTTTTAAATTTGTTAATCCGATCTGCGCCACCCATATGCTAACATTTCCGAATCACGCGACTGAAATAAAGTTGCGGTTGCATTGTCGGAGAACTACTAACACAATATTTTTAGGGTGTCATTCCGATCTGCGCGCGACCCTACTGGTCATATACATTTTAGTCGTTGACATTTCCGAAGCACGCGACCACGACCGAAATAAAGTACATAATGAAAAAAAGGTCTCAAAAAAAGAAGGTTGCTTGTTTCGCTGTTTCAACACTTTAAGTATGCGTAGCCAGTATAATATATCTGAGCGACCCTACTTATTATATATATATTTTACATATAAACATTTCTGAAGCACGCGGCCGAAATAAATTATATGGGAAAAAGAAGGTCGCGGTCGCTTGTCGCGCGCATAGCAGAACAACCGTAACGCGGCTGATATTTTTATAATTTTAAAATACATTACAAATCTGATTTTAAAATGTTTGATAATCTCATCTTTTACGCACTAATTCAATATAACGTGGTTTTTCTGCGCGGTGCGTGATCACTCACATACGGTTTAAATCTGTCAACGCCACGTCGTCTGTTTTGGCGCCAAGTAACCATTATTATATTTCACGTATATGCAAACCCTCACAGGTGGCCATTGAGCTTCTTGTATGTAGTATTTTTAATAGATACAAATGCACCATCAAAATTGTTAAATGATTACTTTTGCTTTGGCTAGCATATTCCATTACTTTGAAGGTCGCTCCTAATTTCAATACATATTTCTATTACGTTCGCCAAAACAATAAAATTATAACTATTAAAATAAAACAATTTTGTTTCTTTAATATGCTATTTCTATTTCATTATTGATACGCCATTTTAATCTATAAATACTTTCAAAAGGTTGACGACACTAATTTGAATATTGTAAATTTAGAATTAACTGTAAGCATGTATTATTTCCCAGTTACGGAATTCGCATATGAAATCATATTTTTTGCAAAAAATGTGTTGAGAATAAAAAAAAACAAAAAAAAAATTTGGCAAACAATTCGAGTCACGATTTGGCACATATTTTTATACATCTCACATGAGCGTGATTATGTATATTGGTGAATAATAGATATAACAATTAAATTAACTTAGTTGGCCTTAAAAAATAGTTTTAAAGTTTATTTTTAGTATTGTAATTTTTTTGAGGTGTTTATATTTTGTGTCAACAAATTTTTGGTTGGAACTAGTTAGGTATAAATAGTTTTGATGATTATAGTCAACAGTATTGATAATAATTTGGGTCAAGGCCAGATTAATAAAAAAAATATCAAAAGGAACAATTTTCTAGAGCTATGCGGCAGATCTGGTCAATCAATTCGAATTATAACTTTTGAATTTTGGCTATTGTTACCACAGATTCTATAAGAATTGCTTGTTGCTGTGCTTTGTGGTGTTATGACTTGCTTAATTCAATTGGTATTGATGCCTCTGCTCATGTTTTAACGCTGGCCTGTTTATTTTATATACCGTATAAACGTACAGATTATGCACAGCACTATGTCTGTTTATGTATTTCTCGGCATGCTAATGAGATTAAAGTGGGTTTTTAAGGATACTTTTAATATCTTAGACTGCCCTAGAGCATGGCGGTCTTCTCACACAATTGTGATGTTTTTAGCGGTAACCACTACGATAGCGACCATATACCGTATAAACGTACAGATTATACACTTATTTTAATTATTATGTTTCTTAAGCTGTAATATATACTTGACTAATACATAAATAAATAAATTCCCACACCCAATGAGTTTGTGCGAATCCGGAAAACCGCAGATATCTCGGAAACATTGCGTCCGTATCTGTTTTGCTGAAATAGAAACTTTGAAATATTCATTCAAATGCGGTTTTGGTCCAAATTGATCAACCGTGGCACCCACTCTTTTATACAACAAAACACATTAATTGGAATTTATCCAATAATAATATTTGCATGTTATGTCAAATGATAATCGTATTTTATTTCCACTTGTTACGCCATGTAAATATCATTAGTTTATCTAATCATTTGCACCCTCATATGTAAATGAATGGTATTGTATCCGCAACTAGTGTATTTGATTTGAATGAGTTAATTGTGTAGAAAATTCAATGCTTTGCAACAATTGTATGTTCCTGGATTAAATCATTAATAGATTCTGATTCATAAAAATCCTGTTATATTTGCCAGCATTAGAGTTTATTAATCTGGTTTATAAATAGCATTTTAATCATTTACATTACCATGAGTAATGAAGTTTTCAATGAAATAAAAAAAAAATGTTTTAAAATGTTTGAATTCTACTGAAGTAATAGAATAATCATTACTCACATTTCGAGGAGATAATAATATTTATATAACTACATCACGTTTAACATTAATTCTTCCATATTGACAATCCATCAAAGTTGATTTTATTTATTTAAATAAATATTTAACTCATCTATGAACAATTAGTATTTTATATCTAAAATATTTGTTGCTTGATAAAAGAATGAGTAAGCACATAATCTAATTAATATGAATCAAAGTGTTTGAAATTCCTGCCCATGACATTATTCAAATGTTTAAACTAATTCTGAGTAATTATTTATTTTGTATTAAAAAAATAAACATTTTTTTATTTAATATTTTCTTAGTTAATGCCGAGCACAAACTTATCTTATCTTGTGTAAATTTGATTATCTATGTACTCAAATTGTTTTAGTGGATTGCAAAAAGTATCTCAAGATCAAAGCGTCTCAAGTGTTTTTAAAATAATAATAAAAATTACAGATTAGATATCGCGGTTTAGATATTTATCAGTAATTGTGTAATTCTTATTGCTAAGATTATCAAATTTAGACCATATAAGAAGTTTATTGATAATGAGATTTTTCTAGGATTAAACGAGATAATTGATTGGTTAAATTTTAAAGCAATTTGTGCTCTAAGTCAAGGCCGTGGTTACATTAGATGCATTTTAATTTATTACCATTGAATCAGCCAAATCATTGCATTGTTATTTTTTTTCTGCTTTTCGGCAACCAACTAAAATAATAGTTAATGATACTTAAATATTCTGGAAATGTAAACGTAATTTCGTTGCGGGTAAATAATTCAAGGATATATGTATATTTATAGTAGCGTTTCTATAGTTCCTTAGTAAAAATCAACAATAAATAAAATTCTTCCAATTATTATGGGTATTACGCATGCATCATGAATTTAATAGTGGTTGGTTTATTGCTTATTAAATAAGTTTGATTACTTTTTTGTTTATAAGAAATTAATGAGTTTAATCATGGTTTTAAAATTAGTTTTAAAATGACGTTTATTAATAGTAAATTTACCGGAAAGTTGTAAATGATCAAAATTGCTTTTCAAATGATTTATTACTGATACACTATTTAAAGTTCTTTAATAGTCTAACATTGAAATTGATTTTTGAGATATAAAATTTATATTTGGAATTGATACATTTTATTGCACAATTAAAACAGTTTTTACAGAACAGTACGCCACTGGCTGCTTATTTTTATCTGTTATTTTTTTTACTCATTAAGTCACAACCGTGTATTGATATATGAATTTTTGCAAATTTGAAACAACAAATATCCATGACTTACCCGGGATTCGAACTCAGAACCGTAACTATTTTCTAAGTATTTCGGGCGACCTTTGCTTTTGTTTTAAAACAAATACATTTTCGGCTACTAAAAGGTGGCGAGATTAACAATTTACAATAGTCCGCCGAGCTTAAATATGTTTCGCATGTGTTGTAAAGATTTTAAATTAATTTTAATTTTCTTTGTGATTTTTGGTCTTTTTAATCTTTAATGGATTGTTTTCTCATATGCAATGGACTTTGTGGACAATGTTTGATCAGTTTTACACAATAAATTGGTGTTTAAACGATTTTGATTGTGTTTTTCTTCTTGAGCGATATTTTCTTCTTGAGCGATTTTTTTTCATGGACGAATTGTTTTTGTTTCTTGTAACAAATTTGTGTTCTGAGCGATTTTTTTATGAATTTCATGTAATAAATGAACATTTTTAGCGGTTTTCTTCTTTCGATGTATTTTGTGTAAGATTTTTGATCAATTTCTTGCAATAAATTGGCTCTGAGCGATTTTTTAATGATTTTTATGCAATAAATATACTTCTTTGGCCTTTTTCTTCTTTAAATGGATTTTATTTAAGATTTTTAATCAGTTTCACACAATGAATTTGTAGTCTGAATGGTTTTGAATGAATTTATGATCAGTTTGGATGATTTTTGTTTATTTAAAAAAAAAATTGCGGTTTTTATTGAACTTCGTGGGAAATTGGCGCAATTTTTGATGAATGATTTCTGTACAATAAGTTAGTATTTAATGAGTTTCATGAGCTAAATGGCGTTTCTCTGCAAATTTTATGCAATAACTAAGTTTTCTGTGCTACAATTGAAAAATTTCTTGCAGTAAACAGGTTTTTTGTGTGATTTTTGATACGTTTTGTGCAATTATTGAGTAGGGTCAGCGGTTTATGATGAGTTTTGTGTGGTAAATAGCGCTTCTTTTCAAATTTTATGCAATAGCTTGATTTTTTTTTGTGCGATATTTTAAGGTTTTCTTGCAACAAACGATTTTTTTTTGTATGAGATCTGTTAAGTAGTTTAGTTTTATCTGCGGTGCTGATGAATTTCACGAGCTAAATGGCGTTTCACTGCGAATTTTCTGCAATAACTGAGTTTTCTGTGCGTTTTGCGCAATGTGAGAGTGGTTTTTGATAAGTTTTGTACTTTAATTGAATTTTCTTACCAGTAAATGGAATGTAAACTGTTTTTCTGTGCAATTTTTGTTACATTTGGTACAATAATTGAGTTTATGTGCGATTTTTTATACATTTTGTACAATTTTTTAGCGGTTTTTGATGATTATTTATGTGGTATGGACGCTTCTTTTTCAATTTTATGGAATAACTTAGTTTTCTGTGCGATATTTTAAGAATGTTTGCAGTAAACGGTTTTTCTATGCGATTTTTGGTATGTTTTGCACTTTAATTGAGTTTTTTTAGCAGTTTTTGATAAACTTTATGAGCTAAATGGCAATAACTGCTTTTTGTGGAATATTTTAAGACCGCCTTGAGCGATTTTTAATACGTTTTTTACAATAATTAAGATTTCTTAGCGGTTTCTAACGAATTTCATCTTATTAATCGCGTTTCTTTGAAATTTATATGCAATATCGGGTTTGCTGTGCGATATTTTAAGAATAGCTTGCAGTAATCTGATTTTCTGAGCGATTTTTGGTACATTTTGGACAATAAGTGAGTTTTAATAAAAAGTTTTTTAAACGAATTTTGATTAATTGGCAATTAGTTATGTCAAAAAATCGAGTTTCTATGCGATTTTGAGCTTTTTGTACAATTTATCATGTTTCGTGCAACACTTAAGATTCTTGAGCGATTTACTATCAATTTTATGTGGTTTTGATTGCGTTCAATAAGAAGCATGGTTTATGCGATATTTGATAAATGCCTTGCCGGTAAATGTCTTATTTGGTGCTATTTTTGATGAATTTTGTGCAATTATTGGGTTTTCTGACCGATTTTTATGAATTTTTTAAGCGATTTTTGATTTAATTTCTTAAGCGATTTTTGATTAATTTTATGTAATTCAGTGCAGTAGTTTACCCCGTTTTATGCGATAATTTTTGATGAATTTCTATGCGCGATTATTGGGTTGTTTTCTGAGCGATTTTTTATTAATGTGACAATTTTAGATGAGTTTTTTTGCAATAAATTGCTTTTGTGGTCTATTTTTGATAATTTGTATGTGCAATAAAAGGGTTTTGAAGAATTTCTTGCAATAAATGTTTTTTTTTGCGCGATTTTTTATTTTAATTGAGTTTTCTTGTCAGTTTTTGATAAATTTCATGATCTAATTAGAGCTCCATTGCAAATATGCAATAACTGGGTATTCTGTGCGATATTTTAAGAAAACCTAGCTGTCAACTGGGTTTTTGTGTGATTTTTAATACGTTTGGTTCAATAATTGAGTTTTCTTACCTGTTTTTAACGAATGCGATAATTTTTGATGAATTTCTTGGCCGTTTTTTGATGATTTTTTGTGAATATTTGGTTCATATTTTATTAAATTTATGTGATAGATTAGATTTTTGTTGCAGTTTTTGAATAAATTGCTATTCTGCGCGAATATTGGGTTTTCTGAGCGGCTTTTTATTAATTTGAATTGTTTTGAAGAATTTTTTGCAGTACATGGGTTTTCTGTGCGATTTTTGATACGTTTTGTACTTAGATTAAATTTTCTTGGCAGTTTTTGATGCATTTAAATTTCAAATATGCAATAACTTTGTTTTCTGTGCGATATTTTAAAGAATATTTTGCTGTCAACTGGATTTTTGTGCGATTTTTAATACGTATTGTACAATAATTGAGTTTTCTAAGCGGCTTTTAACGAATTTTATTTAGTTATTAGCGTTTTTTGAGATTTATATGCAGTATCTGGGTTTGCTGAGCGATTTTTTAAGAATGTCTTGCAGCAAACTAAGTTTCTGAGCGATTTTTGATACATTTTGGGCAATAAGTGAGTTTTATAAAAAGTTTTTTAATCAGGTTTTTTAGTTTTATAAACTAAATAGTTTGTGTGCGAATTTGATTCAAAAATTGAGTTTCTGTGCGATTTTGAACGTTTTGTACAATTTATCTTGAATTTGTTCAACAATTAAGATTTTTGTGCGATTTACGATCAATTTTATGAGGTTTTGAATTGCATTCAATAAATAGTATGGTCTATGAAATACTTGATAAATGTCTTGCCAGTAAATGTCTCATTTGGTGCTATTTTGTGCAATTATTGGGTTTTTCTGATCGATTTTTACGAATTTCTTAAGCGATTTTTGATGAGATTTGTGTAATAATTAAGATTTTTGTTATTCAGTGCAGTTTACCGTTTTATGCGGTAATTTTTGATGAATTGTAAATATTTGGTTCATGTTTTATTAATTGTATGTGAAGATTCTTGTTACAGTTTTTACTTTTTTTTGGGTATATTGCCATTCTGCGCGATTATTTCATTTTCTAAGCGATTATTGAGCATTTTCTGAGCGATGATTATTGCGTTTTCTGAGCGATTATTGCATTTTTTGAGCGAATAATGAGTTTTCTGAGCGATTATTGCGTTTCCTGAGCGATTATTGCGTTTTCTGAGCGATTTTTAATTAATGTGTTAATTTTTGTTAAGGTTTTTTGCAATAAATTGTCTTTAGACCATTTTTGATGATTTTTATGTGCAATTAATGAGTTTTGAAGAATTTCTTGCAATAAATAGTTTTTCTGCGCGATTTTTGATACGTTTTGTACTTTAATGGAGTTTTCTTAGCGGCTTTTAATGAATTTCATCTAGTTAATAGCGTTTCTTAGAGATTTATATGCAATATCTGGGTTTGCTGTGATTGTTTGAGCGGTTTTTGATACATTTTTGGCAATAAGTGTGTTTGATCAAGTTTTTTTAACGGTTTTTGATTAATATCCTGTAGTAAGTAGTTTGTGTTCGCATATTATTCAAAAATTCGAATACGAAGCTTTGCAGCTAACCATATACGGAGAAGGTGTAGAGCAGCAGAAACATTTGAAATAAATATATTATAATAAATTTAAATATAAAAAAAATGGAGTTTTTGCGCGATATTTGACATTTTTTAAGGGTTTGTATACAATTAAGATTTTTGAGCGATTCATGATTAATTTGATGGACTCGTTAATGAATTTTACGCAATAAATAGTTTATGATCTATGCGATATTTGATGAGATTTCAGAAAATGTCTTATTTGGTATCATTTACCGTTTTCTTCGACAATTTTTGATGAACTTCTTGCTGTAAATTACCGTTTTGTGCGGTTTTTGATGACTTCTGATTGGAGCGCGATTATTGAAGAATTTTGTGCAACTAGCGGACTTTCTGAGCGATTTTTATGAATTCTATTCTATGCTGTAGACGGTTTTTCACGAATTTTTTTGATGAATGAATTTTTTGAAATAAATTGCTTTTGTGACATTTTTGATGATTTGTGTGTGCAATAACGTTTGTTTTGAAAATTTTCTTGTGGCAAATTGATTTTCTGCGCGATTATTTATAAACTTTTGGGCTTTCTGAGCGATTTTAATATCATTTTTGAATAACTTCATGCAATAAATGGCTTTTAAAACTTATTTTTGATGATTGCGTTTTTGTTGCAATTTTTAGTAATTTGATGCAGTAAACGGTTTTTTGCGATGAGTTTCATACGGTAAATGGACTTCTATGCTATAAATGTGATTTTTCTACGATTTTTTTAGTAGTTTTACCCCAAATCCTGTTTTTGGGGAATTTTTGATGGCTAAAACTCAAGTAAAATAGCTGTAACGTACAGCCCTTTTTTTTTGTCTACGCCACTGCAATTGGGTTACGGTAGCGCTACTTGCTATAATTTTTTTATGCATATTTGTATCAATAAAATTACTTAATATGAATTATAATATGTTATGTTAACTATTAAATGAATTTATTTCTGTACTTTATGCAAAAACATGGTGGTTCACTCTCAGTAGCGCTACTGTAGGTATAGGCTAGTTTCCATGTGAATTATATAATAACACATCTTTTCTGAAATATTTGAATTTTACGATATCATCAAACATTGTCATCGAATTAATATAAAATTTAATAAGTGGTGCCATTGAGAGATTACTGTTGCTTAATCAATAGAACGTATCTAATCACTTAATTGCTATTTTGTTGGTGTTTGTTCAATATATTTTTATCAGACATTGATCAAATGAGTGTGTATTGCATAATGTCAAAATTTTCATAAAAATCTACAAATGTATCAATCATCTTAGTACAAACTTGCTTTGCTCGCAACAAGGGTTTTTATATAGGATCACAATTTTAGTAACACCAAAAGTTAAAATTGTGGAGAATGTACCCCATAAACCAAAGCATCTACAATTATTAATTTGCAACCGAATTGCCGCACGGATAATTTTAATTATTATTTAAAATTCTGCTTACTATAAGATTTTTTTAATAGTTTTAATAAGTTTCTGGATAATAAACCGTAACGCCTCATATTATGAATACAATTAAAGGAGTAAAATAATCAATCCTATTTTAGTATTCATTTAAACCAATTACCAAAAATAACGAATGTAGGACAATTTTACGATGGCATAAAATCAAATTTAATTGCATCAAAATTTCTAATATTAATTTATTGACAACCTATAAATAATTTATAGTTTAAGCCTTCTTGGTGAAGGTCGACAATAACTACCACTTATTTTTTATTTATTTATTATATAAAAATTTCATTTTAATGACGACAACTATTGCAATTCAAATAAGAATTCCCATGGAATTTTTTAACAAAAAAAAATTGTATATTTAAATAATGACATCACTGCTGTTGATTCATATCTAACATTCCTTGTTAGGAACTTGAGCATGGTCGGCTCCATTTGTGTGTGTGTGTTGTTATTTCGCTCATTATGTGTATAAATAAAAAAAATAATCATTTGCGATTCATTTTTGTTGAGAATTATCTTTGCGTATGACCCAGATATGCTAATCGCTCGATTTCCAGGTTTAAAAATAAAGCGTGCTGAGGGCAAATTACCTCACAGGAAACCAGCAAGATTAGATAAGCGATAGGAGTAAATTGTTGGGCCTTTGTATTAATTGCGTTTTCCAGAAAACGCAATAAAAAGCGAATGTTATGTATGGGAGGAAGGAAATTGTAAAAGTAGATTGTATTGGGGTTTCATTTAAAAAGATAAATGTTGGAATAAATTGTCCGTTGTTAGTTGGATTAATAAAATTGTACACAACCTTTCTAGAAGAAAGAAATTAACGCGGGGTTGATGATTATAGAATATATAATTTAAATTTGTTTATTATTCAACTGTTATTATATGGCTAGCCGGCAATAACAATTTAAAACATTTAATATTAGTATCCGGTCATAAAACCATACAAATTATGCGTTGAAATAACAAAATTAAAAATGTTTTTCTTCTATTCTGGGCTTTATTTTGTTAATACAATAAAACAATTTGCACTAATGTTTTATTTTTTTTTACTTTCTTACATAAAGCACAGGTGCTTTACCATCGTCCACCTACAAAATATGCTTCCCATTGTCTACAACCACAATATTAAGAGTTTTATGTAACCGTCACCTCTGAGCGATTTTTGATCAAATTCTGAGCGATTTCTTAAGTTTTTGAAATATTTTTGGGAGGCATGTTTTGCATAAGCGAATTTTATTGATGTGATGTGTTTTATGCACTTTTCATACATGTTAAAGTGGTTTTGAAACTAATCTTATGGCGTATTAATACAATAAATGCGTTGTATGGACGTATATCATGAAATAAATGCACTTTCTGAGCGATTTTTAGTTAAGATAAAGTTTTAGTTTGGCAAAGATACTTTTTCAAGTTCTGTGCAACGCGATTAAGCAGGACTATACTAATAAAACTCCATTGGTTGCGGATTTTGCGACAGGACAGGGTTTTACTGGTTTATTTCTTACATGATCAACTTTTGCTTCTCGGGTGCAAACTTTATTTTCTTTTTCTTACTCATCTCATTAAGAGAGCTACTAAACGACTCCGACTGGGTTGATTTATCCACTTTAGTCGAATATAGCGCGAAATAATGCTGAGAGTTTAGATTAGCAGCTGGTTGGTTTTAGTGTAGTGGAAATTATGGTTACGAACTTTTTCCTGGTTCATCGGGTCAAATAATAGAGTTTATACTATTGTCCTGGTTTTCAGCGTTTTTTTAGAGTTTAGATTGTATTTGTTTGCTTATATTATAATGCCGTGGACACATATTGCTTCTCTGTTTGAGTATTATGTTTGATCTTCTTTCAGTAGAAGTTTTATAATTGGACAACATTTTGTTTTAAATGAAATTGACGTTTATATACTCTATCGACCTCACCTACCTGGTTCTAGCAGGCCGAAGGTCTTTCCGAGTATGAGTGATGAAATTAGGCGAGATTTTGTCTTGCGGTTTATGAGGATTTTTTATCGAATACATACAAGATTAACGCAGTAAACACTTTTTTGCGTTTTTTGGGAAGTGCCAAATAATGCCGAGAATTTAGATTGCTAGGTCTTTTTTTATGTATGTATGGTGTTCATTGTTTTTTTGCTGCCATAATTGAATTTATTGCATTTTTTACGCGAGAAATTCCTTATTTGAGTTTTAATGTATAGCGCCAAATAATGCCGACTGTTAATTAATGCTTGTTTGTTAGATTTGAACTTTTATTTTAATAAAATAAACGACTTATTATGTATTTCATGGAAGAGTTAGTGCAATTTTAACGCTTCTCAGTCAATAATAATTTGAGAAAACTTTTTATTTATTACATTTTTCTTTTGATAAATTGCTTTGCTGCGAATATAGCGCTAAATAATGCCGAGTTTTATTTTAACGCTTCACACTTAATAATTACCCAAGAAAAGTTTTTTATTACATTCTTCTTTAAATTGATAAATACTTCTGCTGCGAATACAGCGCCAAATAATGCCGTGAGTTTTGAGATCTTATTCTAATGCAGTGTACACTTATTGCTGCTTTTTAGCAATGCCTGAGATGGTATATCTTTTCTTTCGGTACCAATTATAGTTTTAGACAACATTTCTTCTTTATTGTGCGTTTTACGACTTTTTTGAGGGGGTCGATGGAACCAACAGCTTATTAAGTGACTTTCGAATCATCTCGGTCGTTAAAGTTATTATTTCAGTCATATTTTGGGGATTGCTCTATAACTGAGCTATCTCACATATTGTTTTGTCAAAAGAACTTGTTATGTATTTCAAGCATGTTATGGGTTTGTTTCCAAAATTTTATTTTACACTGAAAAATTGGTGCAATTTTAATGCTCACAGTTGAGATAAAACATTAAAAAAATTGTTTTGCTCTAAATTGATTTTATAAATTTGCCCCAAATAATGCCGAGAATTTGGATTATCTGGTGTTTAAGTGTACTTAAATTTTTTTTTTTAATGAATTTTTGCAATTTTCTAGTGCCGTTTTTATAGACAGCGTCAATTGAGAGAGAATTTGTTGCTATTTATGAACTTTTGAGCGATTTTTTTAATGTTTTTATACGCTAATGCATATTTCGTGCGCTTTTTTGCATGGTCTCAATTAATTGAGCCTGGCATTGTCATTATGATGCTATAAACAGACATTTTTTGAGCGATATATGTGTTTTTGAGTATTTAGCTCCAAATAATACCAAAGATTTTGTAATATAAAATTCTGGGAAGCTTATGTGGCTGCGTTTTAGCTCAACCCAAACATTTTCCGGACGAATATTGAGCGACTTTTTTGCCTTAAATATGTTTTTCGTCAATTTTTGGAAAATTTACGAAATAAATTAGTGTTAAAATTTATTTCTAATTATTTTTCCTTCTTTATTGTTGTTTAAAATAAGTTTTCTATACAGTTTTTGATCAAATTGGCGTTTTTAATTAATTCATTAATGCGTCTTGAGCGATTTTTTGTTTTTATACTATAAACACGTTTTGAGTAGTTTATGAGCGATATTTTGATTAAAAAACATTGTTTTTTTTCTATATTGGTGAATCGTTTTGCTACAAGTATAGCGCTAATTAATGCCGAGAATGGGCTTAATTGTAGACAGGTTAGGTTTGTTTGTTATTACCGACTCTTTACTGCTCTTAATCTTTACTATTTATTGTATTATTTATACGATAAATGCATTTTTTGAGTGTCACAGCATCAATTAAGAGAGTTTTTTGCTACTATAAATAAATTTGTTGCGATTTATAAACTTCTTTGAGCGTTTTTTTATTTTGCGTTTTCCGTGTTTTTTTTATGAAGCGTGAAATAATAAAGTTCATATTGTGCTGATAGCTCGAGTATGATGGACATTTTAATTGTGCTGGTAGCTCGAGTATCATCATGGACATTTTCATTGTGTTGGTACGTTTTTTGAGCGATTTTTACTGCGATAAATGCATTTCTATGCGCATAGTGCCAAATAATGCCGATGTTTTTGTAATATAAAATTCTGGAAGGCTTGTTTTGGCCGATTCCAAACTTTTTCTTTGTTAAGAGCTATTTTACGGACGAATTTTGTGCGTTAAATGGGTTTCTTGAGCGATTTTTGCGACTTATGTTGCCTTAAATAGGGTCTTTGGTCGGTTTTTGCGACATTTTTGTCTAAATAAGTTTTTGTGCAGTATTTTTGATCAATAATCTGTAATGCATTAATAAACTGTGTACTTTTTAGTTAATTTTATACAAAAAATTGGTTTAATTGATATTTTTCATAAAATGTATTCGATAAACGTGATTTTTTTAGAAATTCTAACATTAAATGGCTTTTTCTGCGTTTTTTGATGATTTTTGTTAATCTAATAGCGTTTCTGAGCGTTTTTAGTCAAATTATTTTGTAACAAAGGTGCAATTTTTGTAGAATTTAATGAGATAAATAAGTTTTCATTAAGATTTTACGCACATTTGTATTGATTGCATTCTGTTGCAGTGTGCTCACCGCAAGCCCTCTGCTGCTTTCAATGAGTTTATTGGAATATACTAACCATTTTTTTAATGAATTTTAAACAGCAGTTTTATGAGCGATTTTTAAAGAAATTTTGCGGTTTTTCTGAGCGATTTTTGATGTATTTTTATACAGTTCATGTCTTTCGGAGTCGAAGATTACGTTTTTAAGCATTTTATGCTATTTCATGTTTTCTAAGCGATTTTAAACAATAAGATACTTTATTATAAACACAAAATATAAATTTATTGTTGAGCGATATTTGCTTAATTTGGCATTTTTAAGCGATTAGGGTATAATATATTTTATTTATGCGGCGCTACTGAAAATCTAAAAAAAGTTAATCTAGCTACAACGATTTTGCTAGAATCCTTGAAGATGTCTGCAATCAATAAGCTAATTTTAAACTGATACTATTTCATGATTCTCCACCATTCGCAATGTTTGCTCAGTGCTCATTTAATGTAATGGATTTTAACTGCACCTTTTCCCAACCGGATTTACGTCAACAGAACCTTCACTAAAAACAATTAATCTTGAATTTGATCAAATTCTAGTTTTATTTTATTATTTAACCAAATATTTTGACAGATATATTGCTGAGATGCAAAGCACACTGATAAAGGTTGCATAACCTGAAGCATTAGTGTATTTGCATAAGATTGCAATCGTTTATTTTACAATAATGTAAAGTTATTATGATTTGCACCCATTCAATATATTTTAAGGATTGTAGGCGAGCAATAAAATAAACTGAGATTAAAGATAAAGCAGAAAGCAACATAAGCTTTAGCAATTCGTGTTAGATATTGATCGTCTTTTGTTTCCTCCAAACAAAAGAATTGTGTATTAGGGAGTCTATAAATATATTTAATTGGTTTTGTTATTTTTTGTGCTAACTGGTTATATTTTTTTAGGTAATGGAACAATTGATTTCCCTGAATTCTTAACGATGATGGCCCGTAAAATGAAGGACACAGACAGCGAGGAAGAAATCCGCGAAGCCTTCCGAGTATTCGACAAGGACGGCAATGGTTTCATTTCGGCGGCTGAGCTGCGCCACGTCATGACCAACCTCGGTGAAAAACTGACTGACGAAGAAGTCGACGAAATGATCAGAGAGGCCGACATCGACGGCGATGGACAGGTCAATTACGAAGGTTGGTGTCCGGGATAACAGCATTTGTTCCCGTTGCAATATAATATAAATATAAATACTCTCTCATCCCATTTTTAAACCTAGTAGTAGGTCTAGTGTGAATGATCCTGACTGGTGCGCGCGGTAATGCGGCACAATTTTCCAGGCGTATTTAATGTATCCCGGGGGAAAAGCGCGTGCATATATACTAGGGGGATGTGTTTACCCACTTTCCTTCTTCCACATTGATTTTTATTTTCGTCCGAAAGGACGAGGGCGTAACCGGCGGCGCTAAGGGGGCGAGGGTGTGGTCCTTGCTAACTTTTAACATGCAACGTCAAAAGGGTAGGGACTCACAGGGCTTGACATTTACACAATTCCTAGGGCTCTAAATGATCCTTATATATCTCACCCTTATTGTATTGTATTTTTATGACATGCTGCTATATTCACCCTAGAGCAAGCTCCTTTTCTCCTGTTGTTTCATGTTTTATTGATCCGGCTTGAGACTACCCACAGTTTATACCACCAACCCTTAATTACAACTTTGCGCGCAACATCCCCCTTCACTTTAGTAAATTAGCATCATGCCTTTGGATTGTTAAAATGCAGCCCGTCGAGTGGAGTGTATGGCATCTATCAGATTACAATTGTTTTACTCATCATGGGCACTCGTCCAACATTCTTTAGAGAACTAAAAAATCTTCTAAAATATTATCTCACACCTGTTTAAACTACTCAATGAAAGTCTACTAACAGTTTATCTAATTGTAGGTGCATTTACAGGATTCATTAATTAGTGATTGTTAAATGCCACTCCTTTTGCATTTTTATACTATTTTTAAAGGGATGATTCATGCATTGTTTCTTGTTAGCTCATTATTTTAAATCACTGAAGCGATTTTTTTTAAACTAATAAATTCATTTATTGCCGATAAATTTTTATTTTATTCTATATAGCTGCGTACTGACTTGAATGAACATGCGTCAACATTCAATCCAGATTTAAATTACAAACGCTTTTTGACTCGACGCATGTTCATTCAAGTCATTACGCGGCTTTATATTAATAGAGGATATATGCGAGTTCTGAACTAAAAGTTTTATAAGCAATGCATGAGTCCCAACTTGGCGGCCACTTTCGGTTTTATTTCCTGTCTAAGTCGTCCATCTTTGGCGTTAGTTGCTGCAAACCGTATTTATGCCATAAGAGTGTGTGTGAGATAGAGAGACTTGAAAACTCTGAAAGAATATGTATATATCAGCGCTGGTGTGGCAGAAAAAGTTGTTGGAATGGAAGATGCAAATTAAAAGACGGAGAAAGACAAATTTGGAAATGCCGATAGTGTTTTGCGAATACGATAACTGACTAATTGACAAGTTTTGAAAAGAGCTTTGTAGTTGCACTGGTGGTAAAAAAGGATTGGACTTCCGGTTAACCGAAAAACACGTTAGTGTAACTTTTTTTTGGACGGTTATTGGGTAGAGAGAAAGAGGAGCGTGGCGCAGTAGTCTAGGCATCCGACTGCTGCACCGAAGGTTATGAGTTCGAACCTCACAACTGAAATCATTTAAAGCGTATATACGCTCTTACGCTCCCCATCCGCCTTGTCAGCGTGGGGTTTTACGACTAAGGTCGTCCTCTGAAGTAGACAAAAATAATTACTCTAGTGGTTTGGAATCCACTTTAAACTGTAGGTCCATACGTAATGTAAGCAGTTCGGACAGATAAGAGGCTTTCCTTTTGCCGAAAAGACATATCTGATCTTTCACCTTTAATCCGTGTTTTTTGCTTGGAATTTGCAAAATTTGGCCTACACAGTTTGATGCTTGTATTTTTGTACTTTTTCTCTTTTGACGAACTAACAAGCAACGCGTAGGTTGTGGCCTTGCTTTATTGGCTCCTTTCTTTAAGACGCTGCACTATGAGGGGTACGTCGTCGGAATCAAGGAACATAAGCGTTTCCGAGTCGTTTCCATGAATGAACATTATTCTGGGACTACTTTATGAATGTTGCGGTGCGAAGGGTAGTCACACAAGGAATGGTCGTACGTTGCGGACATCTTCCTAAATATTTCAGCTTGAGCCAAGAGTTGCTCATTGACAGACATTGGTCTGCCACCCTGATGGTTCTCAATAGGCCTGACAATCATTGAAACATTTTTTGACTCTCCGCAGTGTGAATTTTCTGTGGCTGGCTGGGTTCTGCTGTGGGCTCACGGACCTGAGTCACAATCAGGCACTTTGAGCTTGGCAAACATTGAGACATTTTTGCCACCCCGCTGTGTAGCTGGCTGACAGTTCACAATTAACCACTGGGAACATCATCTGCTGAGTTGGGTCTCAGTACACGGGAGTAATTTAGATGGTGCGCATTAAGCTTTAACCTGGCTTGGCGCCGTCAGGATTGAAACAGTTGAGAATTTCTAGTCGCTGGTAGAATTCCGTTGTGGGCTTGAAGCACAATTAGGCACTGGGAATCTCTTATGTTATGCCGAGTTGGGTCTCCGCCTACCCCGGACTCTTCTGGGCTAGTGCGCATTGAGCCTTTGTCTTGTTCGGCGCCGTTAGGCTTGGAGCGGTTGTTCTCCATGTGCGTTAGCAACCTATTAGACATTTCTTACCTTTGCGCTGTGTTGATCCCGGCTCTCACGGGTCTGCTGTCGTAGTCATACAATGGGAACACCTGTTGAGGTGGATCCCAGTTCACTTTGGAGTTTCTTAACAGCCAACTCTTCTGTCGTTTGCGCTTCTACGGTTGGATGGCATCTTCAGTTTGCTTTGATTCTCAGTTTGCACTTTAAGCTCGGGATTTGGTTGTAGATTGTGATCTTCAACTATTCCGAAGGTGACATATCCTTCGGACTGTTGTAGTTCAACTCTGCTGCCATTCAAAAAAAAGGGCACTGAGAAAATGAAATACTCCTATAGCCGTGTACAGACTTGAAATAACATGAGCGAGTCAGGACGCAGCATGCACATGAGTTTGTATGAAAAACTAACAGCCATTGTCCAGATTTGAATATGCATGAGCTTTGACACCAACATCACCGGTTTTCTGCCGTCTGTTGCGGAGTGATGGTACGCGACGGTGTACCGTACCGCAAGTGTGTACGCACTATTACAATCTTATTGTTGTTCAGTAGTGCCGTATTCAGAGAAAAATGTTGGGCAGGGGTATTTTTTTAGATGATTTGGAACATATTTTTATTTGTGTGGTTTTGCTTTTTTCTTAAACCCCTAGAAAACCCTTTTAGATACGCCCTTGACGGCATACTTACTTAAATTTAGATTTAGCGAAATCTTGCCCCAACTGTATAGTTAAGCACAATAATTACCCCACAAACAACTAATTTAAATTAAGTGTCCCAGTTATGTGTAGACTACTATAGAATGAATGTAACCCCACTCCAACCTTTGTACCCCCACCCCAAAATTTAATAATCGGTTTATTTATATAGTAGTGAGTAGTTTGATATACGACGTAGATGGTCTCTGTATGACTGGTAGTGTTCTCTTGCAGATTTCCATGCGCTTGCTCTCATAGTTTTCAATCGGTATTCAGCTACACAAGCTTCAAGCTGGTCAGTCGTAGTACCCGTAGCTTTGAATGAGCTTGATGAAAATCATACAAAATATATAATAATAGTAGCATGATGACTACGTGCACTATGCACCATTATATACAGGGTATTAATCATTAAATAAATTATGTAAAACTGCGTCTACAGGTTGAGAAAATTTTGTATCAGGGACATTATGGACATCACAGTCAGAGCGCGTGATACAATTGCGACATTTACCATTAGTTAATTTCTGCATTGTATTCCGCTCTCTCCCGTGTACAGTTTCTTACGCATGGAGTTATTGTGCGAACAGACGTAATACAATCGCGACTTTAATAATTTGTTATATCCGCTCTCTCCTGTACCGGATTCTTTAGCAATACGCAAACCAACGCGTCCGCTATCTGAATCACCAGTTTTATCACACGTTATGTGTCGCAAAATGATTCACCATTGCTAAGTCATGTATTGATTAGATAACTTTAAACAATTAGTCAATTAAGATAAAATAAAATAGGATGCAGCTTTACATAATAATAATAAAATTGATAGTAATAAGTTTTAAATACCCTGTGTATATTGTTTTACATTTATTAATATTTTCCATGCAGTTAAATGTTACATAATGTTGTTTTTGTCTGTACATTTCAATGTTATAACACATGCGAAATTAACTTACACTTGTGGAAGGTTTATAGAACTTTCTTTATTATTAATTATAAATATTTAATGATTCGCGTGGATCTTGTTTAATCATTTTCTATTAACCACATCTTCATATCTTGCAGATTTTCATTAATTACATGTAGTTTGTGTTTGCATGATTGTTTAATGTTGTTATCAATTTCATCACTTAGCTCATTTCATTTGTTTGTTATAAGTAATTTGTAAATATTTAAAATTAGATTCTTTATTAAAAAATATAATGAAATTTTTGATGTTGGCAACCCAAATGTTTCATTCTTGATTATTTTTAGGGCGACTTTGTCTTGTACATTGTTTTTTTTTAATATTTAATAATAATCTGCATTGTTGGGGAGGGAAGCATGTGGAGCATGCAAAGGAAAGATTAAGAAGTGCTCACTCACGAGTTTATTATAGACTACAGCTTAAAATGTAGCTGAGAAAACATAGGAAACTTTAATAATTTATATGAGGGAATGGAATTTGTTTAATTTATTCAAATTTGTCTTCTGCTATCATGCTATGTCTTCATACAAGGCACACTGACCAGACTTGTAGAATTGAAACAATTATCTGTACTCTATACACAATTTGCAGTTAAGTTAGGTTACGTAAAGCCGATTAAACTGAGAAGACACAGAAAACTTAGCTTAGTTGGTTATACTTTTAGATTAGTGGGTGGGATTCGTGAAACAAAAGTTTGTAGTAACGTTGGGTTAGGAAACTTGGCTTAGTTTAATCATGCGGGATTTGCAATACATTATTAAAAATATGTTAAATGGGTCCGCGGAACTGTCGATCTCGATGGAAGCGTTTGTATATTAGGAGCCAGCCATTATATGAGAGAATGATTTTTTAGAATAGAAGATAATGGGTGCGTACAGGAAGTTGGGGACGCTCTCTTCTGAGCGGGAGCGCTTGTTCCTGATTGGTTCCGATTTGCAAATTGCAAAGCGGATCCAATCAGGAGCAAGCGCTCAGAAAAAAGCGTTTCCACATTCTTGTACTGAAACTTCAAGTCTCGAAGAGTAAGCACGTGCGTTTTGTCCGACATTGTGGGTCTGATTTGTGAAGATGTTAACGGGTCTATTCAGATGGTCTTTGGAAACATCGGTCGCGATATAGTGAGATGACCTTGGTATTGCAATGGCAATAACAGTGCATATCTCTGAAGGCTGACGGTTTCATGGTTGCTTCTTGATCTGGAGCGGCTTCTCTATTGTCCGGTAGGACAGGTTTAATTTTGTCCACATAGTCTTTGCAAATGGCTTGAACTGGTGGGCTTAGTAACAGTTTTCTCCTGCTGCCATTACTTGGGCCCAAGCTAATTTAGGACGAGTTAATTCTTTTTCTTATTGCAGGTTTATTTCTCGTTAAATTTCTACGTCATTGTGTGCTTGGGTGGGTTTATTATGTTAAAAGTGATCATGAAAAAATGATATGATCAATTTTGGAAACGACTTGAAAAGGTCTTAATTCGGGACGTTAAACGATGCCCGGAGGGGTTACTGGGGTGGCAGCAATGCGTCTTAGGATGATACAAGAATAAACAATTCAATAAACAAACTCTTTAATGGTGGAGGAGCTGTGCTTTGTGTGTGATCTTTAGATCATCCCGAAGGCACCCGCAACACTTTTGTATTAGGACTTGTGTTTCCTGAGTGGTATTCACGGTGTTTGCTTGCTCCAGAGTATCGGAGTTGCTGGACTGCTTATCTTTTGGGCTGGTTGTAGAGTTTTCTCAAGGCTAGAAATGGTTCAAACAGAACCTCGTCTGAAGTTAATCGAATCGCAATGACGGCAATATGACGTTGCGTTGTTTGATATGTTAATATATGAATGTTAGGTAAGGCAACGTTATATTGACGCCATAGCGATGCGGTTAGGGCTAAGAACAGAAGCTTATTCCAATACTTCTTAACTTGTCATCAGGTTCTGGATGATTTTTACAAGTATTTTTGCTTGTGGTTGGTATAGCTGCGGTGTAGTGAACCTATTTTCACCATTTGCATGCTTTCTGGTGTGTGGTGGCTGCTGGAGGCTTGAAAATTATAAGCCTTTGACAATGTTAATATTGACAAACTGTTAGCGGCTGGTACGGGGAAAGCTTACGTTCTTCTTCTACTTATGTTCATAACCATTAAAGCGTGATTGGCTCGTTGGCTATGACTATATGGATACTCATTTTTAATAATTTAGCACACATTTGGCAGCGTTTGAAAATTTTTCTTAACATCTTTCTAAAGTTATGCGTTAAAGATGGGTTTGGCCGTTTCTTCTCGCTTAGGTCTTGGGATGTCCATCGAGTAAATTTTTGTGATGCGCATGGAACAGATTTTGTTTGTGGCACTACCAGCTGACCTACAAGCGTCTATTTTGAGGTAATGTCTGGGCATACCTTGTAGCCTTTATCCACTTTGCCTATTCAGCTTGTAGCTCGTGGATTTGTTCCAAGGTTTCTACATCGCCGGTGGTAGGTAGTGTTCTCTGGACAGTTTGTTAAGGCAATAGCTGTCTAGTTTTTTCTTCTTTTTGGTATAGGACGGCCTTCAAGATTAGTTTGCGGGTTTTTGGTCTGCGAATCGGGAAGAACAGAGTTCTCACTGAGTTCAACGGACACACTTCTTTACAGCCTATTAAATGTTCGTATATATTTGCGCGGCTGACTCACTGTGGGATAAATGTGCATTAGTGCCAAGTAGTGGCTTGTTATCATACTGAAGTATTGTCGCCCTACAACACCGTCTACAGGTCCCAAGATACACCTTCCTCACCGACTCGCTAAGCTGGCGCCGTTGTAAGACGGACATTCTATCACACGTGATAAGCCTTAGCGTGCGAGTCTACCCACCCGACTGTTTCTTATTAAGAACATGTAACTTCTCAACTCATTGGTTGTTTCTCAAAAGCTATATTTTACAAAACCGGCGCCTTGGGCTGCTATTCTTTACCTCGAGATTTGCTTGCTGACTTATTAATAGTGTAGCTTGAGAATCTAGACTATCCGAAAAACGCGAGAACAAATCGGCTTCGGTCGGAAGTTTCAGAGCATTGCTCTAAGCAATACGCATAATTTGTTAAGTTATGTTTGATAACGTAGTTAACTAACTGCCTGACGTTAGGTTGGGACTGTAAATGCAGTAAATAATAAAATAGTTTGAGGTTATGTTTGGCAGTGCAGTTAACTATGTGATGGAGTTCGTTAAACTTACCTGCAAAGTAAATAAAACGAAACTTTTGATGGTTAGGGGTTGTAAAATGCAGCACCGTAGCTAGAGCCTGTAGACCCGCGAGGTGCGGAAGGAGAAAAGTTATTTGAAGTTACAATACATATAGTTTGAGGTTATGTTAGGCATCGTAGGCGTTCATTTATTTAACTTACCTGCAAAGTAAATATAACGGAACGTAAATGGGTAGATTTAAATTGTAAAATGTAGCGCCGTAGCTAGGGCCCCAGAGACTTGTGTGAGAGAAGTTATGGGAAATAATTTATGTGGCCTTAAAACACTTGGTGAGGTGGTTATTTGAAGTTACGCCACTGGTAAAATACTGTAAACAATACATATAATTTGAGGTCATGTTTGACAGTTTAAATGCCCAATTAACTGCAAAGTAAATAGAATGGAAGCATTTGGGTTTTCTGCTTCTTGAATAATATTTGCAGATTCGTTTCATGAATTATTATAGATTTTTTTTAAACTAATTAAATTTTTGTTGAAAATTTCATTAAAATGTCTCATAATTTCATTATTATTAACATGCTAATACTGTAAATTAATATAATTTATTATTTTTCTGTTACAGAGTTCGTCACCATGATGACTTCAAAGTGAAGTGGTTGTGTGGTGTCTGCATTTCAGCTTTCCATTATTTCATCCCGGCCCATTATCTACATTTTTAACAACTGAACTTTTTTGCTTGGCTGCCGGGCCACTAAAGTGAATAACATTATGGTTATTTAATTTACAAGACAAGTTTAATTAAATAAAATATAAATTAATATAATTGTGTAAATTTTTGTAATATATTTGTTTGATTGATGGTTAGTGTTTAGTACGGTGCAACATACAAAAATTATTCAAACAGAATCCATACAGAATAATAAACACTTTCGTTCACAAAGTATGAAACAGTTGCTTCGTACTTACATATAATTAGTGTTATACTATCGGTGTTAGTTAGAGAAAATAAAAAAAAGGGGATACAGACTGTAGCCACACAATATATTACAATTCTTCAATGTTTCATACTTTGTGAGCAAATTTAAATTAAAACAAAAAAAAAATTAAATTAAACAAAAAAAAAACAAAACATAAAGTATATAATAATGTGCACTTATTGTATCCCCAAATAAAATTAGTTATATCTTTTCCTGGCTTTGTTGCAAGCAACGGTCAGTTTATTTCCAAACTATTTATCAACTATTATGTATTATAAGTTTTACATTTTCCTAGTTAGTACTATTTAACGAGAAATGAATGATGAATTTAAAAGTTAAACATGATAATCTGTCAGACATCTACATTTAATTATTTATTATTTTTTTAATCTTAAGAAAATATCGGTTACATGTGAAATTATTAGATGTTTAAATTTTAAATAAATGTGACTGGAAATTAAACTTATATTATGGTTATTTACCATGTTTTCCTTGTTTCTTTAATTTGTACAAGTCTTGACTTATTGTTTTTACTTCTAATTGTTCACGTTTCATTGTAAACTTCTTTCTAAAATAAAAAAAATTATAATGCCATTGTTTCAATTGGGAAATTCTTATTGTAAAACTTTTTGTTTTGTTATTATCGTACTATTTTTAAGTTTTAAACACGAAATTTTTGTTTTCTTTTATATTAAGCACGTGTCTGTAGATGGGATAATTTTTTTAATTAATAGTAAGCACTAAATTGTAGTTCCTTCGAGTAACACCGCTATGTATAGGAACTATGAATAAATCTTTTCAGTAAATTTAATTTATTTTTTTCAATTTTATTACCCGACTAAGATTTTCTTAATTATGTTTGCTAAACTTAATAATATTAACAAACATTTCGTTTGTAGTTTGTCTTAGTACTAATTAATGCTTTTCTGTGTGTACTTTTAATTAATTAAAGCTGCTTCCAGCAGTTGGGTCTTGGAGCTTCCAAACTTTTAACTATAGTCATTTACATGTGAAGTAGCTTGAGATGTTTTTAATGTTCGAAAGTTACACATTTTCTAATTCATAAGATAGTACTTTCTAGACACTTTTAATGATAATCTAATTTAAATTAAAATCATAAAACCATTATTGTTTGTTGTTACAATAAATCAAACAAAACTTTAATCAAGTATTTGTTTTTAGTTAGTTGTAGATTAGGACACAATTTGTATTGTTCCTTTAATGCTTTTATAACTTCTACTATCCTGCTTCATTCAAAATCAAATCAAATTCCAAACAAATTCATACTAGCAAACTTTCGGTGATCGAATATCATCCACATTTTTAAACTTGGATTGACTAAATTGCACACTCTCCATTGCTGATCCCACTAATGAAATGTCCATGTTTGCTATTTAATTAACACTTGTGATTGAACGTTGCCACCAGCTTAAAATGATGTAAATACAGTTCTCATACAGTATAAAATAGGTAAGTTGATAGAAATATCTGAGGATTGGAGGTTTTGAATTTGGTAATGTCTTTGACTATTGCTGTATAGAATGTGAGAAGAGTATTAAGTGTTATGTAGTACTACAGTGAGGATCAGAATGGCTGAAACTGAATGAAAGGTTTTTGTGAATAGAGATGAGTAATATAGTGAACAAGAATGGTAAGAAATTGGTGTAATTATTCGTACTGAGACTAGTCACCTTTTGATTAATCTATCTGATAATTTATCTCAATCCCCATGCCGACATTGCAAGGACGCACAACAGAAGTGCAGAAGCGTCTTGAGGCGCCTACAAACGATGTCTGCTAGAGTTTGTAAATTTATGTACTCTTGGTAGGTATGGAAAGACGAGTTTATCATCATGTGCTATCATCTAATCTTTGATATTTGAGTTTAAGAATTAATATTTATAATTTGGTTCACTTCTATATAGATGTCGGAAGTAGTCGGTACTAAGTTCCACGTTGATGTGAGCGTGGTCGTGACTGACTTCAATTGTATTTCTGTTTACCGAAAAAGTAAATTAGTTGTTGATTGCTGTAGCTTTGTCATTCTAGATTTCGGGTGGAGGTAAAACAAATTGTACAATAGGCTCTTTGAACCATCTCCTCCGTTGCCCTGAGGCACAACCAATCTATACCGTTGATGTTTTCTTTATGCTGGCCAAGTCGAGCCAGCTCGATGACAACGTGGAGTCTTTTGCGTAGTATATTGCCGGGCTTCTGCATAATACTTGCTCAATCGTCTTTATGTTCAATTCTTAACATATGAATGCATTTTCTAAGTTGACAATGCTGTCAAGTGCCCTATCAATATTTACAGTTCTTTCTAGAGAACCGTAGGTAATAGTCGGCTATCTTAGGTTTTGGGGTATTTATTGTCTTCGTTGCCTGTCTACAGCTTTGTACCATTGTGCTTTCAGTGCCTGGTAAGGCTTTTGAGAATTAAGATGTTCAGGTCCACACATTTTAGTGGTTGACCTTTTGCGAGTCAGCCTATTTCCTACAGTATTGGATCATCCTTTGTGAGAACAAAGTGACATTCTATATTAGCTTTGCACATTTTTCGAGTTACTATTTCCATTGCTTCAAAGATTATCTCGGCTACTTCTGTTTGCAGGATAGTCGTGTGTATTCACAGGGGTAAGGGATATTGAGATTCCCGCTCTTGTGTAGATTTGTAGAAGTTTATCCTTATCCACGTTTTGCTCTTGTTACTGCGTTTGTACATTATTTGAAAAATAGGGATGCATTGTGTCTGTTTTTGCATGCCGCCTGTTGTGCTGGGGCAACTGATTGACGCTCTGTCACATTTGGTGTCGGCGGTGCCCATCCTTGCATTGTTTAAAGTGTAAAAGAATAAATCCGGCATTTAAACTTTAAATTAGAAGTTTGATTACTATTGTTTTAGATTTTACTACTAAACTGTTAATTTGCCATCAAAATTATAAATCCGGTCTTTAAAATTGTAAATCCGATTAACAACGTTGGCTGTCAAACTATTAAATCGTTCTTCAAAATCTGGCCAACAACTTATTAAATTCTATTGTCATATTGTTAATTTGACTTTCAAATTATAAATCCAGCCTTAAAACTGAAAATCTGGCCTTTAAAACTGTTAATCCGGCTTCCAAATTTTAAACTTGGCCGTTAAAACTGTAAATCCGGCCTTGAAAAGTGTAAATGCAGCATTCAAAAATAAAAATCTGGCCATTAACTTGTTACATTCTACTGCCAAAGCATTCAAATCATAAATACTGCAAACCTGGTTTTTAAACCTGTAAAAGGTGTTAAACTTTACTGTTAATTTGGTCTCTGAATTATAAATCCGGCCTTAAACTATCATTTCGATTTTCAAAAGTGTATATTTGGCCTTAAAAATGTAATTCCAACCACCAACATATTAAATATTATTGCCAAAGTGATAATCCGGCCTCCAAATTATACTCCAGCATTTTCTAAATTCGGCCTTCAGAACTAGAAATTTAGCTAAGAATATTTGGTTTAAATAAAAAAAAGTGAGAGTACGCTAATTTATTATTAAAAGAAAAGTATTTATATCTTTAAAACTTTAAATTTGCTTTTCAAAGTGTCAAATTTCACTGTCTAAACTTTTTATCCGGTTTCCAAATTAACAATCCGGTCTTTAAAACTGTAAATTGGGCTTTTAGAATTGAAAACCCGGTAACCAACATGTTAAAATTTACTGCCAAACTAATAATCCTGCCGTTAAAACTGTAAATCCGTTTTTGAAAGTGTAAATCCGGCTTTCAAAGTGTTAAATGTATCTGCCAAACAGTAAATTTGAATACATAACGACCAATAAAATCCAATAAAAATGATTGGAGTTTACTCAAAAATGTATATAAATTAAACTACGTTGAATTGCGTATATTATTACTAGTTTTAATATTGGATTTTGATATTTTGTCAGTATTTGGTATTATTTTATTGAAATTATAATATTATTTTTTAAATATTTCTAGTTAAATTTATTATAATTAAATTTATTATAATAATAATTAAAAAGAATGGTTTTCATTATTTATATAAAATAATTTTTGTCGAAATGTTTTAAGTTGGCAACGCCCCCGGTTTGTGTTATCAGTGAAACTCCTTCAAAAAGTAGTACCATTTATATTAATTAATTTCAGGAACAATTAATTTGAAACCAACAATGACTTTGAAAAAATGATACTAAAACACTTACTACTGTACTACTGTACTGTTAATTGATAGAAAAGTAACAAGTTAATTGTAAATTTGCTGTTATATGGTGGCGTATGAATTCCGTACCGTGTTAGGAAGTAATCTCAAGTATATAGAAGCGTGTGCGTCGTAGTTTTTAATCCGGTCGAATTATTGTGTTTAGGTAAATATGATAAACAAATGTTAGTGAATTCTTGAATGTGTATTGTGAATTGTGTGTGATGATTTGGATAATATTTCATGGATTATTTGGGACATTTTATGCGGATGCTACTAGAGGGCAATGACCTACAGTTGCAATGTAAGTTTTATTGTTATTCTATTGGAATTCTTAAATCTGTTATATTGCTAGAACATTAACAATATACGCTGAGAGGGCAGTGTAGGCAGTGTATTTGGAATAAATTGTCTCGTTTAATAAAAATTAAATATTTTTTTAATTTGTCAAATAAATTAAAAATTAGTTAGAATAATAAAATGAATGCAGATTTTTATGATTTGCAAGATGGCTTCTGCAGTGATGTGAGTGAAAATAACATTTGATTGAGGTAGAAGGATAGTATCTAAATGTTATTTTTATTGCAACAAAAATTTGACTTGAATTTTTATAATGGATTCTAAAGTGTGTTTTGATTAATAATTAACTGCAAGGCGACGATTAACCATTAGTAGCAAAGGAACCTATAGTATTCTATAGTTGATGATTACTAGCGAGTATTTTAACTAAAGTTTTATACCCACCCACTCGTTTGTTTGTCATCAATAGATTAAATGTCAACCTTTTCTTCTTTAACTTGGTGAATGTTGGCGAAGATGAAGTATTCATTCCCTGGGTAGAAAACTCCAATTTTAAAATGCACCTTTATCCGTTTATTTGTTAGCAATCGATTTCTATTCAACTTTGTGGTCATTAACGTTTTTAGAGATGTAGTAAAATCCTACCACTACTAACACTTATGTAGGTTGGCGAGAAATCCAGTTTATCACTACGGACGACTATTTTGATTGATTTAAATTCAACTTCTTTTTTTCTAACTTTGTGGTTGTTAACGTTCTTGGGGAGATGAAGTATCTAATCTTTGGATGACTAACACTTGGGTGGGTGGGCTCTAAGTACAGTAATTACGGGTGAGAATTTATTACAGATTGGAACATATTGAGAGTTGTTAGAACATGTTGACAGTTGTAGGAACATGTTCTCAGTTGAAAATTGATTTTAAAAATGTGTAAAACATTTTGACAGTTACTAGAAACAAAATCATTTATGTTAGAACATTTTAGTACTTATTAGAACATATTGACAGTTTTTGGAACATATTGACAGTTGTAGGAACATGTTCTCAGTTAATAAATTGTTTTATAAAATGTGTAAAACGTTTTGACAGTTACTAGAAACAAAATTTATATTAGAACATTTTATTACTTATTGGAACATATTGACAGTTGTTGGAACATATTGACAGTTGTAGGAACGTGTTCTCAGTTGAAAAATTGATTTTAAAAATGTGTAAAACATTTTGACAGTTACTAGAAACAAATTCATTTATGTTAGAACATTTTAGTACTTATTGGAACATATTGACAGTTGTTGGAACATATTGACAGTTGTAGGAACATGTTCTCAGTTGAAAAATTGTTTTTAAAAATTTGTAAAACTTTTTGACAGTTACTAGAAACAAAATCATTTATATTAGAACATTTTAGTACTTATTGAAACATATTGACAGTTGTTGGAAAATATTGACAGTTGTAGGAACATGTTCTCAGTTGAAAATTGATTTTAAAAATGTGTAAAACATTTTGACAATTACTAGAAACAAAGTCATTTATAATAGAACATTTTATTACTTATTGGAACATGTTGACAGTTGTTGGAAAATATTGACAGTTGTAGGAACATGTTCTCAGTTGAAAAATTGATTTTAAAAATGTGTAAAACATTTTGACAGTTACTAGAAACAAAATCATTTATGTTAGAACATTTTAGTACTTATTAGAACATATTGACAGTTGTTGGTACATATTGACAGTTGTAGGAACGTGTTCTCAGTTGAAAATTGATTTTAAAAATGTGTAAAACATTTTGACAGTTACTAGAAACAAAATCATTTATATTAGAATATTTTATTACTTATTGGAACATATTGACAGTTGTTGGAACATATTGACAGTTGTAGGAACATGTTCTCAATTAAAAAATTGATTTTAAAAATGTGTAAAACATTTTGACAGTTACTAGAAACAAAATCATTTATGTTAGAACATTTTAGTACTTATTAGAACATATTGACAGTTGTAGGAACATGTTCTCAGTTGAAAAATTTTTTTTAAAAATGTGTAAAACATTTTGACAGTTACTAGAAACAAATTCATTTATGTTAGAACATTTAACTACTTATTGGAACATATTAACAGTTGGTGGAACATATTGAAAGTTGTAGGAACATGTTCTCAGTTAAAAAATTGTTTTATAAAATTTGTAAAACATTTTGACAGTTACTAGAAACAAATTCATTTATGTTAGAACATTTTACTACTTATTAGAACATATTGACAGTTGTTGGAACATATTGACAGTTGTTGGAACATATTGACAGTTGTAGGAACGTGTTCTCAGTTGAAAATTGATTTTAAAAATGTGTAAAACATTTTGACAGTTACTAGAAACAAAATCATTTATGGTAGAACATTTTAGTACTTATTGGAACATATTGACAGTTGTTGGAACATACTGACAGTTGTAGAAACATGTTCTCAGTTGAAAATTGATTTTAAAAATGTGTAAAACATTTTGACACTTACTAGAAACAAATTTATTTATGTTAGAACATTTTACTACATATTGGAACATATTGACAGTTGTTGGAAAATATTGACAGTTGTAAGAACTTGTTCTCGGTTGAAAAATTGATTTTAAAAATGTGTAAAACATTTTGACAGTTACTAGAAACAAATTCATTTATGTTAGAACAGTTTACTACTTATTGGAACATATTTACAGTTGTTGGAACATATTGACAGTTGTAAGAACATGTTCTCAGTTGAAAAATTAATTTTAAAAATGTGTAAAACATTTTGACAGTTACTAGAAACAAATGCATTTATGTTAGAACATTTTAGTACTTATTAGAACATATTGACAGTTGTTGGAACATATTGACAGTTGTAGGAACGTCTTCTCAGTTGAAAATTGATTTTAAATATGTGTAAAACATTTTGACAGTTACTAGAAACAAAATCATTTATGTTAGAACATTTTAGTACTTATTAGAACATATTGACAGTTGTAGGAACATGTTCTCAGTTGAAAATTGATTTTAAAAATGTGTAAAACATTTTGACAATTACTAGAAACAAAGTCATTTATAATAGAACATTTTATTACTTATTGGAACATGTTGACAGTTGTTGGAAAATATTGACAGTTGTAGGAACATGTTCTCAGTTGAAAAATTGATTTTAAAAATGTGTAAAACATTTTGACAGTTACTAGAAACAAATTCATTTATGTTAGAACATTTTAGTACTTATTAGAACATATTGACAGTTGTAGGAACATGTTCTCAGTTGAAAAATTCTTTTTAAAAATGTGTAAAACATTTTGACAGTTACTAGAAACAAATTCATTTATGTTAGAACATTTAACTACTTATTGGAACATATTAACAGTTGTTGGAACATATTGACAGTTGTAGAAACATGTTCTCAGTTGAAAATTGATTTTAAAAATGTGTAAAACATTTTGACACTTACTAGAAACAAAATCATTTATATTAGAATATTTTATTACTTATTGGAACATATTGACAGTTGTTGGAACATATTGACAGTTGTAGGAACATGTTCTCAATTAAAAAATTGTTTTATAAAATGTGTAAAACATTTTGACAATTACTAGAAACAAAACCATTTATATTAGAACATTTTATTACTTACTGGAACATATTGACAGTTGTTGGAACATATTGACAGTTGTAGGAACATGTTCTCAGTTAAAAAATTGTTTTATAAAATGTGTAAAACATTTTGACAGTTACTAGAAACAAATTCATTTATGTTAGAACATTTTACTACTTATTGGAACATAATGACAGTTATTGGAACATATTGACAGTTGTAAGAACATGTTCTCAGTTGAAAAATTGTTTTTAAAAATGTGTAAAACATTTTGACAGTTACTAGAAACAAATTTATTTATGTTAGAACTTTTTACTACTTCTTGGAACATAATGACTGTTGATGGAACATATTGACAGTTGTAGGAACATGTTCTCTGTTAAAAAATTATTTTTATAAATGTGTAATACACTTTGACAGTTACTAAATACAAATTCATTTATGTTAGAACATTTTACTACTTATTGGAACATAATGACAGTTATTGGAACATATTGACAGTTGTAGGAACATGTTATCAGTTGAAAAATTGATTTTAAAAATGTTTAAAATATTTTGACAGTTACTAGAAACAAATTTATTTATGTTAGAACATTTTATTACTTATTGGAACATATTGACAGTTGATGGAACATATTGACAGTTGTAGGAACATGTTCTCTGTTAAAAAATTAATTTTAAAAATGTGTAAAACATTTTGGCAGTTACTTGAAACAAAATCATTTATGTTAGAACATTTTAGTACTTATTAGAACATTTTGACAGTTGTAGAAATATGTTTTCAGTTGACAAATTGATTTTAAAAATGTGTAAAACATTTTGACAGTTACTAAATACAGTTCTATTAATGTTAAATTGTATAATTAAATATTGAAACATGTCGCCAGTTGTCGGAACATGTTGACAGTTGCTAGAGTATGTAAAAACTTGTAAAACAATTCAACAGTTACTAGAAGCAATCTAATCTAAGTTGACAGTTATTGGAACATGAAGTTAATTTATTTATTTATGTACTCAGTTGAAATTCTTTTTAAAATTACTAAATATTTTGACAGTTACTAGAAACAAATTAATTTGTGTCACAACATTTTGACAGTTATTCGAACAAGTTGACAGTTATTGGAACATGTTGACAGTTACCAGAACTTGTTTTTAATTAAAAATTTATTTTGACAGTTACTAAAAATGAAGATATTTATATAAAAATATTGTTCTAGTTACTAGAAACCATTTAACACATTTTGAACATTTGACAGTAATTGAGTATTGTTGGAACGATCTAACAATTACCAGAAATATATTGAGTGTTGTTAACGTATTTTGACAGTTACTAAAAACCTATTGAGTAATATTATAACTTTTTGACAGTTACTAGAAACAATTTAACTTATTTTTGAACATTTAAGCAGTCATTGAGTAACGTGAAACATCCTGACAGTTATTTTTTTTTTTTTTTTTTTTTTTTTATGCTTTTTACGGCTATTTTACATCGCCACAGTAAGTCTACGACTTGTTTGAAGTGGTTTGATGGGACCAACAGCTTAATACGTGACTTCCGAACCACGCTGGTGGATAAAGAGCAAGTTATCATTTCAGCCATATTTCGGGGATCGAACCCGGGACTGCTCGCATGATATGCAAGTGCTCTACCATTGAGCTATCACACCTATTAAAAATTCATTGAGTGATATTAATAGTTACTAGAACCGATTAGTTTATATTGGAACATTTTGACAGTTACTAGAAACCATTTAACACATTTTTGAACATTTGCACGTTATTGAGTGACGTTGGAACGTTTTGACATTTACTAGAAATTTATTGAGTGATGTTGACAGTTACTAAAACTAATTGAATGGTGTTAAAGCATTTAATACTTTTTTTTTATATTTGTGTAGTCATTGAGTTACATTGGAACATTCTGGTAGTTACTGTAAATCTATTGAGTGATTTTAAGGCATTTTGACAGTTACTTTAAACCTATTGAGTAAAGTTAGAACATTTTGACAATTACTAGAAACCATTTAACGCATTTTTGAAGCGTCATTGAATATTGTTGGAATCTTTTGACAGTTACTGGAAATCTACTGAGTAATGTTGACAGTTACTAAAACCGATTGAGTGGTGTTGGAACATTTTGACAGTTACTGAATACGAATTTATTTATCTAAGAATTTTGTGACAGTTATTGGAACATGTTGACAGTTCTCGGAACAAGTTTTCAGTTCAAAAATGGTTTTTGTAAGATTATAAAACACTTTGACGGTTACTAGAAACAAATTAATTTATGTCAGACACTTTATCAGTTGAAATTAATTAGTGTGACAACATTTTGAAACTTATTGGAACATGATCTTAGTTGAAACTTTGTTTTTAAAAGGTTATAACAGTTTTTGACTCATGGCCTTGGAAAGGTTGAAACTAGTTACGGTTTTTTGAATACATTCGTGACTTAGTACATAGAAAATTTGTTTTATTTATTTTATAATGAACTAGTACATAGTAACGGTCACTAACATTCAATTTTTGAAAAACGTTCTTGTTTTGCCGCTATCCAATCAAAAATCAGTTTTCGGATATTTGCGTTTTTTTGTTACAAATTATTCAACTAATTTTAATAAGATAATTAAATCATGATTCAATTTTTTTTATTGCAATCAAACTACGTATTTTCAAATAAAATCTTTCCATTCCATCAATTTGTGTAAACTAAAAAGTTTGAACAAACGACCTTGATCGATAAATCGCCCTCTATCAAAACACACCAATAAACCAGCCCACGTAAGTTGAAATAGTTATTTTCCCCAATATAAACATCATTCTTTCCATAAACCAATAGGAATAAAACAAAGAAAGGTATAAACAATCCTTAATATGCGTTATCTTCCGCGGTTATTTATGCTGATCCTGATAGTTGACCTCTCGACTAGTAATTTCAGCCGAGGACGCGGATTCCCCCTAACAATTTATTCGTTCCGTCGTATATGAGATAGTATCAAAAACGGGGACGCTTCAGTGATATAAAACTTTCCGAGGTTGTTTAAATTCGGCCAGTCGACAAAAAGAGGAGCTCGTGAATTTTGCCTCTACATTGCATATCCTGTTATTCTTGTTGGGCACGATCAGCAAAACAAATATGTCTAGTGTAATGTTTAGTATAAAAAATAATGTTGCTGGATGTATTCAAGTGGGAGCTTTGAATATGAAATGAGGAAACGCTATCCAAATGTAGATTGTTTAGATGAAATCACAGAAAATGCAATAGCAAACAAACATTTAATACAAACTATGGAAGTTAGTGTTTTATAAATTACAAAATATTTATTATTGTAGAAACAAATATGCAGTATGCAAAAAAGAAATCAAAAGAAGGATTTTTTTTAATATATACAAGAGATTTCTGGAGCTTTATTAGAACGATTTGCAATGAATTTGAAACATAAAAGGGTTTTCTAAGCGATTTATTGCGTTCCTAGTAAATTTTTTGACAAATTAATGAAGTTTTAGAAAAGTTTCCACAACAAATGACTTTTTGGTATAATTTGAATTAAATAATTGCAAAAATAAGTTTGTAAAGCTTCATTAAAGCAATCTGCAATAAATTTTTGACATAAAAATGTTTTCTAAGCGATTTTTTGCGTTTTTAGTGGAATTTTTGACAGTTTAATACAATTTTAAGCAAGTTTTCACAATAAATGCGTTTTAAGAACAATGTGAATTAAATAATTGCAATAAATGTATTTCTGGAGCTTTATTAGAACGATTTGCAATGATTTTTAATTGTTAAATAGTATTTTAAGCGATTTATTGCTTTTCTAGTAATTTTTTTGACAAATTAATATATTTTTAGGAAAGTTATCACAATAAATGAGTTTTTGGAATAATTCTGTATTAAATAATTGTAATAATTAGGTTTTTAGAGCTTTATTAGAACAATTTGGAATAAATGTTGTACATAAAAATGTTTTCTAATCGATTTTGTTGCGTTTTTAGTGGAATTTTTGACAATTTATTACAGTTTTAAGCAGGTTTCTACAACAAATGCGTTTTAAGAACAATGTGAATTAAATAATTGCAATAAATGCATTTCTGAAGCTTAAATAAAACGATTTGCAATGAATGTTAATCATAAAAGTGTTTTCTGAGCGATTTATTGCGTTCCTAGTTCATTTTTTGAAAAGTTAATATATTTTTAAAAAAGTTTCCTCAATAAATGAGTTTTTGAAATAATTTAGAATTAAATTATTGCAAAAATAGGTTTCTAAGGCGTTCATTAAAGCAATTTGCAATAAATTTTGTACATAAAAGCGTTTTCTAAGCGATTTATTGCGTTTTTAGTGGAATTTTTGACAATTTAATACAATTTTAGGCAAGTTTCTACAATAAATGCGTTTTAAGAACAATGTGAATTAAATAATTACAATAAATGCATTTCTGGAGCTTCATTAAAACAATTTGTAATAAATTTTAAACATAAATAGGTTTTCTAAGCGATTTATTGAGTTTCTAGTCAATTTATTGAAAAATTAATATATTTTTAGGAAAGTTTTCACAACAAATGAGTTTTTTGAATAGTTTTAAATTAAATAATTGCAAAAATGGGTTTCTAGAGCTTCATTAAAGCAATTTGCAATAAATTTTGTACAAAACAGTGTTTTCTAAGCGATTTTTTGCGTTTTTAGTGGAATTTTTGACAGCTTAATACAATTTTAGGCAAGTTTCTAAAATAAATGCGTTTTAAGAACAATGTGAATTAAATCATTATAATAAATGCATTTCTGGAGCTTTATTAGAACGATTTGCAATGAATTTTAATTGTTAAATGGTATTTTAAGCGATTTATTGCATTTCTAGTAATTTTTTTGACAAATTAATATATTTTTAGGAAAGTTTCTACAATAAATGAGTTTTTGGAATAATTTTGAATTAAATAATTGTAACAAATGGGTTTTTAGAGCTTTATTAGAGCAATCTGCAATAAATTTTGTACATAAAAATGTTTTTTAAGCGATTTATTGCGTTTTTAATAGAATTTTTGACAAATTTATACAATTTTAGGCAAGTTTTTACAATAAATGCGTTTTAAGAACAATGTAAATTAAATAATTGCAATAAATGCTTTTCTGGAGTTTTATTAGAACAATTTGCAATGAATTTTAAACATAAAAGGGTTTTATTGTATTCTTATTACATTTTTTGACATATGAATATATTTTGGGAAACAAATATGTTTATAAAGCTTCATTACAGCAATCTGCAATAAATTTTGTAAATAAAAATGTTTTCTAAGCGATTTTTTGCGTTTTTTGTGGAATTTTTGGCAATTTAATACAAATTTAAGCAAGTTTCTACAATAAACGCGTTTTAAAAACAATGTGAATTAAATAATTGCAATAAATGCATTTTTAGAGCTTTATTAGAACGATTTTCAATGAATTTAAAACATAAAAGCGTTTTCTAAGCGATTTATTGCGATCCTAGTACATTTTTTGACAAAGTAATATTTTTTTTATAAAATGTTTGCGCTAAATGAGTTTTTAGAATAATTTTGAATTAAATAATTGCAACAAATAGATTTTTAGAGCTTTATTAGAGCAATCTTCGTAATAATTTGTACTTAAAAGTGTTTTCTAAGCGATTTATTGCATTTCTAGTAAATTTTTTGAAAAGTTAATATATTTTTAGGAAACTTTTCACAATAAATGAGTTTTTGAACAAATTTTGAATTAAATTATTGCAAAAATGGGTTTCTCGAGCTTCCTTAAAGCAATTTGCAATAAATTTTGTACATAAAAGCGATTTCTAAGCGATTTATTGCGTTTTTAGTGGAATTTTTGACAATTTAATACAATTTTAGGCTAGTTTCTACAATAAATGCATTTTAAGAACAATGTGAATAAAATAATTACAATAAATGCATTTCTGGAGCTTCATTAAAACAATTTGTAATGAATTTTAAACATAAATACGTTTTCTAAGCGATTAATTGCGTTCCTAGTAAATTTTTTGACAAATTAATATATTTTTAGGATAGTTTTCACAATAAATGAGATTTTGGAATAATTTTGTATTAAATAATTGTAACAAATAGGTTTTTAAAGATTCATTACAGCAATCTGCAATAAATTTTGTACATAAAAATATTTTCTAAGCGATTTATTGCGTTTTTAGTAGAATTTTTGACAAATTAATACAATTTTAGGCAAGTTTTAACAATAAATGCGTTTTAAGAACAATGTGAATTAAATAATTGCAATAAATGCATTTCTGGAGCTTTATTGGAACAATTTTCAATGAATTTTAAACATAAAAGGGTTTTCTAAGCGCTTTATTGTGTTCTTATTACATTTTTTGACAAATGAATATATTTTGGGAAAGTTTTCACAATAAATGAATTTTTGGAATAATTTTTAAATAAATAATTGTAACAAATAGGTTTTTAAAGCTTTATTACAGCAATCTGCAATAAATTTTGTATATATAAGTGTTTTTAAGCGATTTATTGCGTTTATAGTAGAATTTTTGACAAATTAATACAATTTTAGGCAAGATCTTACAATAAATGCGTTTTAAAAACAATGTGAATTAAATAATTACAATAAATTCATTTCTAAAGTTTCATTAGAACGATTTGCAATGAATTTGAAACATAAAAAAGTTTTCTAAGCGATTTATTGCGTTTTTAGTGAAATTTTTGACAAATTATTACAATTTTAAGCAAGTTTCTACATTAAATTCGTTTTCAGAACAATGTGAATTAAATAATTGCAATAAATGCATTTTTGGAGCTTTATTAGAACGATTTGCAATGAATTTAAAATATAAAAGCGTTTTCTAAGCGATTTATTGCGATCCTATTACATTTTTTGACAAAGTAATATTTTTTTTATAAAATGTTTGCGCTGAATGAGTTTTTAGAATAATTTTGAATTAAATAATTGCATCAAATAGGTTTTTAGAGCTTCATTAGGGCAATCTGCATAATAATTTGTACGTAAAAGTGTTTTCTAAGCGATTAATTGCATTTCTAGTAATTATTTTGAAAAGTTAATATATTTTTTAAAAAGTTTCCACAATAAATGAGTTTTTTAAATGATTTTGAATTAAATTATTGCAAAAATGGGTTTCTAGAGCTTCATTAAAGCAGTTTGCAATACATTTTGTACATAAAAGCGTTTTCTAAGCGATTTATTGCGTTTTCAGTGGAATTTTTGACAATTTAATACAATTTTAGGCAAGTTTCTAAAATAAATGGGTTTTAAGAACAATGTGAATTAAATCATTATAATAAATGCATTTCTGGAGCTTTATTAGAACGATTTGCAATGAATTTTAATTGTTAAATGGTATTTTAAGCGATTTTTTGCATTTCTAGTATTTTTTTGACAAATTAATATATTTTTAGGAACATTTTTCAGAATAAAGGAGTTTTTGGAATAATTTTGAATTAAATTATTGCAAAAATGGGTTTCTAGAGCTTCATTAAAGCAATTTGGAGTAAATTTTGTACATAAAAGCGTTTTCTAAGCAATTTATTGCGTTTTTAGTAGAATTTTTGACATCTTAATACAATTTTAGGCAAGTTTCTACAATAAATGCGTTTTAAGAACAATGTGAATTAAAAAAAATACAATAAATGTATTTCTGGAGCTTCATTAAAACAATTTCTTATGAATTTTAAACATAAATAGGTTTTCTAGCGATTTATTGAGTTTCTAGTCATTTTATTGACAAATTAATATATTTTTAGGAAAGTTTTCACAATAAATGAGTTTTTTAAATGATTTTGAATTAAATTATTGCAAAAATGGGTTTCTAGAGCTTTATTCAAGCAATTTGCAATAAATTTTGTACATAAAAGTGTTTTCTAAGCAATTTATTGCGTTTTTAGTGGAAGTTTTGACAATTTAATACATTTTTAGGCAAGTTTCTACAATAAATGCGCTTTAAGAACAATGTGAATTAAATAATTACAATAAATGCATTTCTGGAACTTCATTAAAACAATTTGTAATGAATTTCAAATATAAATAGGTTTTCTAAGCGATTTATTGAGTTTCTAGTCATTTTATTGACAAATTAATATATTTTTAGGAAAGTTTTCACAACAAATAAGTTTTTTGAATAGTTTTAAATTAAATAATTGCAAAAATGGGTTTCTGGAGCTTCATTAAAGCAATTTGCAATAAATTTTGTACATAAAAGCGTTTTCTAAGCGAATTATTGCGTTTTTAGTGGAATTTTTGACAATTTAATACAATTTTAGGCAAGTTTCTATAATAAATGCGTTTTAAGAACAATCTGAATTAAATAATTACAATAATTGCATTTCTGGAGCTTCATTAAAACAATTTGTAATGAATTTTAAACATAAATAGGTTTTCTAAGCGATTTATTGAGTTTCTAGTCATTTTATTGACAAATTAATATATTTTTAGGAAAGTTTTCACAACAAATGAGTTTTTGGAATAGTTTTAAATTAAATAATTGCAAAAATGGGTTTCTAGAGCTTTATTAAAGCAATTTGCAATACATTTTATACAAAACACTGTTTTCTAAACGATTTTTTGCGTTTTTAGTGGAATTTTTGACATTTTAATACAATTTTACAACAAATGCGTTTTAAGAACAATGTGAATTAAATAATTGCAATAAATGCATTTCTGAAGCTTAAATAAAACGATTTGCAATGAATGTTAATCATAAAAGTGTTTTCTGAGCGATTTATTGCGTTCCTAGTATATTTTTTGAAAAGTTAATATATTTTTAAAAATGTTTCCACAATAAATGAGTTTTTGAAATAATTTTGAATTAAATTATTGCAAAAATGGATTTCTAGAGCTTCATTAAAGCAATTTGCAATAAATTTTGTACATAAAAGTGTTTTCTAAGCGATTTATTGCGTTTTTAGTGGAAGTTTTGACAATTTAATACATTTTTAGGCAAGTTTCTACAATAAATGCGTTTTAAGAACAATGTGAATTAAATAATTACAATAAACGCATTTCTGGAGCTTTATTAAAACAATTTGTAATGAATTTTAAACATAAATAGGTTTTCTAAGCGATTTATTGAGTTTCTAGTCATTTTATTGACAAATTAATATATTTTTAGGAAAGTTTTCACAACAAATGAGTTTTTGGAATAGTTTTTAATTAAATAATTGCAAAAATGGGTTTCTAGATTAAAGCAATTTGCAATAACTTTTGCACAAAACAGAGTTTTCTAAGCGATTTTTTGCGTTTTTAGTAGATTTTTTGACAGTTTAATACAATTTTAGACAAGTTTCTAAAATAAATGCGTTTTTCTGGAGCTTTATTAGAACGATTTGCAATGAATTTAAATTGTTAAATGGTATTTTAAGCGATTTATTGCATTTCTAGTAATTTTTTTGACAAATTAATATATTTTTAGGAAAGTTTTTACAATAAATGAGTTTTTAGTATAATTTTAAGTTAAATAACTGTAGCAAATGGGTTTTTAGAGCTTTATTAGAGCAATCTGCAATAAATTTTGTACATAAAAATGTTTTCTAAGCGATTTATTACGTTTTTACTGGAATTTTTGACAAATTATTACAAATTTAAGCAAGTTTCTACATTAAATTCGTTTTAAGAACAATGTCAATTAAATAATTGCAATAAATGCATTTTTGGAGCTTTATTAGAACGATTTGCAATGAATTTAAAACATAAAAGCGTTTTCTATGCGATTTATTGCATTTCTAGTATGTTTTTTGAAAAGTTAATATATTTTTAAAAAAGTTTCCACAATAAATGAGTTTTTTAAATGATTTTGAATTAAATTATTGCAAAAATGGGTTTCTAGAGCTTCATTCAAGCAATTTGCAATAAATTTTGTACATAAAAGCGTTTTCTAAGCGATTTATTGCGTTTTTAGTGGAAGTTTTGACAATTTAATACATTTTTAGGCATGTTTCTACAATAAATGCGTTTTAAGAACAATGTGAATTAAATAATTACAATAAATGCATTTCTGGAACTTCATTAAAACAATTTGTAATGAATAAATAGGTTTTCTAAGCGATTTATTGAGTTTCTAGTCATTTTACTGACAAATTTATATATTTTTAGGAAAGTTTTCACAACAAATGAGTTTTTTGAATAGTTTTTAATTAAATAATTGCAAAAATGGGTTTCTAGAGCTTCATTAAAGCAATTTGCAATAAATTTTGTTTAAAACAGTGTTTTCTAAGCGATTTTTTGCGTTTTTAGTGGAATTTTTGACAATTTAATACAATTTTAAGCAGGTTTCTACAACAAATGCGTTTTAAAAACAATTTTAAGCCGTTTCTAAAACTCAGTTAAATGTTTCTAATTTTTTTCAAGATTTTAAAATTGTTTAACGGCTTTTAATACTTTTCTGAATTTAGTTTTAGTTGTCCAAAAAGTTATAGAACGTTTAAATTTTTTTTTTAATTTAATCAAACATTTTTGAAACTTCTCAGGAGTTTCTAGAATTTGTCAAAAATTTCTAGTACTTCTCAGAAGTTTTTAGAATTTAATAAAATTCTTCTAAAGTTGGCTGAAAAGTGTTGATAAATTTAATCAAATGTTTCTGAAAATTTTCATAACTTTTTAGAGTTAGTCAAAGGTTTTCAGTTCTCAGCAGTTTCTAGAGTTTAGTAAAAAACTAGCTAAAAGGTTTTACGACTTTTTAAGAGACTACAATGTGATCAAATGTTTCTGAAAATTTTTGAGAATTTTCAGAGTTGGTAAAAAATTTTCTAAAGTTTAGTAAATACCTTTTAGAATTTGCCCAAGAGTTTCTAGAATTGTATAAAACTTCTAAACTTAAACAAAAGTTTTTAAAACTTTTAGAGTTTAATCGAAAATTTCTGGAACTTTTTAAAAGTTTCTAGAGTTGGTCAAAAAGGTCGAGTACTTTTCAGAAGTTTTTAGAATTTAGTAAAAATCTTCTAGAGTTAGTCAATAGGTTTTAGAACAATTTAATCAAACTTTTCAAATTTTAGTTTTTAATCAAATGTTTTTGAAATTTTGCAGGAATTTTTAGTTTCTAGTACTCCTCCAAATTTTTTAAAGTTTAGTAAAAAGCTTCTACAATTAGCTAAAAAATATTAAAATACTTTAAAAGCTTCTACGTTATAATAAAATGTTTCTGAAAACTTTTAGGAATATTTAAGGTTGGTCAAAATTTTATAGTACTTATCAGAAGATTTTAAAATTTAATAAACGCTTTTTAAAATTAGAGTTTAAAATTCTAAAATTTATATAATTGTAGCACAACAAAAAAATTCTAAACATTTTCTAGTTAGTGAGTTTTTTAGCATATCCCAAAAGTTTCTAAAGTTTGTCAAAAAATTCTAATAATTAATTCTAAAATATAAAAAACTTAACAAAACTTTTTTTAAATTTTTTTGGGTAATTCCACAGTAGTTCGGGCAAACGTCCTCACATTGACATTTCCGATTTTGCTCAAATTTTGTACACATGTTTAAAATGGTATTTTTCCAAGGGCGGGTTTGTGTTCTACGGAACATTTTCTATAAGATACATTTTTTTGAATATAATTTTTGACTATTTTTTTATTACTTGCAGAACAAAAACTGAAAGGTGACAAAATATTCCTAAAAAATTCTAAAATTCTAAAATTCTAAAAATCTAAAATTTTAGGAATTACCATATTTTGGTACCCCAAACATGTGTACAAAATTTGAGCAAAATATAAGATGTCGATGTGGGGACAATTGTCCAAACTAACGTGGAATTACTCTAAAAGGTTTCTAAGTCTTTAGAATTTTTCAAAAGTTTCTAAAGTTAGTCAAAAGTTTTTAGTCCTTTTCAGAAGTGTCTAGAGTTTAGTAAAAAAACTTCTACAGTTTGGCAAAGGGTTCTAAAACACTTTAAATCAGATATCTATGATTTTTTTTAGAAATTTTTGGAGATAAATATTTTGTAAAATAAATTATAGAATTAGCCAAAGTTCTTGAACCCGTTTCTAAAACTTAATTAAATGTTTCTAATGTTTTTAAAATTGTTCAACGGTTTCTAATACCTACTAAAATTTTATTGAAAGGTTCTAGGCTTGACCAAAAAGTTCTAAAATACTTTAAGAGTTTCTCAATCTAACCTTTCTGAATTTAGTTGTCCAAAAAGTTATAGGACGTTTAAAAAAATTCTAGAATTTAATCGAACATTTTTGAAACTTCTCAGGAGTTTCTAGAATTTGTCAAAAAATATTTAGTTTTTTTAGAAATTTTTAGAACTTAGTAAAAGTCTTCTAAAGTTTCTTGAAGAGTATTGATTAATTTAAGCAAATGTTTCTGAAAATGAATTTTATAAATGTTTAGAGTTGGTCAAAGGTTTTTAGTATTTCTCAGGAGTTTCTAGAATAAAAAAAAAAAACTTCTAAAATTTGCCAAAAGGTTTTAGAACATTTTAAAAGACTACAATGTGATCAATTGTTTTTGAAAAGAAGTTTTTAGAGTTGATAAAAAATTGCAGTATTTTTCAGAAGTTTTTAGTATTTAGTAAACACTCGTACTTTAAAAAAAAATGCTAGAATTTAATCGGAGTTTTTTAGGAGTTACTAAAGTTAGTTAACATTTTGGCCAAAAATGATCTCTATTAAAAGTTGTAGAGCGGAAAATTTTCAATTGATATAGATTATTTGAATTTTCTTATAGTTTTTTGTTTTTCCGCTAGAAGGCGCGGAAAATAAAGTATATATTTTATTTTTTTGCACTTGAAGCCGATACTATGCATTTTGGTGAAAAGTTACAAGAGATCAAAGTTGTAGAGCAAAACATTTTTGATTGATATTGGTTATTTGGATTTTCAGATAGTGAGAGCATTTTTTGCTAAAGAATGTTGAAAAAAGTTGCAAATTCTAACCATTTTTTGGATTTTCAACCAAAACTATGTATTTTTTGAAAAAATTATAAGTTTTAGAGCGAAAACTTTCCGATCGATGTAGGTCTTTTGATTTTTCGAATAATGCCTGCATTGCCCGCCAGAGCGCGCAAAATTGTGACTTTATTTTCCGCGTCTTCTAGCAAAAAACGGTAAATTTTAGAAAAATTCTAATGACCGATATTGATTGGAAAATTTTTGTTCTACAACTAATTGATATAAATATGTCTATTACTCCAAAACCACCTTTTTTCATACGTGCGCTAGGTGAAAATAGTCTTTAGACAGTCCAAATACACCTAAGTATACAGGTCGCTAAGCTGTGGGTAAAATTTCTGTCTAATTTGAAGGGACTATCAGAAGATTTTAGAATTTAAAAAATACAAAAAATTGAATAATTTTATTGTTTCTGATTTTTTTTTACAAATTGCTATATTGCTATAGAACAATGGCTATTACTGCTTTTCATAAATTAGTAAAAAAATTTAGACATTTTCTAGTTAGTGAGTTTAGAATTTTAGCATATCCCAAAAGTTTGTAAAAAATTTGTAGTAATTCTAAAATTTAAAAAACTTTTAGACTTAATAAAACGTTTTAAAACACTTTAGCAGTTTTTGAAACTTGATCAAACGTTTCTAAAAATTTCTAGAGTTGGCCAAAAATTTCCAGTATTTCTTTTGTTAGCAGTTTCTAAAGTTGCTCAATGGCTTTTAGTATTACTAAAATTCAAATGTTTTTAGAATTTAGTAAACAATTTTTAGAGTTGGTCGAAGGGTTTTAGAACACTTTATGAGTTTATAGATCTATATCTAAAATTAGGCAAAGAGCTCTAAAACAGTTTCTAGAATTGTATTCTATGTTTTTGAAATTTTGTATAAGCCAGATACTTCTAAGAAAGTTGGTCAAATGTTTCTAATATTAAAGTTGGCCAACGGGTTTTAGAACACTCAAAAACTTCTAAAATTTAATTTAATGATTCTGAAATGTTTTAGTAGTATCTGGTTAAAGAAATCTAGTACTTTTCAGGAAATTCTTGAACTTGATAAAAACCTTCTTGAATTAGCTAAAAACACTTTACAAATTTTTAGAATTTTATCTATGACACTTTATAATGTATTCTATAAACTCTGTTTACTTAAAATTTTGAGTTCCTAGATTAAAAATTGTGACCTCAGTATCAAATTAAGCAAAACTATTATTAAAGAAATTTTCAAAAAATTACAACTGTTATTTTCAATTTCAAAAACTCAATTTTGACTATGACACCTTATAATGTATTTTATAAACTCTGTTTACTTAAAACTTTAAATTGCTAATTTGAAAATTGTGACCTCAGTATCAAATTAAGCAAAACTATTATTTAAGAAATTTTCAAAAAATACAATTAATATTTTCAATTTTAAAAACTCAATTTTGACTATGATACCTTATATTGTATTCTATAAACTATGTTTAGCCAAAATTTTGAGTTGCTAATTTAAAAATTGTGACCTCAGTATCAAATTAAGTACAATTATTATTTAAATTTTTTTCAAATAATTACAATTAATATTTTTAATTTCAAAAACTTAATTTTCACTATGATACCATATATTGTATTTTATAAACTATGTTTAGCCAAAATTTTGAGTTGTTAATTTAAAAATTGTGACCTCAGTATCAAATTAAGTACAATTATTATTTAAATTTTTTTCAAATAATTACAATTAATATTTTCAATTTCAAAAACTTAATTTTTACTATGATACATTATAAAGTATTCTAAAAAGAATATTTACTCAAAATTTTAAAATGCTAATTTAAAAATTGTGACCTCAGTATCAAATTAAGCAAAATTATTATTTAAAAATTTTCAAAAAAATACAATTAATATTTTCAATTTCAACAACTCAATTTTGACTATGATACCTTATATTGTATTTTATAAACTATGTTTAGTTGAAATTTTGAGTTGCTAATTTAAAAATTGTGACCTCAGTATCAAATTCAGCAAAACTGTTCTTTAAGAACAATTATTATTTAAATTTTTTTCAAAAAATTACAATTAATATTTTCAATTTTAAAAACTCAATTTTGACTATGATACCTTATATTGTATTCTATAAACTATGTTTAGCCAAAATTTTGAGTTGCTAATTTAAAAATTGTGACCTCAGTATCAAATTAAGTAGAATTATTATTTAAATTTTTTTCAAATAATTACAATTAATATTTTTAATTTCAAAAACTCAATTTTGACTATGATACCATATATTGTATTTTATAAACTATGTTTAACCAAAATTTTGAGTTGCTAATTTAAAAATTGTGACCTCAGTATCAAATTCAGCAAAACTGTTCTTTAAGAACAATTATTATTTAAATTTTTTTCAAAATATTACAATTAATATTTTCTATTTTAAAAACTTAATTTTGACTATGATACCTTATATTGTATTCTATAAACTATGTTTAGCCAAAATTTTGAGTTGCTAATTTAAAAATTGTGACCTCAGTATCAAATTCAGCAAAACTGTTCTTTAAGTACAAGTATTATTTAATTTTTTTTCAAAAAATTACAATTAATATTTTCAATTTCAAAAACTCAATTTTGACTATGACATCTTATAATGTATTCTATAAACTATGTTTACTCAAAATTTTGAGTTGCTAATTTAAAAATTGTGACCTCAGTATCAAATTAAGTAAAACTAGTATTTCAGAAATTTTCAAAAAAATACAATTAATATTTTTAATTTCAAAAACTCAATTTTGACTATGATACCATATATTGTATTTTATAAACTATGTTTAACCAAAATTTTGAGTTGCTAATTTAAAAATTGTGACCTCAGTATCAAATTCAGCAAAACTGTTCTTTAAGAACAATTATTATTTAAATTTTTTTCAAAATATTACAATTAATATTTTCAATTTTAAAAACTCAATTTTGACTATGATACCTTATATTGTATTCTATAAACTATGTTTAGCCAAAATTTTGAGTTGTTAATTTAAAAATTGTGACCTCAGTATCAAATTCAGCAAAACTGTTCTTTAAGTACAATTATAATTTAATTTTTTTTCAAAAAATTACAATTAATATTTTCAATTTCAAAAACTCAATTTTGACTATGACATCTTATAATGTATTCTATAAACTATGTTTACTCAAAATTTTGAGTTGCTAATTTAAAAATTGTGACATCAGTATCAAATTAAGTAAAACTAGTATTTCAGAAATTTTCAAAAAAATACAAATAATATTTTTAATTTCAAAAACTCAATTTTGACTATGATACCATATATTGTATTTTATAAACTATGTTTAACCAAAATTTTGAGTTGCTAATTTAAAAATTGTGACCTCAGTATCAAATTCAGCAAAACTGTTCTTTAAGAACAATTATTATTTAAATTTTTTTCAAAAAATTACAATTAATATTTTCAATTTTAAAAACTCAATTTTGACTATGACATTTTATAATGTATTCTATAAACTATGTTTACTCAAAATGTTGACTTGCTAATTTAAAAATTGTGACCTCATTATTAAATTCAGCAAAACTGTTATTTAAGAAATTTTCAAAAAATTACAAATAATAATTTTAATTTTAAAAACTCAATTTTGACTATGACACCTTATGATGAATTTTATAAACTATGTTTACTCAAAATTTTGAGTTGCTAATTTAAAAATTGTGACCTCAGTATCAAATTAAGCAAAACTATTATTTAAAAATATTTCAAAAAAATACAATTAATATTTTCAATATCAAAAACTCAATTTTGACTATAACAACCTATAATGTATTTTATAAACTATGTTAACTCAAAATTTTGAAATGCTTATTTAAAAATTATGACCTCAGTATCAAATTAAACAAAACTATTATTTAAGAATTTTTCAAAAAATTACAATTAATATTTTTAATTTCAAAAACTCAATTTTGACTATGACACCTTATAAAGTATTCTACAAAATATGTTTTCTCAAAATTGTGAGTTGCTAATTTAAAAATTGTGACCTCAGTATCAAATTAAGTAAAACTATTATTTAAGAAATTTTCATAAAAATACAATTAATATTTTCAATTTCAAAAACTCAATTTTGACTATGATACTATATATTGTATTTTATAAACTATGTTTAGCCAAAATTTTAAGTTGCTAATTTAAAAATTGTGACCTCAGAATCAAATTAAGTACAATTATTATTTAAATTTTTTTCAAATAATTACAATTAATATTTTCAATTTCAAAAACTTAATTTTTGCTATAATACATTATAAAGTATTCTAAAACTATATTTACTCAAAATTTTAAAATGCTAATTTAAAAATTGTGACCTCAGTATCAAATTAAGCAAAATTATTATTTAGGAAATTTTCAAAAAAATACAATTAATATTTTCAATTTCAACAACTGAATGTTGACTATGATACCTTATATTATGTTCTATAAACTATGTTTAGCTAAAATTTTGTGTTGCTAATTTAAAAATTGTGACCTCAGTATCAAATTCAGCAAAACTGTTCTTTACGTACTATTATTATTTAAATTTTTTTCAAAAAATTACAATTAATATTTTCAATTTTAAAAACTCAATTTTGACTATGACATCTTATAATGTATTCTATAAACTATGTTTACTCAAAATTTTGAGTTGCTAATTTAAAAATTGTGACCTCAGTATCAAATTAAGTAAAACTAGTATTTCAGAAATTTTCAAAAAAATACAATTAAAATTTTTAATTTCACAAACTCAATTTTGACTATGATATCATATATTGTATTCTATAAACTATGTTTAACCAAAATTTTGAGTTGCTAATTTAAAAATTGTGACCTCAGTATCAAATTCAGCAAAACTGTTCTTTAAGTACAATTATTATTTAAATTTTTTTCAAAAAATTACAATTAATATTTTAATCTTAAAAACTCAATTTTGACTATGACATTTTATAATGTATTCTATAAACTATGTTTACTTAAAATTTCGAGTTGCTAATTTAAAAATTGTGACCTCATTATTAAATTCAGCAAAACTGTTATTTAAGAAATTTTCAAAAAATTACAAATAATAATTCTAATTTCAAAAACTCAATTTTGACTATGACACCTTATGATGAATTTTATAAACTATGTTTACTTAAAATTTTGAGTTGCTAATTTAAAAATTGTGACCTCAGTATCAAATTAAGCAAAACTATTATTTAAAAATATTTCAAAAAAATACAATTAATATTTTCAATATCAAAAACTCAATTTTGACTATAACAACTTATAATGTATTTTATAAACTATGTTAACTCAAAATTTTGAAATGCTAATTTAAAAATTATGACCTCAGTATCAAATTAAACAAAACTATTATTTAAGATTTTTTCAAAAAATTACAATTAATATTTTTAATTTCAAAAACTCAATTTTGACTATGACACTTTATAAAGTAATCTACAAAATATGTTTTCTTAAAATTGTGAGTTGCTAATTTAAAAATTGTGACCTCAGTATCAAATTAAGTAAAACTATTATTTAAGAAATTTTTATAAAAATACAATTAATATTTTCAATTTCAAAAACTCAATTTTGACTATGATACTATATATTGTATTTTATAAACTATGTTTAGCCAAAATTTTGAGTTGCTAATTTAAAAATTGTGACCTCAGTATCAAATTCAGCAAAACTGTTCTTTAAGTACAATTATTATTTAAATTTTTTTCAAAAAATTACAATTGATATTTTAATTTTAAAAACTCAATTTTGACTATGACATTTTATAATGTATTCTATAAACTATGTTTACTTAAAATTTTGAGTTGCTAATTTAAAAATTGTGACCTCATTATTAAATTCAGCAAAACTGTTATTTAAGAAATTTTCAAAAAATTACAAATAATAATTTTAATTTCAAAAACTCAATTTTGACTATGACACCTTATGATGAATTTTATAAACTATGTTTACTCAAAATTTTGAGTTGCTAATTTAAAAATTGTGACCTCAGTATCAAATTAAGCAAAACTATTATTTAAAAATATTTCAAAAAAATACAATTAATATTTTCAATATCAAAAACTCAATTTTGACTATAACAACTCATAATGTATTTTATAAACTATGTTAACTCAAAATTTTGAAATGCTAATTTAAAAATTATGACCTCAGTATCAAATTAAACAAAACTATTATTTAAGATTTTTTCAAAAAATTACAATTAATATTTTTAATTTCAAAAACTCAATTTTGACTATGACACTTTATAAAGTATTCTACAAAATATGTTTTCTTAAAATTGTGAGTTGCTAATTTAAAAATTGTGACCTCAGTATCAAATTAAGTAAAACTATTATTTAAGAAATTTTCATAAAAATACAATTAATATTTTCAATTTCAAAAACTCAATTTTGACTATGATACTATATATTGTATTTTATAAACTATGTTTAGCCAAAATTTTGAGTTGCTAATTTAAAAATTGTGACCTCAGTATCAAATTCAGCAAAACTGTTCTTTAAGTACAATTATTATTTAAATTTTTTTCAAAAAATTACAATTAATATTTTCAATTTTAAAAACTCAATTTTGACTATGACATCTTATAATGTATTCTATAAACTATGTTTACTCAAAATTTTGAGTTGCTAATTTAAAAATTGTGACCTCAGTATCAAATTAAGTAAAACTAGTATTTCAGAAATTTTCAAAAAAATACAATTAATATTTTTAATTTCAAAAACTCAATTTTGACTATGATACCATATATTGTATTCTATAAACTATGTTTAACCAAAATTTTGAATTGCTAATTTAAAAATTGTGACCTCAGTATCAAATTCAGCAAAACTGTTCTTTAAGTACAATTATTATTTAAATTTTTTTCAAAAAATTACAATTAATATTTTAATTTTAAAAACTCAATTTTGACTATGACATCTTATATTGTATTCTATAAACTATGTTTACTCAAAATTTTGAGTTGCTAATTTAAAAATTGTGACCTCAGTATCAAATTAAGTAAAACTGTTATATCAGAAATTTTCAAAAAATTACAAAAATTATTTTCTATTTCAAAAAATCAATTTTGACTATATCACCTTATAATGTATTCTATAGACTATTTTTACTCAAAATTTTGAGTTGCTAATTTAAAAATTGTGACCTCAGTATCAAATTAAGTAAAACTATTATTTGAAAAATTTTCAAAAAATTACAAAAAATATTTTTAATTTTAAAAACTCAATTTTGCCTATGACACTTTATAATGTATTCTATAGATTATATTTACTTAAAATTTTGAGTTGCTAATTTAAAAATTGTGACCTCAGTATCAAATTAAGCAAAACTATTATTTAAAAATATTTCAAAAAATTACAATTAATATTTTCAATATCAAAAACTCAATTTTGACTATAACAACTTATAATGTATTCTATAAACTATGTTTGCTCAAAATTTTGAGATGCAAATTTAAAAATTGTAACATCAGTATCAATTTAACCAAATTGTTATATAAAAAGTTTTCAAAAAACTACAAAAAATATTTTTAAATTAAAAAAAATTTTGACTATGACACCTCGTAACGTATTTTATGGACTATGTTTACTAAAAATGTTGAGTTTCTAATTTAAAGACTGTATCCACAGTATCAATTTAAGCAAAGTTGTTATTTAAGAACATTTAAAAAAATTACAAAAAAAAATTCAAAATTTATTAATAGTTTTTAAAGCTGGTCGATAGTTTCTAATGTTTTTCTGGATTTTCTAAAATTTGTTGAAAAGGTTTTAGGAGTTTCTAGAGAATTTTTAAGAGTTTGTAGAAATGGTCAAACGTTTCTGATATTTTAGTGAAAAAATTTGAGAGTTGCTCAAATAGCTGTAAAATACTTTAAAAATTTCTAGAGTTTAAGTTAAGCAAATGTTTATCAATTTTGTTGAAAGTTTTAATGGTTTTTAGTACTGCTAAAAAGTTTAATAAAATTTAGTAAAAGTTTTTAAAGTTGGCCTCAAAGTTCTAAAACTTGCTAGGACTAGAATTAAATCAATTGTATACGAAGTTTTTTAAAGATTTCTAGAGTTAGCCAATAGTGTCTAGTAATTTTTAGAAAATTTTAAAATTTAGTAAAAAGTTTGGGTTTCAGAACACTTTAAAAGTTTTTAGATTCTAACCATGTTTCTCTACAAAATTTGTGTTGCACTATATTCAAAGCCATATACGCTCGGCAATATTTAGCGCTGTATTTGAAAATAAAAGCAATTTAAAGTAAAAAATTTGAAATGTCATTTGTTGCCAACATACCGTTTTAGTTAATTAGAAAGTTTAAAAATCTTACTTTAAAAACTATGTCAGTTTTAGTAACTTTTGAAAAAATATTTAATTTGTAAATTTTAAAATATTTCCAAAATTTCACAAAATGTCAAAAAAATTATAAAAGTATTTTATTGCTAACATGACAATCTAGTTAATTATAAAGTTTAAAAATCTTACCTTAAAAATCAAATCAACTATGTCAGTTTTAGTAAATTATAAAAAAAAAATTTCCAAAATTAAAAAAAAAATTATAAATGTATTTTATTGCCAACATGACAATCTAATTAATTAGAAAGTTTAAAAATATTACCTTAAAAACTAAGTCAACTATGTCAATTTAGTAAATTTTTAAAAAATATATTATTTGAAAATTTTAAAATATTCTTCATTGGCCGCCGTTCAAGCAACTATAGATATTACTTTAAATATATTTCAAAAATTGAAAAATGCTGATGTATTAATTTAGAAAAATCAATCAAAATGTTTCAAAAACTTGTCATCGACTTTAGAACATAGATTGATTATAAACATTGGCCATAATCCAAAGCAATAAATTTTTCCTACGTTACTACATTAATATTAATTATTACTTGTGCATTTTCATATATAAAATACTAAATACAAACATACAATGGAAAAGAGATATTGTGTGTGCCCATGACCGAATTATATTACAACGAATAATATTTTTTGGCAATGCTTATGCACATTGTAGTATGATTTAATGGTAAAGTTTGTAGAATAGAACTTTGCAAGATATGTTTAGAAAATTATTACTCATTGTATATTAAAAACATTGTATATTAAATTAGCAAAATCATTTATTATTTTGGTGCATACGTCGCTTGCCAAATTGGTTATAATACGACTGTTTGATTTTGGGAATATGTATTACAATTTTACTTGTGTTTGCTTATATTATATTTTATTAAAATGCAAGTTTTATATTTGATTAATTTATAATACAGAAACTATTAACGGGATTTAGTCGCCGCGTCCCGTTGGGGTGCCGCTAGTAGTATTGTCTTATGGGACAAAACGCCAAACAATTCAATATTCAAACAATAAGATTTTAGTCATCACTCTTTTTATATGTTGAACTACATACAATATTTTATGTCTTTATGTTTTTGGTTAAAGATTTGAAGTTATATTTTACAAGTAAAAAATTAATAAAGAACTAATTAAAAACGCCACTTTTTAAAAATGAATTGCGGAGAAACGACTTATTGCATAAAATTTTTACAAATATGGGGACACAGATTGGATTTTCTTCTACAATGTGTGAAAATTTTATTCAATTATATTCAGGCATTTTCTTTCTGAGTTTGATTCTATTAGTTTTTATAATAACGCAACTATTCTCTTCTCTTAATAGCATTATCAATGTAATATATAGAAAACCCTATCTGTGTACTAGATAGTTTCTTTGACTGTTCGTTTTGCTGTGGTATAAATATAATTAATATTTATAAAGTCCGACCTCATTATTAAAGTTTCTTCTTTATGCAACACATTTGTTATTTTAGGTCGGTTAGGTTTATATTGTGTTTATTTACGGGTTATTCTTCCAGTTTGTTTCTATCCATTTTAAAGTAAGACAGTGCCTAGAAGGATATTTAAAAAAAAACCAGGCAGTTTGCTCTTTAAAGTTTCTATTTTTTTTCAACTTTATTTATTTATGAATGGTTTTATTTGTTGCTAAGTTTTAGTGCATGTGTTGTTTTGCACTTCTAATTTGTTTAACAAGATAGCCGGTTCTAATTATAGCTTCGGAACCCATATGAAGATGTTTTTTGGCAGTTCTGTCAAACTAATTATCTGAAAGTTTTTGACTTCCAGAAAGTCCTTTTTGGAGGATGTCGTTCAAGAAATTACGTCCTGGATTTGAGACAACCCTTCAGACTACCACCAGTTTTTGGTAAAGGTTGACGAAGAAGTTCTTTTGGGTGTTACCGGGATCAGACTATCTAAGTACCATTGCGGTCGATGGTACGAGTATAAGTATACTGTTGGGTTTTGGCGGAGGTTGTTGGAGTCACTTACCAGAGAATAGGTCATCTTAGTTCAGAAGCGATAAGATGCATCTCAGCAGTTCTGAATTCTGGGTGATGTTTTGGTGGTAGCAGAGTCAATGTTGAGGCTTAAAACTTGGTTCTAGTGCGGCGGGGTTTTGTTAACTCGGAAGCCACGTACCTGCAACAATCTTTTCCACTTTTACGGCTCTGCTGCCATTCTCGAAGGTTTGCGGAAGGTCGTGCGCTCTTTGGGGTAAGCACAATAGTCCTTGCATGTTTCTTGATAAATAAGTAAAAACATGTCAATCTTTTTGAAGATGTACATCCAGGATAAAAAACACGGTAAAGTGAGCTTAGCTTTCTTTCTTCTATTGTTCTTTTTTTAAATGTCACTTCCGGTATTGTCATGTCCGAGATTAGTCCTGGATGACCCACTAATGTTTGCACACGGTTACTGATTCCTGGCATTAGAGGCTCACGGGCGTTTGGTTTGCGTAATGCATGTAGCCAATCGCACTTCTCAAGCCTTTGAAGGTATAATTCTAATTTTTCTAGCTCAGGGCCTTCTCTCGGTTGTTGTCTGGACTTTAGAGGTTTACATTTTAGATAATCTTTTAGGGTTTCTCTCCTCGGATCAAGTCTCGACCGACTTTTTTCCACAGATTTTAATTTATTAAGTACATATAGGTACTATTTTTTTTTGCTGTGAGACTACAAAATTGTAAATGGATGAGGAGCAAATGCAGGTAGCAAAACAACTTTTTCTTTAGCACCCAAAAATTGCGTCGCCGCGCATGGTATGGTAGCCCGAGGAGACACCTAACATCACCGAAGAGATTAAAAGTTCTATGATCAGATACTGAACAAGAGACTGCTGGATGAACTTGAAGAGAAACGCAGCTCATCGGACATGCAGTACGGCTTCAAGCGTTCTAAGAACTGGCAAACGAATACATACGAAATTTGTGTTGCTTGTCACTTTTGATATTAAGAATGCGTTCAATGCGTCATAGTAGAATCACTGCAAGGTTTTGGTATATCAAACTACTTAATAAAGATTAACTGCAGCTACTTGAAAAATTGCAATCTCCTGGTAGGAAATAATTATAAAATGGAAGTGACCGCTGGGGTCCCACAAGGATCAGTTAAGGCCCGACTTTTTGGAACATCAACTATGACGGAGTATAAAGCTGAAGATAATTAGCAACATCTGGCTTATAGGATACGCGGATGATGTGGCAATGGTTGTTGCTGATGATAGCGCAAAGGAGTTGGTAGAGAATGCGGAATGGGCAGCTGGAAGACTAATTAGATTGCTTGACAAAAAAAACTCAAAGTTGCAGCCCATAAAACCAAAGCTTTTTAGCAAGCAGAAAAGGCCTAAAAATCATTTCTTTTAGAGTTGACGGTGTCACAGTAATAAGTTAGACCTCAGACCAGAAGTAATGCCGCAAGGTCTTGTCATTGGTGCTCATGTAGAAACGAGAGGTGTTCTTAGTTGGTAAGATTTTTTTGCAAACTGCTATGTGGAATGGCGTGCATAAAGCATTTCTTCCTATTAAAAAAAGAGTTAGGTTAGGGTAGGTATCAGTACAGGTAAATTTACGTTTGGTTTCAATGGCAAACCAAGTTTTATTTACAATCAGGTTGAGGCTTCTGAAGACGTCCGCTAGATGATAGAGGTATCTGAAAGTTGTTCCGATGTTGTGGAATCAGATGGTTAAATTTTGGTATAATAATTTCTTGGGCGAGACAACTACGCAGTTACCAGTCAAACTCTGTGCTAAACAACATGCATCCTTACAATCTCAAGTTGAGTTCCACAGATGGGTCTTACCACTAAGTAACTTGCCGGCTTCAGAACCACATCACTAGTACAGAACAGTTGCTTCGGTTGTAAACAACGGTTACTGCGTAAATATACTAACTTTACAACCCGCCAGATTCAACAAAACCTTACTACGCAGTTTTTGGGAAGTCTGCACTTGGCTTTGCAAGTATGTACTTGGCTAAGCCTAGATGGCAAGACAAAAAAGCCTTTCAGCTGAAAAAATTAGTATGGACAATTCTCTAAAACTAACTTGCCTTTGACTAGGCTTACAATGTGTTCTATAAACTGACGCATCAAAAGCTGGTTTAGGATCGGTATTATATTAAAAAGAAGGTTTTCTCAAACATATTATATTTTATGCCAGTGCCAAGTTGACCGATTCTTAGACTGGATTTCATTTGAAGAAACTGAATTGTTTAGTCATTATATGGACCACAAAATGTACCGGCAATACTTTAGCTTTTAACAATACTCATCTACAATAAAGCATTAGTATGGTTAGAAATTGGCAAAATTTACACAGTGGTTACTTTATCTAGCAAAATTTATTTTTAGTATAGAGCACGCCACAGATTACATCAATTTGCTATCTGACGTGTTGTTGCAATAAGCTTGTTACCGATGAAGTTGACGATATCGAACGTATGCGACCGCCACCAGACCTATACGTTTTGTACTAACAACTAAGCAAGCAATACCAAACATCATCACCAAGTAAACGTTAGAAGCCGGCTCAGACGATACGAAGGACCGAGCGGGATTGTTCACTAACACAAAAAATATTAACCCTGATTTCAACTATATCATGAGGAGCAGGGTGAGCTTATTTGCACTAAGGCCGAGTAGAATTAATTAGTACAAATTTAACGCAAAATGTTAAAAGCACATTACGCTGGACAAAAAAAGCAGAGAAGAAACTATTGCGGTCATTGTAAAAGCTTAACACTGGACCAAAGTAACTAGTTTTAGCAAATTACTACTACTGGGAAGAAACTTGAGACAACCGGGAGATTTGATAAACCCGATCATAGAAAATAGCGCCTGGATCTAGACATAAAACCCGAAAACGCTACTCAGCAGCACCGTTCTCTACGCCGACAAAATGCGGCACACCAATACCAACCCAGTGATATGGTGATGGTAAAGAGCCAAGCGAAGGGATTCACCAACAAACGGGTGAGCTCAAAATGGATTATAACCACCACCGGTACACATTGTTTCTGGATAGATCAGTACTATTTTCTTTATACCAAAGTTCACGTGGATGACCTCAAACCAGCAGATACCACCAAAGAAAAAACAAACTTTGTAAAGTTGCTCCACACAATGGAGGCTAGACCGATGGCGCACGCGTAAGGGAGAGATTAGTTCAGAACAAACCATCATCATATGCTATGGAGTGTCCCAACCACCTTATCAAGTCATCAAAAAATTTGATGTTTGACTTCTTTGCAGGCTAAAAAGTTACTTAATCACAAAAAAAGATTGTGATCCAACTTTTTAACTACTAACACTTGAGTGGGTGAAATGTCTCACCCACCCAAGTGTTTGTCATTAAGAAATTTGAAGTTTGATTTCTCTGTGAGCAAAACTTAAAAAGTTAACTTAATTACAAGAAAAGATTGTGATGCAACACAGTTTATAAATATTTAGCCGGTGGTTTGAAAATATGTTTCCGCCCACCTATCCAAATCAGAAATTGCAACCATCTACAGTGTTCCAGCAGCTATAAAACAAGACAGAACTACTGACAGCTGTCATTAAGTTAGAATACAGAGACGACATAACAAATTTTTTGATGACAAACATTTGGGCGGGTGGGAGGGAACACAGTTTATAAATATTGGACCGGTGGTTTAAACATTTTCCGCCTACCCACCCAAGTGTTTGTCATTAAAAAAATAGAAATTGCAACTACCGGCCCTGCTTCTGCTGCTGAGAAACATGACAGAATGACTGACAGATGTTATTAAGTTAGAAGGCAGAAGTGACATAACAAATTTTTTAACAACAAACACTCTGGTGGGTGAGCGGGAACACAGTATATAAATATTGGACCGGTAGTTCCAAGTGTTTGTTATAAAAAATTAGAAGTTGCAACTACCGGCAGTGTTTTTCTGCTAAGAAACATGACAGAATGATTGACAGGTGTGTTAAGATAGAAGTCAGAAGTGACGTAACCAATTTCTTGATAACAAACTTGAATGATGAATTACCGCCCACCGACCCAAGTGCTTGTCATATTGAAATTGGTTACGTCACTTTTGTCATCTAACTTAATGACAGAGGTGACATAACAAATTTTTTGATAACAAACAATTTGGCGAGTAGGAGGGATTACAGTTTATAAATATTGGGCCGTTGGTTTAAACATATGCTTTTCAATCTAAACACTGAGTTGGTATTATGCTATAGAGTGTCTTACCCACCCACCCATCAAGATATTTGATGTTTGGCTTCTCTGCGAGCTGAAGTAGTTACTTAATCACAAGAAAAGATTGTAATCGAACCTTTTGACTTAGTTGTCAAGAGTCAAGTGTTAGTTTACTTGGGTGGGTGGTCCATTCCAATCCAAACTACTAAATTGGTATTATGCTATTGAGTATCTCACTCACCCACCCAAGTGTTTGTCTTCAAGAAATTTAATGTTTGATTTCTATGCGAGCTAAAGAAATTATTTAATCACAAGAAAAGATTGTGATCCAACCTTCTAGTCCAAATTACTGAGTTGCTATTATGTTATGGAGTGTCCTACCCACCCACTCAACCCCCCTGCGGGAGGGGGTGGTGCAAAAGAATACTAAAAGGCGACCAATAGGCGAGGAGATAACCTCGTTAAAAAACCCACAGTTTGTCTAGGACAAGTCAAACTTATTTGTGAGTTAATTTTTGACACAATTTACCGAACATCTTGTAAAACTCACCTGCGTGTTTGCCGTGCGCGGTGACCCAAAAGCCAGGAAAAGAGGATTCTGGTAGTTGAGGGGCTAATACTCAGGTTTAAAAAAGTGTTAGTTTCAACACACTGCTTTGGCCTTAGCTTCGGGTAAAACGGGAGGTTAAACCTAACCCAGTTTTAATCAATCGGCTTGTTTTGTTTAACGTTAGGGTGAGGAATTAATTATGTGGTGATAGATGAAAGGTTCATACTGTACTACGGTTGGAGCCCGATAGTATTCTGTGTGTTCGCGGAAGTCTTTCATTTACATTCATGAAACCTATATCGTTTGATTAGCCCTGGCAACTGCATCAGTTTGTGATGTAGCGTCCCATATGTGGCTCCGTGGTGGGTGGGGAGATTGAGCGATGAAATTGACGGAGTTTATTATGGTAGATTCTAAACTTCCAACCAAACTATCTCGCCCGTTTACGGACGAGAGAGCTAAAGAAGATAGTATGAGTACAAGTAGAAAATTTGTTAGGTATTTAATTGTTAAATGTTCTGAAAATGGCCAGAGTCTAAAAGAGGTATCTCCCTTCTTAATTCATAGGACCATTTCCAATATTATTAACGGAACCTTAAAATTGTGTAAGAAGTTAAGAGACGGTACTTTGCTTATTGAAGTAAAAGACAAAATGCAGAGCAGTAAAATGCAGGAATGCACGTCGTTAGGTAATATTGCGGTGACAGTTGAGCCGCATAAATCCTTAAATATTTCTAAGGGAGTTATTTCATGGTATGAGTTGTTATACACAACTGTTGACAAATGCAAATAAGAACTGGCTTTGCAAGGCGTTATCGATATCAAAAAATGAACCCGTAGAAAGCATGGTGAGGTCAGAGATACAACATCTATGATTTTAACATTTGATTCCGAACGGCTCCCAGATGAAGTTAAGGTATCATATATGTTACTCGCCCGGTTTGCCCGTTTATTCCTAACCCAATGAAGTGTTTCCAATGCCAACGTTTTAGACACACTGCAGTAAGGTATTCAGGTTTTGCAATATGTGCAAAATGTAGTAAGGAGAAACATGACTCCGATCCATGCAAAAGTTTACCTTTATGTGTGAATTGTGGTGGTAAGCATTCTGTCTATTCCCGAGATGGTCCAAAAATGAAAGAGGAAAGGAAGATAGCCAAAATCAGAGTAACAGACAAACTATCTTATTTCGATGCTCAAAAGAGGTATAGAGCAATTACGGCTCCTACCTTTTCTAGATTGTTTGCTGCAGTTGTTGAAACGCCTACTGTTTAACAACCACCAATTATGAAATTTACTGCTATTGCAGAAACTTCTATAAATAAAGACAAACACATTAGAGATGAGTGAAGGGTCAAAAACCGGTTGCGGGGCCATCAGGCTCAAAACCAAAACTGACTACGGTCCAATCCGGATCAAGGTCACAACTAGTGGGACTTCAAGCAAAACCACAGTTTATTCAAAGTATAAACCATCTAAGGTATTGGCTTGTATCGGGCCAAAACCAACTAAGGTAGCGACTTCCAAGTCAAAGCCTAATTAGGCAAAGGCTCAGTCCGAGTCAAAGCTGCAAAGACGGCAGCCCAATCTAGGCTACCGCCACCTGAGGTGCAGGTTTGTAGCGATCCTGCGCCCACAGACCCAAATATTGACGTGTCGTTAGAGTCGATGGATGTGGAAGTTCTTTCCGCGCCATCTACTCTGACAGATGAAATTATGACAATTAGTGGGAATTCTACTCCCCCAGATGATAATTCAGAAGTTAAAAATAAAAACGCTAATAAACAAAGAGTTAAAATTACGTTCGAAACATAACACTAAAAATGGTTTCAACCATTATACAATGGAACTGCAACGAATATAATTCACACTACAAATCCTTTAAAATATTATTGGCCGAATATTCACCTATCTGCGTTTCCTTACAGGAAACAAATTTTAAGGTTGACTGTTCTGCTATTCTTTGTGGTTATACTATTTATAGAAAAGATTGTGGAAATGTTGATAGTGCTTAGGGTGGAACGGCTTTATTGGTTCGTGATACGGTTTTCAGTAAAGAATTTTGTGTCAACACTACATTAGAAGCAGTAGCCGTTCAACTACATATCCTTTTCGCACTGACCATTTGCTCAATTTATATTCCGCCAAATGTCAGTTTGGACATTCGTTTGATTGATCAATTACTTGAACAACTTCCGTCTTCATTCCTGCTAATGGGCGATTTTAATGCTCATAACACTATGTGGGGCTCAAGTCGAACTGATGTGCGAGGTCGTAACTTGGCCAATCTTTTTTCAGAAACGGATTTAGTTATCTTAAATAAAGGTAACAATACCTACTTTTCCGTGGCTAATAGATCGTTCTCGGCTATTGACCTTACCATTTGTTCTCCAAGTATCGCAGCATTGCTGGATTGGGAAGTCTCGGAATATCTTTATGATAGTGACCACTTTCCCATATTCATTCGCGTGCTTGGTCATGTAATTAATGAAAACCGTCATCGAAATTGGAGAATAAAAGATGTCAATTGGAATATGTTTGTTCAAGTGTTTGATTACGATGACAGTGTCCAAGCCACTATCGACGAAGATATTGAAACTTATACCGATTCTATCATACAGGCAGCACATCTTCCGGAAAACCTTGCAGAGAGCCCGTTCCTTGGTGGAATTTTGATTGTGAGCAAGCTAAACTGAACAAACGCCGTTCTTTTCGTAGATTTAACCACTTTCCAACAGAAGAGAACCTATCACTTTATATAAGGTACAAAGCTGTTGCTCGAAGAACATGCAGAAAAGCTAAAAGAGAATCATGGTCAGAATATGTTACTTCAATTAATTCGAGAACCCCCGTCGGGAAGGTGTGGGAAAAAGTCAGAAAAATTTCTGGCCGAACCGCATCATTACCTATCAGTGGGTTATTGTTGAGTGATCAAATTATTACCAATCCCTTTGACATTTTGAATATCCTGGCCGATGTTTATTTTGACGCTTCCAGCGATAACAATTACGATGAAAATTTCCGAGATACTAAAATTAACATTGAGAAAAACGTTCTATCATTTGTGTCTGCTGATGATGAATTATATAACGCACCGTTTAGTGTTTGGGAATTTGACTCGGCATTATCTGAAGCACACAGTACTGCTCCAGGTGTCGATTTGATACACAATGCTATGCTTAAGCAATTAAGTCGCTGTGCTACTTCAATTGTTGGCACTCTATATCCGGATATGGTCAGCAGGGTATTGTCCTGAGTCGTGGAAACTTGCTATCATAGTACCAGTACTTAAACCTGGTAAAGATAAAAAATTCCAAACAATATATAAAGAAGAGTAATAAATAAATAAAGTCATTGAGTCAGTTAGTATAAATAGTCAATACACCCTTTAAAATATTCACTTTGAATTGTGGTGGTGAACAATGTTGACGAAGTAAGTTAAAAATCAATTATTAAGTTTAAATAAATAAAGCCATACTGATGAGAGGTAAACCTCGAAACGCGTCTATGGATGTTTTTAGTTTAGAATATTTTTTCATAAATTTAATTTTTTAATAGCTCCAAACAAGTTATAGGCCTATCTCTCTAACTAGCTGCTTATGCAAGTTACTAGAAAGAATGATCAATAAGCGTCTTACTTGGTTATTAGATTCAAGAGGTTTAATTGCTGACATACAATGTGGTACAAGGCGTCATTGTTCTACGACTGATCACCTTGTTCGGTTGGATACAGCAATTAAAAATGCTTTTGTACAGAATCAACATCTTGTCGCTGTATTTTTTGACATTGCAAAAGCATATGACATGACGTGGAAGTACAATGTACTACAAACGCTTCATTCATGGGGTATTCGCGGAAGCATGGCATTGTTTATACAAAGCTTTTTAACTTTCCGTTCATTTAAGGTACGTGTAGGTGATAGCATCTCGGGCATACGTCAGCAACAGAATGGTATTCTTCAGGGGTCTATTCTAAGCGTGACACTATTTATGATAGCGATTAACGGCATAAGTCAGTTCATCAAGCATCCGGTAAACGGATGATGACGTAGCTATTGTGCCTCGAGAAACATGCCAACATTAGAACGTCAACTTCAGTTAACAATCAATCACATTTTGAACTAGGCTAATAACAATGGATTCACTTTTTCAACTAGTAAAACTTTGCTTATCTATTTTTGTAGAAGGCAAACCCCACACGGTGACCCTTTATTATATTTTGGGAGAGAACCTATTCCTGTACAGAATAGTGTTCGGTTTCTCGGTGTCACATTTGACCGTGCGCTGACTTGGCGTCTTCATTTAATAAATCTGAGAACAAGATGTGTCCCGGCTCTAAACTTGCTCAGGTCGTTGAGTGGAAAGTCATGGGGAGCGGATCGGAAAACAATGCTACTTTTGCATCGCGCTTTGGTGCGCTCAAAACTAGATTATGGTTCCATAATCTATGCTTCCGCAGCTCCATCCACATTACGTATTGTTGATCCTGCTCACCATACTGGAATTTGTTTAACAACTGGCGCATTCCGCACTAGCCCTATTGCTAGTATTTTGTGTGATGCAGCTGAACCATCACTCTGTCTTCGGCGTAAAATCTTGACTGTTAGGTACGCCGCGAAACTAAAAGCTAAACGCTTGCATCCGACGTTTCCTGTCGTGTACAATAATGGTCTCAACGATCTATACAACATCAGGATATGGTCACAAAAACCGGTTGCTGTAAGAAATTACACTATACTTCAGGAACTGAATTTCCAACTTCCTGATGTATATCAACTGTCTTACTGTCGCGATCCTCCTTGGATTTTTCAACGTCCAAGGTTAAATACTGCATTATCGAGAATGAGCAAAGCATTAACTTTACCAGTCGAATATCGAACTGAATTTGCAAAAATTCAAGCAAGGAAAATAAATGCCACTTGGATTTATACTGATGGATCAAAAAGTAACGACGGTGTGGGTTTTGCTTTTCTGGTAGACAAGCTGCAGTTTACATTTGGCTTGCCAAGTGTTAGCATCGTTTATACTGCAGAACTGTATGCTAACTATCAGGTTCTTTTCTACATCCAACTAAGCGCAGGTACAAATTATGTTATATGTACAGACTCGTTGAGTGCATTAAACGCCTTCAGGTGACTCAGATAAATGTAACTGTTAACTTTGTCTGGATTCCCAGTCACGTAGGTATCAGTGGCAATGAAAAAGCTGATGCGCTTGCCAAATTGGCAATAACTAGCGCTGAATATGTTTCATTTAAAGTTTGCGTTAGGGGTATTTGTAATTTTCTACATCAAAAGCTGCTGTCTAGCTGGCAAACTGAGTGGTTTGCTATTCAAGACAACAAGTTGCGATGCACTAAAAGCGTCATTACACCGTGGAGTTGGAAGAGGTTATCCTCACGCGACTTCACTGTCGATGGACTCACAGGCATTTGTTGGCATCTGAGGTGCCGCCAGTTTGTGATACTTGTAATGTTCCATTAACTGTTTCTCATATCTTATTTGATTGTCGGCAGTTTTTGGAACAAAGAGTTGCATCTAAATTATCACCCAGTTTGTCGATTGTATTGGGCGATCAGATCGTTGCAGTCGATCGTCTGCTCAAATTTATTCGACGGAGCAAATTGGGTGCATGGATTTAATTGTTAATTTATTGTGATTAATGTTTGTGTATCGAAAACTCCAGCAGTGTTTAGAACCTTTTACACCCTAGACACTGTTGGAATTATCTAGTCATTTTTGCTATAGTCATTAAAGTTTGTGAACGTTTATTTTATTTTTGTTGTTTATTTATTTATTTAATTTTATTATTTAATATGCCATTTTACAGCATATTATTTTACACTTTTTATAGTTAGAGAAAAGAATCGGCATTAATAGTCTTATTAGGCTGATACGCCAAAAATCTAAACTAACTAACTAACCCACCCACTCAAGCGCTCGTCATCAAGAGATTTGATGTTTATCTTCGTTGCAACCAAAAGAAGTTATTTAATCACATGAGAGGTGGGTGGGTGGGCCGGCCACTCTAAACCGCGCCCTTGAGCTACTATTTTTTTATTCTGTGCATTGCAAAACGTTAGATTAAATGACATACTTTTATAGATTAAGTCAATAGTTGTCAAGTATTTTTAATATAATCTATAATTATGAAAAATATACAAGAATTTCATTATATGAACAAATATTAATTATATCAAAAACTTGATGTTTAAATATTTTTAATTAAAATTTGTATTAAATACAAAATTCTTTAATTAAATCAACTTAATTTTTTGATAATTTCACATGTCAGCAATAAATAAAAAAACCAAAACAATCATGATATATATGTTATAGTCGGTAGTCCCACCAATTAATTCACGCCACAATATTAGAGAGCATGTCTAATTGGCAAAATACCACTTGGCGACACTTTTAAATTTTATTTCATAATTAAAGTCAGAAGTTCTAGGTTGTTATGCCAGGTTATAAATGTGGACATTTTTGCTTGAACTTGAACCGCCAGTTTTATCTGAAGAAAAAAAAAACAATTGATTATGTTATTAATATATTTACTATGTAACAACCGATTTTAATTAATGCAGAAAATTTTACTACGCCATTCATAACATGCGAAATATGCCTTGGAGTAAATGATTTTGTTACTACCAAATAATAAAATGAATCAATATTTAATTAATATTATTATTAAAAACAAAGTAATCCCAACATTCCATTCTCACAATTATACATAATAAATGTACACATACAACACAGCCTAGCCTTGACCAACGGTCGATACGTTTCAAACATTCGCGTTCCATGTTTATCATTCCATCTACCTCGACAAAAAAGCATTTTCTAATCAGTTCAATCGTGCTTTGCATTAGCTTAAGCTGTGACATAAATGTATAATAATATTAATTTTAACAAAAACCGTCACACAAGAACCATCTAATTATAAAACCCGATTGTTCTACAACTAACCATTTTGGCTCACAGGATAGGATCCCTCCCGCTAAATATAAATTTGTGTATAAACAAATTCGCCCAGTTCAGTGGGAAATCGCACACTCGCTACTAGCCACACGATATCATTAGGGAAAAGTGACCTTTTTATCGTTCAATTACATCACCTTTGTAATTCATTTCGGTGCCGTTTGATGTTTAGTTCGTGCGCGTTTTCGACGGTGGAACGTTGCGCCCCCTTCTCATCCAGGAAATTCTCTTTTGATGAATTGATAACCCGGGAAAATGTGTTTTAATTAATTTGCGCGGGTCACCCAACTACTAACCGGTGGTTTTGCGGTTCTGGAAAGAGAAAGGTCAGTTGATGTATTATTTATTAAGGGTGGATGGTGATTTATGTTTTACTGGCTTTGTGTTAAACGTATTTATTGAGTGGCTATAAATTTTCGGGTTGCTTTTTAATGGTTTCTAGTTAATTAAGTAGTTTTTACGTTTGGGTAAATGTTATATTGTTATTAATACAATCTTAGATTCTGCACTAATAAGTTTGATTATTTTTTTATAAGGTTCTGTATGTATGCATGAGTACTTACTTAAGCGCAGATATTACTATATGTTAGTAGATAAACTTCAGATTGGGTTTGCAATATGTGTTAGAAAGTTTTTTCCTCATATATTTGGTACATCAGCAAAAACTTGTGGAACCCTATATTTTTTATCTAGTAGTGATGATAGGTTTGTTCCAACACGACTATTGGTTTATGAACTACTAAACCATGCACACAAACAAATGAATGCAAAGTTTGAACTGATTGCAAACAGATTTGCTCTTTATTTGATAAATGAGATGGCTGTAGTCTACAACCATTTAGATGTGCTTCCACTAAGTGAAGTGTTCTTTCTGGGTAAATCTATTCAGGCTTCAGTTTTTGAAGTTTTGTTTTTAAAATTGTAATGATTGACAATAAGATTTTTTTCTTAAAAAGTATAAACTTTATTTATTGTATCTATTGTGTATTTAATTGTATTAACATACCATTTATATACTTGGGTGGGTAGGCGGGAACCTTTTTTATAATTACGCGTTGGTAGTATTGCTTGGAGTGCCTGACCCACTCTCCCAAGTGTTTGTTAGTTTTGTGGTTACGCGCAAGTTGTTTTGATTTGAATGCCCTATATACCCACCCACCCGCCAAATGTTTGTTATCAAAAGATTAGATAAGTAACTCTTGAGTGGGTGGGCGGTAACACCAATTTATAATTACTATTGAAGTGCCCGCCCACCCTTCTTCTAACAGTATTTTAACAACTGGACGTGACTATATTTATTGTGTTCCCACCCACCCAAGCGTTAGTTATTGAGAAATTTGCACGTTCTCCTTCTCGCCCACAATAATGATAACTGACATTTGATCTCTTGTGTTTTTTTTGAAAAAAAGAATATCACCGGTGGTTTAATATCGAATCACTGGATCACTATCACTTGGGTAGGTGGGCGGGAACCTTTTTTATGATTACGCGTTGGTAGTATTGCTTGGAGTGCCCGACTCACCCTCCCAAGTGTTTGTTAGCAAGAGATATGATCAGTATCACTTGGGTGGGTGGGCGGGAACAAAACTTTGTGGTTACGCGCAAGTTATTTTGATTTGAGTGCCTTATATACCCACCCACCCGCCCAAATCTTTGTTATCAAAGGATTAGATAAGTAACGCTTGAGTGGGTTGGCGGTAACACCAATTTATATTTACAATTGAAGTGCCCGCCCACCCTTCTTCTAACAGTATTTCAACAACTGGACGTGACTATATTTATTGTGTTTCCGCCCACCCACCCAAGCAAAATTTGAACGTTCCCCTTCTTTTCCACAATAATGATAACTGACATTTGATCTCTTGTTTCTTTTTTGAGAAAAAAAATATCACCGGTGGTTTAATATCAAATCACTGGACCACTAACACTTGGGTGGGTGGGCGGGTTACAGTATTTCAACAATTGGACGTGTCTATCTTTATCGTGTTTCTCCCCACCCACCTAAGCGTTAGTTGTTAAGAAATTTGCTTGTTTTCTTTCTCTCCCATAATAATGATAACTTACATTTGATGTCTTGCGTTTTTTGACAGAAGGAACACCATCGGTGGTGTAACATTAATTATTAGATCACTAACACTTGGGTGGGTGGGAGGGCCACAGTATTTTAATAATTGGGCTTGATTATGTTCCCGCCCACCCGCCCAAGTGTTAGTTATCAAGGAATTTATATTTTCCCTCTCTTTGCCCATAACAGTGACAACTGAAATTTGATCTCTTGTGTTTCTTTGACAGAAGAAACATCACCGGTGGTATAATATCAAATCACTGGACCACTAACATTTGGGTGGGTGGGCGGGTCACAGTGTTTCAACAATTGGGCGTGCTTGTCTTTAACTTGTTCCCGCTCACCCACCCAAGCGTTAGTTATCAAAAAATTTGCTCGTTTCCTTCCTTGTCCATAATAATGACAACTTACATTTGATCTCTTGTGTTCTTTAGAGAAAAAGAACATCATCGGTGGTTTAACATCACATCACTGGATCACTTACACTTGGGTGGGTGGGCGGGCCACAGTATTTTTATAATTGGGCTTGATTATGTATATAGTATTTCCGTCCACCCGCCCAAGTGTTAGTTATTAAGAAATTTGCACGTTCCCCTTTTTGCCTATAATAATGATAACTGACATTTGATCTCTTGTGTTTTTTTGACAGAAGAAACATCACCGGTGGTATAATATCAAATCACTGGACCACTAACACTTGGGTTGGTGGGCGGGTTACAGTATTTTAACAACGGGGCTTAATTATCTTTATCGTGTTCCAGCCCACCCTCCCAAACGTTAGTTATCAAGAAATTTGCACGTTCCCCTTTTTGCCTATAATAATGACAACTTACATTTGATCTCTTGTGTTTTTTTGACAAAAAGGATATCACCGGTGGTTTAACATCAAATCACAGGATCACTAACACTTGAGTGGGTGGGCGGGTCAAAGTATTTCAACAATTGGGCGTGTCTATCTTCATTGTGTTTCCGCCCACCCACCCAAGCGTTTGTTATCAAGAAATTTGCACGTTTTCCTTCTCGCTCATAATAATTATAACTGACATTTGATTTCTTGTGTTATTTTGACAAAACGAATACCACCGGTGGTTAAATATTAAATCACTGGATCACTAACACTTGGGTGGGTGGGCGGGCTACATTATTTCAACAATTGGGCGTGACTATCTTTATCGTTATGTTCCCAACCACCCACCCAAGCGTTAGTTATCAAGAAATTTGTTATGTCATTTCTATCTTCTAACTTAATAACATCTGTCAGTTATTCTGATATTTTTCTTAGTAGCAGGAACACGGCCGTGGGTTGCAACTTCAAATGTATTTATGACAAACATTTGGGTGGGTAGGCGGAAAATGTTTAAACCACCGGTCCAATATTTATAAACTGTGTTCCCGCCCACCCGCCCAAATGTTTGTCATCAAAAAATTTGTTATGTCATCTCTGTATTCTAACTTAATGACATCTGTCAGTGATTCTGTCATGTTTTATAGCTGCTGAAACACTGTAGATGGTTGCAACTTCTGATTTGGATAGGTGGGCGGAAACATATTTTCAAACCACCGGCTAAATATTTATAAACTGTGTTGCATCACAATCTTTTCTTGTAATTAAGTTAACTTTTTAAGTTTTGCTCACAGAGAAATCAAACTTCAAATTTCTTAATGACAAACACTTGGGTGGGTGAGACATTTTACCCACTCAAGTGTTAGTAGTTAAAAGGTTGGATCACAATCTTTTTTTGTGATTAAGTAACTTTTTTAGCCCGCAGAGAAGTCAAACATCAAATTTTTTGATGACTTGATGAGGTGGTTGGGACACTCCATAGCATATGATGATGGTTTGTTCTGGCTGATACGCCAAAAATCTAAACTAGATGGTTTGTTCTGAACTAATCTTTTCCTTACTCGTGCGTCATCGGTCTAGCCTCCATTGTGCGAAACAACTTTACAAATTTTGTTTTTTCTTTGATGGTATCTGATGGTTTGAGGTCATCCACGTGAACTTTGATATATAGAAAGTAATACTGATTCTCTATCCAGAAACAATGTGTACCTGCGGTAGTTATAATCCATTTTGGGCTCACCCGTTTGTTGGTGAATCCCTTCGCTTGGCCCTTTACCATTACCATATTACTAGGTTGGTATTGGTGTGCCGCATTTTGTTGGCGTAGAGATCGGTACTCCTGAGTAGCGTTTTGGGGTTTTGTGTCTAGATCCAGGCGCTATTTTCCATGATCGGGTTTATCGAATCTCCCGGTTGTCTCAAGTTTCTTCCCAGTAGTAGTAATTTGCTAAGACTCTAGACAGCCAGCGGCTTCGGTTGCGTAATGTGCTTTTAACATTTTGCGTTAAACTTGTCAAAGTACCACTAATTAATTCTACTCAGCCTTGGTGCAAATAAGCTCACCCTGCTGCTCATGATATAGTTAAAATTAGGGTTAATATTTTTTTGTGTGAACAATCCCGCTAGGTCCTTCGTACCGTCTGAGCCGGCTTCTAACGTTTACTTGGCGATGATGTTTGGTATTGCTTGCTCAGTTGTTAGTACAAAAACGTATAAGCCTGGTGGCGGTCGCATACTTTCGATATCGTCAACTTCATTGGTAACAAACTTATTGCCAAGGTTTCAACCTGGCACTGGCATAAAATATAATATGTTTGAGAAAACCTTCTTTTTAATTTAATACCGTTCCTAAACCAGCTTTTAATGCGTCAGTTTATAGAACACATCGTAAGCCTGGTCAAAGGCAAGTTAGTTTTAGAAGATTGTCCATACTAATTTTTTCAGCTGGAAGGCTTTTTGTCTTGCCATCTAGGCTTAGCCGAGTACATATTTGCAAAGCCAAGTGCAAACTTCCCAAAAACTTTGTAGTAAGGTTTTGTTGAATCTGGCGGATTGTAAGGTTAGTATATTTACGCAGTAATCGTTGTTTACAAACGAAGCAACTGTTTTGTACTAGTGATGTGGTTCTGAAGCCGGCAAGTTACTTAGTGGTAAGCCCCATCTGTGGAACTCAACTTGTGATTGTTTGGATGCATATTGTTTAGCCCAGAGTTTGACTGCTAACTACGTAGTTGTCTCGCCCAAGAAATTATTATACCAAAATTTAACCATCTGATTCCACAACTTTCAGATACCTCTACCATCTAGCAGACGTCTCCAGAAGCCTCAACCTGATTGTAAATAAAACTTGGTTTGCCATTGAAACCAAACGTAAATTTACCTGTACTGTTACCTACCTTAACCTAACTTTTTTTTTTAAAAGAAAGAAATGCTTTATGCACGCCATTCCACATAGCAGTGTGCAAATGGTCATCTTTTTTTACAAGAAATCTGACACACTAAGAACACCTCTCGTTTCTACATGAGCACCAATGACAAGACCTTGCGGCATTACTTCTGGTCTGAGGTCTAACTTATTACTGTGACAACTCTAAAAGAAATGATTTTTAGGCCTTTTTTGCTTGCTAGAAAGCTTTGGTTTTATGGGCTGCAACTTTGAGCTTTTTTTGTCAAGCCATCTAGTTAGTTTTCTAGCTGCCCATTCCGCATTCTCTACTAACTCCTCTGCGCTATCACCAGCGACAACCATTGCCACATCATCCGCGTAGCCTATAAGCCAAATGTTGCTAGTCATCTTCAGCTTTATACTCCGTCATAGTTGATGTTCCAAAAAGTCGGGCCTTAACTGATCCTTGTGGGACCCCAGCGGTCACTTCCATTTTATAATTATTTCCTACCAGGAGATTGCAATTTTTCAAGTAGCTGCAGTTAATCTTTATTAAGTAGTTTGATATACCAAAACCTTGCAGTGATTTTACTATGACGCATTGAACGCATTCTTAGTATCAAAAATGACAAGCAACACAAATTTTGTATATATTCGTTTGCCAGTTCTTAGAACTCTTCTGCACTGCGTCGATAGTGGAACGCTTGAAGCCGTACTGCATGTCCGATGAGCTGCGTTTTTTTTTTTCAAGTTCATCCAGCAGTCTCTTGTTCAGTATCTGATCATAAAGCTTTTAATCTTTTCGGTGATGTTGGATTTCTCCTCGGGCTACCATACCATCCGCGGCGACGCAATTTTTGGGTGCTAAAGAAAAGTTGTTTTGCTACCTCCATTTGCTCCTCATCCATTTACAATTTTGTAGTCTCTACCCCAGAGGTCATTGTCCACGTCCTTGAACAGTGAGTTCCATGCACTGTTTTTGCAATTGCCGTCTTTAACTTTCTACGACTTTGTTTGTAGATTTTTGTTTACCCTATCAAGGTTTAAGCTCTTTTTTCTGCGTGCGCTTGTAAAATCTCGCCTAGCTCCTACGGCAATATTACTGTTCCACCCGTGAACTGCTCGTTTGTTTTTTCCTGTTTTTTTTTTTACAAAGAAGCTATTGCAGGTTCTTACTACAACCGCCATCAGGTTTTGCACTTCTGCTTAATTGCTTTGACAAAATTGCTTGCCAGCTTATCCGCTTGGTCAGGTTTAAAATAACTTAGCCTAACCCAATGTAACCTAACCTAACATTAGCGTTTACAGCCACTCTCGTACTCCGCACTGTAGAACCTAACGACATAAGTAAATACTCTCACAGCAAAAAAAAATAGTACCTACATATATGTACTTAATAAATTAAAATCTGTGGAAAAAAGTTGGTCGAGACTTGATCCGAGGAGAGAAACCCTAAAAGATTATCTAAAATATAAACCTCTAAAGTCCAGACAACAACAGAAAGAAGGGCCTGAGCTGGAAAACTTAGAATTATACCTTCAAAGGCTCGAGAAGTGCGATTGGCTAACCATGCCAAGTACCTCCCACGCATGTTCCAAACCGACATTGCATCCTGTTTGCTGAATACCGACTCAAACAAAAAAGATTCCAACAAAGAATATTACGCCAATGAATAAAACGAATACCACCGGTGGTTTAATATTAAATCACTAACATTTGGGTGGGTGGGCGGGCCACATTATTTCAACAATTGGGCATGACTATCTTTATTGTTATGTTTCCAACCACCCACCCAAGATCAAGAATTTTGCTCGTTCTCCTCCTCGCTTATAATAATGACAACTTACATTTGATCTCTTGTGTTTTTTTTACAAAGGAACACCATTGGTAGTTTTACATCAAGTTACTGGATTACTAACAGTTGGGCGGGTGGGCGGGCTACAGTATTTTAACAATTGTGCGTGACTATCAATATCGCGTTCCCGCCAACCCACCCAAGCGTTAGTTATCAAGAAATTTGCACGTTTCCTTCCTCGCTCATAATAATGATATCTGACATTTGATTTCTTGTGTTTTTTTGACAAAAGGAACACCATTGGTGGTTTAACATCAAATTAGTGTTTGTTATCAAAAGATTGGATTTCTAACACTTGGGTGGGTGTGCGGGAACACCAGGTTATGATTACGCGCAAGTAGATTTGTTTGGAAAAGCCTCCTACCCGCCCAAGTGTTTGTTATCAAGAGATTAAATGACTAATAATTGGGTGGGTGCCCCACTCACCCGCTTAAGTGTTTGTTAACAAAAGATTGAATCACTAACACTTGGGTTGGTGGGCGGGAACACCAGTTTAATGAGTACGCACAAGTAGTTTCAATCAAAGTGATTGAAGTTAAGTGGGTAGGCAAAAACACCAGTTTAAGTTTGGATAAGTAACACTTGGGCGGGTGGACGGGAATACCTTTTTCCGATTACGCGCGAGTTGTATTGATTGGAGTGTTTGTTATCAAGAGATTGGATCAGAAACAGTTGGGTTGGCGGGCGGGAATACAAGTTTATGATTACGCTCGAGTTGTTTTGATTGGAGTGCTCCTTCCACCCGCCTAAGTGTTTGTTAACAAAATATTGGATTACTAACACTTGGGTGGGTGGGCTAGGCCATCAGTTTGCGCAAATAGTTTTTAAAAATGCAAAAAGCATAACAACTAAAAAAAAATATTCTGGCAGATTGTTAGCACAGTTTTTGACATTTTCTCTGTTAAAAGATTATCTACATTATTTTGACAGTTTTATTATTTAAATAGTTTAAAAAACTAAAGATTGTTGGTACAGTTTCCGACATTTTTTTACAAATCTTTGAACTGTATAAAAATATACATCTTCTAAAGATCAATCTGGCAGTTGGAAGATTTTTGGCACATTTTAATGATCATTCCTACAGTTTTTTTGAAGAAGATCTATCTAATTTTTGGAGATTTAAATAAAATAAACCACAAATCTTTTAAAAAATTTCCAACAATTCAACAAATTAGTTGGAAAATTGTTCAAACCTTTTTGAACATTTTTGACAGTTTTAATATTGTTTTCAGATCATTGACACAATTTTTAGAAAGCATTGATAATTCAAAGATCATTTTCTAAGATTGACGGTTTAAAAATCAATCTCACATTTTTTAGAAAGTTTTTGAAAAAAAAAGATTGTTCAAATTGTTTAAAAGATTATTCTGACAGTTATTTTGAAGATTATTCTTGGAAGATTGTTGAAATCAGTTTCTAAAGATCAATCTGACAGTTAAAAAATTGTTGGCACGGTTTTCAAACAACCCAAATTTTCAAAAAAAAATTAAGATAGTTTCAACAGTTGTAAGGCTCTTTTTACAACATTTTTTTAAAAGTTTAAAGATCATTCTAACTGTTAATAAATTGTTAAAAATTAAAATGACATTTGGAAAACTTTTGGCAGATGGAAAATTGTTCAAACTATTTTGAAAAATTTTGACAGTTCTAAGATTAATTACAGATCAATCTCACAGCATTTAGAAAATTTCTGGCAATAAAAAACTGTTTAAACAGTTTAAAAGATCATTGTGACAGTTATTAGAATGTTGGCACAGGTTAAATAATGCGTATTTTTTAATAAATTTTAATAAAAAAATGGGTGTGCAATTTCTTATAAATTTTAAACTATAAACATGATTTCTACGACCTTTAGGCCAGCGACCTTGATTAGGTTAATCATTCTTGCACTTTTTGCTTGAAAAACAAATAAATTTGTTTCTCATTCTATGGACGTTAAAAGGTGCAAATCTAAGGGATCCAACGTCTTTCTTAGTTAGATAATTTGGAAATTGTTGGATTACTACCTCGAAGCTGCGATCTTTGGAGGCCTTCGTATGGATGTTGGCTCATTTTGATTTGATGAAAGCCATTGAGTTGGGGCTTATGGCCAAAATGATGCTTATACCTTAATGGGTGTTTTGCGCAGATAGGTAAATAATGTTAAATGTTAAATTAGTTTTCAAAAATGAATTTCATTGATTTAAAAAATGTCTAAACATGAAATTTGTACTAAAATAGCAATTTTTTTAGCCACTTATAAAAAAGTAACTCGGTTACTATTGAATTTACCGGTTGTTTGTAGACAAATTTTTCCAGATTTGGTTTGGCGAGTCTTGCCAAATTAGGATTAGAGTAAACGAGGTTTTTGAAGTACTTTTTGGCCAAAGCTTCAATGTGTTGTTGTAGTGGAGGATGTTTGGTCCAAATATCCAAGTTGCGAACAACCATGGAGCTTTAGTGAGCATTCGCAAAGTCGTTTCCCAAATAGAAAAGATGTACGTAATCATCGGTCTGATGGTCGAGGTGTAAAGCCCAGAAATGACTGTATATGAGACTTGTATCTGAGTTTCTTATCAAAGATACTTGACAGTGTTGGACTACGGTATGGGGACGTCATTAAAGGTAACGTTTTCATAAGGAGTGAGTGAGTGCTGGGTTCACTTTGAAGTGTTATTTGTCCATCTTATCTTCCAGATCGGAGGTGGTTTTTTGATGACGAGAGGTGACCAATTTGGTTGATTTTGAGAAGTAGATAAGTGCTGTCAAGTTAAAAAGGTGAGGCGTGAGAATGTAGCCTTGAGGAACTTCAGTAAGGTAGAAATGTAGTTTTTGAGTTTGACTGTTACACTTCTGCGGTATAGATGTGAAGCTAGCAGCCTTGTCTGATCAGTTTTAAGAGAAGTTCTTTTTTCCAGATTTTGTCAAATGCTTTTTCAGTCCAAAACTTTTGACAATGTGGTTTGCCACGCGGTTTAGTTGATGAATGCTCAAGTGACCCCATCTGAACCAATGTTGGTGGGAGGGGAGAAGATTGTTTAGATCCGTGTGCTCTTGAATAATATCCAAGATCTAAGACCTTACTTAAGGTGCATAGTAGGCTTATAGGCCGATAGTTTTGTGGAAACATCTTGTTTTCCGATGTTAACTACATGCGAACCTTTTCAAACTGTCCGAAAATGCTTTGTACAAAGAATAGCATTTGCAATACTGGTTAGGGAATTATTGCTTTGTTGAAAAGTTTGTATAGGCCAGGGGCAGAGCGGGATTCAAATCTTTTAATAATTTCTCTGATTCAAGAAGGTCTGATGTTGTCTAGTGTAGTGTCATTGTTAGCGGTTCCCAGGAAATCTCTGACTTCCCTGCAAACTCTTTTGGTGTGCTCCAGATTTGTATAATTGATGTACAGATTGGCGCATTGAAGTTTGAGCTTTTTCCTCGATTGTGTATTGAAGGTTTTAGAACTCTTTTTCGAGACTTGTTGAACTTGAACTGGTTTTTTTGATTTTTTTAGTTGTTTGTACTGGGTTTTTTCTAGACCCCCTCCTTACAAGTAGCTGAACGTAGTCAAACAGAGCTTGATCTTTGGCTTTGATTTTTAGGCTATTCCACAATCCGTGCTTTGAATTGAAGTCTCCCGCAGTTATTGTTAGCAAAAACTGTATTAAAATCTGCAGTTTTGATATGGTTTTGCGGACGCATATGCTGAACCCTAGCAAAGTCACCACTATTGAGTTAGATTTGAGTGAGATTAAGTCAGGTGTATCCTCTTGATTTAATGATTTGTTTACAAGTTCCACGATTTGTTGGTACCACCGGTGGTTCCAAATACGTGAAAGTATTTTTAGTGCCTGATTGAGTTTGTGGACCGACTTTGACTCTGACTTTGAATCTTCCGCTTTACCCTTTTTTTTTGTAATGGTGTTGGCGTTCCAAAAACAGATTTGGAATAATACAATGGCTGGTGTATTATTCATTTTTTGTTAATGAGAGTGGACAAGATGTTTGTCATGAGTCTCATTTCAGCTTTACTTATTTTTTTTAAGATGACGGCAATTTTGTCAGATGATGGATTTTGTTGAGCTGGAGGAGCAACAGCCGATGCAATTGATCTATTTACTGCAAGATTGCGAGGACCTACAGACTTAGACGAGGAAGAAGGGATCTGGGTTAACTGAGTTGCATCTCTTGAAGTTGGCGGGATGAGGGCCTGAACACAGAGCGCACTTTGGCGGTGATTTGTTAAGACAGAGCACTACGCTACATCTGTTGGCAGTACGTCCGTGTCACTAGCAAAGCTTACACTGAGGAATGCTGTTGGATTTCTTCTTATGTTCTACTACGACTTTTGGGCCGAGTAAATCAGTGAGTTTTACAAACTTTGCGCTCTTGCCTCTCTTTGGAAGTTGCAACGCGACTATGGAGAATCTGATGAACGGATTTTCCATTTGGTGAACGTTGGTGGGTTTAAGGCCTTGTTTCTCCAGCGCTTTGCCGACGTTCTTCTTAGTGAGGTAGGTCGGTACTTTGAGGATCACCACCTCAAGACGGCGTTTTTCCGAAGTCGCCCAAGTGTGATGCTTCGTCTTCTTAATTTTAAGTTGCGCAATTGCTGCCCGATTGTCGGATATTGTAGCAGGAATTATGCAAATACCTTGGTAGGTATTCGTGGCAGATAAATAATTTTTTGCCCTGAACTGAGCGGAGATTTCTGGGAATCTGTCCTTTTGCTTTAGGACTATTGCCGGGAGCGGAATGTTGAAGAGACGCCTGTTGGAGGATCGGTAGAAGGGAGTTGTCAAAAAATGTAAATAAATTAAAAACATAAAAAATAGCGATTCTTTTACAGTTTTTTGCATTTTTTTACTCAAAAATGCGTACTGGAACCATGTAAACCATTGTATTCATGTGATCTCTATTAAATTATTCATTTTTGAGCATTAAACTTATTGTCAAAAAAAATAGTTTTTTGCGTTTTACTCAAAATCTAGTACTGGAATCATGTAAACCATTATAACCACGCAAACCTTTATTTATCACCGTTTAGGTTTGTATATCCCAATTTTGGAATTATAAGTAAACTTGATCAACTTGCAACCTCTTTGTATCGTTCATAGTTTCAGCAAACATTAATTAACTTCGGTCTATTTATACTAGATTATTTATGTTGATAAAATATAAAAACGGCAATTTCAATATTAAATTTAACAAAGAAAATATGTTATTATAAATCATCCTTAAAGTTGTGGCCTAATTAGCTAGAAAAAAGCAATTAATATTCATTAAAAGTATAAATATTCAATAGCGAAATTGTATATTTATAAGTTAAATTAAATAGGTAAATTTTATTTTATTTTATTCCAGCCGACACAGTTTTTTATTTGAGATAAAAATATCCGAAGTGCTTATCCTTATCTGCGTTCATGTTTTGCATATGAAAGTTTCAATGTTAAACGACCGATACGGCGTAGTAATGTAGAAAAATTGTTCTGTGTAAGTGCAGTTGACATGCTTTCAGCATAAAATAATTATATTTAACACATATAATTTATTAATTTAAAGTGCATTTCAGTGGTTTATGTTATGAGTGATGGCAAAGATGCATACATTGTTTTGGATAAAGGTTAGTTTAATTATTAATTTAAAACCTTTTAACAAAATAAATAATAATTAACTTATTAATATAAATATTCCAAAATTTCATTAATATAATACATCCTCATTTTGTTTGTATACGAACTCAATTTATTATTCAACCCCTGTTGTGACCTTCCTTGGCAATAACCCAGGCTAAATTTATTATGCACGCTAATAAAAAATGGAATGCAATAATGTTTATTGATCACCATTAATTCTTGTTGCTATTAATTAAGGTTATAACGGCGTATCGCATTTCTCTGTTCAGAGATTTCCCTCAACGAAAATAATAAATTGCATTAATTACAATCCGTCCCCGATAAGTATCAATTACACCAGATACTAAACAAACATTAGAGTAAAATCCGGTGGAAATTACATTATGATTATGAAAAAGAAACTAAAATAAATGGGTCAAGTTGATTATATAAGAAGTATTTAGCTTTACAAATTTCTTGTTATGAAATTACAGATTTTAATGATTGAGTGATGACTATAATTTGGTTAAAAATTTAAATAAGATTTGATTTAATTTGCAATAAGGATTTCTAACCTATATATCAATAAAAAAAAGATTTGCACTAATGTAACCAATCTTTGTATAAAGCAATCATCATTAAAACTTTTTTTTGTGATCAATTTAAAGATAAACTAATAACGTAGAAATTATCGTTATTTTTTGCAAATCTCCACGCGATTTCTCTTTGTACTCTCAACATGACATATTAGTAGAGTCATTGTTAATTGAACACGCAACATGCAATTACGGGGTGCGTTTATTAACTTGTAATGCATAATGTTGTACTTGAAAAATCTGTTTTATTATAAAATTTAATAATGTAATAAATTGTCACCAAATTACATGATATTTTAATAATATGTGACATTAAAACCCCCCTTGAATTTGGTGCGTGCCGAAGAAATGATATTATGAAAATGTCATGATACTCATTACTTTTAAATAATATATTAACATGGTCGAGACATGATTAAAAAAAATATTTGAGAATAGTCGATGGAGGTCTTAATCAATAATAATTAAGGCTAGTATTTAAATCGATAAAAAGATATAAAGACACACTTCTCAATCGCAGCTTTTAAATGAGATAAATATTTTATTTTATTAAAGTGCACTGTAAAGTAGTCTGCACTATAACATTTATTTATTCTGTAAAACCTTTCTTAAAAAAATAAATCGATTCTTTAAGTTTATTCCTTCACGGAAGAAGCATTTTTTAATCAAGATTTGTAAAAAATAAAATCTACACGATTTGTAAATCAAGTTTTTTAAAGAGTAGTAACCATTTAATTGTTTAATTTGATCTTCTTGAAGGATGAATGCGTCGGAACAGTATTGCTTCACTTGTTATGAACACTTCTACTGGCTCGAATTGTTGATGTTTCTTGGTGTAAAGTTGCTGCAACAACTAACGGTTCTTTATCGACGTTTGCTGGTATTGTATGGCAGTTTTGTATTTTGCCATGTATCTCTTGGCTTTGCCAGTTAAGCTAGTTCCTACTTGAGTGGTGGCATGCGTTTATTCTGGAACCATGTCTTCAGTACCGTGGTATAGTTCATCATAGCGGAAGTCCGAAGAGTGGATTTGTCACTTTGTGATTTTGAAGAAATCCATACTTCTGATCGAGATATTATTCTAGCTTTTTAAAGATAATTACAAACAATTTGGTTGTTATACCGGCTTCTAGTGGTAAGTTGCTTAAAATACGGTTAATTTTTGCCAGTATGGTAGCAGGTGTAGGTGCTTACACTATCGATTTAGGATCGGATTCCTCTATGTTGCGTTTTGTTTTTTTTTTTAATTTGGTCAATGATTTTATAGCTTATTTCTCTTAAATTTGACAAAAAACTTTTTGGGAAGGTTCTCCAGGTGCGCAGAATAGTTTGTTTTGCAATTGGAAGTATTCAAAATTTTTTGGACAGGTCCAAAAACATGTTCATTTGGAGAAAAACTTTTTGAATATGCTTCCTTAAGTGTCGGAATTCAATTTGGGGAATTTTGGTCTTTTTTTATAAAAAAATTACAGAAGTCCCCGGCTTTTGTTCAAATTGCGTAGAAAAACTGTCGGGGATGGTTACTACCTGTACCTGTAGCTTTTAAGATCTTGTTGAGTGTTAGTTGTGAGGTTTCAGCACATTTGCTGCAAAGTATCTTCCTGTTTTCTAATTAGTAGTTGGCCACATTCGTCGATTGCTAAGAATTTTTGCTTTGGTCTATGATGGCAAAGATCCTTTGATGTAAACCTATGTGTTCTTTAGTTAACAGCAAATACTCCACATTGGGCTTCAATTATTATTGCACTTACGCTTGGGTGTTTGAGCTTCACGGTTGGTCTAGTGTTTTTGCGTGAACAATATTTTATATTTTAACAATTTTCTTCTTCCCCAGTTAATACTGACGAGTCTGCCCGGTTTTGATCAAACCTAGCTCGCTCGTTGTTACCTTTTTTACCGCTCTTTGCGACTTACGCCTAGTTTTACGTAGAGGTTAACAACTAGTGGCCCCGGCTTGGACTTCGACGACCATTATAAGTTGCTTTTTGACAAATTCCAGTAAATATTCTTAAACTTTGTTGGTCTTTTTGGCATGCTGGTAATGTTAACATGTTGCAAATGGTTTTGCACTACAACCATTTTTATCTGTTTGTCTAAGCCTAACCCAAGTCTGCAATGACTTTTTAGTTTGTTTGCTTGTTGCAGATGTACTTGGGTGTCCCAAACCTCTTTAGTATGTTTGTTTTTTTTTCCATGAACCATTTCTCTCTGTGGTACTTTTGTGAATAGCTGTTTGGGTCTGGAAGTTGTTTAGAGTACTGTGACGTCGTATCTTTTGGATGTAACAGACGGGTAGAGCTCCTGGTATCTATTTGCTTTTTAGTAGTCATCAAATCAGTAACTTTGCTTATGTTCTGTTTGAGTTAATCTTGGGTTGTTATTGACCGTGTCGGGCGCGTGTATATGTCTGGGTTTTGTTGGAAAAATGTGCCGGGACAGTTTCTATAACTATGTCAGGGTAGCTCACTGGGGTCACAGCTGTTTGGCCTGACCTGTTTGGAAACCTTGGTGATATGGTCACCCGGATAACGTTATTTTTTGTCAACAACAGATATTTGCTAACTTTTTTTTAAGCGTTTCCGTTGCCGGGTTTTTTTTTGCAACATTGTGAAGGGAGTGATTTGGAGAAGTTTTGTCACTTTTTGTAAAAAACTTTTTGGAAAGGTCCCCCGAAGATGGTGTTTTTTCAGTATTTGGTTGGCTTTTGTTTGATTTGCGTAGAACAATTGTCGAGGATGGTTATTACCTGTACCTGTAACTTTTAAGATCTCGTTGGGTGTCAGTTGTAGAGCTGCAGAGATATTTGCTGTTGTTCTATTTATTCTAAGCTTTTTTGTTGCCAGGTTTTCTTCTTTTTTTTTTCGGATTGTTTGCGGCATTGTAAAGTCACTACACTCTTTTCCACCCCACGTTGGGCGCCATTTGTTACCGGTTGGATTTTGTGATTGCAGACGGAAGCAGCTGATCTAGGTCTAGGATTTGTCTTAGGGATGTTTTCCGGAATGTTGAAAACGGTGGAGTTGTTTGAAATGAAAGTTTCTACACATACGTTAACTCAGAATGCTGAGAACTCACGCTTACACACAGCGTGCCAGTCTACTAAGAACTATGGTGTTTTGTTTGGATTGACGTAGAAGTGGCGTAGCGTCTACTAGTGGCCGCCCTGAAACTGTTGTTGTTGTTCAGTTCCTCAGAAGATCTTGGGGATATTACTGTAATGGTTATAGTCTTGGAGATGTTGGAGGGTGTACTACTTGGTGGTCTACGACACTGAGGTAATATCTTGCGGAAGTTTCAGAATGTGGTAGGAATGGGGCATCTGGTGGCACTAGACCGGTTAGTAGTGGTTTAGATGATGTCTTCTTTGTTGTCTGTTTTTACTTTTTGGCTCGACTGACTGTGGGGGCAAAAATTTCGTATTTTTAGAGGTCTTTACGTGCTTGTTGCTTACAATTTGAACTACCTGGTTAGGTGTTTGTTGTCAAAAGATTGGTTGTTATTAACCTTATTGACATTTTTGTAAAGTTTATTTTTTCTTATGTCATGGCTGCAGGAACATCATCAGTGGGTGAAATATATAATTTTTTTACGAACTCTGCTAGTGTCGGATTTACTGTCATGAGCGCCTACCAACTATATTCTGTTTGAGTACTTAGAAGTTTGCGTTTTATATACGCATAACTTTTATGCCTAAGTGAAATTGATCTTTGTGTGGGAAAATTAGTAATGCACCTAGTGTGCTTCTATATAGCGTTGTATAGAGTTAGTGGTGAACTTGTGTCACGCCTACGTCCGGAATCCGGGTGTTGGACAAATGGTATGTTGTTAGCTTTTTAGGCTAGAAGATGCATAGAAGAAAACGCCACTGCCTGTTCTTTTTTAGTTTTTTTCTGCCCGTAATGCTGGCAACTTACATTACAGGTGGAAATACTGTTTTAAGTGAATTCCAAATCACTGAAAAGATTATTACTCCGGATTAGAAAAGGATGCTGACAAGAAGGATTGGGGAGTGGGAGAGAATTTAAAATAGTTTTTGTTGTGAGATGCCTAGATTACTGCGCCACGCTTTTTCAATAAGTATATTTCTTTGAAATCAGCGTCGCTTGCTTGAAAGCTGATTTCGTTTTGCGCTTGTTTTTCCGTTGTCTATGTATAGGATTTCTTTTTACAGGCGTTAGACGCGCATGGGTTTGGATCTGGAGTCTGCTATAGATAAGCGGGTGCAGCGGGTCTCCGATTAGCTTTGGTTTGCTTTTAGCTTGAGGTAAGCTGGGCAAGCTTTATAACTTGCAGTGTGCAATAAACTTGTGTTACTTCATTGTCTGTAATTAGACTGTTGGACAAATAGTCTATTGTTACCGTAAATTAGGCTAAAAGATGCATGAAAGATAAGTTTATTTTCTTAAAATCAGCGTCTTTTGCTTGAGCCAAGTAGAGCAAGAGCTGACGTAAAGCTGATTCTTGACGGAAAGCTGATTCTTAACGTAAACATATGAAAAAATTGCACACGGTGGCATTGTACATTATCTGCCGACTTGCGTTTGTATTCAACGAGAACGGTAAGGTCACACAACTTTGTGAAAGATAAAATTTTTCTTGTTGAGTGGCTAAGAGGTTGTTAGACATGTATTGGTTTCCTGAGTTTTAAGAGCCGCCCAGGTTGAAGACATTTTTGCTTTGATAGTGCTCAAAGCATCTGTGGGACGGCTGATAAATATTACCAGAAAAAAACTTATTTGGTTCATTTTTTGGTTTTTTTGTCTTTTTCTTGTAGCCTACTAAGGTAAATTGTTTCTCTAGGGGCGAAGCTTTAGGGTGGACCGTGTTGATAGAGTCCTATTGAACTTCCATTACTTTTTCATCTTTGGAGGTTTTGCACTCAATCGGGTTTGAAGCATATCTTTTTAGGGAAGCTTGGTTCGGAATTGTCAATGATTTGGTGAGTGGTGGCATGCGTTTATTCTGGAACCATGTCTTCAGTACCGTGATATAGTACATCAAATTTTAGGATTGTCTACATATCGAGTGTACTAAAGAGTGGATTTGTCACTTTGTGATTTTGAAGAAATCCATACTTCTGATCGAGATATTATTCTAGCTTTTTAAAGATAATTACAAACAATTTAGTTGTTATGCTGGTTTTGGGTGGCAAGTTGCTCGAAATACGGTTAATTTTTGCCAGTATGGTAGCAGGTGTAGGTACTTGCACTATCGATTTATTATCTGATTCCTCTATTTTGCGTAAGGCACTTTTTAGTTGCCTTTTTGTTTTTTTTTTAATTCGGGCGTTTTTGGTCAATGATTTTATAGCTTGTTTCCCTTAAATCTAGCAAAAAAACTTTTTGGGGAGGTTCTCTATTTTTTTGCTTTTGGAAGTATACCTTGTCAGTTTGTCGAAAAAAATTTTGGACAGTTCTAAAAACATGTTTATTTGGAGAAAAACTTTTTGGATATGCTTTCTTAAGTGTCGGAATTCAATTTGGGAAAATTTGGTCACTTTTTGTAAAACAAATTTTAGAGAAATGCCCCAGCAAAAATGGTGTTTTTTTGTGTTGGGTCGGCTTTTGTTCATTTTGCGTAGATAAACCGTCGTTGATGGTTACTACCTGTACCTGTACCTGTAGCTTTTAAGATCTTGTTGGGTGTTAGTTGTGGGGTTACAGCACACTTGCTGCGAAGTATTTTCCTGTTTTCTAATTAGTAGTTGGCTACACTTGTCAATTGCTAGGAATTTTTGCTTTGATGTAAACCTCTGTGTTCTTTAGTTAACAACAGACGCTCCACATTGGGTTTCAATTATTACCGCGCTTATGCTTGAGTCAACAATATTTTATTTTCTTACGATGTTTTTTGTTCACGGTCAACTTGCAAGTGTCTCAGGTAATACCGATGAGTCCGCCCGGTCTTGATTGAACCTAGCTCGGCCGTTGTTGCTTTCTTTTTGGCCGCTTTTTGCCACTTACGCCGCACACAGCCCGGTATGTACCTTTGAGGACGTAAAGTGGCTCAAACTACCTTGGACTTTGACGACCATTATCTGTTGCTTTTTGACAAATTTCTGTAAACATTATTAAACTTTTTTAGTTTTCTTGGAAATTTTGTTAAGGTTAGCATGTTGGAATTGGTTTAGCACTAACAAACATTTGCATCTGTTTGTCAGGTTGGCCTAACCTAACCTAACCTACCCTAACCTAACCTAACTTTTTTTTTTCTGAGGAGGTGGAAATTTTTTTATTAGACACCCCGAGGGGTAGTGTCAGATTCTTACTGACTAAAAACACCTCCCCCTCTTCTTGCGGGAATAACGATCTTTCACCACCTCGGAATTGCATTTAAGTATTACGTCGAGGTGGAGGTTCCCGCGCGCCAAACTTCAGGCGCAATCACACATTTTTTTTTTTTAACACATTTCATAAATTGACCACTAGTTTTTTTTTTGTGCTTTTGGTTGTTTACCCAATTTTGGGCTCACAAATATACATAATTGACAAAACAGTTTACAAAACATACATAAGAACAGAGTTTACATTTACAAAAACATTAACGAGTAGCTACGGCCCCTCCCGCTTGCCCGCTTCATTCACCTCACACCATGGAGCTAACTCTCTCTCTTCCTCTTCTTTCATACGTAGCATGGACCCTATCATAATGGCCACGATGTCCCAATTGGACACCGAAGACAGCATTACTACCACCATGTTATCCGGGTTCAAGCTCTCTCCCATCAGTTTCACTCTTGTTCTTTCACGCGTCTCCATCCATCTCTCGCAATGAAACACGATGTGCTCAACCGTATCCCTTTGACCACAGTACAGACATTCATCACTTTCAATCAATTTCATCCAATGCAAGGTACGCCCTGAAACAACCATGTCCCGTTAGTACCTGCGTGAGGTAGTAATTTATCTCACCATGGCCCCGACCCACCCAGCGCCTCACGTCTGTGATGAGCCGTCAGAACCATGCCGGTTTGCTACCACCTCCACTCGACACGCATTTATCCCAACTCTTTTGCCATTCCCCCCACATCCATTCTTCCGCTTCACACTTAGTAAGGCAACCCTCCCAGACCGCCGTCTTCACTTGCACCACAAGATCTAACGGCTTTGTGCCTGCCACAACCAGAAGGCCCGCCGTCGACGCTGTCCTGTATGCGCTGCAGACCCTCTGGCAACATCTCCTTTGAGTCCGCAGAACTAACCTAACCTAACCTAACCTAACCGAAGTCTGCTTTTTGGTTTGTTTGATTTTGTAAACTTCTTCACTATGTTTGTTTCTTTTTCCATGAGCTATTTTATTGTGTTGCACTCTGTGGTACTTTTGTGAATAGCTATTTGCGTCTGGAAGTTGTATAGGATAGGATATGTCAAAGGAATTGTCGAGGTGAAATGTTACTCTGTAGAGTACTGTGCTCTTGTATCTTTTGGATGTAAGAGACGGGTAGAACGCTAGGTATCTTTGTATTCTTTGTAGTCGTCAAACTAGTTAGTAGCTAGTCGGGTTCATTTTGGGTTGCTATTGACCGCTGTTTGGTCGACAGAATTTTTGACCTGGTTGGAGACCTTAGTGATATGGTCAGCCGGATGACTGGTTTATTTGTTACTATCAGAGATATTTGCTAACTGTTTTTTTGAACGTTTTTGTTGTCTGGTTTTCTTCTTCTCTTTCTTTGCAAGATTGTAAATGCACCATACTCCTCTTTACCCTACGTTGGGCGCCATTTGTTACCGGCTGGACTCCGTGATTGCAGACGGAAGCAGCTGATCTAGGTCCAGGACTTGTCTTGGGGATGTTTTCCGTAGCGTTTCAGGCTGTGGAGTTGCAAGTTTGCTGAAATGAAGGTTGCTACACACAAGTTAACTCAGAATGCTGAAAACTCACGCACACATACATCGTGCTAATCTACTAAGGACTATGGTGTTTTGTTTGGATTGACGTGGAAGTGCCGTAGCATCTACCAGTGGCCGTACTGAAACTGTTGTTGCTGTGTAGTTCCCCAAAGGATCTTGGGGATATTACTGTAATGGTGGTAATCTTGTAGATGCCGGAGGGTGTACTACTTGGTGGTCAACGACACTGATTATCTCAGTGTCTTCTGGAAGCTGCAGAGTGTGGTAGGATTGGGTCACCTAATGGCACTAGATCGGTCAGTAGTGGTTTAGGTGATGTCGTCTCCTTTGTTGTCTGCTTGGAATTTTTGGTTCGACTGACTGTGGGGGCAAAAATCGCGGATCTTTATTTTGAATTTGAACTACCTGGTTAGGTGTTTGTTGTCAAGAGATTAGTTGTTTGTTTTGTCTTTAAACTTATTGACATTTGTCAAGTTTATTTTTTCTTATATCATGGTTGCAAGAACATTAACATATAATTTTTTGCAAGTGTCGGATTTACTGTCATGAGCGCGTACCGACTATATTCTTTTCGAGTACTTGGAAGTTTGCGTTTTATAGACGCATAACCTTTTTGCCTAAGTGAAATTGATCTTAGTGTGGAAAAATTAGTAATGTACATAGTGTGTTAATAGTTGTTAGCTTTTTACGCTAGAAGATGCATAGAAGAAAACGCCACTGTCAATTAGCTTTTTTCTGCTCGTAATGCTGGCAATTTTCATTACAGGTGGTAAGACTGTTTTAAGTAAATTTCGAACCACTGAAAAGATTATTACTTCGGATTAGAAAAGGATTTTAGTCATAAAACTCTGACAAGAAGGATTGGGGAGTGGAAGAGCGTTTAAAAGAGTTTCCATTGTGAGATTTAAATCCACTATCTCTGGTCGGATGCAGCCGGATTCTTTGACTACTGCGCCACGTTTTTTCAATAAATATATCTTCTTGAAATCAGCGTTGCTTGCTTGAAAGCTGATTCTTGACGGAAAGCTGATTTTTTACATGGCGTTTTGCGCTTGTTTTCCCGTTGCCTATGCATAGGATTTTTCCTTACAGGCGTTGGGCTTGCATCTTGAGTCTGCTATAGATAAGCGGGTGCAGCTGGATCGGTCTCCGATGAGCTTTGGTTTACTTTTAGCTTGAGGTAAGCTGGGCAAGCTTTATAACTTGCAGTGTGCAGTAAACTTGTGTTACGTCAATGTCTGTAATTAGACTGTTGGACAAATAGTCTATTGTTACCGTAAATTAGGCGAAAAGATGCATGGAAGATAAGTTTATTTTCTTAAAATCAGCGTCTTTTGCTTGAGCCAAGTAGAGCAAGAGCTGACGTAAAACTGATTCTTGACGGAAAGCTGATTCTTAACGTAAACATATGAAAAAATTGCACACGGTGGCATTGTACATTATCTGACGACTTGCGTTTGTATTCAACGAGAACCGTAAGGTCACAAAATTTTTCTTGTTGGGTGGCTAAAAGGTTGTTGAACCTGTATTGGTTTCCTGAGTTTTAAGAGCCGGCCAGGTTGAAGACATTTTTGCTTTGATAGTGCTCAAAGCATCTGTGGGACGGCTGATAAATATTACCAGAAAAAAACTTATTTGGTTCATTTTTTGGTTTTTTTGTCTTTTTCTTGTAGCCTACTAAGGTAAATTGTTTCTCTAGGGGCGAAGCTTTAGGGTGGACCGTGTTGATAGAGTCCTATTGAACTTCCATTACCTTTTCATCTTTGGAGGTTTTGCACTCAATCGGGTTTGAAGCATATCTTTTTAGGGAAGCTTGGTTATGTAACATGATAAAAATGTCAATAATTTCTACAACTGTTTATTGCAAAGTGACATATGGCAATCATTTTTAGGTTATGTCTCATAATAAAATGTCAAAAGTTCTACACATTCTATTGCAAAGTGACAAAACATATTTCAATTAGTTTTAGGTTATGTTACCTAATAAAAATGTCAATGCTTCTAAAAACTATCAAAAATGTCAATACTTTCCAAACTTTTCATTGCAAAATAATAAAATAGCAGTAAAATTATTTTTAGGTTATGTTACATAATAAAAATATTAATATTTTTGTAAACATTCATTGCAAAGTAACAGATTAGGTTAGATCTCATGTTAAAATTGCCAATACTTTCACAGCCATCTATTACATAAAGACAGATTAGATGTCAATTATTTTTAGGTTATGTGAAAAATGTAAAAAAATCCAAAACTGACAAATTCAAATTAAAAATAAATAATTAATGTTTTATGGTAAAAATTTTAATACAAATTTTTAGGTTATATTTCAAATGTTAATACATATTTTTACAATCATCCATTGCAAAGTAACAGATTAGATGTCAATTATTTTTAGGTTATGTGCTAAAGCTAAAAGGTCAATATTTCTACAATTGTCAACCGCACAATAACAAATTTGATGTTATAAATTTGTAGGTTATGTGACATAATACTTTTAACTGTCAATCGCAAAATAACTGATTAAATGTCAATTTTCTTACTGGAGTTTGAATATTATCATAAACTACTTTAACTCTATTGACAGCATTTCTAAACGGTTTGTTGGAGCTACAGCCAAACCACCCTCTTAGGTAATACAACCATGACACTCCTTTTATAGTAATGCTTATTTTTCCGTAGATATTACATCTTTTTCTTTTTAATGATGAAAAGGACTTTGTGTTTCTGATTCAGCCGCCGGGAAACTTCAATATTCATCACTTTATTGATCAATTATTTTTAAATTATATCTCATATTAAAAATGTCAATATTTTAACAACCAACTATTGTAAAATGACAGATTAGATGTCAATAATTTTTAGGTTATGTGACATAATAAAATTTTAATATTTTACAATTAAAAAAAATAAATTTTATAATTTTGTCACAATAATTGCAAAGCAACAATTTGATAGTTTAATTTATTTTTAAATTAAATGTGGTAATCAAAATGTCAATATTTCCAACCAAAATGTAAGAAATTTAGAATATTTGCCGTAATACAGATTTTTTTATCTTTAATTTATTGGTCAAAATCTTCGAAAGGGTGGTGTGCATTAAATTCAACTTTTCCACGATTAATATTAATAGCCAATCAAGTTTGTGTCGACATTTTTATCGGTTCTTGAAGAGGAAGGCTTTTTGTTGCATTTTATTTTCTCTTTCCATTAAAAATCTTTTAAATCACTAACGGTCTTTGACTAAACGTGTAGGCGTATAGTATTTACTAGTGTTGCCCACCCACCCATCTTTGGGATTCTTAACTAGAAATTAGATTATTTGTCCTTCTGCTGATGTATGTTGTTATAAAGACTGATTCAATCTCTGTACAACAAACATTTGGGTGGGTAGGCAGGTAGTTTGAAACTAGTAGACGTGTAGTTCTTAATTGTGTTCCCCGCCCACCCATTCAAGTGTTTGTTAACCATAAATTAGATAATTTGTCCTTCTGCTAATGTAAGTTGTCATAACGTGTGGACAACAAACATTCGGGTGGGAACTAAGTTTCAAAATTATGTGAGTATAGCATTTATTGGTGTTGCCCACCCACCCATCTAACTGTTTCTTATTTAGAAATTGGATTTGTTCTCCTGCTATGTAAGTTGTCATTAAGTTGAAAGAAAGAGTGACAGATTTTATTTCTGGACAACAAACATTCGGGTGGGTAAGTTTCAACTTGTGGGCGTGTAGTTCTTATTGCTGTTCCCGCCCACTCACCCAAATGTTAGTTATGCATAAGTTAGATTATCTGTCTCTTTGCTGATGTTGGTTGTGACAAAATTAAAAGAAAAATTGTCTGATTTGTATCTCTAGACAACAAACATTTGGGTGAATAAACGGTAGCTAGTGAGCGTGTAGTTTTTATTTATGTTAACCGCCTACCCGTTCAATTGTTTGTTATCCAGAATTTGGATGTAATTTGATGTAATTTGTCATAAAACTGAAAGAGAGAGTGACCGAGCCAATCTCTAAGTTTAAAACTTGTAGGCGTATAGCATTTGCTCACCTATTCACTTAAATGTTTCTTATTTAAAAAATGGATTATTTGTCCTTTTGCTATGTAAGTTGTCATAAATTTGAAAAAGATAGTGACATATTTGATTTTTGGACATGAAACACTTGGGTAGGTGGACGAAAACTAAGATTCAACTTGTGGGCTTGTAGTTTTTATTGGTGTTCCTGCCCACCCATCCAAGTGTTATGCAGAAGTTGGATTATTTTATTTTCTGCTAATATAAGTTTTCATCAAATTAAAAGAGAGAGTGACAAATTTAATCTAAGTATAAAATTTGTGCATTAGTGTTCTTTGTTCACACGTCTAAGGGTTTGTTATCTAAAAATTAGATTATTTGTCTTCTGCTGATGTCAGTTGTCATAAAGTTGAGAGAGTGACAGATTCAATCTCTGGACAACAATTCTGCTTCTCAGTGTATAAGGTTTTGCAAATTTAATCTGTTTAGTGATATATTGGGTTACTATCCAGCTAGTTTGATTAGATTTTGTTCTGGATTTTTATTGCGGAACTGTTTTTGTGCTATTTTGCTATGATCAAAACATCCAGATAATTGGATTAATAACTTATTTTTGTTGTTATTTTACTTCTTGAAAAGATATTGTCCGTTAGTGATGCTGAAATAGGTGCATCGGATGCGAACCGTACGTGTTTTTGTTCTTACTTTTTGTTTTTTTTTTTATGATGAGAAGGATAAGCCAATGCAAGTTAGTGGAAGTATTAAGTGTTCTTTTGTCAGAGTTAGTTAGTTTATTATGATAAAACTTTTGTTATAATTTAGTTGAAATAAGCAAAATTATAGTACATAATATTTCTTATAAATAACATTTGATGAGTGACTAAAACAGATAATATGTGCCAACTACTCATGCATAACTTATTAAATTGTTTAAATCATTAAAACCAGATGAAACTGGAACCATTCTCATGTGAATTTTTCATCCTATTATTGTGTGCGCGAAAATTAATGTGCATAATAAATCGCGTTCTTATTAATACGGAAACCACTCCACCCGGAGTTAGACGTAAATAATAAATCCATAAAGCCCCTGCGAACTTTTCGGCTGCTGTAAATCATTATGAGATGTCGTACGTACGTACGTACGAGAGGCAAGCAGGCAGTCAGGCAGCCCAGATAGTACGCGCTTTTCCGATACACATCCCTTCGTTGTCGGGGCATGTTTTAAAGGGGGCGGTGGCGGCGTCGATGGCGGCGTGTGCAGGTTTTCAGGTCATCAGTGTGAAGCTTTCCCTGTCGTATAATTTACTGACCTACCTTGTATATTGCGCACCTTTATAAATAGAGTGGATCGTCCGCAGGAGCAGGCACGATATTTCGAGCCTAGTTCTGACCGTGGACCGTTGAATATCGTAGTATAAAATTGTCTATAAATAATCCCCACGGTGGCGGCGAGGACGACGAGAGTAAAAAAAAAATAAAATTAACAACAATATTTAGCCGGCCGCATGTTGGAATAAAACATAACTGTTAGTCCCGTTTTTCGTGCCGTTTTGTATAGTTTAACCACGCAGGTATATATGTATACACATATATATGCCGTGCTTTATTGATTTTTTAATTAATTATTCATTTCTGTTCTCTCCTCACCTTTGATAATGCTCTACACTACAGTGTACGTCATAGCGGTTCACGTGTTAGAACTTGAATGTACTTATTTTTAATTTTCGTTGTGTTTTTGTGTGCGAGTGTGAGTGCGAGTTAATTAATTTTACAATTCATCGATTGCCAATTGTGTGCAGCATTCTTTATTTATTGGTGAGATTTTTAAAAAGTATTTTAAACTTGACCTTAATTTAATAATTATCAAGAAATGACCTCGATTCAATGTTTTTGTCTTTTGTTTCGAGTCCCTTGTGTATATTTATACATCGTCGATTTATTTTCGAATAGTTTTTTATATTTCTTACGGCAGCCAAAACATATTTTTGAGGTTACGTTTTATTTTGATTCCACAAGAGTAATAGATTTTAATAAATTAGTTTCTAAAATTTATAAAAAAAATTATTATCATTAATAACCTCAATATATAATTCATCTGATTTAAATGATAAACCCTGATAAATATTTTAATTAAATTGTAATCAATTGCCGCCCCTATCTGATCTACACGTGGCGTTCGTCCTTGGGAAATATTATTTTATATTTTATTAAATCGAGCCAACTATTGACCCATAAAATAAATTGGGTTATTTTATAATATTGCTTTACAAGTTTGCTATATTCAACAAGTTATACTTTGCCATGCTGTTTGGGCGTTTTATTAAAATTCAATTTATCTCTCTTAATATCAATAATAAATGTCAGAATGTTTTATACTGTAATCTGTCTTAAAAAGATAAAAAAAAACGTTGGTTTAACATGATGTGAATAAATAATGTTATAATGGAGTAAGAAGATATTAACGTTAATATTACATTATCAACACACTTAAAACGTGCAGCTTTGAGATGGAAAGAAGAGGTTGAATTTAAATTAAGTTAGATTATGTAAAACTTTTCAATTAAAAAAACGCAATTATAAAATAATTATTTAACAGGTTCAGTGAGTGCATTTTTTGAGGTTTGGAATCACTTTTTTCACACTTTTTTTCTATACCTTTTATTTGGAATTTGGATTAGACTTGAAAAAGGATTTTGAAGTCACACGGTTATTCTGTTAGCTGTATTTTGTTAAAATGTTCTCATACTCTCAATAATGTTCTAGTCGACTTAATGTCATCTGTCAATCATCTTCTTAGCTGCAGGAACACGATAAGGGGTAGTAACTTCTAATTCCTGGATGACAAACACTTAGGCGGGTGGGCGGAAATACTTTTTTAAATTACCCAAGTGTTTGTTGCCAAAAAATACTTACGTCACCTCTCTCTTCTAACTTAATGACATCTGTCAGTCATTTTCTTATGTTTTTTTAGCTGCAGGAACAGGATAGGTGACAATGACATCTAATTTGGGCGGGAACACTAATACTTTCCTGTTTTACCTTATTGACATCTTTTTGTCATTCTCTCATGTTTCTTAGTTACAGGAACACGACAGGTGGTAGTGACATTTAATTCCTGGATGACAAACACTTGGGCTGATGGGCGGGAACAAAGTTTATGAATATTGAGCCGCTAGTTTGTATTCATGTTTTTGCCCACCCGCCCAAGTGTTTGGTATCAATAAATTGGTAACGTTTTAACTTATTGACATCTGTCAGTCATCCTCTTATGTTTTTTAGCTGCAGGAACACGATAGGTGGTAGTAACTTTTAATTCCTGGCTGACAAACATTTGGGCGGGAACACTATTTAAATTACCGGTCTAGTATTTATAAACTGTGTTCCCGCCCACCCACCCAAGTGTTTGTTGTCAAGAAATTGCTTACGTCACTTTCCTCTACTAACTTAGTGACATCTGTCATATTCTTATGTTTTAGCTGTAGGAACATGATTGGTGATAATAACATTTAATTTTTGTGTAACGAACACTTTGCCGGGTGGGCGGGGACACTAATACAAATTACCGGTTTAATGTTTATTATAAACTATTATTTATAAACTTTGTTCCCGCCCACCAGTCTAAGTGTTTAGTATCAAGAAATTGATCACCCTTTTTTACCTTATTGACACGTTTTAATCATTCTCTCATGTTTCTTAGTTACAAGAACACGATAGGTGATAGTGACATTTAATTCCTGGATAACAAACACTTGGGCGGGTGGGCGGGAACAAAGTTTATGAATATTGAGCCAGTAGTTTGTATTCATGTTCCCGCCCACGTTCCAAGTGTTTGGTATTAAGAAATTAGTTACGCTGTCTATCTCTTTTAACTTATTGTCATCTGCCAGTCATCCTTTTATTTTTCTTAGCTGCAGGAACACGATAAGTGGTTGTAAACTTAATTCCTGGTTGACAAACATTTGGGCGGGTGGGCGGATTTTTTTTTTTTTAATTATTAGTTTTCCTCTACTGACTTAATGACATCTGTCAGTAATTTTTTTTACGTTTTTTAACTGCAGGAACATGATAAGTGACAATGACATCTAATTTTTGTGTAACGAACATTTTGCCGGGTGGGCGGGAACACTAATACAAATTACCGGTTTAATATTTATAAACTTTGTTTGCGTCCGCCCACCCAAGTGTTTGTTGCCAAAAAATGCATACGTCACCTCTCTCTTCTAATCAAAGTTTATGAATATTGAGCCGGTAGTTTGTATTCATGTTTTCGCTTACCCGCTCAAGTGCTTGGTATCAAGAAATTAGTTACGTCGACCCTCTCTTTTAACTTATTGACATCTGTCAGTCATCCTTTTATGTTTCTTAGCTGCAGGAATACGATAGGTGGTAGTAACTTTTAATTCTTGGGTGACAAACATTTGGGCGGGTAACCCGGAATACTTTTTTAAATTACCGGTTCAGTATTTATGAACTGTATTCCCGCTCACTCACTCAAGTGTTTGTTGCCAAAAAATTGCTTACGTCACTTCCCTCTTCTAACTTAATGATATCTGTTAGTCATTTTCTTATGTTTTTTAGCTGCAGGAACACGATAGGTGACAGCGACATCTAATTTCTGCGTAACGAACATTGGGCGGGTGGGCAAGAACACTAATAAAACTTACAGGTTTAATATTTATAAACTTTATTCCTGCCCACCCGCCCGAGTGTTTAGTATCAAAAAGATAATAAGTTTTCTGTGATTTGTGGCGTCAAGTTAGGTTAGGTTAGGTTAGGTTACTTATTTGTGAGTTACTGCGATAGGTTTGGTCGTAGCTTAACAATGCATATAGATAATATTGACAGTTAAATTTTTTGAGATTTTTTGGTAAAAAAAAGTTTGCCGCACGCTTACGGGCGGCCTAGATAATCAGTTTTTAGTGATTTGTGGCGTCAGGTTAGGTTTGGTTAGGTTACTTAATTGTGACTTATTGCGTTAGGTGTGGCCGTAGCTTAACATTGCATATAGATGAAATTGACGGCTGATTTTTTTGCGATTTTTTGGTAAAAACATTTTTGCCGCACGCTTACGGGCGGCCAAAATAAACCGTTTTTTGTTATTTGTGCCGTCAGGTTAGGTTAGGTTACTTTTTCGTGATTTGTTGCGTTTGGTGTGGTCGTAGCTTAACAATGCATATAGATAAAATTGACAGCTGAATTTTGCTGCGATTTTTTTATTAAAAAAAAATTTGCCGCACGCTTTCGGGCGGCCGAGATAATAATTTTTTTGTGATTTGTGGCGTCAGGTTAGGTTAGGTTAGGTTACTTAATTGTGATTTGTTGCGTTAGGTGTGACCGTAGCTTAACAATGCATATAGATGAAATTGACGGCTGATTTTTTTGCGATTTTTTGGTAAAAACATTTTTGCCGCACGCTTATGGGCGGCCAAGATAATCCGTTTTTTGTTATTTGTGGCGTCAGGTTAGGTTAGGTTAGGTTACTTTTTTGTGATTTGTTGCGTTAGGTGTGGTCGTTAACAGTGCATATAGATAAAATTGACAGCTGAATTTTTTACAATTTTTTGGTAAAAAAAATTTGCCGCACGCTTACGGGCGGCCGAAATAATAAGTTTTTTGTGATTTGTGGCGTCAGGTTAAGTTAGGTTAGGTTACTTATTTGTGATTTATTGCGTTAGGTGTGGCCGTAGCTTAACAATGCATACAGATGAAATTGACAACTGAATTTTTTGGTAAAAACATGTTTGCCGCTTGCTTGCAGGCAGCCGAGATATTTACTTTTTTGTGATTTGTGGCATCAGGTTAGGTTAGGTTAGGTTATTTTTTTGTGATTTGTTGTGTAAGGTGTAACCGTAGCTTAACAATGCATATAGATGAAATTGACTGCTGAAATTTGCAATTAAAAAAAAAAAATCTGATTCAGCTCATAGGCGGCTTAGATAATCAGTTTTTTGTGATTTGTCGCGCCAGGTTAGGTTATTTTATATTCTTATGTATCACTATAGGTGATAGTGACATTTAATTAGTGGGCGGGAACAAAGTTTATGAATATTGAGCCGGTAGTTTGTATTCATGTTTCCGCCCACCCACTCAAGTGTTTTTTGTCAAAAAATTGCTTACATCAAGTCCTTCTTCTAACTTAATGATATCTGTCAGTCATTTTCTTATGTTTTTTAGCTGCAGGACTGCGATAGGTGACAGCGACATCTAATTTTTGTGTAACGAACACTTGGACGGGTGGACGAGAACACTAATACAACTTACTGACATTTATTTTTTGGATAACGAACACTTGGGCGGGTAATCGGAAACAAAGTTTTTTTTTTCATGTTCACGCCTACCCGCCCAAGTGTTTGGTGTCAAGAAATTAGTTACGTTGCATCCATCTTTTAACTTATTGACATCTGTCAGTTATCCTCTTATGTTTCTTAGCTGCAGGAACACGATAGGTGGTAGTAACTTTAAATTCTTGGATGACAAACACTTGGGCGGGTGGGCGGGAACATTTTTTTAAGTTTCCGGCTCAGTATTTATTAACTGTATTCCCGCTCACCCACCCAAGAGGTGCCAAAAAATTGACAATTACGTGAATTCTTTTTTAAATTACCTTGTTTCCACTTACCCACCCAAGTGTGTGTTGCCAAGAAATTACTTACCTCATCACCAAAAGAACCTTAATAACATCTGTTAGTCATTTTGTTATGTTTTTTAGCTGCAGAAACACTATAGGTGGTAGTAGCTTTTGATTCCTGACTGACAAACACTTGGGTGGGTGGGCGGGAACACTTTTTTAAATTACCTGCTCAGTATTTATAAACTGTGTTTTCGCCCACCCAGTATTTGTTACCAAGAAATTGCTTACGTTACCTACTTCTTCTAACTTAATGACATCTGTCAGTCATCTTCTTATATTTTTTAGCTGCAGGAATACGATAGGTGGTTGGGCGGGTGGGTGAGAACACAAATACAAACTGTCGGCCTAATATTTTTTCCTACCCGCCCAAATGTTTGTTACAAAGTTTATAAATGTTAAGCCGGTATTTGTGTTCCGTCATCTAGGAATTATAAATTACTACCATCAATCGTGTTCTCACTCTTCCAAAAAAATCATTAAATTGAGACATACAATATGACGAGATTGAAAAAATCCAGAGACTTGCCGACCACTATCTCCAACCAGTCAATTACCGCGTTGTTATTTTTTGAATCAAGTTAAGCATTATCAAATAAGTTTACTTAAGAAAACGTAACAAAACAAATTGATCTAAGTCTGCTTTTGGATTATTGCCTTCTGAGTAAACCTGAGAAGAAACTACTAGGTCTATGACACGTCAATATTGAGGAGTCGAGGGTTTGATTCCCAACATATGATTAAAATATTAACTTATTCTTTATTCACTGATGTGATTCGGAAGTCATCTAATAAGCTGTTGGTTTTATTGAGCATTTTTAAATAGTTTATAAGACTTTTGGGGTAATGATTGTAAATGACTATTGCAACGTATTGTGGAAGGTTGCCAAGGTGTGAAGCAATTATAAGTTTTTTGAAACTGAAAAGTTTGTATTGCGAGATGCGTAGGTAAATGCGGGAGTGAACCAAAGCCTTGGCGTAGCTTGGGTGAATTCTGAAGAGTAAAATGGTCGGAAAGAATTTTTTTTTTAAATATGTTGTAAGACTTTTAGGGATGATTGTGAATGAATATTGCAGCATATTGTTTTGAAGAAGGTGTTAGAACCTATGTCTTGGCGTAGTTTGGGAAACAAAATCCTGTTGATGCTGCAAAGTATGGTAATTACCCATAGTTTGTCATCTGATGAGGGTAGCTCTCTGATGATCATAAGGCTTTATTTCTTGAACTAATTAAACTTTGTCAAACCAAGATCGTTATGCAAATTTTTTTTTCATAGAAGTGTGAGAAATGTTTAGTTCCTGAGAACGATGACGAGTTGATGTTGATGCATATATACACCAAAATATGAAATCCAATTATGAAACTTGTGGAACTTCTGAACTTATTATAAGAAACCTTGTGTAATTGGTTTATAAACATATAATTTCATAACATAATTAATTCAGTGACAATAAGATGTATAAACAAATTGTATTTTTGATTATTATATTATGAACAAAATTGTTAATATTAATATTAATATTGTTTTTGATATATAATATTTTATAAATATAAACTCCGTTCACGATTTATTTTTCTATTAGTATAATTATAAATAATATAACACTCCAATTTATTTTACATATTATTTATTCCACTTCAATTACACGTTGCTTTCCGCACCTTGAACTAAAATTAAAAGCTAATTAGTGTCGCGGTCACCACACTTAAAATAAACCAGAATATATTTGCGAGCCACAATGTACAAATGTCATATTTTGAATGTTTTGTTTATTTTCTTTCAAAAATATTGAAATGTAAACAATAATGCATGTGTTATAAATATTAAAAACATTTTAAATGGTTACGAAATTTATTGAAAAAACGTCAAGGTTTTTATGATTAGTAATTATTGAATATTAGTACGTAATAACAAGCAATTTAGTCATAATAGATTTATTTACAGTATGATGCCGTTATATAATAATATAAATAAATATACAGGGTGTTCAAAAAAGAATGAAAAATATTTAATTTATTTCTTTTCCCGACTGCGCCAATGCATTTTTTTTTTAAATTAATTATATTTAATTTGGTTTAGCCGATGACCGATCATTTTTTTTTACTATTGTTTTTACTCCATTTGTCATAAATTTGTTAAAACTTGAGATTAAGTAAATTTTTTAATTTATTTCAAATTCCACCGACTGCGCTTAAATTAATTTTTTTATATTTTGCAAATGCAGTTTTTTTTATTAAATATAACAATAAAGCTTTTAATAATAATTTTGGCGCAGTCGGTAGGATGTGTACATTAAATGTTATTTATGTGTAATTAAACAAACAAAAAATTAATTTGTAACAATAATTCTGTTAAATTATGAATTAATTTTAATTTTTACCGACTGCGCCAAAAAAGTTTTATTATTTTTTTGGATTAAAATTGTACCTGCAGTTTTTAATAGTTTTAAATTCCACCAACTGCACCAAAGTAATTTTATGTTTGCGTTAAAATATATTTTTTAGTATTTCTATGTCTTGATAAATGCAAAGACAAACATTTAATTTGTGATGGTTTTGCAACAATTTTTTTTGAAAATCCTACCGACTGCCCATAAAAAGTTTTAAGTTTAAATTATGTATCTACAAAATTTTAACCTATAAAGTTTATGCCCTCTTACACGAGTGTTTGTGATCCAGAAATTAGATCACGAAGATAGCACAAATGTTTGTTTCCGCTTAGCTACTCAAGTGTTAGGTGTCCAGAAATTGGATCACAAACATTCGGTCGGGTGGGCGGGGAATTTCAATGCACGCGCCAAATTTATGTAAACTTAGTTTTTGCTTGCTTACCCAAGTGTTTATGATCAAGAAATTGGATCACAAATATTGGGGCGGGTGAGTAGAAAACATGAATACAAACTTCAAGCCCACATAGCCGGCCTCCAAGCGTTTGTTGTCAAGATATTTGATTACAAATATTTGGGTGTGTGAAGGAGCACTATACCAAACCACACGTCTAAGGAAGCCACTTGCCCACAATTTTTACTTACTTAAGTACTTTGCTCAAGTGCTAGTTATCAAAAATACCCTACAATTTAATGGTTTTTGTCAACCAATCTTTCAGATTTTTTGTTGTGACTACTATGGTTGACCTTGATTAGTGAATAAGTACTGTTTCATATTGAGCTATTTTAACCTCTTGCATGCTTTCCAAAGGCATGTTGGCTACAGACAGGTTAAAAATACGCAGCGAGAGAATGGAGCCTTGATGGACTAAAGTTGTGATCTGCCGTGAAGTAGAAAATTATTTTTGAGTTTCACTGTTAGACTTTTGCGGTTTAATGTATAAAGTATTGTCTGATTAGTTTTACGAAAATTTCCTTGTGCCAGACTTTGTCGAAGGCTTTTTCAACGGCAAAGAAGATCACCTCCGTAGCTTTCTTTAGTCTGAAACTTTCCTCTATTTGAGCTCATATTGATTGGATGGGAAAAAGTTGTTTACTTTTGTGTGCTTTTAAATAATGTCCAAAATCGTTGAGAAAACTTCTTGGTTTAGAGATGTTGATGCTTTTCTAAGCTGTCGGAAAGTGCAAGAACGGTTTTAGAGCTCTGGGGTTTTATCCTGGCTAGGGGCAGAACGGGATTTGAATTTTTTAATAATTTTTCTGGTTTGAGAAGGTCTGACGCTATCAAGTGTTGTGTCGTCGTCAAGCGTTCAGGAAATTTTTGATTTCTTGGCATACTCATTTGACGTTTGTCTCTAGATGTGTATCTTTGGTGTTTGAGGGGAAACATTGGAGCTTGACGCTGTCTGCATTCTCTTTTTATCCTTCAAAAACGATTTTAATGTTTTTTTCAGCTCTGGTTTTTGGGCGCCAATGGCGTTTGGCGGCATTTTTTTATCAACGTTTTAGTTTTCCGAGATAATTCTGGAGGATTATCGACGCAAACCTGAAAGATTTTAGAAACCTTTTTTGGGAAGCTTGTTGGACTTGCGTAGTCAAAAGTGCAACGCTTCTTTTGATTTCTTTAATTGTGCTACCAATGCTCTCTTCCAATCCGTATAGATGACGGATTTTACTCTTTCTCCTGATTCTCTTCCGTATAACTCCAGTAGTACTGGATTGTAGTCAGCGGTTAGGCAGTTGAGTGTTGCTACCTCAGCTTGCGAGTTGACGTTCTTAAATATTGTAACATCGAGAACTTGTTATAGTGCGTTTGTTTGGACTCTTTTGCTCTACGTAGTCAAACAGAGTTTGACCTTCAGCATTGGCTGTTAAGCTATTTCACAATCTGTGCTTCAAATCAAAGTCCTCAGCAATTATTGTGGGATGTGGGTTAGCAAAAACAGTATCGAAATCCTCCGTTTCGATACGGTTTTGTGGTCACCACTATTGCATTAGATTTGAGAGAGAGCAAAGATCAGAGTTTTGTGGGTACCACCGGCGATCCCAAACACGTGAAGGTATTTGGAATTCTCAGTGTTTCATTAGGTCTGTGGATTGACTCTGGCACCAGCAGAACGTCGAGATTCTGATAGAAGAAGAACTTTTTTACTTTGCCCATTTTAGAAGTAGACTCGGAAGAGAAGACAAGATGTCTGCCGTGAGTCTTATCTGAGATGTACCCATTTTGGATAACGGCAGTTTTCTCGTTTAAGATGTTTTGATGGGCTGAAGGAGCAACAGCCATTGCAAACGATTTGTTTGCAGTGTTTACTGCAGGTTTGCAAGGATTTGCTTAGCTTGGCTGCCAGTCTGTTTTGATGGCTTTTTTATAAGCGGCCATCATCCTCAAATAGGTTTTGAATTCCTTTGAATTTGGGATGGGGTCCTGAACACATAGCCCAGGTTTGTAAAGTCACCGGCCTTGAATACATTTGACCGGGTTTGAACTGTACCTTTTGGCGGTGTACCAGTGCTTCTGGCAAAGCTAATACTAAAAAAAAACTTGCTGCTTTTTTTTTTAGTTTAACCACAACCTTCAGATCCAGTAGGTTGGTGAGATCTATGATTTCCGCATGGCTCTCTTTGGGAGTTGCACATCGATCATAGAGAAGCAAATAAATTGCTTATGCGGTGGACATTTGTGTGATTGAAACTTAGATCTTTGAGAGCTTGGACGACGTTTTAGTTGGTAAGGTAGGTCGGGACCTGTAGAATCATCATTTCAGGATAGCTTTCATTTGAGGTTGCCCGAGTATGATGCTTGGCATTGCTAGTTTTTTAAGTGGGCAATTACAGTTGCAACCGGAATTATGCGGATACTCATATGGTAGTTTATTGCAGATAGATAGTTTCATTGACTGCAAATAGAAAAGTTTATTATTTATAGAAGCGGGGAATGAAGAGGTGAGCCGCTATAGGTGGAGCTTGACTCTTCCGTTTCCATCTCCATGGGGCTTGAGTGGCGTCAACTTGGTTCTTGACACTATTGCACAATGACGGGAGTAGTCTATTGTAAAAGAAATGTCCACAAGGGTTTCACAGAGGTGACGCGGTGGTTTGGAAAGTTTAAATTGTTTGATGTCTTAAACTGTGCATGCTCCATAGCATACTGTCTTGTTCTTGCATCCGCTTAAAAGTCTTTTTGTTTTGCGCACAAGTGTTCCACTCGTGGTACGGCGTTGCGGGTACGCACAGAGTCTACTCGAGAAGATGGTTTGCCAATGTTTGTTGCTATGGTTGAGCTTGTTTTGGCGGTTCTTGCTTAACATTGTCTCCTTCAACGGGAATGACGTTGTTAGAGCTACGGATGTGGGCCACGCGTATCATGCTGAGAGCTAGGCCGGAGATTTGCGGTGTATTTGCTTACGACGTTTTCTTGAGCGTCTGGTGTGAGGGGAGACGGTTTTGTTCTAGTTTGAGTTTTTTTTCAGTTCTTCTTGCGTACAACATCTTTTGCTTTTGATTGGTTTGCTTGGTGGTATTTCGATATCGTAGCGCTCAAAGTCAACAAAGTATTCTTTGTTCTTGTTTCTTATCTTTCATTATAATATTTTGGGTGGGTGAGTTCATCATGATTGCTATTGAGTAGTTTGAACTGCCCATTCATTCTCCTGATTGTTTTTTATTAAAAGATTAGAATTTTATTCCTTTTGCAAGTTTTAAAGTCAGAAGAGGGGTTCTGGATCTGGATTGAAAGTTGAAGGGTAAACCAAAGTAGGCCTCATTAGGCCCTTTGTACCTCCTCCAGTGGTGACCTCACTTTGTTGTTTTAGCATTTAACCACCCTATGTGGTTGATGTATGCAAGTACAACGCTTGGAGGGGTCTCCTTTATGCTGGCCATGTCAAGCCAGCAGCTCCTCAACATATCGTATAAGAGGGCCGGGCATGTGCATAGCTTGATTGTCTCGTCGTCTATTTCACATTCTCCAATACCAGTCGTGTGCATCTTTTTCTTTAGTTGGCAGTGTCCAGTCAAGACTCCTGTCATAATTTACAAGTTCTTTCTGGACAGTCGCAAGTAGTAATCGGCTGTCTTGGCGTTTGGAGCAGTCATTGCTTCCTTTGTCTGTCTGTAGCCTGGAGTATCATTCCAACGCCGTCTCAGTGCATTGTGTGTGTTAATTTTTAGTAGATTATTTAAGCTTTTGAGTGTTAAAGCGGTCCAGGGTTCAGGACCACTTTGTATAACATTCAGTTTTATTGGTTTTTTGAGTTTTTTTCTCTGTTAAAGGATCTTCGTGCAGTCTCCTTAAACCGGTCGAATTCCTCACACCACTAAGGTATGGTGTTGTTGGGTTTGGTGGCCAGCCTAAGTGAGCACGAGTTCTTGTACGCTCGTGTTTAAGAACTTTTCAACTTACTTACATAGGTACATAGGTTTACTTAAATCTGCACAAGTACTTAAACTCCGTCATAGGTTGTCTTGAAAAGCAGCCTAATCGGTCAGCTTCGGGTTTTGGTAAGACTTGATTATTGTTTTTTGTTTATGTTCTTTCTTAAATTTTATCCACCTGTAATCTGATAATGAGACCGACGTAAATACGTGCCAGTTGTGGATTTTGCTTAAAATGCTAAGAGTTGCCAGAAGTGCTGCAGGACGTAACGAACGCCTCGATTTAGTATTTTTAGGTTAGTACTGATAATAAAATTGTGAAGTTGCTTACCTCTGCCATTTGTGTCTTTACTTCCCCAGACAATATGATGGGAGTTGGCACATCCAACTATGAGGTCAACATTTCCTCTTGCACAGTAATGCACCAAGTCCTCCAGCTGTGTTGTTGGAGGTGGTATATCGTGCGCGAGGTATGCCGACAGGTTTTGACCGGGTGGATCAATCGCCTCTGTTTTCATTGCTTTGTCCTGCGGCTGTACATTTTTGTTATTTTGATGCTGGGTTTGCTAAGCATACAGCTTAGCAGATTTTCCTTACCATTTAGTGTGCGTACATCTTCCTCACCTATTCCTAGATCAAGGAGTCGGCTCTCCGGTTCCTTGAACTCGGCGGTGTGGAAGATGCACCAATCGTTTACTTTGAGCCACTGGTTCTGCTTTCCCAGGCGACTCATGACCAGCTCTACGACATGCGGTTTTCCCGAAAGCCACAGAGTAGTCTTTGTCAGCCTAGGAAGCCGGCTCAATAGCACAACGCCTAGTTGTAAATCCAGCCACAGAGGTTGTAGACCGGAAATTACTTTTTGAAGCCACCCAAGTGAGGCGTCATTATCACAGGTGATCCTAAGGATCTCTCTTGTGTGTGTCAGTCCACTAAAGGTGGGAGGTGTTTTGCCTGGGGTGGATAAGGTATTATCTAGCTCTCAAAAAAGAGCATCCTTATTCAAATTACTCTGCTCACTAGTGGTTTTACTTAGGGGATGAGTAAGGTTGGTAACCACGCGAAAGTGCGCTGAGGCAACTTCTTTGTAGCTAGGTCCCCCTTTTTTCTCGTAGGAGGGATGTTGGGATTTCTTTTTGTGTCTTTCACCCTATTCCTGGGTTGTCCAGGTGAGGGTTCAGACGTAGAGGAGCGTATCCTCTTTTTTGGTGCTCCCTGTTTTGAAGGAAGTGTCCCTTTGCCCAAAGGCTTTGGACTTTGTCACTTTTGAGGGGTCTTTTAGTTCTGTTTTGACGCACTCTGTTTTGGGTTACTAGTTGCTCGCCCAGCACTTGAGGTGTCTTCCTTGCCGTTAAGGGGGTTTGTTTGCTTTTCAGCAGCCAAACGCGCCTTTTTTAGTCTTTTTGCCGCAGATCCTGTGTTTTTTGACACTGGTCTGTGGGGTGTGGTTTAAAAGCGGAACAGTTTTGGACGTCGATGGGGTATCCGTAGATGCACCCACCGAGTCTGTAATTTTCAGGGTATCCGAAGATTCACCCGATTGTTTTTGAAATTTTGGTTTTCCATAGTTAAGAGACTAAAATTTATTTCTCTGGCTCCCCACCCGCCTGGAGCCCGCAAATTTGGGGACTACTAGAGAAATATGTATACGAACAAGTGACGCACACTAAACCAATAAGTGTGCGACTTGCTGCATACCCCATCACTTCCAAGGACTCACCCTGTCGGCCATCTGACTGTACAACGCAGCCGATTGATCGAGGTGGGTTAGTCTTGAGCTCCCGTTTAAGAAGAAATCCAAGTGTTGACAAGCCATCGCATCTGTAGGGTGATTCAGCCACCAGGACCCCTTCATCTTCCCTTACGGGTTTCCTCGCACGGCACAAACACGTGGGTAGTCATACCACAGACTCTCAGCGCGACTACTACGTTGCGGGGTGATCGTAATTAGTCTGGAACTTTGCCCTTGGTCGCTTAGCAGCTTGTTGTCCAATACAAGGAAGTTATCTTCCCGACCGGACCCACTGACCACGTCCAACGGGGAACACGCAAGCCCCATAACCACGGCAAAGTTACGATTTTCAAAGGAGGAAGAGCATTGCGTTTGATTAGCTATTGCCCTTCCCCTATGAGGCAGAAGAAGGGTTGATGAATGTAATCTTTTGATGACCAACATTTGGGCGGATGGGTGGATAACTTTAGATTATGATTAATATTGAGTAGTTTGAACTGCCCAACCATCCGCTTGAGTGTTGGTTATGATAAAATTGGAAGTTTCTCTTTTTTGCAAGCGTAAGAAGTCTTTAAGTTAGAAAAGGGGATATGAATCCAATCTTTTGATGACCTGCACTTAGGTATATGGGTTTCCAGATTATGATTACTATTAAGTAATTTGAACTGTAGTGCTGACTCACCCGCCCGTGTATTTGTTACCAACAGATTGGAAGCTTCTCAAGTTTGATGAATCTATTCTCTGGATGACTAACACTTGGGCGGATGTTTGGGTTACTTTAGGTCATGATTCTTATAGAGTAGTTTAAATAGGAGTGCCCATCCAAGTGTTTGTTATCAAAGATTTGGAAGTCCCTTAGTCAGAGAAGAAGGATGTGCTATCTAATCTTATGATGACTACTATTTGTGCGGTCTAGTGGGACACTCCAGATCATGATTACTATTGAACAGTTTGATCTGGAATGCATACCTACTTGCCCAAGAAGTTTTTTTTAAACTGTCAAACTGTTTTAGAAACTGTTATATTGTTTTCAAAGTTGTCATTTTTTTAAACTGTCAAATTACTATACAAACCTTTACGGATTATGAACTTTGATCCAATCTTTTAGCAAAACCCTAAAGTATTTTCAATCAATATTAATTTTGTTTTCTATAACATCCCTTAATAAAGTTTAATATTTTTATTTTTATTATTATAGAACACATTAAACCTCTTTATTTGTTTATTATGTAATAATAACTATCTATTTTATTGCATCTATTTCACCGGAATATGAAAGGTATTGCTCTATAAACGAGAACACGTATGATATATGTCGTCTCATAAGGGCCATGTAATAAAAACGGGACGAAATAGGCTTATGTGTACACATAAAACGTCAATTCTAAATAAAAATATACGATATATAACTTTTTTTATACGAACAGAATGAATATATTTACTTTTAAAACATCAAAGAGTATTTACATGTTAATCTAAATGATTTATTGCATTGATCTTGTTTCGATATTAAAAGTTTTATTATTATGAAAAAATAATTATATTAATTGAATTCAATCGATAGGGATGTACTTAATATTTATACAACTTTTTTGTTGGGAAGTTAAAAACGATATGATTTTCTACAATAAATAGAAACTGAGCATTTTGTGCAAGTTGCTGACTATAATAATTTATTAATTGTCATATTTGTCGATAAAATTATAATAAAAACATATTTTTTAATATAATATTTCAAATCAGCTTTAATAACTGCTACTATTTATACAAAATACTTCTACCAAATTGATTATTCACATCCTTAAAAACCATGTTTGATTAAGTTCTGTCCATCACGCTATACTCACACAAACACGCATTAATTCTCGATTAGAACATACAATCGATATTAATTGTGTGAAACAAACGACCCATTTGAAGCGAATCCTGTTTCTATTAGATTAGTAAATCCATATACAAACACACATAGTACGTATATGTGTATGTACATTCAACAGGCTCTGTGGGGGATTAAATAGAAATCCTCTTTCAGGGTTGTCTGCAGCTGTTACACGCTTCGACCTAAGCTAATGAAAGCTGCCTAGCTAGAGTGGGATCTTAAAATTTTACGCTGCACATAAAAACTAAATAATCTTCTCCTCGTGCAGGCAGCATCTTTGCTAAGAGGTCATAAACATTAAACCATATTTTGTGAGATATCCACATACTGCTGGCTGACACATTTCATTAATAATATAATTTATTTGAAAATACAAATATTGTTTCCAATTACATTTTACATGTTTAATAAAATAAAAATGTTTCCAATCACAAAACTCCCTATAAAATACTGGAAGCGATTACACTAAACCCGCAATTGGATTAACCTTGCAACCGCGTATGGTGGATGCGCCGGGTTCCTCCAGTTACATAACATTTCGTGATTTTACCATACAACTGTCTCCCAACATGGTTAGTTATATTGATTGACATTAATGGAAGTATGATTAATGATTTATTATTTATAAACAAATGAACTGAATTGTAGATAATAACATGTTTTATTCAAGATAATTACTCATTCAGCAATGAATTTGATGTGTACACTTTTTCTTTAATAATTTCATAACATATTTAGAATTAATTAAGATAAAATTTTGATATAATAAACCGAAATTGGAATTTTGCAGAAGCGCTAAAAGATGTTTAGAAATTTTTAAAAACTATTGATTGATTGGCAAAATATTGCAATGCAAGTTTTGAATTTTTGTACACATATTAATTATTATTTGATAAAATAATGGAAAAGAAATTTCATAATTAGAAAAATAAAAAAAATGTAATTTTTAAAAACTGATAAAGGATGTTTTGAATTTTTGAAAGAAGCTGATTTTTTGCATATATAATTATATTATCATTGATTGGCAAAACATTGTGCAAAATTTGATAACGTTTCTAAAGTTTTCGGATAATATTTTGAAATTTTCAAAAATTACTTTACATTTTTAAATCAATTTTAAATTTGTGTACATATATTAATTTTCAAAAACATTGCACAACGTTTTATTTATTCAACATATTTTTGCATTTTCAGCAATATTTTGAAATTAAAAAAAAAAAAAAATTTTGAAAAACTCATAATGACTTTTTGGAATTATTGAAAAATTTTAAAAATTTGGAACATTAGGTGTATAGGCAGAAAAACTTTGTTATTTTTTTACCGATTTAAAAAAATCATTTTTTGAGTACTATAAACCAAAGTACACACATGAATGTTATTTTTGAGGTATTTTTATGTTATTATCAATAAAATTAAAAAAAAAAAAAAAATAAATAAATTTTAAAAGCGTATTTTTAAAAAACACTGTTTATTAAATTTATTTGCAAATATAAAATTCGCCAAAAATTTTGTTAATTATTTAAATTTATGCATAGAAATCATTTCCAGCATGAAATTCGCTGGAAAATCACGTTTGCTATACAAATTGTATTAAAATTGACGCCAAATACCAATTTATAACATAATATTTGTTTAAAATACTTCAAAATTCAAGAAAAAACATAAAAATTGCCCATAAAACCCATTTGAAACAAAAATCGCGGTAACTGCACAAAACTGACTAAGCCTAGAGTAGAAAGACTTACTTATATAATAAAATTTGGTTAGAAAACCTTAAAATTGCAAAATAAAAGTATTTATAACATGAAAATTGGGCAGAAAACTTATTTCTACTACAAAATTCGCTCAGAAAGCACAAAAAATTAGATAAAAATTGCACAAAACAAAAATTAGATAAAAATTGCACAAAAAACTCATTTCTAGCATTAAAATCGGTCAAAAATCTTAAGAAATTTTATTAATTTGCTTAGAAAACCAACTTGTAGCATAAAAACTACTTAAAAAGCTTCAAAATTGCACAAAGAAAGCATTTATAACATAAAAATTCCAAAAGAAATTTATTTTTCACATAAAACTCCTGTTTTGCACAGAAAATTGATTTCAAGCATTAAAATTGCTTTAAAATTTTGTTTACCAAATAAAATTGACGCAAAAATTTATTGGCATAAGAATTGTTTAAAAATCTCTTAAAATTGCACATTAAAAACATAAACAATATAAAAATCTCGCAAAAAAACAGTTTTAGGAAAAATTGAAAATTATGTTTGCCACATAAAAATAATCAAAATGTAAGCTTTTTATAACATTCAATATGTTTAAATCATTAATGCATAGAAAAAACATTTCCAACATAAAAATCGCTCAGGAAACACATTTCCAACATAAAAATTGTTCTAAAATTACGTTTATTACATACAATTTATGAAAATTGGTGCAACAAAACCCAATGATTTATTAATTTTGTTAAAAAAAAAACACAAATTTGCACATACAAAAACATTAACAACACAAAAATTGCTCATTTCAAGCAAAAAACTTCATGTATAGCATTTTGCTAGTAAAATTAATAGAGCATACTTTACTAGCAGGTCAAAGATCCTTCGGAGTATAAAAAGTGAAATTTATGTATACTAAAAGTTAATTTAAGCAAATTGTATTAAAAAAAACATTTTCAGATCAAAAATCGCACAAAAAAGTCTTGTTTCCAATATAAAAGCTCAAATCTACAATAAAAATCGTTCAAAGAACGCATTATATGTATGAAAGTTTGCACCTAATTATAGCATAAAATTTGCAAAATTTATTTGGAAATCACATTTGCTACATAAAATTATCAAAAAATTGCCAACAACATAAAAATCGCTTCATTTTAGCAAAAAAACGCTTGAAATGCTTGTTTAACATATAAAATTGTCAAATAAAACCCATTTATAGCATAAGATTTGCTTGAAAAACATCAAAATTACACAAACAAAACATTTACAACATAAAAATCACTCACAAAACTCATTTCTAGGATAAAAATCGCTCAAAAATAAAATTTATGAAAACTACTAAAAAACATCAAAATTGCACCTACAAAAACGTAAAAATCGCTCATTTTCAGCACAAAATTAGCTTGGAAACTATGTTTACATATAAAATTTGGGCAAAAAAAATGGTGGCATAAAATTTGTTTTTTAAACCACAATATTGCACTTAAATAAGCATTTATAACATAAAAATTGCTCATAAAACTCATTTTCAGCATTAAATTTGTTCTAAAATCACGTTTGCTTTATACAATTATCAAAACTAAGGCAGAAAACATTTATAGCATAATATCAGCTTTAAAAAACTTTGCCAAAAAATTAATTTATCGATCTTAACTTGACAATAAAAAAAAACTTCATTTATAACATAAAAATAAAATAAAATAAAATTGCTTTTTATCAACTTTACAAGCAAGTCAGAGCACCTTCTGAGTATAAAGAGTGTAATGATTTATGTTTGTAAAATTATTTGTCTCTAAAACCATGAACCCTGACGCAACGTTAAACAATTCTTAAATAATTGATGGCAGAATAGAATTCAAACTATTCGCTAGTAAACATGATCTGGAGTGTTGATCTTCAAGAGATTGGATTTATTATCCCCTCTTTTAACTTAAAACTTCTAACGCTGACAAAAAAACTTTCAATTTCTTGTAAGCAACCTTTTGGGCCAATGTTTAGGAATCTCCAGCTCAAACTACTGGCAATCATGATCTGTGACCCATCCACCCGCCCAAGTGTTGGTCATCAAGAAATTGCATATCACTTCTTTCTCCTCTGACTAAAAAACCTCTAACACTAGTAGACAAGAGAATCATTCAATTCTTTTATAACAAAAACTCGGGCGGGTGGTTTGAGCACTCCAGTTCAATTTACTCGCTGGTAATTATGATATGGAGTGATAAAAGACTTCTAACACTTGCAAAGAAGAAAAACTTCAAATTCTTCAGTAACAAACATTTGAGCGGGTAGGTGGGCTCTTCAGTTCAAACTACTTAATGTTAATCATAATCTGGAGTGACGCGCCTACCCGCCTAAGTTGTTCATTAAGAAATTTGCTGACACCTTCTCCTCCTCTGACTTCTAACGCTAGCAGATAAGAGAAACTTTCAATTCTTTGATAACAAACACTCGTGCGAGTGAGTTGGTCTCCAGTTCAATCTACTTGCGGGTAATCTTAATATGGAGTGACCCGCCCAAGTAAAAATAAAGTAAAAATACCTATTTTTTTAACATAAACTTTTACAAATATTATTAAACATTTGAATTCTGCGGACAATTTTTTTTTATAAAATTTGAATTTTTATAAAAATATTAATAAATCAGTGTACAAAAAAGTATTAACCTAATATTTTCTATAATATTTGGAATTAATTATAAAAAAAAAATTATAAATTTCTAAATAACATTTTTTTAGTGTAAAAAATATTTAAAATTTTTAGCTTTGATTGGCAAAATAGTGTACAAATATTATGATCTAATTCCAAAAATTGTACACAATATTTTAAATTTTAAAATATATATTTTAGAGTTTTGAAAAACGTTTTTTTTATCTGAATGTTTGTAATTTGAAGTTTTTTTTTTTAATTCTGAATTTAAAAATTAAGTTAAACAAAATAATGTACAAAATTTAATGATTAAATATAAAAAAATTGTTTACAATATTTCAATGAAAATTTTGTAAAAAAATTATGGCAAAAATAATGTACAAAATTGTATGATCTAGTTCCATAAAATGCACAAAAAAATTTAAAAAAAAAATTGTCCTCCAAGAGAAATTTTTTTTTTTTTAATTTAAAAATAATATAAAATTTTGTAATTTAGTTACATAAATTAGAAAAATAATGTAACAAAAAAAATAAAAATATTCTAAAAAATGTTGTTGCAAATTTCAACATTTTTTATTTTTTTTTTTATTTTGGAAAACTGATAAAGAATGTTTAATTTTTTTAGTATTTTCAAAATTTTGTAATTATATTACATATTATTTTGCAAAAAAACCTGATCAAATATTTGGAATTAAAAAAATTGCAAATTTAATTTTTTTTTGTATTTTGAAAAATGATAGATCTTTATAATTTTTTTAATAATATAATATTTTGTAATTTAATTACATAAATTGGAAAAATAATGTAACAAAATTTTTTTTTTAAATATTTGAAACTTTCAACATTTAGAATTTTTTTTTTTAATTTTTCAAATCTTAAAGGATTTTTATTTTTTTTAGTGTTTTGAAATTTTGTTATTATATTACATATTAATTTGCAAAAAAACGGATAAAATATTTCGAATTTTTGAAAAAAATCAATAATAAATAATGCACAAAATTTCATTGTTTTTCTTCAAAATTTTAAATCAATTTTTAAATTTTTAAATTATTTTTTTGTATATTGAAAAATTGATAGAAGATGTTTATAATTTTTTTAACAATTTAGTAATTTAATTACAAAAAATTGCAAAAATAGTGTAAAAAAAATGAAAATATTCCAAAAAATGTTTATAATTTTTTTTTTTTTTTTAAATACTGATAAAAGATGTTTTTATTTTTTTTTATATTTTGAAACTTTGTAATTATATTACATATTAATTTGCAAAAAAAAACTGATAAAATATTTAGAATTTTTGAAAAAAATTGTTCACTAATTAATCATTAGTTGGCAAAATATTGCACAAAATATTATTTTATTTTTCAAAATTTTAATGCAATTTTCAATTTTTTTGTTTGTTTTGAAAATTGATAGATGTTTATAATTTTTTTAATAATATAAAATTTTGTAATTTAATTACATAAAGTGGAAAAATAATTTACCAAAAAAAAACTAAAATATTTCAAAAAGTGTTTATAAATTTTATTTTTTTTTTTATTTTGAAAATCTGATAAAGAATGTTTAATTTTTTTAGTATTTTCAAAATTTTGTAATTATATTACATATTATTTTGCAAAAAACCTGATCGAATATTTGGAATTAAAAAAATTGCAAAATAACAAATTTTTTTTTTTTTTTAATTTTTAAAGTATTTTTTTTGTATTTTGAAAAATGATAGATGTTTATATTTTTTTTAATAATATAAAATTTTGTAATTTAGTTACATAAATTGGAAAAATAATGTAACAAAAAAAATAAAAATATTCTAAAAAATGTTGTAAATTTCAACATTTTTAATTTTTTCTTTTATTTTGGAAAACTGATCAACAATGTTTATTTTTTTTTAGTATTTTCAAAATTTTGTAATTATATTACATATTATTTTGCAAAAAACCTGATCAAATATTTGGAATTAAAAAAATTGCAAAATAACAAAAAAAAATTTTTTTTTAATTTTTAAACAATTTTTTTTGTATTTTGAAAAATGATAAATGTTTATAATTTTTTTAATAATATAAAATTTTGTAATTTAATTACATTAATTGGAAAAAAAAATGTAACAAACATTTTTTTTTAATTTTTTTTTTATTTTTCAAACCTTAAAGGATATTTAATTTTTTTAGTGTTTTGAAATTTTGTTATTATATTACATATTAACTTGCAAAAAAACGGATAAAATATTTTGAATTTTTGAAAAAAATCATTAATTGGAAAATAATGCACAAAATTACATTATTTTTCTTCAAAATTTTAAATCAATTTTCAAATTTTTAAATTATTTTTTTGTATTTTAAAAAATTGATAGAAGATGTTTATAATTTTTTTAATAATATAATTTAATTACAAAAAATTGTGTAAAAAAAATGAAAATATTCCAAAAAATGTTTATAAATTGTTTTTTTTTTTAATTTTGAAAAACTGATAAAGGATGTTTAATTTTTTTAGTATTTTGAAATTTTATAATTATATTAAATATTAATTTGCAAAAAACCTGATAAAATATTTAGAATTTTTGAAAAAAGTTGTACACAATTAATCATTAATTTGCAAAATAATTCACAAAATTTTATTTTATTTTCTCAAAATTTTGAAGCAGTTTTTAAATTTAAATTTTTTTTTTTGCATTTTGAAAATTGATAGAAGATGTTTATAATTTTTAAATAATATAAAATTTTGTAAGTTAATTACATAAATTGGAAAAATAATGTAACAAAAAAAAAAAAAAAATTTTTAAATGTTTATAAATTTCTTCTTTGTGCAAGTTTCCAGACGACCAACACTTGGGCGGGTGGTTGGGTCACTGCAAATCATGATTACTAGCGAGTAGTTTGAAGTGGAGTGCTCACCCATCAAAAAAATTGGAATTGCTCCTCTCTGCAAGTGTTATAAGTTCGAAGAGGTGGAGGTGATATTGAAAATCTTAATGACCAACACTCAAAAGGGTGGATGAGTTACTCCAAATCATGAATACTAGCGAGTAGTTTAAACTGGAGTGTCCACCCACCCGCCCAAGTGTTTGCTATCAAAGATTTAGAAACTTTTTTTTTTGCAAGTGTTACAAGTTCATAAAACAGAAGAGGTAGAGGTGATATTCAATCTCTAGATGACCAACAGTTGGGCGGGTGGGTGGGTCACTTCAAATCACGATTACCAGAGAGTAGTTTGAACTGGAGTGCCTACCCACCCGCCCAAGTATTTGTTATCATAGATTTAGAACTTTTTCCTCTCTGCTAGTGTTAGAAGTTTATAAAACAGTAGAGGTGGAGGTGATATTCAATCTCCAGTTAAGCAACACTTGAGCGGGTGGCTGGGTCACTCCAAATTATGATTACCAACGAGTAGTTTAAACTGGAGTTTTTGCTCAATTGTTTGTTATCAAAAATTTAAAAAATTCTCCTCTCTGAAAGTGCTTGAAGTCCATAAAACAGAAGAGGTGGAGGTGATATTTAAACTGTAGAAGACCAACACTTTTGCGGGTGGGTGGGTCATTTCAAATCACGATTACCAGCGAGTAGTTTAAACTGGAGTAAGCAACCTTTTGGGCCAATGTTTAGACTCTTCAGTTCAAACTACTGGTAATCATGATCTGTGACCCATCCACCCGCCCAAGTGTTGGTCATCAAGACATTGCATATCACCTCTTTCTCCTCTGACTAAAAAACCTCTTACACTATTAGAGAAGAGAATCATTCGATTCTTTTATAACAAACACTCGGGCGGGTGGTTTGAGCATTCCAGTTCAATTTACTTGCTGGTAATTATGATATGGAGTAATCCACCTACCCACTCAAATGTTGGTCATCATAAGATTAGATACCACTTTCTCCTCTTTCGATTAAAAAACTTCTAACACTTGCAAAGAAGAAAAACTTCAAATTCTTTAATAACAAACATTTGAGCAGATAGGTGGGCTTTTCAGTTCAAACTGCTTAATGTTAATCATAATCTGGTGACGCGTCCACCCGCCTAAGTTGTTTATTAAGAAATTTGCTAACACCTTCTCCTCCTTTGACTTCTAACGCTAGCAGATAAGAGAAACTTTCAATTCTTTGATAACAAACACTCGTGCGAGTGAGTTGGTCTCCAGTTCAATCTACTTGCGGGTAATTTTAATATGGAGTGACCCGCCCAAGTAAAAATAAAGTAAAAATACCTATTTTTTTAACATAAACTTTTACAAATATTATTAAACATTTGAATTCTGCAAACAATTTTTTTTTATAAAATTTGAATTTTTATAAAAATATTAATAAATCAGTGTACAAAAAAGTATTAACCTAATATTTTCTATAATATTTGGAATTAATTATAAAAAAAAAATTATAAATTTCTAAATAACATTTTTTTAGTGTAAAAAATATTTAAAATTTTTAGCTTTGATTGGCAAAATAGTGTACAAATATTATGATCTAATTCCAAAAATTGTACACAATATTTTAAATTTTAAAATATATATTTTAGAGTTTTGAAAAACGTTTTTTTTATCTGAATGTTTGTAATTTGAAGTTTTTTTTTTTAATTCTGAATTTAAAAATTAAGTTAAACAAAATAATGTACAAAATTTAATGATTAAATATAAAAAAATTGTTTACAATATTTCAATGAAAATTTTGTAAAAAAATTATGGCAAAAATAATGTACAAAATTGTATGATCTAGTTCCATAAAATGCACAAAAAAATTTAAAAAAAAAATTGTCCTCCAAGAGAAATTTTTTTTTTTTTAATTTAAAAATAATATAAAATTTTGTAATTTAGTTACATAAATTAGAAAAATAATGTAACAAAAAAAATAAAAATATTCTAAAAAATGTTGTTGCAAATTTCAACATTTTTTATTTTTTTTTTTTATTTTGGAAAACTGATAAAGAATGTTTAATTTTTTTAGTATTTTCAAAATTTTGTAATTATATTACATATTATTTTGCAAAAAAACCTGATCAAATATTTGGAATTAAAAAAATTGCAAATTTAATTTTTTTTTGTATTTTGAAAAATGATAGATCTTTATAATTTTTTTAATAATATAATATTTTGTAATTTAATTACATAAATTGGAAAAATAATGTAACAAAATTTTTTTTTTAAATATTTGAAACTTTCAACATTTAGAATTTTTTTTTTTTAATTTTTCAAATCTTAAAGGATTTTTATTTTTTTTAGTGTTTTGAAATTTTGTTATTATATTACATATTAATTTGCAAAAAAACGGATAAAATATTTCGAATTTTTGAAAAAAATCAATAATAAATAATGCACAAAATTTCATTGTTTTTCTTCAAAATTTTAAATCAATTTTTAAATTTTTAAATTATTTTTTTGTATATTGAAAAATTGATAGAAGATGTTTATAATTTTTTTAACAATTTAGTAATTTAATTACAAAAAATTGCAAAAATAGTGTAAAAAAAATGAAAATATTCCAAAAAATGTTTATAATTTTTTTTTTTTTTTTAAATACTGATAAAAGATGTTTTTATTTTTTTTTATATTTTGAAACTTTGTAATTATATTACATATTAATTTGCAAAAAAAAACTGATAAAATATTTAGAATTTTTGAAAAAAATTGTTCACTAATTAATCATTAGTTGGCAAAATATTGCACAAAATATTATTTTATTTTTCAAAATTTTAATGCAATTTTCAATTTTTTTGTTTGTTTTGAAAATTGATAGATGTTTATAATTTTTTTAATAATATAAAATTTTGTAATTTAATTACATAAAGTGGAAAAATAATTTACCAAAAAAAAACTAAAATATTTCAAAAAGTGTTTATAAAATTTAATTTTTTTTTTATTTTGAAAATCTGATAAAGAATGTTTAATTTTTTTAGTATTTTCAAAATTTTGTAATTATATTACATATTATTTTGCAAAAAACCTGATCGAATATTTGGAATTAAAAAAATTGCAAAATAACAAATTTTTTTTTTTTTTTAATTTTTAAAGTATTTTTTTTGTATTTTGAAAAATGATAGATGTTTATATTTTTTTTAATAATATAAAATTTTGTAATTTAGTTACATAAATTGGAAAAATAATGTAACAAAAAAAATAAAAATATTCTAAAAAATGTTGTAAATTTCAACATTTTTAATTTTTTCTTTTATTTTGGAAAACTGATCAACAATGTTTATTTTTTTTTAGTATTTTCAAAATTTTGTAATTATATTACATATTATTTTGCAAAAAACCTGATCAAATATTTGGAATTAAAAAAATTGCAAAATAACAAAAAAATTTTTTTTTTTAATTTTTAAACAATTTTTTTTGTATTTTGAAAAATGATAAATGTTTATAATTTTTTTAATAATATAAAATTTTGTAATTTAATTACATTAATTGGAAAAAAAAATGTAACAAACATTTTTTTTTAATTTTTTTTTTTATTTTTCAAACCTTAAAGGATATTTAATTTTTTTAGTGTTTTGAAATTTTGTTATTATATTACATATTAACTTGCAAAAAAACGGATAAAATATTTTGAATTTTTGAAAAAAATCATTAATTGGAAAATAATGCACAAAATTACATTATTTTTCTTCAAAATTTTAAATCAATTTTCAAATTTTTAAATTATTTTTTTGTATTTTAAAAAATTGATAGAAGATGTTTATAATTTTTTTAATAATATAATTTAATTACAAAAAATTGTGTAAAAAAATGAAAATATTCCAAAAAATGTTTATAAATTGTTTTTTTTTTTAATTTTGAAAAACTGATAAAGGATGTTTAATTTTTTTAGTATTTTGAAATTTTATAATTATATTAAATATTAATTTGCAAAAAACCTGATAAAATATTTAGAATTTTTGAAAAAAGTTGTACACAATTAATCATTAAGTTGCAAAATAATTCACATTTTTTTTTTTTTTCAAAATTTTGAAGCAGTTTTTAAATTTTAAATTTTTTTTTTGCATTTTGAAAATTGATAGAGGCTGTTTATAATTTTTAAATAATATAAAATTTTGTAAGTTAATTACATAAATTGGAAAAATAATGTAACAAAAAAAATGAAATGAAAATATTTTTAAAAATGTTTATAAATTTCTTCTTTGTGCAAGTTTCCAGACGACCAACACTTGGGCGGGTGGTTGGGTCACTGCAAATCATGATTACTAGCGAGTAGTTTGAAGTGGAGTGCTCACCCATCAAAAAATTAGGAAATGCTCCTCTCTGCAAGTGTTATAAGTTCGATGAGGTGGAGGTGATATTGAAAATCTTAATGACCAACACTCAAAAGGGTGGGTGAGTTACTCCAAATCATGAATACTAGCGAGTAGTTTAAACTGGAGTGTCCACCCACCCGCCCAAGTGTTTGCTATCAAAGATTTAGAAACTTTTTTTTTCTGCAAGTGTTACAAGTTCATTAAACAGAAGAGGTAGAGGTGATATTCAATCTCTAGATGACCAACAGTCGGGCGGGTGGGTGGGTCACTTCAAATCACGATTACCAGAAAGTAGTTTGAACTGGAGTGCCTACCCACCCGCCCAAGTATTTGTTATCATAGATTTAGAACTTTTTCCTCTCTGCTAGTGTTAGAAGTTTATAAAACAGTAGAGGTGGAGGTGATAATCAATCTCCAGTTGACCAACACTTGAGCGGGTGGTTGGGTCACTCCAAATTATGATTACCAACGAGTAGTTTAAACTGGAGTTTTTGCTCAATTGTTTGTTATCAATAATCTCCTCTCTGAAAGTGCTAGAAGTCCATAAAACAGAAGAGGTGGAGGTGATGTTCAAACTGTAGAAGACCAACACTTTTGCGGGTGGGTGGGTCATTTCAAATCACGATTACCAGCGAGTAGTTTAAACTGGAGTGCCCACCCACCCGCCCAAGTGTTTGTTATCAATGATTTAGAAATTTGTTTTTTCTGCAAGTGTTAGAAGTTCATAAAATAGAAGAGGTGGAGGTGATATTTAATTTTTAGATGATTAACACTTGGGCGGGTGGGTGGGTAACTCCAAATCATGATTACCAGCGAATAGATTAAACTGGAGTGCCCGCCCTCTTGCTCAACTGATTGTTGTCAAAAATTTAGTAATTTCTTCTTTATGAAAGTGTTAGAAGTTCATAAAACAGAAGAGGCGGAAGTGATATCCAATCTTTAGATGACCAACAGTTAGGCGGGTGGGTGGGTCACTCCAAATTACGATTACCAGCGAGTAGTTTGAACTAAAGTGTCCACCCACCTGGCCAAGTGTTTGTTATTAGAGTTTTAGAAATTTCTCCTCTTTGCAAGTGTTAGAAGTTTATAAAACAGAAGAAGTGAAGTGGAGTAATTTGTATATTACATATTAATTTGCAAAATGACTAAAAAATATTTAGAATTTTTGAATAAAAATTGTTCTTAATTAATCATTGGCAAAATAATGCAAAAAATTTAAAAAAAAATCAAATTTTTTTAATTGAGATAGTTTATTATAAAATAAATAAAACTAATTTTATATGTACTATAATATATTTGAAAACCGTAACTAGTTTTAACTTTTACAAGACCATCATCGGACAATGATATATTATATTTGTTTGTATCACCGTTCGATGATGGTCTTGTAAATGTTGAAACTAGTTACGGTTTTTAAATATACTTGTAATATAGTACATAAAAAATTTGTTTTATTTATTTTAAAAAGATCTTTTATAAATATTGGTTTTATGAAGTTAATGATGATATCTACGTTCAATACTACTTGTTTTAACAATATATTATGAAAAAGTTACAAAAACTGAATGTACGATTATGGCATAATAATTATTTTAGGATTAATCAATGTTTTATAATTACTGAACTATAAAAAAATATATATTTTACTAAAACGTCATTAAATACAATAAACAATTAATTTCCTAGAAATGTCGAGCGAATTTTTATAATTCTTAAATTACATTTTTCTTTACTTTTTCGTGTTTTTATAATTTATCCAATTCAATTCAATTCAATTACGCTACAGCGCAAACCAAATCTTTTATTTAATTATAACATTTTTTGAATTGTAATATAAATAAGAATGTTTTAATTTGAACCCAACATTGTTTCAACGATTTTATTTAAGACGGTATTTGCAATGCAATACTCGTTTATGGAAGATTCGGATTTAGATCTGTTTAATTTATCTTTGAAGTGTTTGCTTGCCTTTTTACATTTATTGCAAATGGAAATTGCACGGCTTTCATTTCGCGTGCAAAATGAAAAACGCAATATTTACGGACGTTATAAATCATTCCCGCGGCGTAAACACCATTTACCGTGTGGCTTTGATCTTTGAATTATTGATGCGGCGTTTGCATACAGTTCGTATTGTGTTTCATCAATATCAGTAAATATAAATATTTAAATTTGCTAAATTTAATCAAATTTGTACTTTACATTAAACTTTGTTATTCGTCCGTGACGTTTGACCTTTTGATGTTGGTGGTGCCGATTTGACTACTAAAAGTAAATGGGCAAAAACGACTTTCTCAAAGTATGAGAACTATGTTAGAGATTTTCTTAAATTATCGTCATTAAATGTAATTCATTAAAGCAGAAATCATTGCTTTACGTGTAATTAGTTTTATTTTGTTTGAGGTAGTTTGCGTGTTTGGTTATAATTACGTTGAACTTTTTATCTTTTATTGTTCTCATTTTAAAATTATACAAAATAATATTCAATTACATAATTGAAATAATGGTGAATGCGCCGGGCTTGGTTACGCAATGATAGTGGTTATTTAACCACTGTTATTAATTATTAAAATGGTTGGTTAAATGTATAGCAGGATTATTTTGAGGCGTCTTGGGATGCACTAGAACTAATGATTAAATCATCCTTCCACGTAATTATTTTGTATTAAATTATTTATTGGGATAGGGGCGTCTGTAATGGTGGCATCAGAGACAAGAGCCCTCCCAAAATATACCAATTAAAATTTGCACGGATAATAAACACGAGATATTTGGGTTAATGAAAAGCGCAGAATCTAATAAAAAAAAATATCATAGCGTGCATATGCTTTTTGTTATTTGAACAAACATAAATATAAAATTCAAGGTTCTTATAATTTTTCCATCAACAAATCTAGATTCGTGAAGCAGTAATCGATTCGCATGTTATTTATGGTTTTATTTTTGTTTGTAGGCAAAAGTTTATGGTTTTGCTGCTGAAACTTATATTGATCAAACTTTTAAAGAATAATATAATTAAAGAAATGATTATGCGGATGCAATAAATTTAAGTTATTTATTAAAATTTTGTTTCATTTATTACAGTGCTAAATAAAATCAGTCAAGATGAATATGATGTTTAAGAAAAACTTCGCGGAGCAGAAGACTCCGCGGGGTAAAACTTTGGGTGGAAAGAGTGGTGCCAGTCGCCATACAAGCAAACGTTCAAATAGAGATCAGGGATATACGCCGATTGAGGAGCATCATTATAGGACACATTTGTTCTTCAGTCCTCCTAGATGTAGCTATAGTTCGGATAATATTGAAGGTAAGAATTAATTATAATAATTGTTTTAAATTAGGCAGAATTCAAACGTTTTAATCATACTGAAATGTACTAATGAACAATATTTTTTCCCCTTTGGCGTTTGGTATTTTTAGAACGATTTACTGAAAGTTTTGTAAATAGGGAGCAGATGCTAGCAAAGGGATTGGATGAAGCAATCAAATTTTGTTGCCAGCATGATTGACAATTTGTATATAATTTGGTTAACATAATACGTGATGATTAAATAGATAACATTATTTTATAAAATGAATTATATAATTTAAAATTATTTTTGATTTAATATTCTTACTACGTTAAGTTTTACAAAATAATTAACTGAAATAAATTTTTAGTTTCAACCTATACCGAGGTCACAATTTTTTAATTAAAACAATAAAATTTGTTAAAAATCTAAACAAAGCATTGTCTAATACGGTATTAAGGTCAAAATTACTTTTAAAAAATTGCAAATGTTTTTTATAAGTTATTACAAATTTCAAAATTTGTTTGAATACATATTTATGCTACAACCTATACCTAGGTCACAATTGTTTAGTTAAGACAACAAAATTTGTTGTTAACGTAAACAAAGTATTGCTTAATACGGTATTGAGGTAAAAATTAATTTTAAAAAATTGTAAATGTTTTTTATAAATTATTACAAATTTCAAAATTTGTCTGAAATCATAAATATGCTTCAACTATATTGAAGACCCCATTTCTAAGTTAAAACAATAAAATGTGTTGTTAATCTAAACAAAGCATTGTCTAATATGGTTAAAATTTAATTTAATAAATTAAAAATGTTTTTTTATAAATTTTTACAAATTTCAAAATTTGTCTAAAATTATATCTATTCTTCAACCTATACCGTGGTCACAATTGTTTAGTTAAGACAACAAAATTTATTGTAAACTTAAACAAAGCATTGTTTAATACGGTATTGATGTAAAAATTAATTTTGAAAAATTATAAATGTTTTTTATAAATTATTACAAATTTTAAAATTTGACAGAAATCATATCTATGCTTCAACCTATACCGAGGTTACAATTGTTTAGTTATGACAACAAACTTTATTGTAAGTCTAGACAAAACAATGTTTAATAGGGTATTAAGGACAAAATTAAAATTACAAAGTTGTAAATGTTTTTTATAAATTATTACAAATTTCAAAATTTGTCTGAAATCATATCTATGCTTCAACCTATACCGAGGTTACAATTGTTTAGTTAAGACAACAAAGTTTGTTGTAAACCCAAACAAATCGTTGCTTAAAACGGCTTTAAGGTCAAAATTAATTTAAAAAATTTGTAAATGTTTTTTATAAATTATTACAAATTTCAAAATTTGTCTGAAATCATATCTAGCTTCAACCTATACCGAGGTTACAATTGTTTAGTTAAGACAACAAAATTTGTTGTAAGCTTAGACAAAACATTGCTTAATACGGTATTAAGGTCAAAATTAATTTTAAAAAATTGTAAATGTTTTTTTATAAATTATTACAAATTTCAATTTCAATTTGTCTGAAATCATATTTACGCTTCAACCTGTACCGAGGTTACAATTGTTTAGTTAAGACAACAAAATTTGCTGTAAATCTAGATAAAGCAATGCTCAATACGGTATTAAAGCCAACATTAAAGTTGAAAAAGTTTTTTATAAATTTTTACAAATTTCAAAATTTGTCTGAAACCTTCAACCTGTACCGAGGTTACAATTGTTTAGTTAAGACAACAAAATTTGTTGTAAATCTAAATAAAGCAATGCTTAATACGGTATTAAAGCCAACATTAAAGTTGAAAATTTTTTTTATAAATTTTTACAAATTTCAAAATTTGTTTGAATACATATTTATGCTACAACCTATACCGAGGTCACAATTGTTTAGTAAAGACAACAAAATTTGTTGTTAACTTAAACAAAGCATTGCTTAATACGGTTTTAAGCTCAAAATTAATTTTAGAAAATTGTAAATGTTTTTTATAAATTATTACAAATTTCAAAATTTGTCTGAAATCATATTTATGCTTCAACCTGTACCGAGGTTACAATTGTTTAGTTAAGACAACAAAATTTGTTGTAAATCTAGATAAAGCAATGCTTAATACGGTATTAAAGCCAACATTAAAGTTGAAATAGTTTTTTTTAAATTTTTACAAATTTCAAAATTTGTCTGAAATCATATTTATGCTTCAACCTATACTGAGGTCACAATTGCTTAGTTAAAACATTAAAATTTATTGTAAACCTAAACAAAGCATTGATTAATACGGTATTAAGGTCAAAATTAATTTTAAAAAATTGTAAATGTTTTTTATAAATTATTACAAATTTCAAAATTTGTCTGAAATCATATTTATGCTTCAACCTGTACCGAGGTTACAATTGTTTAGTTAAGACAACAAAATTTGTTGTAAATCTAGATAAAGCAATGCTTAATACGGTATTAAAGCCAACATTAAAGTTGAAATAGTTTTTTTTAAATTTTTACAAATTTCAAAATTTGTCTGAAATCATATTTATGCTTCAACCTATACCGAGGTTACAATTGCTTAGTTAAGACATTAAAATTTATTGTAAATCTAAACAAAGCATTGCTTAATACGGTATTGAGGTAATAATTGATTTTAAAAAATTGTAAATGTTTTTTATAAATTATTACAAATTTCAAAATTTGTCTGAAATCATATTTATGCTTCAACCTGTACCGAGGTTACAATTGTTTAGTTAAGACTACAAAATTTGTTGTAAATCTAGATAAAGCAATGCCTAATACGGTATTAAAGCCAATATTAAAGTTGAAAAAGTTTTTTATAAATTTTTACAAATTTCAAAATTTGTCTGAAATCATATTTATGCTTCAACCTATACCGAGGTTACAATTGCTTAGTTAAGACATTAAAATTTATTGTAAATCTAAACAAAGCATTGCTTAATACGGTATTGAGGTAATAATTGATTTTAAAAAATTGTAAATGTTTTTTATAAATTATTACAAATTTCAAAATTTGTCTGAAATCATATTTATGCTTCAACCTGTACCGAGGTTACAATTGTTTAGTTAAGACTACAAAATTTGTTGTAAATCTAGATAAAGCAATGCCTAATACGGTATTAAAGCCAATATTAAAGTTGAAAAAGTTTTTTATAAATTTTTACAAATTTCAAAATTTGTCTGAAATCATATTTATGCTTCAACCTATACCGAGGTTACAATTGCTTAGTTAAGACATTAAAATTTATTGTAAATCTAAACAAAGCATTGCTTAATACGGTATTGAGGTAATAATTGATTTTAAAAAATTGTATATGTTTTTTATAAATTATTACAAATTTCAAAATTTGTCTGAAATCATATTTATGCTTCAACCTATACCGTGGTCACAATTGCTTAGTTAAAACATTAAAATTTATTGTAAACCTAAACAAAGCATTGCTTAATACGGTATTGAGGTAAAAATTAATTTTGAAAAATTGTAAATGTTTTTTATAAATTATTACAAATTTCAAAATTTGTCTGAAATCATATTTATGCTTCAACCTGTACCGAGGTTACAATTGTTTAGTTAAGACTACAAAATTTGTTGTAAATCTAGATAAAGCAATGCCTAATACGGTATTAAAGCCAATATTAAAGTTGAAAAAGTTTTTTATAAATTTTTACAAATTTCAAAATTTGTCTGAAATCATATTTATGCTTCAACCTATACCGAGGTTACAATTGCTTAGTTAAGACATTAAAATTTATTGTAAATCTAAACAAAGCATTGCTTAATACGGTATTGAGGTAATAATTGATTTTAAAAAATTGTAAATGTTTTTTATAAATTATTACAAATTTCAAAATTTGTCTGAAATCATATTTATGCTTCAACCTGTACCGAGGTTACAATTGTTTAGTTAAGACTACAAAATTTGTTGTAAATCTAGATAAAGCAATGCCTAATACGGTATTAAAGCCAATATTAAAGTTGAAAAAGTTTTTTATAAATTTTTACAAATTTCAAAATTTGTCTGAAATCATATTTATGCTTCAACCTATACCGAGGTTACAATTGCTTAGTTAAGACATTAAAATTTATTGTAAATCTAAACAAAGCATTGCTTAATACGGTATTGAGGTAATAATTGATTTTAAAAAATTGTATATGTTTTTTATAAATTATTACAAATTTCAAAATTTGTCTGAAATCATATTTATGCTTCAACCTGTACCGAGGTTACAATTGTTCAGTTAAGACAACAAAATTTGTTGTAAATCTAGATAAAGCAATGCTTAATACGGTATTAAAGCCAACATTAAAGTTGAAAAAGTTTTTTATAAATTTTTACAAATTTCAAAATTTGTCTGAAATCATATTTATGCTTCAACCTATACCGAGGTTACAATTGCTTAGTTAAGACATTAAAATTTATTGTAAATCTAAACAAAGCATTGTTTAATACGGTATTGAGGTAATAACTAATTTAAAAAAATTGTAAATGTTTTTTATAAATTATTACAAATTTCAAATTTGTCTGAAATCATATCTAGCTTTAACCTATACCGAGGTTACAATTATTTAGTTAAGACAACAAATTTTGTTGTAAACCTAAACAAATCGTTGCTTAAAACGGCTTTAAGGTCAAAATTAATTTTAAAAAATTGTAAATGTTTTTTTATAAGTTATTACAAATTTCAAAATTTGTCTGAAATCATATTTAACTTCAACCTATACCGAGGTTACAATTATTTAGTTAAGACAATAAATTTTGTTGTAAACCTAAACAAATCGTTGCTTAAAACGGCTTTAAGGTCAAAATTAATTTAAAAAAATTGTAAATGTTTTTTATAAGTTTTTACAAATTTCAAAATTTGTCTGAATACATATTTATGCTTCAACCTATACCGAGGTTACAATTGCTTAGTTAAGACATTAAAATTTATTGTAAATCTAAACAAAGCATTGTTTAATACGGTATTGAGGTAATAACTAATTTAAAAAAATTGTAAATGTTTTTTATAAATTATTACAAATTTCAAAATTTGTCTGATATCATATCTAGCTTCAACCTATTCCGAGGTTACAATTATTTAGTTAAGACAACAAATTTTGTTGTAAACCCAAACAAATCGTTGCTTAAAACAGCTTTAAGGTCAAATATAATTTAAAAAAATTGTAAATGTTTTTTATAAGTTATTACAAATTTCAAAATTTGTCTGAATACATATTTATGCTACAACCTATACCGAGGTCACAATTGTTTAGTAAAGACAACAAAATTTGTTGTAAACCTAAACAAGCATTGCTTAATTCAGTATTAAAGTCAAAATTAATTTAAAAAAATTGAATATGTTTTTATACATTATTACAAATTTTAAAATTTGTCTGAAATCATATTTATGCTTCAACCTATACCGAGGTTACAATTGTTTAGTTAAGACAACAAAATTTGTTGTAAATCTAGATAAAGCAATGTTTAATATGGTATTAAATCCAACATTAAAGTTGAGAAAGTTTTTTATAAATTTTTACAAATTTCAAAATTTGTCTGAAATCATATTTATGCTTCAACCTATACCGAGGTTACAATTGTTTAGTAAAGACAACAAAATTTGTTGTAAACCTAAACAAAGCATTGCTTAATACGGTATTAAGGTAAAAATTAATTTTGAAAAATTGTAAATGTTTTTTATAAATTATTACAAATTTCAAAATTTGTCTGAAATCATATTTATGCTTCAATCTGTACCGAGGTTACAATTATTTAGTTAAGACAACAAATTTTGTTGTAAACAAATCGTTGCTTATAACGGCTTTAAGGTCAAAATTAATTTTAAAAAATTGTAAATGTTTTTTATAAGTTTTTACAAATTTCAAAATTTGTCTGAATACATATTTATGCTACAACTTATACTGAGGTCACAATTGTTTAGTAATGACAACAAAATTTGTTGTAAACCTAAACAAAGCATTGCTTAATACGGTATTAAATCAAAATTAATTTAAAAAAATTGAAAATGTTTTTATACATTATTACAAATTTTAAAATTTGTCTGAAATCATATCTATGCTTCAACCTATACCGAGGCCACAATTGCTTAGTTAAGACGTTAAAATTTATTGTAAACCTAAACAAAGCAATGCTTAATACGGTATTAAAGCAAACATTAAAATCGAAAAAGTTTTTTATAAATTTTTACAATTTTCAAAATTTGTCTGAAATCATATTTATGCTTCAACCTATTCCGAGGTCATAATAAGCTTTTACCAATAAACATTTTATTTCTCTTCAGTGATAATTTTATTGACTTTAAAACGCTTTATTGCGATTAAATTAAAAATGAAGTGACCACACCTAATGAATTATCAAGTATTGTGTCGGATTTCTGATTCCTGACACGCATTGTAAATTATTTACATTATTACTTTACATGAACGTATCATATGCAAATGTTATTTTCTGTAAATCTTCTTTCATAGTATATAATGGATAGATAATTTTGTCATTGATTTAACAAACAAATATTCAATTTTAACTTTATTTGAAGTCTAAGCTGATATTGATTGGTTAACTATAATATGTCAACACAATCTATGGACTATATCGCAATAAATTTGAAAAGTATTATTGGAAGTGATGGGTGTTTATCGGCACCACATCAATTTGTTTCTCTCTAAGGTAATCATCGTGTAATTTCCCTTGGCACACGCCTTTACATGAAACATTTTTTCTCACATGCTATAATGAATTCAATAAACAAAAAGTTACATTTACCAAAAATAAAATTATTAAGGAATTATAAATATGTGCATTTTGTAGAATGTTACAGTATGCACGCAATGCTTGAAATGAGTTTGTTGTAGTGCAAATTGACATCTTTTCTTAATTATTTACATACAAATTGTTATTGATATTAATTTATTTAATAATTCAAGCCTTTGCATGCAGTTTGTAATTATAAGTTTTATAAAGTAAACGGAAAAATTGATTTTATGATTCATTTCCTTATTAATTAACCAATTTCGTTTGGGTCTATTTAACGCAACATAAATGTAACATAATATTTATGGACTTTATAATTAAGGGAGCGGTTTATTTAACTTGGTTTTTTTTGCAACATGTAGAGAATTTAACTTTCAGTGTCATATAATGTACAAGAATCTAAAATATATAATTGTTTATTAAATTTTGAAATTAATTTGTAAATTTTTTGTCCAAATATTTGCTTTAACTTGAGTTTTAAATTCCAAATTTAGTCTTTTTTATTGTGATATAAGCTATTTTTCTAAAGTAACAATTGAAGGGGCAAGTGGATGAATATGTTATGTTACAATTCGCAAAATGAGATTTAAGTAAATTACATTGTGAATTTTTCATACACGCAGTACCAAAAAAAACTTTGTAACGTAGCATATTCATCCATACGATAACTTTGAAAAACTTTGAAAAACTAAGTTTAAGTTGTGGCGGGCGGGAACTAAATTTAAGTTAAAATTTATTATTTTATCCACCTTTTGTGTTCCTGCTGCCACTTTTAACAAGAGAATAATTGTAAGTTGCTAGCAATACAACAAATGATTTGTTTACAATAAATTCTTTAAAGCTTGGGTGGGCGGGCGGAAACTAAGTTTAAATTGTAGGCGGGTAGCTTCTTCTACTATGGCTAACCCACCCGCTCAAGTGTTGGTGATTAAATTTTTTTATATTTCATCTACTTCTTGTGTTCTTTCTGCTATTCCTAACAATAGAATAAGTGTCAGATGTTAGCAACACAACAATTGATTTGTTTACAATCAATTTTTTAGCTACAAACACTTGAGTGGGCGGGCGGGAACAAAGTTTAAGTTGTGGGCGGGTAGTTTTTTTCTACTATTCTTAACATTCTTAACAAAAGAATAATTGTAAGTTGTTAGGAATACTACAAACGATTTGTTTACAATAAATTCCTTGACAACAAACGCTTGGGTGGGCGGGCGGGAACTAAGTTTAAGTTATAGGCGGGTAGCTTTTTCTACTATGGCTCACTCACTCGCCTAAGTGTTGGTGATTAAAAAATTTATTATTTCATTCACTTCTTAAGTTCTTTCTACTATTCTTAAAAAAGAATAAGTGTCAGTTATTAGCAATACAACAAATGATTTGTTTAGAATAAATTTCTTAACAATGAACGCTTGGGTAGGCGGGCAGGAACTAAGTTTAAGTTGTTGGCGGGTAACATCTTTTACTATGACCCACCCACCCGCCCAAGAATTAGTGAATTATTTTTTTTAATTTTATCTACCTTTTGTGTTTCTGCAGTCATTCTTAACAAGAGAATAATTGTAGGTTGTTAGCAATATTGAAAACAATTCTTTTACAATAAATTTCTTAATGACGAACGTTTGGGTAGGCGGGCGGGATCTATGTTGTGTGCGGGTAGCTTTTCTACTATGGCCTAAGTGTTGATGATCAAAAGATTTATTATTTCATCCACTTCTTGTGTTGTTTCTGCTATTTTAGTTGTAAGAATACAACAAACGATTTGTTTACAATAAATTCCTTAACAACAAACGTTTGGGTAAGCGGGCTAAGTTTAAGTTGTGGGCGGGTAGCATTTTCTACTATAACCCACCCGCCCGCCCAAGTGTTAGTGAATTAAAGATTTATTATTTCATTCACCTCTTGTGTTCTTGCTGCTATTCTTAACAAGAGAATAAATGTAAGTTGTTAACAATACAACAAATTTGTTTACAATAAATTCCTTGACAACAAATGCTTGGGTGGGCGGGCGGGAATTGAGTTTAAGTTGTGGACGGGTAGCTTTTTTTACTATGGCCCAACCACCCGCCCAAGTGTTTGTGAATTAGAAATTTAATATTTCATTCACTTCTTGTGTTCCTGCTGCCAATCTTAAAAAAAGAATAATTGTAAGTTGTTATCAATACAACAAACGATTCGTTTACAGACATACGCAGGTGGATGGGCGGGAACTAAGTTTAAATTGTAGGCGGGTAGCTTCTTCTACTATGCCCAACTGTTAGTGAATTATAGATTTATTATTTCATCTACCTCTTGTGTTTTTGCTGCCATTCTTAACAAGAGAATAATTGTCAGTTGTTAGCAATACAACAAATGATTTGTTTACAATAAATTCGCTGACAACGAACGTTTGGGTGGGTGGGCGGGAACTAAGCTTAAGTTGTTGGCGGGTAGCTTTTTTTACTATGACCCACCCACCCGCCCAAGTGTTAGTGAATTAAAGATTTATTATTTTAACCACCTCTTGTGTTTCTGCTGTCATTCTTAACAAGAGAATAATTATAAGTTGTTAGCAATACAACAAACGATTTGTTTATAATAATTTCCTTATTGACGAACGCTTGGGTGGGTGGGCGGGAATTAAGTTTAAGTTGTGGACGAGTAGCTTCTTTTACTATGGCCCGCTCACCCGCCTAATTGTTAATGAATTAAAGTTTTGTTATTTCATCCATCTCTTGTGTTTCTGCTGCTATTCCAAACGATTTGTTGACAATAAATTCCTTAATGACGAACGCTTGGGTGGGTGGGCGGAAATTAAGTTTAAGTTGCGGGCTAGTAGTTTCTTCTACTATATGGTCCACCCACCTGTCTAAATGTTAGTAAATTAAAGATTTATTATTTCATCCACCTCTTGTGTTCCTGCTGCCATTCTTAAAAAGAGAATAACTGTAAGTTGTTAACAATACAACAAACTATTTGCTTACAATAAATTTTATAATGTCAAACGCTTGGGTGGTATTGTGGGAACTAAGTTTAAGTTGTGGGCTGGTAGCTTCTTCTACTATGGCCTACCCATTATATTTCATCCACTTCTTGTGTTCTTTCTGCTATTCCTAACAATAGAATAAATGTCAGATGTTAGCAATACAACAATTGATTTGTTTACAATCAATTCTTTGGCTACGAACGCTTGGGTGGGCGGGCGGGAACAAAGTTTAATTTGTGTGCGGGTAGTTTTCATCTACTTCTTGTGTTTCTGCTGGCATTCTTAACAAGAGAATAATTGTAAGTTGTTAGCAATACAACAAACGGCTTGTTTACAATAAATTCTTTGACCACGAACGCTTGGATGGGCGGGCGGGAACTAAGTTTAAATTGCCAAGGGACATTAGATGCATACTGTGACTCAGCTGTGCGTACTATTTACTCATTTACAGGGTCCAGAATAAATGTTATCTGTGTCCGGGTTATAACTGGTAAATCTGAACAACAGTTTTGAAAAAACGTCCGGGAATGATGAAAAAATTATAAAATGTAACAAATTTACTAAACTTGTGTCATGCATATTTTAGCAATGCTGAAAGAAAGTATAAGTTTATCTTTTATGTATTTGGATTGATCAAAAACTTTTCTTTATCCAAAGTTTAATTTCAGCAAGGATGTGGCCTAACTTTACAAGATTAATTAAAAACATTTAATAGTAAATTAAGACAGTAATATTGATCTTTATAATTAAAAATCTAATTAAAGTGGTAGCAATAAATAAACGATTGACAAGTTAAACCCGATGATTGCTAAACGAAAACAGTTAAAGGTTACTCGAACAGACCTTGTCATCGAAATAAAATCATTAATACAATGTTAAAAATAAAAATAGAATATAGATTGTAGGAGACGGATTCCTTAAAATTGATCCGTTTCCAGTTCAGTTCCGTTTATGCATACAACACGCATTTTACAATCATCCGGGCCGCACAGATAAAATAAAATATGTTAAGATGTAATTGAAAATAAATACTCTGTGGGAGTATAAAATAAATACAATACGGAATGAAGTGGTATTTTAGGAGGTATTTCGACTTCCTTCTACATCTGCGTGAAGGTAATATTTATATTTTTCTGTTGAAATCGCGTGGGAATAATATAAACCATTTTTATTTTTTCATAGGAAATGTCAGGAATTATTAATATTAAAAAGACCTTTAGCTTTATTTTTTTTTTCATATGTCAAGTATTTGTGGAATTATATTTTAATATTAAATTGAGCTTGGTTATGCATACTTTCAGGAAACTTTTTTTTGCTATTGATTGAATGATTTTTATATATTTATTGCGTCAATTTTATTTGACCCAGGACATGGTTTATATATTTAATACGGTTCAATATACGCAAAATATTAATTTTCTTGGCAGATATTGAGACATAAATTTAAATAGATGACATATTTAATACTATTAATTCATATAGTTTTGCTTCTTAATGTTGAAAAATAGATTTATTTGTTTTTTATATTAAAAATATTTGCGTTAACAAATTATTTTTTTTGCATTATATTCTTCTTTGTATGAAGTAGATTATTAAGACAAAAATTGATTAAAAATTGAGTTTTTTTCAAAAATTTACAAAAAATATTATTTTTTTTTTTTTTTTTTTTTAGTTTTGCATGTGTTGAGTAATATTCTACCTATGCTTTATGAACATTTAAAATAATTATATCTAAAATTGAGCATTTAGTGTCTTTTTTTTTTTTTTCAAAAATTTGCAAAAAATATTTATAATTTTTAAAATTAATTATTGAATTTTTCATATTGTTGAGCAATATTTTAACTATGCTTTGTGAACTTATTAAATAATTATTTGCAAAATTATGTCTTCAGCGTCATTATTTTGGAATTTATTAAAAATTAAATATTTTTCTAAAAATTTACAAAAAATATTTTTAATTTTTTTTTGTTTTTTTTAGGCTGTGCGGTAAAATCTAAAAAACTGACAAAAAAAAGTGTCGGATTTGCAGCCAGCGCTTACCGACTAAAAACCGCCTGTTGAATTGTCTTTAAAAGTTTGAGTTTTTCGACACATTCCTTTGATAAGTTAGAGTGGGAAGAAGGGAGGATAAATAGTTCTTTAGGCTGTGGAGTGATTAGTGGGGAGTCCACTTTTCCTACTTTGCAATCTGGTTGATCGATTTCTTGATGGAGTGTGTGTGGTTCCTTGTCTGGTTCCTGGCCAGGTCCGGATTGGAGTGGAAATCTAATTTAACAAAGTATTTTTTGGCCAGATCTTTCAAATGCTATTGCTGCGGTGGGATGCCTAAGTCTTTACAAATTTCTTTGTTTCTAACGTACAAAAGAGGTTGAGGTGAGTGCTTGATGAGACTCGTATAGATCCTAAGCTTGTAGCATTAGGACTAAAAGGTTTTTTGCCATCTTGGCTTTGTCTATTATTGAAGGTGATGCCCAAATACTTTGCAGATTTTGACCATGGAATTGGAATTATATCAAGATTCCCGTGAGATGATTTGCGTTGCCTGTTTAAAAGGACAGGTTTATTGCTGGTGACTTTTTGAAGTCGGATGGTAACTATCTTCGGTGACCTGGAGCTATACATACGTATCATCAGCGTATTGGGCCACTTTTACTCCGTGTTTTCAGCCCGAGGGAATGTTGGCGACGAAAAGGTTAAGCAGCTTAAGCGTTAAAAGAGAGCCTTGAGGTACTACAGCCTTGATTCGCCGTGTGGTGGAGATATGGCTTTGGAGTTTAACTGAAAGTATTCTACGTTTTAGGTATGAAGCTAGCAGTTTTAGTAGACGTAGTGGAAACTTTTGTCTATACAGTTTAAGTAGCAAACCTTTATGCCAAACTTTATCAAAGGCGTTGAAAAGAACTACCGCTGTGTTTTTATCAGTCTAATGTGATTTGTCATGCGATTTAGCTGATGAACGACAAAGTATTTACGCCGGAACCCGTGTTGGTGGTCGGGTAGAAAAGAGTTGGCCTCAGCGTGCTCTTGGATAATGTCAAGAATTACTCTTTCTATGACCTTGCTCAAGGTGCATAGTTTGGGAAAAATTTTTGGTTTTTCCCAGGTTTTGAAATGTCAGGTCCTGACGCAGATTGACATTTAAGATTAGATATGATTTCTCTTATGCGGGATCTCTAGGTGGACCCTTTGGATGCGCTACAGATCATTGTCCTTGTCAAAAATGGGGGAGCATTGGAGTTCTAGGCTGTTGGCAAATACTTTCTTTGATAGAATATTGGAGCCCATTTTCACTATGAATGACTAGTATTGGAACTTTCCTGTTTTGCAAGGCTTTGGTGATTTTTCACATTTAATTTACATCTTTTGTGGTTGATTCCAATGTTTTTAAAATTCAAAACCTTTTTCATTATTTTGGACCAGATTTTTTAATAAAATTTTGTAGATTTAATTAATAGATAAAGATTGGTGCTTAGTGCACCAAATTCCCAATACAAACTATTGATACTTGTCAAAATGTTTCATAGATTGTATGTTTGACTATCTGCGAGCGTCCGAAGCCACTTTGTCACAAGACAAGGCCGTGATCCCTGACCACTGCAATCTAAACTATTGGAGTGGCAGACTTACCCACCCAAGTGATATTATCAAGAGGTTGGATCACGACCGTCTTGTGTCAAACTTTAAACCTTTCGATAACAAACGTTTGGGTGGGTGGGACATTCCATATTATGATAAGAATTAGTAGTTTGGATTGGAGTGGCCTACCCACCCACCGAAGTGTTTGTCATTAAGAGATTGGTATTTTGACCTCTTAGCGGACGTCAAAAGTTATTTTGTCACAAAATAAGGTCGTGATCCAACCTCTCGATAACTATTACTTGGGTCGATCACTGCAATCTAAACTATTGACACGTCATCATGCTCGGAAGTGGCCCACTCACCCACCCAAGTGTTAGTTACCAAAAGGTTGAATCACGACTGTCTCTTGTGATTAAGTAAATTTTGACGTTTGCAGAGGGGTCAAACATTAAACCTCTTGATAACGAACACTTGGGTGGGTGGGTGGGTCACTGCAATCTAAACTATTGACACGTTCTTTTGCTCTGGAGTGGCCCACTTACCCACCAATTATTAGTTATCAAGAGGTTAGGTCACGACCGTCTCGTGTGATTCAGTGACTTCTGACGTTTGCAGAGAGGACAAACTTTAAATCTTTTGATAATAAACACTTGAGTGGGTGGGTGGGACACTCTACATAATGATAACAAGTCAATAGTTTGGATTGGAGTGGCCCACCCACCCAAGTGTTATTTATCAAGAGGTTGGATGACGACCTTCTCGTGTGATTTAGTGACTTCTGACGTTTTCAGAGAAGTCAAACTTTAAATTTTTTGATAACGAACACTTAGGCGGGTGGGTGGGACATTCCATATTATGATAACAAGTCAGTAGTTTGATTCGCAATGATCCACCCACCCACCCAAAAGATTGGATCACGACCGTCACTTGTGATTAAGTGACTTCTGACGTTTGCAGAGAGGCCAAACTTTAAATCTTTTGATAATAAACACTTGGGTGAGTAGGTGGGAGACTCCATATTATGATAACGAGTCAGTAGTTTGGATTGGAGTGGCCCACTCATCCACCCAAATGTGAGTTACCAAGAGGTTGGTTTACGACCGTCTCTTGTGATTAAGTGACTTTTGACGCTCACAGAGAGGTCGAACATTAAACCTCTTGATAACGAACACTTGGGTGGGTGGGTGGGACACTTCATATTATGACAACGAGTCAGTAGTTTGGATTGGAGTTGCAGACCCACCCACCCAAGTGTTAGTTATCAAGACGTTGGATCACGACCGTCACTTGTGATTAAGTGACTTTTGACGTTCTTAGAGAGGTTGAACATTAAACCTCTTGATAACGAACACTTGGGTGGGTGGTTGGGTGGGATATTTCATATTATGATAACGTGTCAGTAGTTTGGATTGGAGTGGCCTACCCACTTTCCCAAGCGTTTGTCATTAAGAGATCAATAGTTTGATCTTTGAGCGGACGTCAGAAGTTATTTTGTCACAAGAAAAGGTCGTAAGCCAACCGTTGTTTGGATCGGACTTGAGTTTCCTATTGAGTTCGTTGAGGATTTAACGAGTTGCGATAGTCCAAGCGGATTATCAGTCCAAACCTAAAAGGCTTTAAAAGCCTGGCTTTGCAAATCTGTTTGGTAAACTGTTCGACGGCTTCTTCTATTTCCGCAACCGTCCGTACTAGAAGAGTTTATTTTGTTTGGGTAACAGATTGTCCTTCGCCCGTTCCAAAACTACCGGCATATAGTCGGAGCTTAGGTCATTAATTGTCCTAATCTCGATTTAAGAGTTGACGCCTTTTATTACTACATCCAGGACGTCTCCTCGGTGATCAGCAAAGCTGCAGTGAGTGGGTTCTACTGTACCCAAGATTAGTTTTTTTTTTTTTTTTTTTTTTTTTAATGTAGTCTTGCAATGCACGACCTTTCACGTTAGTTGTCAAACTATTGGAGTTGAAATGTCCAGCTAAAATGGTGGGAAGTTGCGACGAAAGAACCTCATTGAAAACCGCAATTTTGATTCGATTTGTTGGGTTGACGTACTCAGATGCGATCTTGATTGTGCCCAACCCCGCCACAGTCACCACGATCGTATTTGTTTCCAGAGTCAAGGTGTCTGGGGTGTCCACTTTAGAGTGGTCCAGCGATCTTCTTGCAAAAATCACTGTACCACGCTTCTGGTCCACCTCCAACGTTCCCAAATACGTGAAGGTATTTGGGATTCTCAACGAATGCCAGGAGCGGTGGTGGACGTCGATTTTCTGGTTGAAGAAGAATTTTTCCACTTGTCCTGCTTATTTTCTCTGGAATTTTGTTGGCGTTCTAGAAGCAGACTTTTAATAGTACTTTTGGTGTATTATCCATTGTTGGTTTGAATAGACTGGAGTTTCCTTAGCATTTTTGTTTGAAAATCTTTGCATTTTTTGATGAGAGCAGCAATTTGTGCATTTGCATTTGTCTGTGGTGGAGCTGGTGGGGTGCCCAAACTGGTAAACAATGTGTTTGCTGATATGGCTGCAGACCTGCGGAGTACGAAGCTTTGAGTGGAATTTTGAGCGCCGTCTTTGTTCCTGTTCATCGAGGCCAACATTATTCCGTAGACCTTGCATCCCAAGTAATTGGCTGGATGGGGGCAGGAGCAGAGAGCGCATTTTGAAGTAAAGTCTTTCGAGCAAGCCTGGTGAGGTCCAGAGCAAATCCTACATACGAAATATGCCATGAAGCAACGTTTGGTGGCGTGTCTATGGCACTGGGGAATGCCGTTGCCTCTCGTTTTAGACTCCACTGAGACCATATGATGTAGACATTGTTTCAGATCCTTGATCTCGAAACTTTCAGCCAACTTTGGGAGCTGTACAGATACTAATGAGAAACAAACAAATTCATTTCTTATTCTGTGGATATTGGACGGCTCAAATCCAAGATCTACGAGCGCCTGGCCGATGTCTGCCTCCAGGACCTGGTGTCAAAATGTCCTACGTTTTTGGGAGACTTTGTTCCGATCCAATCAATTCAAAAACAAAAAAGTTGTTGTACCTAACAGTCTTTTAATTTAGATTTGTGATGTGAGATAAGCCTTTCTCTGATTTGGAACGGATTTGATTTTCCATATTTGTTGAGCATTTGCAAAATCAACATTTCTTCATTTTTTAGCTTTTTTGAATGTTGCATATGCGTCTTGCAATAGTCGTTTCTGGACAGGAATCGATCATTTTTGTTAAATACTATATTTCTAATATAATAATGGATCGCTTTACTATCAAATATTTAATAACGTTTTTATATTATGAAGTGTGTTAGTAAATACATAAATAAATGTGAATTCTGTTTGTATTTATAGATATAAATGTCCCCAATTATTATTTATGAGGCTATATCCGCTTGTTGAAACATACATACACGTACATCGCTTAAATATCCGAATAATTACAACTAGAAAATAACTATGTTTGCCAATGCACTGCCCACAATCATTAATAACTTTTTCAATCTAATTAAACTTTGCACTGAAACATCTATAATTAGTAAAAACTTTTAATTGCGATTGTACTATTACGTCGAGATGAGTTTAAAAATAAATAGTAAACCATCATCAATTCCGATTCGGCGACAAATCAACATTAATGATGCACGCACGTAATGATGAAGCAGATGTTGTGCTAAAACCCCGAACGAACATAACATATCCCGTCAAGATATTTATCTACAGTCGATCCTTGAAATGCCAGAGGATCATTCAGTATAGTTGGCAAGAATGCCGGTTATATTTTGAATCGCGTCTTCTATTTTCTGATACGCTATTAACCATACACTTAATCCGGACATGTGAATATATCGACAGTCTGTGTGCATCCAATCTAACGATCGAATCAATAAGAAATATGTGTTTTGTATTTGTTCGGCTTTTTCTGGAATATCGCGGCGTATTTTTAGCGGCGCACGTTACAGCATCAGCACCGAAATAAATCCGCGTCGTGTCGATTTGTAAAATTGTGCCATTCATTCAAGATATTGTATTACCTGAAACAAACAAGTGGCTTAACTTATAGTTAATTTATTAAATATGACAAGGTAATTAAAACATTTATTCACATGTTATTTATTGTTATCCCATTCCAAACACGTGTTTTAGTCACACCAAAACTATTTATTATTAAATTAACTGCACATTTATTTCATTTTATATTGGTTTGGAAGCATACGCGAAACGAAGATGATTCCGAGAGAGCTTATGTAAGTGGGATGGTACTAAAGCTATTTTAGGCCAACAAACCTTGGAGAAGGCTCTTACTAAGGTCATTAAAAAGAGTAGGATATGCTTCACAGCTGATTGTGATTTTAGCGTGCTCAAGTGGTTTATGGCTGGCAATCAAAATTACATTGCAAATAGTAAATGTCAAATAATAAATAAATAGAGATGTAATTTTATAATAACATTTATTTTATATTCACAATAACAACCGTTTAAATTTGCAATTTCTTTAAATATTTACATTGGGAAGTTATTGCTTCTATTTTACGACGAATCATTACTAAAAAAATATACTGAGGTGTATATCAAAGTAAGATTTGTAGATGTGTTTAAAATAGTTATGAAAAGTGTGACAAAGGTTGTTGATGTCTAATTCTTTAGTACTTATTCGTTCTTTTCTATTCTGTTTAATTACATTAGCTTAGCATGATTTTGAATTAAATAAAGCTTTCAGCACTATTACTCGTATATACAACCACATTTATCTTAATCACGGAATCAAAATCTGGAGATTATTTTACGAACAAAACCAAAATCAAAGTGTACATTTTATAATATAAATAAAACACATTTACTATGTACTATATCACGATTTTTTAAACCATAAATAGTTTCAACTTTTACAAGGTCATCATCGGACGGTGATACAAAAAAGTATATATATATATATATATATATACGACAGTAAAACATAAAATGTACTTAGTCTGCACAGCTTTGTTCGGGCCGAAACCCTGCTTATTCTGGAGGTGTGATTTGGTTTATGTTTATTCCGCTTTGAATTAGTTTTTCTAGGAGTTTATATGCAACGCTGAGGAATGCCATTGGTCTGTAGCTAGCTGCTTTAGTGGTTGCTTTACCATTTTTTGGTATTACTATAATTTTAGATTTCTTACAGGTCATTCTCTGGTGTTACGGGCCGTATTCTTAAGATATTTTGGGAACATTATAGCCGGCAGTCTTTCTTGCTTTTATTTTTTCTATAACCTGCTGGATTTTGTTGACAAATTCTCAACAACTACCCGAGTTTGTTGTTTTAATTTGTATGTGATCGCCCTCGTGTGTTGTTATTATTATATGGTTAAATATTTGTGCACAATTTTTGATTAATTTTACTCAATAAATTTGTGTTCTGAACAATTTTCTTTGGCTTAAATGAATTTTCAATTTTTTTTAAATTTCTTGCATTAATGAATTTTGTACAAAATCTTTTGATAAATTCTATGTTGTAAATTGGTTTTCTACAAATTTTTTGTTAATAAATTGGATAATAAACTCTCTTTAAGTCTACGCTACTGACTACATAGTGGATTCTACGCTTTGAGGTTCCATCGATTTAAGACGTCTAAAACGTTGTGTTTGTGCGGAAGCCTGCACCGTCAGATAAAGTGTAGGTTAGACATAAAAAATATCCAAGAGTGTTATAGTGAATACTAAAGGGATGATGATGATGTAGATGAGGGAGTAAGGACAAAAATCTTTGCAAAAGTTACGACAATTGATGAGAAATATTTGGTATGTTTTCTAAATATTTTTCTCATAAAATTAACTTTCTAGTCATGGCACCAAGACACACAAATTGCTGACACCACTCATAACCTCCTTTTGGTTTCCAAGTGATAGTCTAAGTTGTAACGAATGCAAATCTTTCTAAACATATTTTTTACATAAGCATAGTTTTGTATATTTTTTTAGATTTGAATACAGCGCCAAATAATGCCGAGTTTAGTATTTGCTAACGCAACCAGTGTAATATTATAGCTTCTAGAACAAACTTGACAGTTTCTACAACACAACTGGGGCCGATTCTCGACATGACTAAATATGTACTTGCTCTTTATCCACTAATGATTCGGAAGTCACCTAATAAGCTATTGGTTCTATCAACCACGTTCAACAAGTCGTAGGCTTACTGGGGCGATGTAAAACAGTCGTAAAGAGCACAATAACAAAAAATATGACATATTTTGCAACGATTCAACAGTTCCTACAATAATCTAACATTTTGACAGTTTTTATCTGAAATTGAAAGTGTTTACAAAAATATTATTGCTTCTAGAACAATCTTAGCAGTTTCTACAGTATTGCCTTTAGTTTTAACAAAAATCGGTCAATGTTCACAAGAGTTTGACAGTTTTCATAACGATCTGACAGTACTTTCACATTCTTGCAGTCTATAAAGTATTTTGACATTTTTTACAATAATTTGATAGATTCACAACGAACTGACAGTTTTTACAACAATCCAACAGTCATTAAAACGTTGTGACACTCTCTATAAGGTTTAGTTAAAAAAAATATTATAATTTTGGCAATTTTCATAACAGAAAAATTTGACACTTCCTACATCAAATTGTCAGTTTTGCAACGATCTGACAGTTGCTGTACAATCTAAAAGTCGCTAAAACATTTCGACAGCTTCCACCACAAACTGACAGTGTTGTACAAGAATATGATAGCCTATAAAACAACCTTGGCAATTTTGACGACATTTGCGACAGTTTCTACAACATTTTGACAATTTTTAACAGTAACTAAAACGTTCAATCAGTTTATACTACAACGTTCTGATGTTTCTCAACAATCTGACTCTTTCTATCACATTATTCCAGTCCCTAAAGTAAAATGACATTTTTACAATAATTTGACAGTTTTTACAACAATCTAACAGTTGCTAAAACATTCTAACAGTTTCTACAACAATATGGCAGTTTATTAAAGCTTCTAGAACAATTTTTACAGTTTCTACAACACTACTACCAGTATTTCACAAAAATCTGACAGATTCTACAATATTTTGACAGTTTTTGCAACAATCTAACAATCACTAAAACGTTGACAGTTTAAAAACAACATTCTGATAGTGTTTCATAATAATCTGACAGTTCCTACTTGACAGTTTTTACAACGATCTGACAGTTTCTACTACATTATTGCAGTCCCTAAAGTAATCTGTTATTTTTACAACAATTTGTCAGATGTTTACAAAAATCAAACATTGTGACAGTTTTTACAACAATCTGTTTATTGTAGTTTCTAAAACAATATTTGAAGTTTTGACAACACTACTGCTAGTATTTCACAAATATCTGATAATTTCAATAACATTTTGACAGTTTATGCAATAATATAACAGTGACTAAAATGTTTTGGCAGTCTATACAACATTCTGATAATGTTTCATAAAAACTTGACAGTTTCTACAACAATTTGACAGTTTTCACGAATAGTTCCTATCACATTCTTATAGTCTCTAAAGTAATCTGACATATTTTACAATAATTTTACAGTTTCTACAACGATCCGACAGTTTCTGAAATGACGCTTTCTTGATTACCAGCTATCGTTGGTAATATAAGAACTGAGTCCATAACATGGATAGTACTTCAATTCTTAGATCTTGCAGCCACGGGTTTTGAATTTGTTTTTTTGCGTTTAAGGTAAAAGTTAGTTTGCATTCCGTTTGCTCAAGCATTGCACAATTTACTGCTGAAGGAAGTTTATTCTTTTGCCGAGGCTGTTAAAAAGTTTTCCAAGAACCAGTACTAATTTTGTTGTTTTGGATTCAACTATTTTGGTAGTTTTTTGGACATACGCAGAAGTCTGTTCAGCTTTTGCTAAAACATTTGAAGTTTTTTGGAAAACCGGTACTAATTTTGTTGCTTTTGATACTTTAACTGTCTTGGTAGTTAATCAGTTGCCAATTCAGTTCGAGTAGCATTGGACGACTTTGTGGTGGGTTTTTGGACTGCTGAAGAAAACTTACTTGATGTTGCTACTTCTACCGTTTTGCTATTATATATTCTTGCAGAATTTCGCGATTTTGCGGTCGTTTTTTAGACTTTTAGAAAAAAACAACTCACCGTTGCCGCTACTATCGCATTGGTCGTATTCTGAGCAATAACCGCAATCACTTCCGCAAAGAAAACGTGTTTGCGGAGATTGTTAAAGGTTTCTCCAAAACCAGTATTAATTTTGTTGTCTTGGATCCATCTGTTTTGGTAGCTTTTTGGATCTTCAAAAAGGTCTGTTTAGTTTTTTTTTAGAACCGGTTCTGACTTTGTTCCCTTTGATACTTTAACTGTTTTTGTGGTTTAGCAGTCGCCAATTCAGTTTGATTTTGTGGTGGTTTTTTGTATTTTTGAAGAAGACCTACTTGCCGTTGGTCTTATTGTTTTTTCCTAGAAGAATAGAAGACTTACTATTGCTTAATACGAGGATTTTGAAACTTTTTGAAAATTTTTGTATGAACAGATCGATTTTCAGTTTAGAGATCATTTGATCATTGATTTGAGAAGATCGGTGTTCTCTTAGAAGTCATTTATTTCTTGGTGAATTCTTTTGACGTGATCAGTGTTTTTAGTCATAGAGCAGCATTGCAGTTTGTGGTCAAGGCATTTGCTGACTGACAGCCTTGACCTACTTCTCAATAAAGCATAAGGTTTTGGCTTTCACATTAGATTTTTATCTTTTGTGTGTATGATTTAAAAAACAAAAAATTGTGCAACTTTATGGTCGTTTTGACTTCAGTTTGGATCTTTAGGGTTGCAATGCCTTTTTTATTGATGCTTGGCAGTATTTTTTCTACAAATCAAAGCTTAATATTAAAGAGTTATCAGCGCAAACTTAATGGGTTTTAGAAGCTTTTTCTGTGGTTTTGTGGATTAGATTAGAAAATTTGTTGGAAGATTTTTTTTGCTGGGTTAAAACTTTCCAAGTTTTGTGAGAGTGTTCAACGTAGTCTAGCAATGCTTGACCTTTGACTTTGCTTTTTGCACTGTTTCACGCTAAACCTGTTTTGAAATCCGCCGTTTTGATGAGGCAAGCAAATGCGATCCTGAATATGCTCAGCGCACATTCACGATAATTGCATTTGTTTCAATTTTTGATAGTGTCAAGAGTATCTAATTCGGAATGGTTCAGAGATATTTTTGTACCGATCTTGTCCACTACGTGGGTTTGTGGTTTGACTCAGACTTTCTATTCAAAGAAGATCTTTTCCACCTTGACCATTTTATCTGGAATGCTGTTTGCATTCTAGAAGCACTTTCTACATAACACGTCAGGTGTGTTAACATACATTGTACCGTTTTTAATTGGTGCACTGGCTGACGGCGCCTGATGCCGGTAGAGCTACGGGGAGGGTTCATAAAAATAGACATAGACAAATGGAAATTGCCACAATAATCAAAAATATATTCAATTATAAAAAAATCAAATTAAATAGTGTCCGAGATATAGGGCTCCACAATATTTTATAAAAAATATTGAAAAATACAAACATAGGTATCATTAAAACTAAATTAAATTAAATTAAACTTTATAAAAAGAAACCTAAGAAAATAGGTTCTTTTAAATTTTAAAAAGGTGGGGTTTTAATACTTAGTATTTTTTCTGCTGGTTCTACAGTTCCTAATCCAAGCTACTTGTTTATTCAACACAGGTTCCATGTGGTCGGCGGCTCTTTTAAAAGGATGGATAATCCATACGACTTCTTTTGAAGTGTGGATGATCTACGTGTTTCGGCTCATACGGAGAAGTCCAAATAAGATTCCATTCGCATAGAGGATCGAAAATATAATTGGAGCGGTATTGGGTCGTATTACGTGGGGCCACGTCGTTTCCAAACGCATCCAAAATATAGAGATGATAACGCAAGTACTTATTGATGCGTTGAATTATTTTAATAGTATTCATACGCTCAATTTAATTAACACTTTGCAGTTTACACAAATGATAATGTGTCGATTTATTGAAACGAACCCAAAACCGCACCCTGTTGTAGTTTTCAAAACCGCGGCCCCAGCTCGACTATTCATTTATGGCCGTACTGGTCCGTGGTTAATTCGCGGGGTCAGAAGGTCGCGAGGTGTTTTGAAAATGATGCGCGGAAAAGGTAGGCAGCCAGACTGTCATTAAACAAATGTACTATGGTACGTTCAATAAAAGAAGACCAAATAAATAAATAATATTTATGTAATATTTGAACGTTACAACATTGTTTTGAATATCGAGGATGGCAAAAACCTGAGCTTTACTTTTGCCTTGTGAGACTATCATTTTGATGTATGGCCAGAAAAAAGGAAGTGTGTCCTTTGGGCAGTCTACCGATTGGTGGAGGTTTGAGCAGGTTTGTTGCTACAAAGCATCTCTTTGCGATGTGTCCATGGCGTTGGCATTTTTGGCATTAAACTACTCCACCGCCCCGATTTATAGGATCAACTGTGACATTTAGACCCAATTAGCTCAGTGAGATTTATGATTTCCGTGCTTTTAGCTCTCTTTGGGCGTTGCACAGAAATTAATGGAAAACGCATAAATTAGTTTTTCATTTGGTAAATGTTGGTGGAAGCAAAACCGAAAAATTCGAGTGCTCGTTTTACGTATTTGGAGCATTCCAAACTGCCACTTTGAAGTTTGTCTGGGGTCGACCAGATTTATTTATTTATTTATTTATTTATTTATTTATTTATTTATTTATTTATTTATTTATTTGTTTATTTGTTTATTTGTTTATTGGTTTATTGGTTTATTGGTTTATTGGTTTATTGGTTTATTGGTTTATTTGTTTGTTTCTTTGTTTCTTTGTTTGTTTCTTTGTTTCTTTGTTTCTTTGTTTCTTTGTTTCTTTGTTTCTTTGTTTACTTGTTTATTTGTTTATTTATTTACCCAACAGACATAATTGTCCAATTACACGATAAAAATATATCAATAATAGTATATTACTATTAATTATATAACATAACAAACATAAATTTAAAAAAAAAAACAATGAAAAATACACTAAAAACCAAAATAATAGTTACATAACACTCTTGACAACCTTAACAAAATATGAGTAATTATCTCCAAATAAGTCAACAGATAAAGAAGTTTTGTAGCCGGGATGACAAAAATACCATTTTTGCTAAAATATTCAAAGAAACCCGGGAATCTGTGTTTTTTATTAACACAAAGTTTGAAGATAAGTTAATGGGAGGTTGGATAGAGTTATCAATGGTCGTGTTGTCACCGAAAGGGTTAAGTTCTTAGGTGCAGGCTTGAACCTGTCTTTGGTGAATTTTTTTGTCACTTTTTTCTTTACGCTGTTAGAAGGGTGGGATGTCCCTTGTACTTTTTGGTCTGAAGGATTGGCAGAGATAAGAGTTAATGATTGGTTTGTAGACCGCTTGGAGGTGGCGTTTTTAGTAAGAGAAAGAGGGGTATATTTACTTAGGATTTTCTTCTTCTTTTGGTTCCGTTGCTGTGAATCCTTTGGAGTTGACGGTTGCGTTATCTGGGATAACGCTGTTAGTAGGTAGGTTTGTTTTCTTTGGTGGGGTTCAGGTTGACGGCTGCGTCCTCTTTCTTTTTCTTCAAACACTTGGAGATGAGATGCAGATTTGCTAGTCCTTCGAGCGGGAATCCGAAGCGGGTCTTTATGGTTGAGGTAGTAAACCATTTGCAAGATTTTTCTTGTTAATAAATTACTGGCTGGGGGCTTGCTTCTCAGTATTTGCTGTTAAGTCAGATGCTGATATCTAGTGTTTTGCTATTTTTGTTTTTTCTATAGTCCCTGCGCACGGACCGCTGACGGAACGTTATAGCTAGAGCCTCTTAATGGGGAAGGATACTACCTCACAAGCTGCCTTTGAATAAATAACTGTAAATTAATTACATAATTTATTCTATCGAACCCGTTAATTGAGAGAATAGAGGCGCTGTAGATACTGACGAGTCCTAGTATCTGGTCCACCCACACTCTCATGGGGCTTGAACCTGCAACAATTTATGCGCCGCGATTTGAGTTAGGCGCTTCACTCAACCGAGTTAGATATTCTATCATCAAGTCAAGTTTAAAGTTGATAAAACCTCCAAAAAAAACTGCAAAGTTTCATAGTTATTGCAAAAACCTCAGGAATCCAGAACTAGTAAATTTTCAAAAAAAGAGTGCAAAAACTTAATAATAACTAAAAACTTCAGGAACTTTAGAAAGACTGCAAAAACTACTGAAAACTTCAAATAATTTATAAAGGTTGTAAAGACAATACTCTTTAAGAAGAATATAAAAATTTTAGAAAAAAATTCAAATTATAAACTTTAGGAATGCATTGCTAGAAGATTGCAAAAACTTTTAAATGACTGCAGAACTTAAAAAAATCATAAACTATAAAAAAATAACTTAAACTACACAACTACTTTTTAGAGTATCTATAAAGTTAATAAATGGCTTTAAAAAAACTGTAAAAAATTTAAGAATAGATATTAACAATTTTTGTTTTGTTTTAGGTGAGCAAATTATAAATGCCAATCATGTAAGTAATAATAAATACTGATTTTTTTTTCAATCTTATTTTAAAATAACTGCTAATGTTGATATAAGCATAATAGACGACTGATATTGAATTTACGAATGAACTGAGTAAACAACTATCTCATTTGAAATTACAAAACGTATATTTTTAGTAGAAGTATGACAAGAATATCTATTTTCGTATTAAATCAATAATAAACAACGTAATAGATTTACAGTCGGAATAATGTTAAGGTCATTTACGCATGTTTATGAGCAAACTTGGTTGCATACTATGTTTATTCATTTGTGTGCTATATGGATTTAGTTTAAAATTGTTATCATATGATGATTTAATACTTATTTGTTGTTGTATAAAAAGTTATATTAGCTGTCCTCAAACTTTTTATCTCTGCAAAATAAATATTTATTATAATATTGCCGAACTTTTTTCCTTACTTTCTATTGATGTCACATACTCCATACTTGTTGCCCTTTTAAACATAAAAGACAGTTTTACTAATAGTTTCAACCTAGGTTAAATTAAAGTTAAGAAAATAATGATATTTTTTTGTTTAAATTAAATCAGTTTGAGTTAATAAATTTTGATATATATTTTACCCATATACATGGTGTTCAAAAAAGAATGTAAAATATTTAAGGGGTGGTAGTACAAACAACAACAAATAAAAAAGTCTTAATAATCATGAGTTGTCATAGCAACGGTTTCGGAGTTATAAAAGATGGTCGAAGTGCCTTCCTTCCATTTCTAAACTTGCACGACATCTTTGTCTGAAGGACATTCTTTCTAAAACTCTCTTATTGGCTCGAATTTTTTCATTAATTTTTAACTGCAGCTCCTTGAGGCTGTTTACAGAAGTTGCATACACTAATGATTTCAAATATCACCAAAGAAAAAATCAAGAGGGTTTAGATCAGGCGATCTTGCTGGCCATAAAACTAAAAACTAAATTTAATTTGTGGGCGAGTTACCTTTTCTACTGTGGCCCACTCACCCGCCCAAGTGTTAGTCATCAAAGAATATATTGTTTGTCCCACCTCTTGGATATAGAAATGAGAATATTGTTTAACAATAAACTTTTTGATAACTAACGCTAGGGTAAGTGGGTGGGGACAATGTTTAATTTGTAAGAGAGTTACGTTTTTTACTGTGAACTACCTACCCCCCTTACTTTTAGTCAGCAAAGAATCTATTGTTCGACCCACTTCTTGTGTACTTGCATTTAGATATGAGAGAATTTTTTAACAATAAATCTCTTGATAAGTAACGCTTGGGTGAGTGGGTAGAAACTAAGTTTATATTGTGGGCGAGTTTTTTTTCTGCTGTGACCCACCCACCTGCCCAAGTAATAGTCATTTAAAGATATATAGTTTGTCCCACCTCGTATGTGCTTGCATTTAGATATGAGGAAATTGTTTAACAATAAATCTCCTGATAAGTAACACTTGGATGGGTGGCTGGGTGGAAACTAAGTTTAATTTATGAACAAGTTATTTTTTTTTACTGTGACCCACCAACCCGCCCAAGTGTTAGTCATCAAAAGATCTATTGTTCGTCTTACCTCTTGTATGCTTGCATTTAGATATGAGAGAATTGTTTAACAATAAATCTCCGGATAACTAACGTTTGGGTGGGTGGGTGGGAACTAAGTTTAATTTGTGGGCGAGTTACTTTTTTTACTGTGGCCTATCCACCCGCCCAAGTGTTAGTCATCAAAGGATATATTGTTTATCCCACCTCTTGTGTGCTTGGATTTAGATATGAGAGAATTGTTTAACAATAAATCTCCTGATAACTAACGCTTGGGTGAGGGGTGGGAACTAAGTTTAATTTGTAGCTCATCCACCAGCCCAAGTGTTAGTCATCAATGGATATAAAGTTTATCAGCTTCTTGTGTGCTTGCATTTAGATGTGAGAGAATTGTTTAACAATAAATCTTCTGATAAGTAACGCTTGGGTGGGTCGGTGGAAACTAAGTTTAATTTGTGGGCAAGTTTTTTTTTCTACTGTGACCCACACACTCGCCCAAGTCTTAATTATCAAAGGGTTTATTGTTTGTCCCACCTCTTGTGTGCTTGCATTTAGATATGAGAGAATTGTTTAACAATAAATCTTCTGATAACTAACGCTTGGGTGGGTGGGTGTGAACTAAGTTTAATTTGTGGGCGAGTTTGTTTTTCTTTTGTGGCTCATCCACCAGCCCAAGTGTTAGTCATCAATAAAGTTTGTCAGCCTCTTGTGTGCTTGCATTTAGATGTGAGAGAATTGTTTAACAATAAATATCCTGATAAGTAACGCTGATAAGTTGGATATAAGAAACTGACCATAAATAGGAATGGGATGAAAAATAAACAAAATATAAGAAAACAAGGAGCCAAAAAATAAAGAAACTCAAAATCTTGGAACAAACACCCAGATAACAAAAAATTAATAGAAAGGAAAATTAATACAAGCAGAAAATAATACAAAAAATATGAATATACGCAATATATAACAAAAATAGAAATAATAGGAATGGCAGAAACGAAAATAAAAGAAAAGGGACTAAGAAAAATACATAAAGGGTACTGGTTGTTCTGGTGATGAAAATAGAAAGAGTAAAAGAATGAGTATGTTTAATAATAACAACAAGTAGAATAAAAAACATTACGAAAGAAAGAGAGAATCGTGTTATTAGAAATGAAATTATATAAAAAAGAAACATGGACTATAATAACAGCATACGGAGTAAACAAAGACGCTATGGAAGAAAGGAAAGATGCATTGTTCAAAAACTGATTGGGTATATCAGTGTTTTATAATACTACATTTCGGGTTTATTTTCTACCCATTCTTTCATCTACAGGATTAGTTATTTCGTTCATTTTCTCTTTTCTCCTCTACTCCACCATATCTTCCATATTTGTATTGTCTTTTTTTTACTTGTTTCTTCTTTTACTAGTTATTTATTTCTAGCCTTTTTTTGACCATCATATCCGTAGGAGATGTTGCCACGAACACCTCTACGGCTTCCTGTGGAACCGTTCTGTAGGCCCTGCCGATTCTTAACAAACTTGCTCTTGTAGTTTCTCTTATTTCATTCTTGTTTTTTTTGTCATTATGGCTCCTTCGTATGTTTTTGCGGCGTAAAACAATTTGCATCTCGCTGCCATAGCTTCTTTTCCTGGATTTTTGGCATAATTTTCTCTCTATTTCTTTTGTTCCTCTGACCTCTTTCTTAACTTGTTTGTTCCATCCCTTTGCTTTGAATGTCACTCCGAGGTATTTAATTTTTTTACTTGGTCTTTACCTGTATTTTACTTGTTTTACTATTAGTCCTCTTAATCAATAGCCATGCCGCTTCCAAATCATATCTATTGCTAGCTTTAGTATTTTGTTAATACATCCATTTATAAGTTGTTATTGTCACGCCTTCCGGCAGCCTTATCCAAATTTGATGCTTTTGTTTATGATAAAAGCTACTCTTCCGTTGTGATATGCGTTGTGGGTCCTACTGCAAAATATTGAGAAAGTCTCCTCAGAGACGAATTTGAATTAAAAAAAACAAATAAGAGAATTGCAATTCTGTTTATACTCACAAAGGACAGTGAACCTGGAACAAGCCCAGACCAGGCCAACATACCTAAAACCGTGCTTACTATGGAACCGAGACACAACAATTGACAACCACAGGATACTCCTTGCTACCCAAACCAAATGCCGAAACATAACCTAACCTAACCTACCGAATGCGCTATTTTGTACTATATGCCAGAAAAAAAACTGGTTTTAGCCAACATTATTTCAGTACCTGATCAAAATACATTTCAAAAACAATTCAAATAGGACTTTATTATTATTATTATTATTAAAATGGGTTCATTTGCATATTACCATCAAGTCAACCATTGGAACTAAGCCGTATCCACATTATCTAACGAACCTTAGTCAAATGTTTGACAACGACTCTTAACATCAAACAAAAAACCAGCAATAAAGTCCAACCACCGTTGAGCCGAGTTAGTTAGTTTAAATTTTGGACATAAAAAGACTATTTATGCTAATACTATAGAGCCAAGAAGGAAAATGTTATCTATGATGCGACTATCTTCAATCTTCAGAAATGTCAACTGGATAACCAGCTTGAGAGTACCAAAAAACAATCTCATTTTCTGATTTTTTTTTCGAAACCTATTTCGTGAATCATCACAAAGAATATAGCTTATTCATTTTACAATCTTGACTGTCAACATGAGTTCCTTCAAAGAATTCAAAGGCTAATTAGAACATCAAGATGCAACACTGGCTTCAGCTGGTACCTGCCAAACTAATCTGACAACCTGTTTTAACTTGGTACCACATAAGGTATTGTTTACATTTTGCTTGTGAACATGGCAACTTTGACAGTGGAGACCAGTACTCTTCGCAGATGAGTCACGATTTTGTTTAACTCGTCGTGATGGTCGAGTACATCTATACCGATGTTCATATGAAAACCATTCTGCACAAACCATACAAGAAGTCGACACATATAGTGGCAGATCTGTGATGGTTTGGGGCGCAATTAATCTTGATGAAAGAACAGAGCTTGTAACAGTTTCAGGAAGAAAAAGCGGTACATCAATCTCGTTCTAAAAGGAGGATCATGTTATTCCAGCCGTTTATGGTATAGGCCTAAATTTTGAGTTTATGCACGATAACGCAAGACCCCATACTGCGGCCATCGCTATAAAATACCAGCACCACTGGATTTAAACCATGGATTAATAGCAATAAACTTGATTTGCTCAACTTACCATATCAATTTTATTGACCAACTCAACTCAACTGCTTAGATGAAATTTAATTTTAATGTATTTTAACACCAGTATTAGATGTGTTAATATTTTGACATAACCTCAATTTATTTGCTTTGAAGATAGGACATATTTTTTTGATTGATTGAATTGTTATTTTATTTAAATCTGATTTATAACATTCTTATGTCTCAATTTAATATTGAGCACTTACATCCAAAAGTTAATTGCATTTATATTTATAATAAAATCAAGTAACATAAATTTATATTGAAGATATATTCTTCCATATAGATCTCAAATAAATAATTCATTGAGATATATTTATTTATCAAAGTATTAACAAAACTCATCCATCCGGGATGAAACATCCCACACCGACCGCCAGCCAGATCTCACCCGCAAAGAGCAAAAAAGCAATACATACACAAACGGGAATGCGGATATCGATTCAGTTTCACGTACACTAAAACCTAACTCGCTTAAAAATCATATCCCCGCAATTACCGCTTTAAATTCAACGTCACTATAACGAAAGAAACATCTCAATCAAGCTTTCGTGTAATTACACGGTAATTTTGCGTCGTATCACCATCACCAGTGCAGATTGTTTTAAAATACTGCAGTCCCCACCTTTTCGTGTGTGTGAGTGTCTGGTGGATTTGACGCAGTTTTATCTGCCCAAGATTGCTCGCCGGTTTAAACACATTTTAGTTGTGAAAAGATCACTTTTCGCAGACCGATTGCATCGCTGGTTAAGAGGTGATTAAATTCAATCGGGTCGATCATCAGCATCCAGTTGATGAGTGGCATTCGCTGCGGACTGCTGTTTATTTATTGAATCCGGTCGGTGCTGCAGTTTCGAGATGTGCTGGCAGTGTCTCACTAATTATTCGCATTTAGATATCGAATGCATCTTCAATTTGAAAGGTCAGTTTTTAACTATTTGGAGTAGATTAGATTTTATTATTGAATGCACTGCGGCATACCGGCGTTCAACTATTGTTTACGTTGCGTATCTTTTAATTTTTATCTTATTTTATAATTATCTTTTAATTTAAAACTTCTAACCTATTTACTAATCTACAGTAAATATACAGCAAAGATTCTTTTTGTTTCAACTACATAATAAATTTTTATTATTTAATAATTATTTGATTAGACAAGAAGCTTTGTTTATTTAATAAGATTTTTTAATTACCAAAAAGTTATAAAACTCCATCCCAACATTTTATAACAACAAAGCTGCAATAACTAATAAGCTAATCAACACAAATTTTCAAAAAAAGCAAAATTTAAAAAAAAAAATACTTACTTAGACTTAGACTACATAATTGACATTTTGTCACTTTATATTTGAGAAATTTGTATTTAATATTTAGAAGATGTGTTTGACATTTGTAAAATAATTTTTAGATTTTCAAAAACATTTACACTTAGAACATAAATTTCGATACTAGAATTTTATTTACATGTATTTAATAGTTAGAAGATATTTTTGACATTTGTAAAGTTTTTTTACATTTTCAAAAACATTGTTTACGTTTGAAAATCATATTACACTTAAGTATTTATATTTATATTTTTGAGACTTAACCTTAACTTTATTATGTTTAGTCTCATATATCAAAGTTTTTGAGGTAATACTTTACGGCTACAATTTGTATTTTAAAAACATTAAATTAATTACAAATACATTACTTATAATAACGCTAAAAATTGATATTTTACAAATAATAAAAAAAGTTAACTAAACATTTTTCATATCTCTTAAACATTTTATGGCAGTTTGGGAACATTTTATGACGTTTATGTCAACTTTGGAAAATTTTATGACGTTTATGACAGCTTCGAAACATTTATTGGTTGTTCACAAACATTTTATAACATTCATGACATTTCACAAACATTTTACGATGTTTCTTACAGTTTACGGACCTTTTACGATGTTTATAGCATCTTACAAACATTTCATGACCGCTCGTGAACATTTTCTAACGTTTATGATATCACTTAAACATTTTATGACAGTTTGGAAATATTTTATGACGTTTATGACAGCTTCAAAACAATTAGATCGTTGTTCACAAACATTTTATAATGTTTATGACATTACACAAACATTTTATGATGTTTCTTACAATTTACGGACATTTTAGGATGTTTATAGCATCTTAAAAACTTTTTATGACCGCTCGAGGATATTTTATAACATTTATGACAGATCACGGACATTTTATGAGGTTTATGATATCTCTTATACATTTCATGACAGTTTGGGAACATTTTATGACAGCTGAGAAACATTTTATGACATTTCTGACAGTTCAGCAACAATTATTGACAATTGTTTTATGATGTTTATTACAGCTCACGATCATTTTATAACGATTATAATATCTTAGAAACATTTTATGACGTTTATAAGAAATCACGGACATTTTAGGATGATTATGATAAAAATTAAAAAATTTATGACAGTTTGGAAACATTTTATGACGTTTATTATAGCTCACGGACAATTTATGACGTTTATAACATCTTACAAACATTTTATGACTGTTCAGGAATATTTTATGACGTTTATGACAAATCGCGGACAGTTTATGACGTTTTTGATGTCTTTTAAACATTTTATGACAGTTTTGGAACATTGTATGACGTTTATGACAATTTTGAACACATTTTATGATGTTTATTACAGCTCACGGATATTTGATGTCGTTTCTTACTTCTTACAAATTTTTTGTGTCCGTTCAGAAACATTTTTTGACGTTTCAGACACATCACGAACATTTTATAACGTATATCATAAACGTCATAAAATATCTAAAACATTTTATGGCAGTTTGAGAACATTTTATGACGATTATGACAATTTTTTAATATTTTATGAGATTTGTGACAGCTCCAAGACGGTTTCAGCTTTGAATCAATTATTGGCTCTTCACAAACACTTTATTACTTTATGAAGTTTATAACATTTTACAAAAAAATTATAGCCGTTCGGGAACATTTTATGACGTTTATGACAGATCATGAGCATTTTATGTCGTTTATAATATCTCTTAAACATTTTATGACACTTTTGGAACATTTTATGACGTTTATGACAAATCACAGACATTTTATCACGCTTATAACATTTTACAAACATTTTATGACCGCTTGTGAACATATTATGACAGTTATGACAGTTTTTGAACATTTATTCACATTTTATGGCCGTTTGGGAACAATTTATGACGTTTATGACAGATCATGAGCATTTTATGTCGTTTATAATATCTCTTAAACATTTTATGACATTTTTGGAACATTTTATGACGTTTATGACAAATCACAGACATTTTATCACGCTTATAACATTTTACAAACATTTTATGACCGCTTGTGAACATATTATGACAGTTATGACAGTTTTTGAACATTTATTCACATTTTATGGCCGTTTGGGAACAATTTATGACGTTTATGATAGATCATGAGCATTTTATGTCGTTTATAATATCTCTTAAACATTTTATGACACTTTTGGAACATTTTATGACGTTTATGACAAATCACAGACATTTTATCACGCTTATAACATTTTACAAACATTTTATGACCGCTTGTGAACATATTATGACAGTTATGACAGTTTTTGAACATTTATTCACATTTTATGGCCGTTTGGGAACAATTTATGACGTTTATGACAGATCACGGGCATTCTATGACGATTTTGATATCTCTTAAAGATTTTATAACAATTTGGGAACATTTTGTGACGTTTATGACAGCTTTGAAACAATTATTTATTGTTCACAAACATTTTATAACGTTCATGACAATTTACAAACATTTTATGACGTTTCTTACAGTTTACGGACATTTTTTAACGTATATAACATTTTACAAATATTTTATGACCGCTCAAAAACATTTTATGGTTTTATGACGTTTATGATATCTCTTAAACATTTTATAACAGTTTGGAAACATTTTATGACGTTTATGACCGCTCGGGAACATTTTATAACATTTATGAGAGATCACGGGCATTTTATAAGGTTTATGATATTTTTTAAACATTTTATGACGTTTATAACAGCCGAGGAACATTTTATGACATTTATGACAGCTCAGAAACAATTATTGACTATTCACAAACATTTTATGACGTTTATGATATTTCATAAACATTTTATAACAGTTTAGGAACATTTTATGATGTTTATGATAAATCACAGACATTTTTTCACGTTTACAATATCTTACAAACATTTTATGGCCGCTTGGGAATATTTTATGACTGTTATGACAGTTTTTGAACATTTACTGACATTTAATGGCCATCTGGGAACAATTTATGACGTTTATGATATCTCTTTAAGATTTTATAGAAATTTGGGAACATTTTGTGACGTTTATGACAGCTTTGAAACAATTATTTATTGTCCACAAACATTTTATGACGTTCGTGACATTTTACAAACATTTTATGACGTTTCTTACAGTTTACGGACAAAAAATGTCCGTATATAACATTTTACAAACATTTTATGACCGCTTAAAACATTTTATGATTTTATGACGGATCACAGACATTTGATGACGTTTATGATATCTCTTTAACATTTTATAACAGTTGGGGTACATTTTATGACGTTTATGACAGCTTAGGAACAGTTTATGACGTTTATGACAGCTTCACAAACATTCTATGATGTTTCTTACAGTTTACAGACTTTTACGATGTTTATAGTTTATAGCATATTATAAACATTTTATGACCGCTCGGGAACACTTTATAACGTTTATAACAGATCACAGACATTTTATTACATTTATGGTATTTTTTAAACATTTTATAACAGTTTGTGAACATATTATGACGTTTATGACAGCTTTGGAACATTTTATGACATTTGTGAGAGATCAGACACAATTATTGCCAGCTTACATAATTCGATAACGATCATGACAGTTCAAAAATGTTTTATAGCATTTATGACAATTATTGACTGCTCACAAACATTTTATAACGTTCATGACAGTTCACAAACATTTCATTGCGTTTATGATAGTTTATAAACAATTATTGACAGTTCACAAACAATTGATAACGTTTCTGACGGACATTTTATGATGTTTATTACATTTCACAAACATTTTTTGACAGTTCGGGAACATTTTATGACGCTTACGACAGCTTTGAACCGCTCCGGAACACTTTAAGACGTTTATGAGAGTTTACGGACATTTTATGACGTTTATGATATCATTTAAACATTTTATGACAGTTCGGGAACATTTTATGATGCTTATGACAGCTTTAAACATTTTATTACTGCTCGGAAACAATTAATGACTTATCAAAAATTTTATGACGTTTATAACGAATATATTATAACGTTAACGACAGATCACAGACATTTCATAACGTTTATGATATTTCTTAAACATTTTATAACAGTTTAGAAACATTTTTTGACGTTTATGACACTTTGGAACATTTTATGACAGCTCAGAAACAATTATTGACTGTTTACATAATTTTAGAACGATCATGACAGTTCAACTACATATTATGGCGTTTATGATAGTTCAGAAACAGTTATTGACAGTTTACAAATATATTATAACTTTTCTGATAACTCACAGACATTTTATGACGTTTATAACATCTTAAAATTTTATGACCGCTTCGGAACATTTTATGACGTTTATGATATCTTCTAAACATTTTATGACAGTTTGGGAACATTTTATGACGTTTATAACAGCTTTGAAACATTTTTGACAGCTCAGAATTAATGACATATCAAACATTTTATGACGTTTATAACAATTCACAAATACATTATAACTTTTATGACAGATTTGTAAGATTTATAAGTTTATAACAAGACCCAAACATTTTATGACGTTTATGACAGCTCACAAATAAGTTTTGACGTTTATGACCAGATTGTAAGTTGTTAAAAACTTGTTGTTTGTAGCCATATACAGGGACACTGCTGGCTTTAGCCTTTTGTTTGCCCGTAATGGTGGGATTGAATTAATGTTGTAAATTCTAAACTAATCATTGGATTTTAATGTAATTGTAACCAACCAGACCAATAATATTGCAACTAATTTGATACGTTGAGTTTTGAGTAAACGGAATCTAGCCCAGTTCACTAATACAATTTGGCAACAATGTATTTTATTAGCATTACTACTAATTGTTTAAACTGCAACTAATTTGATACGGTGAGTTTTGATCAAATTAAATCTAACTTATATCAAACATGAATTCATGAGTGAAATTATGTAATAAGTTTTGTATTATCTATACAATTTGGCAACAATGCACGCCAATGTTATTACTACCAAAAGTTTAAACTGTATTAGCAATTGAATGATTTGTAAAAATCCATCCATCCATTTTGCATAAACTCAAATTATCTTTATCAAATCTGTTAGAAGATGAAAAACTAAGTGTATTGATTGCGGGATAGTAGTTTTAATTGCAATTTCCGCTCTTCCACTCAATTATTGGGTGGGTGGGCGGGGTACTAATTTTATTGATCGCATGAAAGTAGTTTCTACTGGAGTTCCCGCCCACCCATTCAATTGTTGGTGATTCAATGTCTTAATTGCAAACACTTGGGTGGGTGGCCGGGGACACTCACTTTATTGATTGCGGGCAGTAGTTTTTACTAGAGTTCCCGCCGACCTACCCAATTATTGCTGATTCAATTTTTTTATTACAAAATATTGTGTAGATAGGCGGGACATTCAGTTCTTTGACTGCGGGACAGTAGTTTTAATTGGAGTTACAGCCTACCTACCCGACCAAATGTTTGTTATTCAACTTCTTGATTGCAAACACTTGGGTGGGTGGGCGGGGCACTCACATTATTGATTGCGGGCAGTGAGTTTTACTGTAGTGTTCGTCCACCCACAAAATTGATCAAATTTTTTGATCACAAAGTATTGGGTGGGCGGGCGGAACATTCTGTTTATTATTGCGGAACAGTAGTTTCAACTAGAGTTCCCGCCCACTCACCCGAGTGTTTGTGATTCACCTTTTTGATCACAAACAGTAATTGTAATACAAAAATTAATGTTTTTAATCAAATAGTTTAATTTGATCATTTTTTTATTTATTTTAAAATCTTTAAATAATCGATTTGCAAACGACTATATAAAACTGTTAAAGAGTAATTTTTAAAATAGAATCAAAAGACTGTTAATTGGCACTGGACAGGTCATTTTTTATTAGATGCTTTAAACCGGAAATATATAAATAGGAACCTAAAGACTTTTGAAATAACACAGCTGATTCAGCCGGTTTCTGTATAAATATTACAATGCTCAATGAAAATCTAATGAATGAAAATTAATTTGATTTTATTACATAAATTAAAATCATTATTGATTTTTATCTTTTGTACAATTACTACACAAAGGAAATATCAGCCCATTAAAACTGCGGCCGTCAATTAAGCCGAATTATAACTTTTCCATATAATCCCGAACTAATAAAACAAAGTAAGATAAAAAACCATTGGGACTATTCGCTTCCCACAATTCAAACCCTCATTAAACCGCACACAGAGAAAAGTTTTTTTCTTTCTAAAACAGAGCGAAGTCGCATAATGGAACGGGGCTCGGTAGTTTATTAAAAGGAATAGATATAATTAAACTAGCGTCTGCATCTAAAATTATTGCGAAAGTGCGAGGACGTGTTTAATTAATTCCAGCGCGACCGCGCGTCGCGTCTGCTTTATTTATTTATTTATTAATGCGTGTGGATTAGAAGTTATGGTTGGTGTGAATGCCTCTCGCGTGGATTAAATTAAATGCGATCCGTGGAAATAATCCGTTGCTGGATTTTTGGGGGTAAATGTGTGTGCTGTGAATTAATTTGATGGCTCGGTTTTGGTTTGGGTGGGGGACAGGAGCTGTTTGCTTTATGATTTCTGTGTGCTTAAAATTTTTGGTTTATTTGTTTTGTGTGCGAACAGACGTCTGTTTAAAAACATTCAGTGTAAATAATGTATTTGTGACTTTTGTAGGCGATGTTTGCCATAAATTTACATATTTGTATATACACAGGGTGTTACTTACTGTAAATACTTCAATGTTTGGAAAAATAATCAATTAATTAACCCATTGTGGGCATATTTATTATGATTGGATTAGTTTGTAATTTATTTATTATTATCACAAACCGAATACAAGGATTTTTTTGGTTTATATAAAAATAGATTGTAATTACTTATTTGTTTCAAAATAACTAATTTATATTTGAGCCCAAAACTAAATCATTTAAAAAAAAGTTTTTAAAGATACGAGTTTTACTAAATTTAAACATTTAAAGAATTTGTTTATGAAGACAACTGTGGGTCAGTAACAAGTGCACGGTATTGGAATCAAATTCTTGTTGTCTTATTTGGCGCTTTGCCACTATGCACAATAATGCCATTATTATCTTAATGATGCTTACATGGCAACTTTGTGATTCAAAATTATGATTTGAATTCTATTGAATATAATTATGACGTATTTAGAAAAAATTAAGGTTGTGCTAGTTACAGTCCTTGAAGTATGGGCCGTTGCTCAATCCTGTTGAAACCATATTCATAAAAATATTTTTCTCAAAAAACTAAGAGCCAATAATCCCAACTGCAGAGATAGGCTTCTGATGAAGTTCTTGGGTTTGTTGACAGCCCAGTAAGTTAAAATGAGTCTCATCACTGAAATCAAGAAGTGCTTCACAGGCATTTTTTCAAGCATTAAAGTTATTGTACAATAGCCAATTTGTACGTACGGATGGAAATGAAGTTCATCGTGCAATTTGCACGGGATTGCAAACTGAATTTTTTTTCTGCACAAAACTAGATTTCTTGAATTATTGATCGTCATCATGCTGTCGAATTGCACACCTATCCGCCCAAGTGTTTGTTATTAAAATATATTACAATTTTAGTTGAAACTATTCATGCTCTGGAGTTACCAGCCTGAGTGTTTGTAAACTAATCTTTTGCTAACAATCACTTGGGCGGGTGGGTGGGCAACTCACCCGCTCAAGTGTTTGTTATCAAAATATATATTTACAAACACTCAGGCGGGTGGAAGTACAATTTTAATTGAAACTACTGGTCATCATGCTCTGGAGTTACCAGCCCGAGTGTTTGTAAACTAATCGTTTGTTAACAAATACTCGGGCAGGTGGGCAACTCCAGTTGAAACTATTAACCCTCATCATTTTCTGGAGTTGCCCACCAACCCGCCCAAGTGTTTCTTATCAAAATATTTATTTACAAACACTCAGGCTGGTGGAAGTACAACTTTAGTTGAAACTATTGATCATCATGCTCTGGAGTTACCCGCCCGGGTGTTTGTAAACTAATCTTTTGTTAAGAAACACTCGGGCGGGTGGGCAGGCAACTCCAGTTGAACAATTGACCGTTATCATTCGTTGGAGTTGCACGCCCACCTGCCCAAGTGTTTGTTATCAAAATATATATTTACAAACACTTAGGCGGGTGGAAGTACAATTTTAGTTGAAACTACTGATTATCATGCTCTGGAGTTACCCGCCCGAGTGTTTGTAAACTAATCTTTTTTTATAACAAACACTTGGGCGGGTTTGTGGGCAACTCTAGAGCATGATGACGGTTAATTGTTTTAACTGCAGTCCTGCCAAGAACTGCGTCATAAAATACCCTACTTTCTCATGTTTCCTAGTGACCCATGGTATGACTTCCTTGGTTAAAGTCCTGGTCCAAGCGGCTGTAGTGGCATTCAGGTAGCAAAAGATTCCTGCTTGGCTTTGGCTTTTTCTTCCTTTTTCTTTGTTCCTAGAGCATAGGACCTTTTTCTAGCGAGCAGATAAATCGGAATTAGTCTTGCCACCACCTGTGTTGAAGCGGTTCAGTCACCTCTTCTTTTTTGTGGTCTTTCCATTAACGCTCTAAAGTTTTTGTTGCCCAATCAAGTTGACCACCGAGCACAACGTTTTTCTTTTATCGGGACCTGCATTTTTTGTGTTGGGCATTAAACGGCTTAGCCCGTTTATCACCCCCATCTTATACCAAGGTCTAATGGTTCTTTGGCTGTCGATGTTTACGACTTTCACTCTTACATTAATGTTCTTTAGGGTATATTCGTCTGTTAGAATTAGAACTTTATTTAATTATTTTCCAATGTTAGGTCTTTCCTGTCATGCCATTTCCCAATCCTTCTAAGCGCCTATTTCGCTAGCATAAAAAAGTACCACCTGCAAATCATCAACATATGCAATAACCACCAATACCTTTCCCCATATTAAGCTTCAGTACACCGTCACAGTAAATGTTCTATAAAGTCGGGCATAGAATCGATCCCTGTGTGCGGTGTGCACGTCATTGACATAATCTCTGCTGTATTAATAATACAGATTAAATGACAGTTGTCACTAATGCGTCAGAGGTAGGTACAATAACAAATTTCTTGATAACTAACACTTGGGCGGGTGGGCGGGAACACAGTATATTGATATTAGTGTTGTGAAAACGTAGTTTCAAGTTTCGCACGGTTATGAATGCGAGGTGATCAGAGCGTGCGGGCTCGCGGTCGGTAACCTAGTGAGAATAAAACAACGAATAATGACATGTATGTTTATGTAATAGTGTAAGTGTCAGTCTGTAAACAAGCTGTAACGTGAACACACGAACTTATAAACCTAACTGAATAAATTCTATTTGATATTTGTTTTGTTGGCTGTGTATTATCAACAGGTTATGGGCCCAGCACGCTTCCACTGCGCCACAAAACTGTGAAACGAAAGTGAAAAACACGTGTTGTCGGACATCTTGGACAGTAAAGTAGTTATCGTTTATTTTTGTATTTCGTGAGTGTTTCGGGAATAAAATCAACATGTCGGATAAAACAGACATGCCACAATTTGAAAAGCTGAAGGGCTCAAATTGGCCGTTGTGGAAACAATGCATGCTGCAATATTTCAAGGTGAATGCTTTGCTGAAATATGCACAGGGTAATGTTTTACGGCCGGAGAGAAATGGCAGCAATGAAGCACAGATCGAAGCATGGGAAAAATGCGATGGAAGGGCTACTTTGGCAATACTGTCGGCGATCGATAACAATCAGCAAACATTCGTGGCAGCTTGCGAGACCGCAGGTGAAATGTGGAAAAAGCTACTATCGGTGTACGAACGTTCCGATGGAAGTAGCAAAATGGAGGCAAATCGCGAATACCACGCTTATCGTTACATGGGCGGGTCAATGGCTATACACATTGCTCAAATCGAATTGTTGGTTGCAAAATGCAAACGCAGCGGTGACATTAAGTCACCTGAGGACATCATGGTGAAGCTAATGGATAATTTACCAAGAGAATTCTCCACAGTGCATGTGGCATTCCATCTGGCTAGTGACGATAAAAGGACGCCAGATGAACTAAAGAAAATCATACTTGCCGAAGAGGCTCGTGTGAATCCAGAAATGACGGCCGAAGCAATGTTCGTCAAAAAGTCAACAAGGTCCGTGTCGCAAAAACCAAGGAACGCCTCATCAAAGAAAAGGGCAAAATGCTATGGGTGCGGGGAACATGGACACTTCAGACGAGATTGTCCGAAGCGGAGCAAACAACAAGACAGCGGCAGCACCAGCACCAGCACCAACATGGGGAACATATGCTTCAGCGCGGCGGAGGCAGCGATGGTCAGTGAACGCGATGACAAAGTGTTGTGTGACAGTGGGGCAAGTTGCCACATGTTTAATGAAAAGAAGTGGTTTGTTGATCTGAATGAAGACAGTGAAAAACTAAAATTGGCGGGCAAATACGAACTAGAAGCAGCTGGTCGGGGTTTGGTAACCGCATTGGCAAAAGTTGGAAATAGATGGAAGCAGGTCGACTTCAAAAATGCTATGTACATTCCAACTTTGCGGAAAAATCTGATCAGCACTGGATTATGCCAAAAAGTAGGCGCTAAAATATTAATGGCTGGTGAGGGGGTCAAATTCAACCTAAATGGACAAACCCATCTTGAAGGCATACTCATGACAAGCAACTTGTACGAGATGCAACTAAAGCCGTTGGAATATGAAGCGGCAAATTCGGTAGAAGAAGAACTCATGAGATGGCATTGGAAACTCGGCCATCCGGGTTTGGACCGAATGCGTCAAATGGCTGATACTGGTCAAATTAATATTAGAATTAATGCTAATGCCAAACTGTTTTGTGAAGCGTGTGTATTCGCGAAATCAACAAAGAAATCATTCAAAACCACACAACCACGAAACTATGCAGCAGGTGAATTTCTGCATTCAGACGTAAATGGACCGATGACACACAAAAGCCATGGAGGAAATCGATACTTCGTTAATTTTGTGTGTGACACCACCAATATGACCTTCGTGCACTTCATAAAGAACAAAGATGAAGTGTACGAAAAATTCAAACTAGTGGTAAATCTGATCGAGACTCAAACCGGAAATAAGGTCAAGGTATTGAGAAGCGACAATGGCGGTGAGTACGTCAATCACCGGATGAAGACGTTCATGGCGGATCGAGGCATCAATCATCAAACTACAGCTCCCTACACTCCAGAACAAAACGGGATATCCGAGCGTAAGAATCGTACGATAGTCGAATCAGCAAAAGCAATGCTGTTTGCAGGGGACTTGGAGGAAGGACTGTGGGCTGAGGCTGTATTGACAGCAACGTATCTGGCCAACAGAACTCCATCGAAACGATCCGGAAAGAAATCTGCGTACGAGTTATGGTTTGGCCGGGCACCGCAGAGTGCTCATTTACGTACATTTGGATCAGTTGCATATGAACATATTCCAAAGGAGTTGCGAAAGAAATGGCAAAAGAAAGCGAATAAGCGAATAATGGTTGGGTACGATTCGAACGGTCCGAACTATCGATTGTTAGATCCAATAACAAGAAAGATCTCCATAAGCATGTTACTTTCAATGAAGTGACTGCAACAAAAGAAACTGATAATCATTGGCCAGCAATCGATTTGAATGATTCGGACGTGGTGAACGAAGAAATTCCGCTAGAAAGAAACGAACCTGATGAACAACCAGAAAGAAACGAACCTGATGAACAACCAGAAAGAAACGAACCTGATGAACAACCAGAAAGAAATGAACCTGAAGAAGAAGAAAAACGGTACGAGCTGCGCACCAGAGGCGAAATAAGAAGACCTGCCAGATACGAAGCTAATTCAGTCCAGGCCGACGAACCGACGTCACTCTCTGAAGCCTACAACGGATCTGAGTCAACAAACTGGCGGGGTGCTGTCACGGAAGAAATGAACTCTCAAGAGAAAAATAAAACATGGATTGAAGTTGATCAAGTGCCAACGGGTGCTAAAGTGGTGGACTCGAAATTTGTGCTTAAAAAGAAAATGAACTGTGACGGAAAAATCGAGCGGTTTAAAGCGCGCCTGGTGGCTCGCGGTTTCTCACAACGTAAAGGGATTGATTATCACGAAACATTTGCACCGGTAGTAAGGTATGAAACAGTCAGAATGATGTTAGCATTAACAGCTAGGGAAGACTGGGAACTTGCTCAGTTTGACATTAAGACTGCATTTCTATACGGCGAGCTGGAGGAAGAAATTTATATGCGTCTTCCTGAAGAAGTCGCACACAAGCTCGGCCGTATAGTACTACTCAAGAAATCATTGTATGGTCTGAAACAATCCCCACGTCAATGGAACAAATGTTTTGTCACGTTTCTGAAGCAGTACAACTTTATTGAAAGCAAAGCAGACCCGTGCATGTACACAGGAAACGTGGATGGCCACATGATCGTGTTGTTGCTCTATGTTGATGACGGGCTGTTTCTGTCACCCAGCGGAGCTGCGATTGAGATCGTCATGAAAAATCTGAAAGACAGTTTCGAAGTTGTGGTCGGAGCTGGGAAGGTATTTGTGGGTTTGCAAATATATAGAAACCGCGCAAAGAAACAACTAATACTTACTCAAACCAATTACCTAAGGCGAGTGGTTGAAAAATTTAAAATGGAGGACGCGAAGTCAGTATCGGTTCCGGCAGATCCACACACAAAGCTGTGCACCATCGGTGAAGCCGTTGGTCACACGGTACCCTACCGTGAAGCGGTTGGATCACTGATGTTTGCGGCATGCGTGACTCGTCCTGACATTATGTACGCAGTAGCTGTCGTCAGTCGTTATGCTGAGAAACCACTGCAAGAACATTGGATGGCGGTCAAAAAGATCATACGATACATCAAAGACACGTCTAGTTACGGGATCATGTACGGCGGCAATGAAACATCTGAAACGATGAAGGCATATTCGGATAGCGATTACGCAGGCGATCCTGATACACGAAAATCCACCAGCGGCTATGTGCTTATCTTTAACGGTGGACCAGTGGCGTGGACATCGCAACGACAACGAATTGTGGCCCTCTCGACAACCGAAGCCGAATACATTGCAGCTAGTGACTGCACCAGAGAAATCATATGGATTCGACGTATTCTGGCTGCAGTGGGGTTCGACGAGCCGGTTGCAACAAGGCTCCATGTGGACAACCAGAGCGCTATCAAGCTCATAAAGAATCCCGAGTTCCACAAGCGCACCAAACACATCGAAGTGCGCTTCCATTTCATCAGAGAAAAATATGAAGATGGACACCTAGACATCATCTACGTACCATCAAATCAGCAGCTAGCTGATATACTCACAAAGGCACTACCAAAGGAAAGCTTTCATGAACTCCGAGACGGACTGCAAATCATCGACACATCCGTGAAACATGGAACTGGTGAGAGTGTTGTGAAAACGTAGTTTCAAGTTTCGCACGGTTATGAATGCGAGGTGATCAGAGCGTGCGGGCTCGCGGTCGGTAACCTAGTGAGAATAAAACAATGAACAATGACATTTTATGTTTATGTAGTAGTGTAAGAGTTAGTCTGTAAACAAGCTGTAACGTGAACACACGAATTTATAAACCTAACTGAATAAATTCTATTTGATACTTGTTTTGTTGGCTGTGAATTATCAACAATTAGGTCATTGATTTGATACAGTATTCCCGCCCATTTGCCCAAGTGTTTGTTATCAAGAAATTAGCTTATTTTCACACTAGTTGCGTTTCTGCTGTTTTTAATAATACAGATTGAATAACAGTTGTCATTAATACGTCAGAAGTGGGTACAATAACAAATTTCTTGATAACTTACATTTGGGCTGGCGGGCGAGAACGCAGATTATAAATATTGAGTCGGTGGTTAGATACATTACATTACATTACATCACACTAGTTGCGTTTCTGCTATTTTTAATAATACAGATTAAATGACAGTTGTCACTAATACTTCAGAAATGGGTACATTAACAAACTTCTTAATAACTAACACTTGAATGGATGGGCGGGAACATAGTTTATAAATATTGAGCCGATGGTTTGATACTGTGTTTCCGCCCACCCGCCCAAGTGTTTGTTATCAAGAAATTTGCTTATTTTCACACTAGTTGCGTTTCTGCTGTTTTTAACAATACAGGTTGAATGACAGTTGTCACTAATAAGTCAGAAGTGGGTACAATAACAAATTTCTTAATAACTAACACTTGGGTGGGTGGGCGGAAACACAGTTTATAAAAATTGAGCCGGTGGTTAGATATAGTGTTCTTGTCCTCCCGCCCAAGTGTTTGTTATCAAGAAATTTGCTTATTCCTACACTAGTTTGCGTTTTTGCTGATTTTAATAATACAGATTGACTGACAATTGTTACTAATAAGAGTTAAGTACAATCACAATATTCTTGATATATAACACTTGGCGGGTGGGCGGGAACTCAGTTTATAAATATTTTTTCAATCCAAACTATTGACTTGTTATCATGCTAGGGAGTGAATTGAGACATTGAAATTAAAGGTATACAACGTTCTATTTTTATATTACAACTTCTTATAGCTGAATGTTAATAATATGAATAAGATTTAAAATCTTGTAACTGTAACAGCGGTTGTAATTTTTCTCATGTGATTTGCTTTTTAATCTGTCAACAGATAACAACCAATCTGTTATCGGAATTATGGCTGTAAAATAACATCAGTCGTTAATGATGAAGTGCACCGGTTACTATCATGCAATCTATCATTAATCAATGTTTGAAATACCCATTACAAAGGTTCTGATTTATTAAACCCGTAAAGCGATTAAAATTACAATCCAGTAGTTTAGTGATTAATAATCAATCATTTTTACAACTGTATTGGGAAAGATGATTGTTATAGTTTGTTTTGTAATGTTTTAATTATTATTTACATAAACAATATTGTTATTAAAGTTAATCCCGACGAGTTTGCCATAAGGAGCTACCACGATTTGGTGCAGGAAAATACTACGTTTTTAGTTTTATTTTTTGAAATTCTGTTTTATAATTAAAAAAATATTATTATTTTACATTGAACTTATGAATACTTATTTACTAAATAATCAAATGAACGACTGTATACATACAAGGCACATTGACGAGGCCGCCTTGGTCGCTAAAATATTTCATAATAAATCATTGTTCAACGTAAGCTAAAAAAGCTTAAAACTAAAAGTAAGCGCTTTACGGTTAGGTTTTTAATTAAAAAATTGCAATAGTTTTAAATGTACAAACAAATATGACTAAAATTGTATTAATAGATTCAGAAATGTAGTTCTGCATGTTAATTTCTACATAACAACGTTACTATCGTTTTGTTTATTACATTACCATTTTAATTCACGATCACTCAAGTGATTATTACAATGAATCTCGACGTAGAATTTTTGCAGGTTCGTGTTCCTATGAAGGCCGAAACTTTTGAGTTGATTATGGAATCTACTAATACAGGATACATCAGTCTAATACATGATGTAACTACATTTATTTTTGATATGAAAGTGTGGGTGAACCAAATATTAGGCATCGCTACCGGTATGTATAGCGTTTCGTCTCATTCACTAACCGGTTATGAGGGTAGATAGAATAGTTTCTGGAATCGCCATTATATATAAACATCAATCATTCTAAATAATAAAATAGTTTAATAGTAATTGTAATATTTGCTTTTCTAATATTTACTCACGCTAATGGGAATATTTTCAACAAACAAAGTAATATTATTTGGTTCAATTTGGCCTAGTCATATCTATTTACTTAGATTAGTTTTGCTTAATAAGTACTAATTATATTGAGGTAGATTGGTTCCAAATTTGATCAATTTCTACTCTAAACAAGTTGGTTGAGGTTATGCCAAATTGAGCGTATAGATTTTTATCAAATTTATACAATTGGGGCAGATGTTAATAAAGTGCATTGGTAGCAATTTTTATCAATTTCCAATGAATAGTTTACAAGTTATCATTAATTCTATTTGCTTTACAGAATTAAAGTCAAACTATTTAAGATTAAATTGTTGTGTCAAATTGAGCATATGGAATTTGAACAAATTTGCACAATTGGGACTGATGTTAATAAAGTGCATTGGTACCAATTTTTATTAATTTCCAATGAATAGTTTAGAAGTTACCATTAATTCTATTTACTCTACATAATTTGAATCAAACTATTTAAGATTAAATTGGTTTAGGTTATGTCAAATTGAACGTATGGGTTTTGATCGAATTTACACAATTGGGACTGATGTTAATAATGAGCATTGATAATAATTTGTATCAATTTCCAATGAATAGTTTAGAAGCTATTGCCAATTTTATTTACTCGACAGAGTTTGAGTTAAACTATTTAAGATTAAATTGATTGAAGTTATGTCAAATTGAGCGTATTAATTTTGATCAAATTTACACAATTGGGGCCGATGTTACTAAAGTGCATTGGTACCAACTTTTATCAAATTTTAATGAATAGTTTAGAAGTTGTTGTCAATATTATTTACTCCACAGAATTTGTGTCAAACTATTTAAGATTAAATTGGTTGAGGTTATGTCAAATTGAGCGTATGGATTTGGATAAAATTTACACAATTGGGACTGGTTTTAATGAAACACATTATTATGATTTCTTATAAATAAAAAAATATCATTTTATTCAGTTGATTAGCGTGTTATCATTATTGTAATTAATCATGATTGAAAATTGATTGAAAATACATGTTTCACACATATAAAAAAATATCTGCATGAAAAGCACCAACATTTTATGACCCTGCATGTTCTCAGATCCCTTTCTTACATTATTTTCTTTATTATTATTATTATTACGTTCCTTTCGTCCGCAATAATACAACAAAACTTTCCGCAACGCATTGTGCGAAAAAAGAAAAGTATATATACTTCCGTCGTAAAAATACCCACAATAAAACTCGCCAAACAATAAAAGAAAGAATAATAGCAAAACGTAATTAATCTCCTTGAATTTGTTTAGTGTAATAAAGTTCAATAAAAAAATACCTTTACATATTTGTTAACTTTTGTTACTCTCAGTCGGCGCGTACTGTATTCGATATCCGATACCTGTTCAATTCACTGTTGACGACAGTTTGTGAGACATAAGGTAATTAGCTGCTTAGACAGTTAGTAATTGAATACATCATACAGCGCAAACTCAATCAGAAAATGTATTTCAACGTATTCAATAAAGCGAAGCGCAAGAAAATGCTCATCCGGATAGAAGTAACACCGGCAGGTGAGAAGTATTAAAATATAATTTAATTCAATTGTGAGCTCTGTCATGAATTTATTATTGATGGTGTATTGAACATTTTAAATACGTACTTTATAATATAATGGTGCATCTTGATGCATTTTATATTATTCAATATACTTGAATTGGTGATTTCTTTTCCAAGCTATTGTGAGTTTGTTGAAAGGAAATTCGCCTTTCGTGAACGTTTATGCAAATATATGGTGATTATAATTGTGTTAATGTATAATGGTATGGAATTGTTTATTTTTTAAATAATGTATGGGATTTATTTCAATTACGTTTAATCATGCGTTGTAAACTTAAACGAGTGCGTGGTCGGTACTAATAAAAAAGTTAGGCATGCTATTACTGGATGTGTTAAGTATATTTCTGCATTTTATTATTACTCTATTAATAAGTGATGTTGTTCTAAACAATTACATATTTGCTTTGTCAATCGATTCTTTCAACCTTTTATTAAATTGCTAACCATGAAATTTGTACAGTTTTTTGCTTTTTACTCAAAAGATAGTACTAAACTCAAGTAAACCTTTATGACCACGTAAATCTCTATTAAATTACACATCTCTTGGCACTAAACTATATATTTCTTTTTGCAATTTTTTAAAATTGTTGAACTTTCTTATCACCGATTCGATTTTAACGAGACACGCATCATTTGCGACGAATACTTTAACATGTTTGTTAAAAATAAATCTATTATGTCAAAAGTTATCAAAAATTAAAATCAAAAATACTTAATCCTTATTATAATTTCTTAATATGTCTAAAATTGCCATATCTTACATAGCAGCTGTCAAAATATAACCAATAAAAGATGATCAACTGTCAAAAATACTTAATGTGAATTTTGCACTTTTCAACAGTTTAGACCGGATTTTGAATCTTTCTGACAATATTTTCATTTTTTGATTTTCTATAATAGAATTTTGCACTTTTTAACAGTTAATGACTTTATTTTGGTGCTTTTTGACAATATTTTCATACTTTTAGAACGGATTTCACTATTTTTGAATTTGAATTTTGCACTTTTTAACAGTTTATGACCGGATTTTGGTGCTTTCTAAAAATATTTTGATGTTTTAATGCCAGAATATAATTAAAAGACACGACAGTTTAGAAGCCAGATTAACAGTTTAGCAGATTAGACACGTTGGTGACCAGATTTTCATTTTTGAAGACTTTATTTACACTAGCTTTATAATTTAGAAGTCACATTAACAATTTGGCGGTTAAATTTATTATTTTGAAGGCCGGATTTACACTTTTAAAATCCGAATTTATAAGTAAAAGACCGGATTATTAGTTTGACAGTAAAATTTAACACTTTGAAGACCAGATTAAACTTTTAAAGGCCGGATTTACACTTTTAAAAACCGGATTTACAGTTTCAAAGGCTGGATTTATAATTTAGATGCCGGATTAATGGTTTGGCAATAAACTACATACATTTGTGGCCGGATTTTAACTTTCAAAAGCCTCAATTACACTTTTAAAAGCTGGATTTACAATTTGAAAGCCAAATTTACAGTTTAGTACTAAAGTACTTTGGATTTATAATTTAAAAACTAAATTAACGTTTGACAATAAAATTTAATACTTTAAATGCTAAATTACTTTTAACGGCCAGTTTTATAGGCCAGATTAACAATATCACAGTAAATTTAAATACGTTGGTGGATGGATTTACATTATTAAAAGTCAACTTGTGATTTTAAAGATTGAATTTAAAATTTGAACACCGGATTAACAATTTTGCAGTAAAATTTAACACTATAAACGGCCAAATTCAGACATTTGAAGGCCGGATTAACAGTCTGGTAACAAAAATACAACTGTAACCAAATTTTGAATTTAAATGCCGGATTTATACTTTTAACAACGCACAGATGGGCGCCGCAGACAAACCGTCGATTTTTTGGGATATATAAGCGTCGAAAAGGAATGGCCCATTCCGAAGTAAGCAATAACTTGGAAAATTGCCAAGAGCAAACCGGAGGTCGAATTGACTAGCGGTTTTTGGCGTCGGCTTTCTTGATGCCGCCCGCTCGTGGTGCTTTTATGTTTTTAAGTTTTTGCATATGCATTTTAGTTATAGCAGTTGATTGAGTTATTGAAGGGGAAATGGCTTTGTAGTTTTGAATATTGTCTCTAATTGCCAAATATGCACAAACACATATTGCACAAAGAAGGATCGTATGTCGAGAAATACGTTGATATTGCACAAAAAACTATTTAATTTTTTTTTTTGCATAAAAACCATAGTTCATTGGTTACAAGACAGTAGTTATAACTGGAGTGTTTGTAATCTAATTTCTTGAACACAAACAGTTGGTGGGTGGGCGGGGCACTAAATTTAATTATTGCGGGACAGTAGTTTCAACTTTAGTTCCCGCCCACCCACCCAAGTGTTTGTGATCCAATTTACTGATCACAAACAATTGGGTGGGTGGGCGGGGCATTAAGTTTAATGATTGCGCAACAGTAGTTTCAACTGTAGTTCCCGCCCACTTACCCAAGTGTTCGTGATTCAATTTCCTGATCACAAACAATTGGGTGGGTGGGCGGGGCTCTAAGTACAATGATTACAACTTTAGTTTTCGCCCACCCAACCAAGTGTTCGTGTGTACAGTTGAGAACATTTTCTAATACTTCAGCTCAGCAGAGCTATAAACCAAATATTATTAAAAATTTAAATCCTGCAACAATTTTACAAGAATAATCGGTGTTGTGCTCATCGGCCGTAGAAAAGTCCATCTAGAAAAAAATGTGAAAAGTGAAAAAAAAAAATGTTTTTCTTTATTTGCAAAATTCGTTTTTAATTATTTTATGAAATTATTTGGTTTATATCTTTTTTTAAGCTTATTTAATTTTGGGCAATTTTACTCTTTGTTTGATAATTTTCGCGCTTGCGACATCAAAATAGTTTTATAGCGCAAAAAGCTTTAATTATCAAGTGGACAATTAAAAACAAATGAACATAATAGAAAAAAACATATGTTGGTGTAGTTAGCAAAAATGTTTCATGTTTAAACAAGTGTTTGTGATCAAGATATTAGATCACAAACACACTGGTGGACAACGAACAGTAATTTAAACCACACCATCACAAAATTTAAACTTAGTTCCCGTGTTTATTGTCAAGAAATTGGTTTACAAACACATGGACGGGTGGGCAGGGATCACTATCCCAAACAAAGTTTGAAATTAGTTTAACTTCACCTATCCAAGTGTTAGTGAACATGAGATTAGATCACACATACATGGGCAACTCAAATTTAAACTTAGCGGGTGGGCAGGGAACACCAATCAAACCACACGCTCACACAATTTAAACTATGTCAATAATACGTCAACAACATGATCGACATGTCAAGAATATGTCAACAACATGATTGACAGTTAATATTTTTTCACATGAGTGACATGTCAGGAACATAATGTACAATTTAGAACAATTGTACTAAATTGAACAAAAATTGTAGTAGTCGGCAAAGAAAAATGTATCGGCTGCGCCAAAAAGTTTTATGTTGCAAAAATTCTAAATTATTAAGTAGACAATGAACTATATTGGGTCAGAATATTTTAGTCAAATAATAATTAGAAATAACCGAAAAATGAAATAAATGCTTTTTTAGGTACTTTTAAATGCATTTTAATGCTAGGTGCAAATATAATTTTACTAAAATATTTTAGGAAAATATAGTTTCATCCTTTCTGAATGTACTGGTGAAAAAATAAATTAATTATCAAATTATATGTAAAAATAGGAATGGCTCTAAAGTAGCTGTTTTCACTACAATACGGGAAATCAAGGCAGCATTTTTTTTCTTTTATTGTTTTTACTAAATTTGTCATAAATTTGTTAAAACTTAAAATTAAGTAATTTTTTTAATTTATTTTAAATTCCACCGACTGCGCCTAAATGGTTTTTTCATGTTTTGCAAATGATTAGCGACGGTAGAAACATCTTAACATTTTTAAGTCTTGGCAATTGTAGAACATGAATGACAGATTGCAAACCAAAAACTTAAATACAAAAAAAGTCAGTTTAGAATTAGTTTATGTTTATGTGAATCGCAAAGCAATAGTTTAAATGAACTTTTTTAATTAGTAAGCGATAGTTAAAATGCTTTTTTTAGGTTATGTGCATGCAAAAAAAATCGAAAAGTGAAACGACGTTAAAGTTTTGTTAGTTGCAAAACGACACATTTTTAGGTTAAGTTTTAACACAACTGTCAATTGCAAAGCGACAATTTAGATTTCAAATATTCTTAGGTTAAGTATGTGCAGTAACTGTGCAGACTGTCAATCGAAAACTGTTTTATGTTATATTAATCGTAAAGCGCAGATTAAAATGCGACAATCTAAAAAACAAATAGATTATGTGAGTGATTAGAATGCATCTGTCAGATTTTGTACTTTTCAACATTCTAGCTACGCCACTGGAAACAAGTCCAGATTTTTGGGGTAAAAAGTATGATGGACGATTTTATGTCGGATTCTTGTATTTTGGGTAAAATTTTTGGTATTTGTAAAATAAAAGCCAAGAGCTTTGTTGATATTGATGAAAATTAAGAAATGTTGTTTTAATTTTAGTAAAAAGTATTACTGATTTAATGATATAATATTAATTTTGATTCCAGAACCACGATGTGGTCCTATGGCCGGTACCGAAACTGACCTGATAGCGATGCAATCAACGACATCATCGCCGCCCATGACAGAATCAGATCTACCTCAACCATTGGTAATAAGGCATCCATCGGATACACTACTCAGATGGCCAACAACACCGACAAAAACAACCCCATCTAGACAAGTAAAATATCACCAAAACAAATCAATAAATCATCACTAAACGCAAACACATTTAGGTCAGCTTCAACAGCGGATTGGATAGTCAAGGCAACGAAATCCTAAATAGGAATCTAAGCGAATTGGATAGGGACTGCTTCATCATACCGGTCCACAGTTTGGATAGATTTCTGCCTGCCGGTGTTCCTATGCCAGTAGGTAAAATGATAAAATGCATCCAGGCACAATTAAAACTGATGCCGGTCGGGTCTTTGTTTTGATGATTAATTTCAGAAACCCTCCACACCGTCAGGACCTATCACCAAAAAAGCTCAAGAAGGTTTACATGTGATGGAGGTAATATATAGATTAGCAATTTGTATCTAGGTATTATTTCAGTTTTGGGCAAATTGAAGGGATTGTGACAAAAAATATTTTTTTGAAAGAATTAAAAAAATATTGAGATACGGCTTTGGTAAAAGTGTATAATTTTCTACTTCACTTTGTAACCTCCAGGAGCCGATTCTGATTTCGGTAAACTTTTGCCATTTCAGTAAAAGCATTTTATTTCATTTTGCTAACATTGCGTCATTTCTATGAAAAAGCCACAGCGATCAAGGCTTTTGGTTATTGCAGAATAATTTAACTAATAAATAATTATGTCTTGATCCTATCAATTTCTTGAGTAATCTGACATAAACAACTAAAATCCATTCAATTCCAAGGTAGAGTGCGGTAAAACAAACATAGCTGCATCAGTTGCGTTGGGTACAATGTATTTATTATCCCGCACTCTATCTTAAAATTGAATAGATTATAAACTATGACAAAATGTTTAATTATTTATAGGTACCAGATCCAAAGTTATGTATATTATGCCATCTTATGAGTCCACTTGAACCAATCGATCCAGTATTAGAGTCACCTCTCAATCAACCCCTATTTAAGCAACGGGCAGCAGCCGGTGAATTGGTAACCGAAATAGCCCAAGCAAAAACGGCAGTAACTGGTATGTTACTGGCAAATATGGAAAGAAATTGTAAGTTTGAATTAATGAGATATAATTGTTTAATATTAATTAATTATTTCATTTCAGCTGAATTTCCGTTTATAACTTATTATGTGATAAATAGTTCACAAACGAACCCTGTGATGTTTTATAATAATCTCCGCACTGCCAGTCTGAGTAAATTCGATCCGCGTTCGACGCGTTATTCAGCAGCACATACGTTAGACCTGTATGCCGAAGTTGCCTCGATCTGTAGACCTCCGATACATGAGGCCGGTACCTCATTTACAAGAAGCCATACATCATCTACAGGTTATATGATATCAGTATATAAAGTGTTCGAAGGCGATGATAGGGAGATATTCGAACGCAATTGGCTCTATTGGACTGGAGCCAGAATGATTTACAGATACCTACCCGCTCACGCTGGCCTTAAAAGGATATCTTTGCACAAATCGTTGAGTCCCAAAGGGGATAAAATGTATATATTAGTGTGTGAATGCGCGAATTTGTTAAATGATGTGACTGTTTCCGCACTATTGTTACCAGCTTTAAGAGCACGACTGACGGGATACACGGGACTATACAGACCAATACAAACTTTTTAAAAAAATGATGATAAAATCCACACAAGAATTCCAGCTTAAAATTTTTACTTGTTGAGGGAATTGTTAAACAATCAATTTATTATTTTGTTTCCAACATTTGTTCTTTTTACATGGGTGAGTTTTACATTTGAAAAGCAAATATTCTGACAATCCGAAAAATATCAAGAATACTTTCAATATCATACAGGATTTTGTAATGAAATTTAATATGTGTAAGTATATATACTAAGCTGAAGAATAGTTTACACGATCAGCAGCTTGGTAGCCAGTAAGACTGCTCTACTAATAGTACTACTGACCCCAAGTGTTTCTCAAATTTATTTTGCAGCAAAAGAAAAGTTGAATCACTGTTTAGCAAGCTGCTGGCTAGCTTATCGTTTACATTATGTCAATCTTCTAGCATAACCCTGTGGCGAAGGAATGCTAATAACTTGAAAAGTATTAATATATTATGCCAAAATATGTTCCCCTTTTGAAGATATTCATATCAAACTAAAACCTATTAAAGTATTGTTAACTAAAGTAATTTATTGAAATTACAGTATTAAGGACAAAGTAAACTGGGGATATATATTAACTAATTAAAGTATTTCATAGAGAAAAATATTTATTATCTAAGCATTCAATTTAATTTATGTTTATATTACAGGCAAAACCATTAAAATCAGATTTTCCAGTTTCTACTATAATAATCAAAATATGCTTGTTTGTTAATAATAATTAATTCAAACTTACAGAATTTTAAGGGATGGCGACCGGTATGGATATGAATTGGATAGAAACAGTTTACTCTTTTACAAGTATTGTAGACAATAAAATATAGATTACTTTTAATTTGTGTGCGAGGACTGAAAGACGTTTAGAAAAAACTTCGAAAGTTTACTAACTTTAATCCCGAACTAGAAACATCTATACAGCGCGTAATTGGAATATGCAGATGATTAGTGGACATGTGGCTAGTCACTAGTCGTTTGTAGATAGATTTAATGACCCATCTAGACACTATTCATTTGGGAGAAGATGATATGCGTTTGGTATATTTAGTTTTAAAACTGCGGTGAGGAGATAAGAGAATGATGATTTATTTTCATGCATTTTTTTAAGGAATTAAAGTAATAATTGAATTTTGGAAAGGAGATCTATACAATTTTTTGTGTACGCTGATTAAATTTGCTTTACGTATATAAAACAAGGTTTGAGAGGCATTTTGGTAAAATTTTCAAAACTTTTTGAGCAATTTTGAACAATGAAGTAGCGATGTTTACTACCTTTATGCCATTTTATGGTTAAATATTTTTGATCAATTTTACTCAATAAATTTGTGTTGTGAACGATTTTTGATGCGACATATAGATTTCTTCTTCTTGTGCAATTTTCTTTGGCTTAAATGGATTTTCAATTTTTTTTGTTAATTTATTGCAATTTTTTTAAATTTCTTGCGTTAATGAATTTTCTACAGCAATTTTTGGTAAATTCTATGCTGTAAATGAGTTTTCTGTACATTTTTTGTTAATAAATTGGATAATAAGCTCCTTTTAAGTCTACGCCACTGACTAAAAAAAAATGTCCAAGAGTGTTATAGTGAATACTAAAGGGATGATGATGATGATGTAGATGAGGCAGTAAGGACAAGAATCTTTGCAAAAGTTAAGACAATTGAAGAGAAATATTTGGTGTGTTCTCCAAATATTTTTGTCATAAAATCAACTTTCTAGTCATGGCACCAAAGAGTTCTATAACTAGAGATTCCAAGCCAGCGTTTTGCCGTACAATCTCAGTATCCCTGTTCTTGTCGCACAACACTATACCCTCTCCCTCTCTCTACTAATGATCGAGCGGCTATAAACGGCAGCTTGGAATCTCTAGTTATAGAACTCTTTGCATGGCACACCTCTTTTTGGTTTCAAAGTGATAGTCTAAGTTGTAGCGAATGCAAATATTTCTAAAAATATTTTTGTTTTTACTTAAGCATAATTTTGTATATCTTTTTAGCTATGAATACAGCGCCAAATAATGCCAAGTTTAGTATTTGCTAACGCAACCAGTGTAATATTATAGCTTCTAGAACAAACTTGACAGTTTCTACAACACAACTGGGTTCGATTCTCGATATGACTAAATATGTACTTGCTCTTTATCCACTAATGATTCGGAAGTCACCTAATAAGCTATTGGTTCTATCAACCACGTTCAACAAGTCGTAGAATTACTGGGGCGATGTAAAATAGCCGTAAAAAGCACAATAACAAAAAATCAGACAGTTTTTGCAACGATTCAACAGTTCCTACAATAATCTAACATTTTGACAGTTTCTATCTGAATCTGAAAGTGCTTACAAAAATATTATAGCTTCTAGAACAATCTTGGCAGTTTCTACAGTACTGCTTTCAGTTTTAACAAAAATCTGACAATTTCCACAAGAGTTTGACAGTTTTCATAACGATCTGACAGTTCTTACCACATTTTTACAGTCCCTAAAGTAGTCTGACATTTTACAATAATTTGTTAGATTCACAACGAACTGACAGTTCCTACAACAAACCAACAATTGCTAAAACATTTACACAGTCTCTACAAGTGTCTGGCAGTACTAAAATATATAATTTTGGCAGTTTTCACAACAGAAAAATTTGACACTTCCTACACCAAATTGGCAGTTTTTGCAACGATCTGACAGTTGCTATACACGTAATGAGACACTTCGGCGCGGCCAATTCGACGCGAGGACACCTCTGCGCTGGCCGATTCGGCGCCAGAACTTTTCAAATAAAATTATACATTATAATAAAAATTGATTTGTTTTATGAGACATAATAAATATTGTATGATAAAAAATATAAAATACATAAAAATTACATAACATATCAAACAGAAATTACAGATAAAAACATAATATTTGTACGTACATGTTTAAATTGTCAAATATACAATGTATGGGTGATTAATTAAAGGTAATCACCTGAAAAGTATAAAGGATAATTAATAGTCTATTAAAATAAATAATAAATAAAATTAACAATATAAAATGTTGAAAAATACCATACTAAAGATTTTATTTATCATACATTATTTATTATGTATATAAAACAAATAAATTTTTATGATTATAATATATATGTATTTACTTATTTTATTTGAAAAGTTCTGGCGCCGAAGTGTCCCCGCGCCAAATCGGCGGCGCCGTAGTGTCCTAGACCCTGCTATACAATCTAACAGTCGCTAAAACATTCCGACAATTCCTACCACAAACTGAGAGTGCGTACAAGAATATAACAGCCTCTAAAACAACCTTGGCAATTTTGACATTTGCGACAGTTTCTACAATTTTGACAGTTTATGCAACAATCTAACAGTCACTAAAATGTTCTATCAGTTTATACAACACAACATTCTGATAATGTTTCTACAACAATTTGACAGTTTTCTCAACAATCTAACTCTAATAATGTGGTAGATTATTGCAGTCCCTAAAGTAATTTGACATTTTTACAATAATTTGACAGTTTTTACAACAATGTAATGGTTGCTAAAACATTATAACAGTTTCTACAACAATCTGGCAGATTATTAAAGCTTCTAGAACAATCTTTGCAGTTTCTACAACACTACTGCAGTATTTCACTAAAATCTGACAGTTCCTACAATATTTAGACAGTTTATGCAACAATCTAACAATCACTAAAACGTTTTGACAGTTTATACAAAATTCTGATAGTGTCATAAAAATCTGATAGTTTCTACAAAAATTTGACAGTTTTCACAACGATCTGACAGTTCCTACTACATTATTGCATATCTGTAATTTTTACAATAATTTGACAGATTTCACAACGATCTAACACTGTTTACAACAATCTTACAATTTCTAAAACATTGTGACAGTTTCTACAATAATCTGGCAGTGCTTATAAGCAAGATATTATAACTTCTAGAACATATTTGCAGTTTCGACAACACTACTGCGAGGATTTCACAAATATCTTACAGTTCCAACGTTTTGACAATTTATGCAGTAATCTAACAGTCACTAAAACGTTCTGACAGTTTAAACATCAATCTGACAATGTTTCACAAAAATCTGACAGTTTCTACAATTTGACAGTTTTCACGAGTAGTTCTTACCACATTCTATAGTAATCTGACATTTTTTACAATAATTTTACAATTTCTGCAATAATCTAACAGTCAGATGTTTACAACAAACTAACAGTTTCTAAAACATTGTGACAGTTTCTACAACAATCTAAGAGTGCTTACAATAATATTTTAAAACAATCTTTGCAGTTTCTGCAACACTAATACCAGTACAAAACATTCTGACATTTCCTACAAGTATCTGGCAGTACTTAGAAAAATATTGTAGCTTCTAGCATAACCTTGGCGGTTTCTGACATTAGTGTTAGCAATCTGACAAACTCTAAAACATTCTGACAGTTCCTACCACAAACTGATAGTACTTACAATAGTATATTGTACAACTCGCACTTAATGATGCCCATTTGTCATGAGTATAAACGTTGTTGCACGAGCCTTTGTTGAGAACTGCAATTTATACGAGTGCGAAATGAACATTACGTACAAAATTCTTATACATTATAAAAAGAATTAAATTATTTATTAAATGTTATAATGACATTTGATTTGTCACTTTTGGATGACCCCGTGCATAATGTTTACTTTTCGCACGCAATATGCGTGCATAATGATAATAACATTCTGACAGTGCGAGAAGGGGAGACTCAATAGAAGGCATTGCAAGTTGTTACACTTTATCAAATTATGTACGAACTTCTTGAAGTGTTGGTTTGAACACATGTCTACGAAATATTAAAAAAGTTGTACATTAATGAAATTGGTCATGTGTTAACAATTTTGATCCAAACTTATCTTTGCACTTTATAAAACTTGATCCTATGGCTGAAAGTTCTTCTGAGAGTGGATATAAAATTATTGAAACTAATATAACCAACCATGCATCAATACATTGGAAACTTGCGAAAACAATTTAACTGTTGAAAAATTACGATTTTTATATATAATTAACAACATCATGAGCTACCAATTAGCAAAATAGCCTAACTGGGTTCTGTTTTTTTTAACTGAAAACTACGAAAACCATTTAATTATCGAAATTTTATGAAATTAGTTTTACTTGCTGAGCCTCTAAGAAAAAATAATTAGAATCTGCCGCTTTGCCGAATTTAACTCTACATCATAATTGTACATCTTAATATATTTTGAATGCAATTAATCGTTCAACAATGTAAAGTAAGTTGTTATTTAAAAACAAACAATAATCAAAATATAATCGATCGAGAATTATCGGTTTGGTCTGGGTTTTTACCTTATAAATGTAAAATAAAACTAATAACTTGAAGTAAACTAAATCAAAAAAATAGTCGCCACATATCAACCCAATTTGAATTAATTGTGTGGGTTGTCAGACAATAAATGAATACAACGAATCTGCATATATGTATATAAAACTTCCACCTTTAAGAAAAACAAATGTTTTTTTATTCCATTAATTCTATCTCAACTTATTTCGTAAAGTTGTTACAAAAACCAAAAAGACCATTTAAACATGGATGCCTTGCTATTGCCTCTAAAATTAAATTAAATTTCTACATGTGCACTTATCTACAATTCGCCTAATATAAAAATATAATTATTTAATATATGTAATGAGGACAAAACTCAATATTTTGTTAAATTGCCAAAACCACTATCCTCACGTCATATATTAAAAATTGTAACTAAATTGAATGAATTTCTGTTGAAAAAAGTGCACATTCGATTTAACCAAGTTTGATATATTTTTCAACATATCACTTGATAAAAATTATCTTTAATAAAACATATCTTAAAGCGGTTAACAATTAAATAAAAAATTGTCTTCCTTGTTTTGAAAAAAATCGAAAAGTAGTACTTAGCTTTAAATAAAATTCGTAATAAATGCTAATAGTACAACGGCTTTAAATTAAATACAGGGTGATAAAAGAGGCCCCTTTACAAATTCTAATTTAATTTTTAATAATAGTTTTTTTCCTATACACACACACTCCTATTTAGAGTTAAGTAGACAAACACATATTTGAAAACGCCTTAATTATCGTTATTTTTAAATTGTATTTATTATATACCTCAAAAAAAAATTAACAAAAAAATTATTATAAATTACATAAAAATATCTACATTTATTTATATATTTAATATCCTTTCCGTCCTCTGAATCTTGTGCGGTTATCCAGCTGTAAATAATTTGTACATTTTAAAAATATTGTTTTTCATTTTATTTTATTTTTTGAATTCTAATAAAAAGAATCAATATTTTTTTGCATTAATTACCATTGATCTTTTGCATTCGAAGAATGTGTTTCGTAGGACCTGACATTCAGTGGGGACTGATCCATCTCTCAAATTTAAACATTCCCTCGGCGTTTTTTTATGCTGTAGAAGATTATAATTTAATAAAATATAATTGATAGTGTAATACCTTACAATTCGACAGCAGTCGCTTTGTAGCAGGCACATTTTTAAATCGGCTCTTACTCCAGAACATGCACTTTTATCAGCCAAACGTTCACCTTCTTCAGCATACTCCATAACTAACAAAATTGTGTAAGTACTTTATAAAATATTATAAGATAAATATAGTAATGCTTTGTTTACACAAGATGACTACTTAACAAAATAGGGCCACTTTTATAATTGTCAGATAAGTGTCTGATAACTGCACAGTACAGTACAGCCACTTTAGCTTGGCAAATGCAAGAAAAAGATGCTTAAACATGAGTGAGCAATATTTTTGAATATATTAAATTGCCTATTATAGCAGCCAAGCTACTACCATTAACGTGTAATAAATAGTAGATGTATAGTAATCACTGTAAAGTTTTAAGTACTTGTGTAAAGTAGGCGCATGTCTAAACTACGCTATGATAAATTAACTATTATGTAATCTATAAACGTAATGTTCTGATAGGTGTAACTTTTATCAAAAGTCATAATAGCATCCAATTCACGATTTAATTAAATAAACTTATTTACAGTATAATGAGAGATTAAAATTGAATATATTTTATTAATAACAATTTAAAAATCAATCAAACTCAAACAGAATGATATAAAAGTGCAAGAAAATAGTCTTATATAATATTCGTACCTGTATTTATTAATACTACACTCTTATTGTATTAATTAACTCAAATATAATCAATTTATTTTAAATAAATAGATAACTCATACTACTTAACCTCAAAATTCAAATAATTAACTGAAGCAAGCAACATAATAAACCATTCAGCCAACAACACCTTGCTAACAAAATTTGACAGAATTTACCACGAATTTACCATGCATCGAAAAACATGAGGATAGCAACACTTTGCTTGGAGGGGAAATATGTAGATATACATGGTGGTTAAAAATCAAAATATTTTAGTGTTTTTTTTAATATTAAAATTTGGCAATAATATAATAAATTTAGATTTTAACTAAAAAAATCCCGACTTGAAATTACAAAGTTACATAAAAATATGAAAATCCGTTGTTTGAGTGTGTCTCAAATTGGACTTTTAAATATCAAAATCCGGATTTGTTTTGTTAAAACATATCAAAATCTAGATTAAAATAAAAATCCGACAATGTTTAATTAAAATACGCTTTTGTAATGTCAAAATAAAGCTCTGTATTATTATAGTAAGTCTAAGTGGATAAATGTGATAAAAATGGGAAAAATAGTTCAGTTATGGGATAGCTTTTATATAAATTTAGGTACGGCCCGTAATTTGTCAAACATATATATCAAATAAACATATAGTATAAAATAATTTAAAACATTATTATAACATTACATTACAGTTTTAAGTATTCATCTATTGAATAAAATGTATCTACTAAAGTAACTTTTTTACAGTATACTTGACCATTTTTAAGTTTATTTCTTTGTATTTATTTGGTAGCATATTTATATAGTTTATATTGTCCAAATACAAATTAATTATTGCAAGCATGGTTGCTTTTGTACAGTAGTATTAAAGTATAAATAACAAAATTATGCGTTGTGTAACGCTTCTTTCTGAGCAAAGGGCGACAGAAGTAGCTTCTGGGATGCCTTCGGCATCACCATATAGAAAATGTGAACAGGTAGCGGGCGGAAATAATCAAAAAATATGTAAAAAATGTAATTTATAATTATTTACAAACCACCAGCAAAATGAAGATAACTTATAATATTATTGTGAAGAAGCAGGCAATGTTCGCACCAACATAACATCAATGGGAAACAGGTAAAGGAACGACAACAGAAGAACAAGTCAGACAATGTTTGCTCCAACACAATATTTTTAGAGGAGAGGTTAACACATACATTTTATAAACCATTTACTTTGGAATAATCGTTAGCTGGAGGTTGTAAAGAAGAAAACTTTTGTTACTGGATGGGGTTGTGGTTGAAGACGAGGACAGCTAGTTCGGGTTCAAGTGTCCTGGTGGTGGTTTATGGAACGTCAGAAGTGTGTGTGTGTGGCGAGTTGGCAATTTTATGTCAAAGAGCACATACACACTCACACAAAGTGCAGCTGACTCACTTATCTAGGGGGTACAGTTTTGCAGATTTTGTTTTGTTTTTGTTTGGGGAGCGACGTTGCAGTGCCGGAGCACCTGTCTGTGGCCATTTTGAAACTTTGGCGGGGTATGCAGATACAAAGTGTGTGTTTGTAGTCTCAGGACTATCCTGGGATTATGAGTACGTGTGGTGGATCTGACCAGAGATTGGGACTATGGTTTGGGACGGAAGTACTATAGTAACTGAAAAGTGTTTGCTGGGGTTTCACTATTTGTTTTGGGATTTTTGCAAAACCTTTTATGGTTTGAGTTCTGAGGGCGGCCTTATCGCCCATATAGGATAACTCAGAAGAGCACAAGGTTTGTTTGTGAAAGCGGTTGGTGACGGTGAGCTTCTGCTTCTTGTCGTGATTTTTGTTTTTGTAGGTTGTTTGTCATGTTGAGTCTATGTTGCCAAAATGTTTTATTTGGTTTTTTTTTTCTTTTTGTACACCTTGATCAACAAGAAAATGATCAAAATAGATTTTGCTAAATGTAAGCAAGTACCCTTGCAACAAAAAATCTCTTCACCAATATACTGTATTGCTGATTAAGTAGAAAAAGACCAATTTTAGACATGGTCCGTTCAACATTTTGCAACTCAGATGAGGACTTAGCAGACAATGTCGGTCAAGATTTTGACAAAAACCCTAAGGAAGATCTTGACTTGAAAAAGAATTTTACATACAAGGGTTTGACAAATACGACAGACTAGACATGCCAAGTACCAAATAAACAGCTTTTATGTGCTGCCGGACTTAGACTTAGAGTTTCATCGCATTAACCAACTACGCAATAATTCTTGTACTTTTCAATTTGAAACATTTGGCGCACCAGGGCTATCCCTGCAGAGCTGCGTTAAACGGCTGCAAAAGCCAACACACCTAATCCAAAACGACTTATCTTTTCTATCACAAAAAAACAACATTGGCTCCAAAGCAGCAACATATTTTGTTTGTTATTTTGACGCTGATTCAAATCCACTGTATACTGTTTCATCTGTTTTTTGGTTTTAATAGACAGAATTATTTATGTCAATAAAGCATGAATACTCTAAGTTACATTTTATTTATAATTTTGTTATATTTAACACTTTACTAAGCTTTACAACTATTAACAACTTGCCAAGCAGCATCTTCTAAATCAACCGCAATACTAATGGGAAGTCTTAAACTTACAATTATTTCTTTAGCATAAATAGCATTAGTCCCTTCCATTCGCACAACTAATGGAATTTTTAAATCAATCGAATTAAATGTTTCAATAATTCCGTTTGGTATAGTCACACAATTAACAATTCTACCAAAAATATTAACTAAAATTGCTTCAACTTGTTTGTCCTCTGTTAATAACTCAAATGCTTTCTTAGCTTGTACTTCATTTACATTACCACCAACATCTAAGAAATTAGCAGCTTCACCCCCATATAATTTTATAATATCCATTGTAGCCATAGCCAAACCAGCTCCGTTTACCAAACAACCAATATTTCCAGATAAGTGTATATAATTGAGATTAAAATGCGCAGCTTCTTTTTCGCGTGGATCGGTTTCGGAATAATCGACAACATCAAAAAAGCAATATCGTCAAAATTTAGTTTTGCATCAATAGAAATTACTTTTCCATTATCAGTTTCTGCTAATGGATTTATTTTAATTTGAGTTGCATCAAGTTTAAGAAATACTTGCCATAACTTTTTGATTTTATGAGCTGCTTCAGATTTTAAATTACCTTTAAACTTTAAAAAATAGCCAATTCATTTGCCATATCATCAGTTACACCTTCATATATATCAATGGGTATAGTTTTTAATAATTGTGGATATTTTTTAGCTTCAGTTTCAATATCAATACCACCAATTGGTGATGCAATTATAACAGACCCATTTTGTTGTCGATCTATTGCAATACATACATACGTTTCTCATACAATATTTACACATTCAGCAATCATAATTTTGTTTACTTTAATACCATCAGTTGGTGTTTGACTTCTGATTAATCTATGTCCCAACATTTTATTTATCATTTTTTTAATATGATGTTTCTTTTGCACAATTTGTACTCCTTCTTTATATCCATTAAAAAAAAACCCCTTTTCTCTACCTCCGGCTAGAATTTGTGCTTTAATTACATATTCTTTTGCAATAAATTCATTTAAATTTTGATCTTCAATGGCATCTACTATGCAGAAATCTTGAATTGCAATGCTATGCTTTTTCAGAAGGTTTTTACTTTGATATTCAAGTAGTTTGATATAACGTACTGGTACGTTTAGTAAAACGTTAATTCGTTTTTGGGTTAATTTGATGTTGTAAAAGGTAAAGGTTTTTGTGCAAAATTTACTACAATGTGGACTGAGAGATTCCCAATTCTTTTGAACGGCGTGGATTCGACTGATTTGGCTCATTTTGAACTGAAGCATTTTTGGCTGCAATATTTTTGGTACTTTGACCAGTGCGTTGTCTTATTGGCACAAGAGAGCATGCAGAGTAAGCGCTCTTAAAGTTGCGGAGATTGTCCAGAAAGTATGTTTGTTTTGACATAGACAACGCGTTAAGTTGCAGGTTTGTTTTGCAACGTCTATTAGTTGTTTGTTCATTCAATGAAAGTACTAAAACTGCGTCCAACTTTCTAAGAATGATGTTAAATGTCAGCATGGATCTCACATTGATTTCAGATTTGAGTCGCGTAAGCAGTGCATATGTGGTTTTGCAAATGTATCTAAATGCGGTGTTATGCTTTGAAGTAGACAAAGCGATATTTTGCAAATTTGTTTTGCAACGTGTAGTGGTTGTTTGTTGTTTCCAACTTTTCAATGTTCTACTTTTACCTAAACTAGTTCTTGGAGTATTTTTAGATTTCTTTTGGAAATTGTAGTGTGCTTGTTAAATTGGTAAATAAGCACTCAAACTACGTGAACTGTATGTGGCCATATTTTGGTAATTAAAATTTTCCACCTTTGAGCTTGGTGATGTTGATTGTTTTCAATTTGTATTTATAATTGTGTGTATTGATTTTAATTTTAAAATTAGCACTTCAAGTTTTTGGGTTATTATTAAGCAATCTTATTAATCAAAACACAAAATGCACTAGTTTCATAGTTATGCAATTATAATTTTTTATTAGTTTTGATTATATTATTGATAATAAAAACATTTTTTTTTTTTAACTTCAAAATTAGTTTTTATATTTTTAAGGGTTGATTTTAATATTACTCATAGCAGGTTGGGGTTTATACCATTGAAAAGCTGTGATTTTTCTGTATGGGAATCATATTGGTTACTAATTAATAATATAAGAATAAGATTGATTTAATTAAATTAATTTAACTGGGAAATATTAAAATTGAAGTAGTATTGAGCCACCATGTTTAAGTTGTACATCAACGTAGAAGACTCCTTGAAGTCCGTGCGAGTACTCGGTGCAAGTACTCGGAATGTCAGTTGATTCTAAATTTTGTTAACAGTAGTTTTTGTTTGCATTATTTATAATAGTTAATGTTTTATAAATTTTGTTATTTGCGTACAGATAGAGCGTTTGAGGTTCAGTTAAGAGTAGATAAGTAATAGACTAGTTATAGATTGCTATATTTGTTAATGAAAAGGTTTGGTAACTCTTTATCTTAGAGAAAAAAGACTTAATTACACAATGGCTAGGGGAGCTTTAAGGGGTGTAATTTAGCTATCAGAGGTTATTCACACATAGACCGGTCTGAGAGGTGTGTAATACAAAGTACATTGGCAGGAAGATCATCAAGATACTAATAGCTACAGCATGCTTGGAGGGCTGAGAAGATTTTTAGTTTATTCACTGACAGCCGAGGTCTTGAGGTTGTGTGAATAACACTGTATCTGGCAGTAAGGTCTTATGCGTAAGTATGTTTTGCACTGGCAGTTGAGGCCTTAGGGTTGCACAATAACTGCAAAAGATTGTCAAGCTCACACAGAACAGTTAGATCTAGAGAGTGTATGCAGGGCACATTACAGCGGTAAAGAGCAGTTATAAACACACTGGTATTAGAATATACCTTAGGTTTGTATTAATTAGGTAATTGGTAGTATACCATGTATTGACATAATTATAGGGATTCTGGCATAACAACTGATCTTGTGCTCGAGAGATATATATCTATTAATTGGACAGAATGTATTAATAATTGTGTGCATGTATTGCAAGAAGAGATGAACAGGTTCAGCACAAATGGATTGCAATGCAATGGAGTGGGAGTCGATTGCGGGAAGAAGAAAGGAGGATGAGTCGGCGCAGCGAAGAGATGCGGTCGCATGGTTTGACGGCAATGAGTTAATTGATAAATTAGTGATAATTAATTAAGATACGACGTTCAAGCATGATGTGGTGGTTGGGAGGTTCAACGTGCGTTGCTCCAGTTTATATATAAAAAAAAATTGTATAACTGGGCGTAACAATTTAAACAATAATTTTAGTGGATTTATTCAATTTATCGTAACCTACGATATCGTAATTAGTTCAACATTTCCTACTAAATTGTTTCTTTATATTATATTATTATTGCAGCCCGGGAGCTCAACAATTATATAAGCGTTTAAAGTCTGTTATTAGCTTCTTTTAGCTGGATTAATAAAACTAATATGTTGTTGTGTACATATATAAGTTTGCCTTGTTTTTCTATGTAATTTTTCTTTTAGATGGTAACGACTGTTTGGAAAACTGAATGTTGCTGGTTTCTTTTGATGGGAAACAAATTGTTCTTTTGACAATTACCCCAAAGTTGTTTTTACGTATTGCAGGTAGTTTCTTGAGAACTGTATCAAACCACCGGAACAATATTTATAAACTGTGTTCTCGTTCACCCGCCCAAGTGTTTCATATTAAGAAATTTGTTATTGAACCCACTGCTGACGTATTAGTGGCAACTGTCATTTAATCTGTCATATTAAAAGCAGCAGAAACGCAACAAGTGTGAGAATAAGCAAACTTCTGATAACTGTCACTTGGGTGGGTGGGCGGAAACACTGTATCAAACCACCGGCCTAAAGGGCCGTAACTTGAGGAGGAAGGAGGAAGGGCAATACAATTATATTTTGTTTGTCATGAAAGACTTTGTATTATTTTAAGGTATTATTGACTAAATAAATAAATGTATTCTATTCTATAATAAGATGTTTTCTTTCTATTTTTATTTTTAAATAATTAATTTAATTTTAAATAATTGGCAACCTGTTTCTTAAAATGTACATTCTAAATTACAAAGCTATACTTGATCATAAAATCCCTGCCATAATAGGACAATCGGGGGAAGCGACATTTGGTGATAAAAATAATGGCAAATGTTTAATCTTCAATTGCCATAAAACACTGACAATCGCGAAGCGACATTTGGTTATAAAGTTGATATAAAAAGGTTTGCTGTAATACATTGTCAATCGGTGAACATTTGATAATAAAAGTGATACAAAATCTTTAGTTTTCAAAATTGCCACAAAACATTGTTAATCGCAAAGCAACTTTTGGTCATGATGACAAATCTTTAGTTTTTAATTTTCATAAAACATTGTCGATTCCAAATCAACATATAAAATTGATAAAAAAATCTTGATTATAATACATTTTCAATTGTTTTTCTTCAAACTACTACATGTTGATAGAAAATAAATTTTTAAAGTCTAATGCCCGTATTACACTGTCAATAATTATATCTTGAATTATGTATATAAAAATATTTAAATCTTAAAAAGTCTGTAAAATGCACAAAATATCATCAATTTTATTGTAAATTGAAATTTTAAAAATATTTTTAGGTTTCCTTTATAATTAACACATAAAATGTGAAAAATAGCATTTATAATAATCTAACTATTTTTTTAAAACTGTTAATTCGTACATTTTTTGCGTCAATTATAAATAAAAATTAAAAATATTTTTAAAATTTCAATTTGCAATAAAATTGATGATCATTTGTAAATTTTACAGACTTTTTCAAGTTCCATCTATAATTATATATATATATAATTCTATAAAGAATTAATAGAATTATAGATAGTTTCATACGGGCATAACTTTGAGTCAACCTGTCTAGTTTATACAGGTATACAACACTTACATTACTATCTTAACAACACTGTGATTACCAACTAAAAACAACTAAGCAGACATTTATCAGAATCAGTGTTGCCAATGTTGGTGATTTATCGCCAGATCTGGTTATTTATTGTTATATTTGTGACTTGAGCTGCTTTCCCATTGCTATGTAACTAACCCAGGGCATCTTACCCTAGCGGCTAGCGCGCGCCAGTGCAAGTTACACTGGAGCGTGCACTTTTATGGGAACATGTCTCTTCGCGTAAGTGTCATGTGTAAGATTTTTTTAAATTACTAACCATTTACATTTATGTGATTATTATTTGATTTGTATTCATTTTGATTTGTAGTTTCTTTCGTTGGCCGTTTCTGATATATATTTTAATTAATTAACGTCTGCATTAACTGTCAGATGTAATTTTTAAACCAGCCAATCAAATAAGCAAGTGCAACTCGCCCCGTTTGAAAGGTTGGGGCTAGAAGAGGAAAGGGAAAGACGACTTGTGCAAGTTACCCCACTTTATAAAATGTAACCGTGCACCAGGGTCTGTCAGAACGTAACGGAAAAGCAGCTTTGGTGATTATTTTCACAAAAACGCCAAAATCTAGTGATTTTGACAAATTTAATAAATCCCGTAACCTAATTTAAGTTATTTTAACATAATATGTTGAAGTTTTTAGTATATATTTTTAAAATAGTCAAAATTATTAATTTGTAATAATTTAAATTATCCGCCCAGCGGTGCGATCAAATAAATTAGCATGCGCTAGCAAATCATGCAATGTTGCGGAATATTGTCATATAAAAACGTTAGTTAATAATGAATTTAACAAAGACGGTGAATACATATACAATATATATTGTGTATTATAGGATTTATTCTGTGTACATAATGTACAACTAAACATGTATGTCAGTGAGCAGATATTGTTGCTATTTTTCAAGATATTTTAAATTTGTAAGTTCCCAGGCCGAAAATAAAAAGAGAAAATGACAAGTTTTAAAAATAGCGCCATTTATTGACGCAAACGTAACTCAGCGCCGCTAGGCGTCCGTTTTACAAACTTAATGTTTCTTCCTAGGAGCGAAGAGGCGCTAAAACTTGTAGCGAAATATTTATAGGGAATTGACTTATCTTCTATTGTATGATCTGTGAATGTTTTTTATTTTTTTTTTTTGTGGCTAGGAGGTAAAATTTTCTATAAGACTGGCAAGTGTCGGATTCATTTCCTCAGGTTGTAACGCCTACCGACTAAAAACCGCCCAATAATGAATGCGGAAGGTCGAACCCTTACGGCTCATGTACCTTCCTTTAATTAAAATAGTTAGTATATGTTAGATTTAAGCCCTATATGCTGCGAAAGATGGCGGGTAGACCTGAACCCTGTTAGTACTGTTAAAAATTAGAGTGCGGCTATTTGATTTACCGGGCGTTTATAAAAGAAAGTCTTCCTGTCTGGCTCGGCGAGTCGGGCCAAATCGGAGTTTGGATGAAACGCGAGATTATCGAAGTACTTTACGGCTAAAGTTTCGATTTGATGGCGCAGAAGAGGCAACTCTAGGTCCGCCCGAATATCTCTATTCCGACAGTACCATGGAGCACTGAGGAGGCTCCTCAAAGTGACACTTTGGACACGAGATGACAGCGCGAGGCCGTGCCCCAGATCGGGGATGCGTATGTCAGCATAGACCTGATGGTAGAAGTGTAGAGCCGGGTTTTGTTCCGAATCGACATGCCGCTGTTTCGACGCAACATCGGAACAAGAAGATTTTTCGCCATTTTGGCTTTATCGAGAATCGACTGCACGTGTAGTTTATACGTGAGTCCCTTGTCTAAGATAACCCCAAGATACTTAGCAGAATCAGACGACGGTATGGGAACATCGTTAAGACTGACGTTCTCATCGGGTGTAATTTTCCGGCGTGTGAAGAGAACAGCCTTGCTTTTCTCTGGATTTACTTTGACTCGCCATTCGTCCGACCATTCATCCAGGAAGAGCTGTGTTATCAGCAAACTGTGCCGTTTGAACCCCGTGCGTCAATCCCGAAGGCATATCACGCGGTTTAATTGATGGGGGGCCTTGGAGATCCTCCACATTGGATGATCATCCTCTGTGAAAGATTACATGGTATATCTGTGAATGAAGTAGAGTAGGGTAGAACAGGCAAAGACGACTGCGCATCCTGAACCTCATCTCATAAAAACTCGTTTGTTTACACCAAGGATGTTATACTATATACTGGATTGGCAACCACCGTATATTAACATAGGGAAATAGTGTGTCCAAATCCGTGGGTAGGCAACTTGCCGCTGTGCCGTATAAATTTGTATGTTTTACTCTGTCGCACTAGTCACTACGCCATATACGGTTTAAATGAGCAATATTAACAAGCGAAATAATGGTTAAATACTGGGTTGCATTTGGATCTAAATCTTTGAAACAAATAGGAAATGGAATTTAATTTCATTAGTAAGCATTTGCAATTAAAATGTGTTATGCTGTTTAATATAAAAATTATATTAAATGCAAGTAAACAATATTGTTGGGTAATAATTATACTTTTATATGCTAGTTTTGTGTTTTAATTTTATTTAGAATAATTATTACCTTCCCCTTAAATATCTTATATATAAAATATATGCAAAAGTTCACAACAAACATTTTGTATTGTGATTAATTGTTGTTTTTGATCATTCTATTAATATTTATATCATTGTAGTTGTAATAATTTTATAAAGTAGATCTTTATGTTTAATACATTTTGACTCAATGTAGCTTATTATCAATACTTTACTTTCGAGTTTATGCACTTTTTTAAAATTATTTGTAATAAAATATAATAAAATTAATACTTTTTTTAAAAATTACTAACTCTAATTTTTTAACCGTGTAAGAAATCTATTACTGTTTCTATTAAGTAACTTAAGAGTTAATAAATAAATTTCTTTTGTAAGATGTATCAGATACAAGTAAAAACTGACATACGAATGCGTAACTTTAAAGCACGCATTATTCACGGTTTGGTTAACGAATTATTATGTGAGTACTATATTATGTACATTTGTCAATATATTTTATATTATAAACAAATGTACAAGTTAGTTTTACTTTTTTATTATTATTCTTGAATATATTGAGTGTCTGTAATAAGAAAGTTTGTTTTATTTTTTTATAAATCTTATTAAAGTCATTAATAATTGAAATTATGTTACTTTTTTTATGAGAAAGATTAGTAATACTTGGTAGTATAATTTGATATATAAAATAGTAAAATACAGTTTGTAATTATTGTTTTAAATCAATTTTTCTAAAATTCTGTCTCTCTTGCCTCGTATACGACTGTGAGATAAAAAGAGATGCTAAAGCGGCACAACGACGGGTTGCATATTTCGATATTTTTCCTCACTTTAAGGGGCTTGGTTGCCAATCCAGTATATAGTATAACATCCTTGGTTTACACTAAGGATCACGAATTAGGCAACTAACAATACTCGGTACACAGTACGACTTCTATCTTTGCATGTAATTTAAGAAGGTTACCTAACTATAGAAATAAAAGAACGGCATATTAAAGTAAAATTTTTATTGGTGGTTAAATAATATAAATTTATGCAGTTTTTGGCGAATATTTTCATCTGTAATTTTTTCAGTGTGCAATTTAAATAAGTTAAAAAGTCTAATTTCTAATTAATATGAAGCAGAAATTATATTAATCAAAAGGAATATATGATTCAATTTAAATACTGCTTCATCTAATTTGGGGAATAACAACAATAATTGTTTGCAAAAAATCTTTTTCTGGTGGCATATTGTTATTTTCAAGTAATCCAATTAGTAGAATAGTATCTGTAATTATCTGTAATGCAATTACTGTGTAATTAATCAAATATACATGTGTTGTTTAAGTAATCTACAATAAAATTATTAAAGATTGTTTCTTAAATTGGAAAACTATAATAAAGCAAGAACACCGTCCAATGTGTTGTTATATAAAAATTCTAGGATTTATATTGCAAAATTATAATTGTAAACTTATATAAACGTAAATTATATTTTGCTAAAAAATAGCGGACAAAAATTGCATAAACTTATACCATTCAATCACTTTTAAAGTTTTAATTCAAATATAACGCTTCTTTATTTTTAAATTAAATGCAATGATAGATGTCGTGCAATGTACCGAGTATTGTTAGTTCCCTAATTCGTGATCCTTAATGTAAACAAAGAATTTTTATGAGCTAAAATGGCAGCGTTCATGTGTGTCGGCATCGCGCAGCTTAATGCCCCTTCTACTCTACTCTACTTCATTGGAGAGCATTGAATTAATTTTGTTTTATTAATTAATCTATTTTTTGATAAATGGCAACGCTGTACTGTTTTGAAAAAATTTCTTGTTGGCAACACTGATCAGAATCATCAATACTTATAAAAATAGGTTATAATTTATAACCTAATTAACCTAAAACATAAATAAATAAAAATGTTAAAACACTTTAAATCATTAATTTTAATTAGTTCAAGACTTCAACATACCTGGATTAAACCATATGGTTACGACACGCAAATAAAAGTATATAATTGTGTAGCGAAACAAAATGTTCCTTTAGTTGTTACCGATAAAAATTTCACCACCTGGTACACTTGTGGACCAACAGTTTATGATTCAGCACATATAGGTCATGCAAGTTGTTATGTTAAACTTGATATAATTCAACGAATATTACGCCAACATTTTGGTATAAATATTATTTCAGTTATGAATATAACTGATGTTGATGATAAAATTATTAAAAATAGTGCTGAAAGAAATATCACTCCAGGTGAATTAGCTCAATTTTACGAAAAAGAATTCTGGCAGGATTTAAACAGTTTGAATGTAAAGCGACCGGATAAAATATTGCGAGTTATGGAAAATATGCCGGTGATTTTAGATTTTATTGATAATTTATTTGAAAATAAGAAAGCATACAGAACGAATGACGGAAGCGTATATTTTGATGTTGAATCTTATGATGGGGAATATGGTAAATTACAAAATCTTGGGGATGCATTTGGTGAAAAAGGAATGAAAAAATCAGCCGCTGATTTTGCTTTATGGAAAAGTGCTAAAGAAGGTGAAATATTTTGGGAAAGTAAATATGGAGTTGGTAGACCAGGATGGCATATTGAGTGCTCCGCATTGGCAGGAACTTTATTAGGTATAAATTGTCACAAATTAAATTATATTTATAATAATTTTAATATTCAGGTTCATCTATTGATATACATGCAGGAGGAATCGATTTACGCTTTCCACATCACGAAAATGAAGAGGTTCAATCGTGTGCTTATTTCTGTAAGGAGCAATGGGTTAATTATTGGATTCATACAGGCTATTTACATCTTAATGATTCTATTAAAATGTCAAAATCACTCAAAAACACCATCAGCATACAGGATATGTTAAAATCATGCAAATCTGAAGAATTCAGAATGGCTTGTTTGATTTCACATTATAGGAACAACATGGAGTTTAGCGAAGAACTTATTAAAACTGCCAGAACATATTTGCAAACATATAAAAATTTTGTTAATGAATGCAATTTACACTTAAATAATCAAATTGTTGCAGATATAGATTCGAATTTATTAATCGAAAATTTAAATAGAACCGTAAATGATGTTAATAATGCTTTAGTGAATGATTTTGATACGTCTTCATGCATTAAATCTATTAATACATTGATAGGTGTTACGAATAAAATGTTGCATTCGGCTGGAAGTAGTTTGAAATTACAAAATTCATCCGGATTGATAGCAGTTTTAAATTATGTAAATAGCATTTTGGATAATTTTGGATTAAATTTAGGAATTCAAAATGAGCATAATAATTTTAATGTATCTGCAGAGGTAACTGATATATTAGTGAATTTTAGACAAGATGTTAGATTATTAGGTATTAATAAAAAAGATCAAGAATTGTTGAAATTGTGTGATAATGTCAGGGAGGAAATTTGTAGTTGTGGTATTGATTTGAAGGACCGCGGTACAGTATCAACCTGGTCAAAGGCTTAAATTGTGATAAATGAGTTTGTTTAATATTATTGTATTGTTATAAATAAATTTTTATTTTTTTTAAATTAAACATTGATGTAATTAATTATTCTGCCAAGGTTGCAGTAAGCTCAGCTAATATCAATATACATATATAAGCTATCTCTATTTTAACATGTACACTAGCGAATAAAGATATATTTAAATGTTAGGCAGGGCCGTATCTAGAGTACTTTTTGAAGTTAAAAATAATGTTGGTCGACTTCAAGTAGGAGGGAGGTTGACAAACACTTGGGTAGGTACCAGTCATCAAGGGATTGGGTGTCACCTTTGACATAGAGACTTTGACCAGTTCAAACCACGCGCCCAAGCAACGTTTTGACGTTTTTACCGGTCCAGGCGGTGCCAGTTTTGTTTTGATCGGACGGCGGCTACCAAGCGGCAGTCTAAAAAAAATGCCCAGTTTGGTCCGTTTTGCAATATGGAAAAATAACGATACCTCGAAATCGGTGCGTCGGAGAGACAAACGGCTTATGCAAAACATGACCTCAAAAACATTGAAGAAGACGTTCCAGCAAACTTTGCGACAAATTTTGAAATTTGTCAGACCGTGGTGAGCCATAATAATAACTGAAAACAAAAAAATAAACTCAGATACTCTGAAACAGTTATAGAAATTTGCGCGGATAACTTCAAGATTTTAATTTTTTTTTATCTAGTATTTTCTATGCTTTCTGCAAATACGAACATATTAAGCAAACTGAATAGATTCTATTCTTTTTCCTATGTTTATTTCCTTGTCAGATGGTGTAGTATTTGGCGTACTCGACTGCAACACCAGGGGTCTCGTATCTGGACGGTTAGTTTATTTGGTTAAAAAAATGTGGTGTAATGAGTACGCATTCTTTCGGATAAGAAAAGAAACTTTAGTAGGTCCCGTGTCCTGAATTCTCAGATGTGGTAGTCTTAATCTCTGGCGTCGGTAATTAGCCCTGGCAGCACAAATTGAACGATGTTAAATAAATGAATTAACGGCATACATATTGAACAACGTTGATAATAAACAACAGCATTGCCTCACTAATTTTTTTTTAATTTTAAAGTACTTTTGTCTATTTGTTCTTTAACATCCTTGCTACTTGTTGTCTCGTATACAAATTACTTATAAATCTTTTCTTTTACTTTAATTTTTTTATCAGTTTCTTCCACTGAACACAGTCAAATGCTATTACTAACTTTGTCTTTCTCTAAGTACTTTTCTTTAATTGTCTTTACTACTCCAATTGTATTCTTTGTCCCTATTTCTTTTTGAATCTAAATTGAAAATTCTATATTTTTCTATCTTTTATTTGGTACTTTCAACAAGATCTTTGCTGCGTGTACTACAAAGCTTATTGTTCTATACTCCTCGTATTTTTTTGTTATCGTATCATCTTTGTCTTTAAGAAATTCCTCGGCCGACCACTTCCGCTTTTTATTACACAATAATGTTAACTATTCATTTTCAACAGCTCTAACGGTATTCTATCCTCCCTTGAAGTTTTTACAACCGTTATAGCTGACATCACTTCTTCTATAATAATGCGTTTATCTAATTTGTTTTTATTTACAAGCTTTTTTTATAACCTACTCTTTCGTTTTTTTTTTATTTCCTTCTGTGTTTTTTCATCTAACCCAAACGGGGTAATTTGATGGCCTTTAATGGAGCCACTGTGGACTTGGCTGAGATTAATACTGCTCGACAGTCTGTGTCAATTTGTTCAGAGGTGCGATTCCGATAGAACGGTGCTAAAATTGTAGCAAGTTTGTTCAAATAAGCTTAAATTCAGAGAAAAAAGCGACAAAAAATGTTAAACCAATGTGTAAGAATATATACGACGATTTAGGAAGTGCGAGAGAGATGCTTTAAATCACTTTAAATGCCGTAAAAATTGGTGGTGGGGGAAGCGAAAATTTAGTCGTCAATTCATCTAAATCGTGATTTACTTTTTGATGACATTAATTATTTTTAGGTTATCTACTTGTCAAAGTGACTTTTGTGTTGTGTAACCAATTAAAGTGTTGTGGATGTTGTGTTGTATCTATTGTGTTAAATGTAATGCTAGTGTTAAATGTGAATTGTGTTTGTAATACATAAATATTTTATATTAATTGTATATTTTGCTTATTTGAATATATTTATTATTAATAAGTAATCTATAGTTTATTTTTTATTACTATTTATTTAGGTTTATAATTTATTAAAAGAAAAATTAAGATAAGTAGAAAAGGTTTGTTCTTATTGTATAATATTACAATTTTAATGAAGCCCAATTTGGAAAAATTAAAATTTTGTGATGCTCGACAAACTACATATTTCAAACGCAATTAATGCTTGTTAATGTAATAATATTAGCATGTTGGAAAAATATCTGCCAGATAAATTTGAGTCAGTTTTGCAGAGTAAAGAGAGGAAAAGCTTCATAAATTTGTAATAGAAGCCAAAGCAGTTTCAAAGAAACACCAATGTATTCATTGATGCTGTCTACCGTTCATAGCAATCTTGTGGTTATTCTTATTGTTTAGTTTAACATAGTACATTCTTTAATATATTTATTATAAATATTGTTATTATATTCTAGGTTTTTATTAGTGAGAAAAAAATGATTTTTTTTTAATAGTTTATTAAATATATTTATTTTGTAGCAAGAACCTATGATTTTTACCAACATTTTACTGATTTTTTATACGTTTTATGTTTTCATTTAGTTTTTGCATTTTTTATTGAACATTTACTCTTTCTATGAAACATATAAAGTATAATATGTATCAAATGTTTATAAATTTTATCAAGCGTTCCTTATTTTTAAAACGCATTAACAGTTACTTAGCATTTAAAATCATTTATGAACCATTTAAGACTATTAGTTTCTTTTTTGCAGGCAAACATTTTTAACTAAAATTTAATTTTAATAAGCATTTAATAATCTGCAATTACAATTTTTAATCGAAATAATGTATCGTACAAATTGATAAACATTTTGTAGCTTAAAAACAACATGAAATCTAAGAATTCAAATGTTTGTTATTTAAATGGCAAGTTATTATTTTAATAATATAGTAGAAACATAGCAGCTAGATAAATTTGCACTAGAAGCCTTAGAAACACCAATTACTTTATCAATGCTGTTTACCGTACATAGCATAGCATTCTTATTATTATTATTATTGCTTAGTTTAACATACTTCTTTAATATATTTATTATAATTATTATTACTGTTACCGATATGTTCTAGGCATTTATTAGTTAGAAAATATGAATTTATATTTTTTAATCGTTCATCCAGTATATTTATACTGTTTTTGTTTTATTCATCATTTTATAGCAAGAATCTATTATTTTAGACCTTGCATTTACTAGTTTTATTAAACGATTCATATTTTTAATAAGCATTTGCTTTTGTTGAATTTTTACTTTTTATCGAACAATTACTTTTTTTAGCAAACGTTTATAAATTTTATCAAGCGTTTCTTATTTTTAAAACTATATTTATCCAGCGTTTGAAATAAGTTATGTCTATTTATGATTATTAGCATTTATCTTTTTTGTGCAAGTTATATTTTTATCGACCATTTTAAATTGTTATCTTGCTATCTACCAAACATTTAATTTGTAGGTTAAAATAAACATCAAATATATCACACATAATTATTTCAAAATCATCATATTTATAATAACAAAGAAGCTGTGTTAATATGGAGTAATTATTTATAGAGTTAATTTTTAATTAATATTTATATTTTAATTATTGTTTTGTTCTTTTTTACATTAAGTTTTGCTCAAATTCAAAATTCCCGCGTTTACAGTTTGTGGACGCCTACGCATAAATACGATGTGATTGGTTACTACTATAATAGAATGATGTGTGAACGCCACCATTAAAAAGCAAACATTTTTCGAATCGGCGGCCGGTTGACAGCTATCGGAATCCCAACTCAGAGTTGGGATTCCGATTCGAAAAATGTTTGCTTTTTAATGGTGGCGTTCACACATCATTCTATTATAGTAGTAACCAATCACATCGTATTTATGCGTAGGCGTCCACAAACTGTAAACGCGGGAATTTTGAATTTGAGCAAAACTTAATGTAAAAAAGAACAAAACAATAATTAAAATATAAATATTAATTAAAAATTAACTCTATAAATAATATCCATATTAACACAGCTTCTTTGTTATTATAAATATGATGATTTTGAAATAATTATGTGTGATATATTTGATGTTTATTTTAACCTACAAATTAAATGTTTGGTAGATAGCAAGATAACAATTTAAAAAGGTCGATAAAAATATAACTTGCACAAAAAAGATAAATGCTAATAATCATAAATAGACATAACTTATTTCAAATGCTGGATAAATATAGTTTTAAAAATAAACGCTAGATAAAATTTATAAACGTTTGCTAAAAAAAGTAATTGTTCGATAAAAAGTAAAAATTCAACAAAAAGTGCAAATGCTTATTAAAAATATGAATCGTTTAATAAAACTAGTAAATGCAAGGTCTAAAATAATAGATTCTTGCTATAAAATGATGAATAAAACAAAAACAGTATAAATATACTGGATGAACGATTAAAAAATATAAATTCATATTTTCTAACTAATAAATGCCTAGAACATATCGGTAACAGTAATAATAATTATAATAAATATATTAAAGAAGTATGTTAAACTAAGCAATAATAATAATAATAAGAATGCTATGCTATGTACGGTAAACAGCATCGATAAAGTAATTGGTGTTTCTAAGGCTTCTAGTGCAAATTTATCTAGCTGCTATGTTTCTACTATGTTATTAAAATAATAACTTGCCATTTAAATAACAAACATTTGAATTCTTAGATTTCATGTTGTTTTTAAGCTACAAAATGTTTATCAATTTGTACGATACATTATTTCGATTAAAAATTGTAATTGCAGATTATTAAATGCTTATTAAAATTAAATTTTAGTTAAAAATGTTTGCCTGCAAAAAAGAAACTAATAGTCTTAAATGGTTCATAAATGATTTTAAATGCTAAGTAACTGTTAATGCGTTTTAAAAATAAGGAACGCTTGATAAAATTTATAAACATTTGATACATATTATACTTTATATGTTTCATAGAAAGAGTAAATGTTCAATAAAAAATGCAAAAACTAAATGAAAACATAAAACGTATAAAAAATCAGTAAAATGTTGGTAAAAATCATAGGTTCTTGCTACAAAATAAATATATTTAATAAACTATTAAAAAAAAATCATTTTTTTCTCACTAATAAAAACCTAGAATATAATAACAATATTTATAATAAATATATTAAAGAATGTACTATGTTAAACTAAACAATAAGAATAACCACAAGATTGCTATGAACGGTAGACAGCATCAATGAATACATTGGTGTTTCTTTGAAACTGCTTTGGCTTCTATTACAAATTTATGAAGCTTTTCCTCTCTTTACTCTGCAAAACTGACTCAAATTTATCTGGCAGATATTTTTCCAACATGCTAATATTATTACATTAACAAGCATTAATTGCGTTTGAAATATGTAGTTTGTCGAGCATCACAAAATTTTAATTTTTCCAAATTGGGCTTCATTAAAATTGTAATATTATACAATAAGAACAAACCTTTTCTACTTATCTTAATTTTTCTTTTAATAAATTATAAACCTAAATAAATAGTAATAAAAAATAAACTATAGATTACTTATTAATAATAAATATATTCAAATAAGCAAAATATACAATTAATATAAAATATTTATGTATTACAAACACAATTCACATTTAACACTAGCATTACATTTAACACAATAGATACAACACAACATCCACAACACTTTAATTGGTTACACAACACAAAAGTCACTTTGACAAGTAGATAACCTAAAAATAATTAATGTCATCAAAAAGTAAATCACGATTTAGATGAATTGACGACTAAATTTTCGCTTCCCCCACCACCAATTTTTACGGCATTTAAAGTGATTTAAAGCATCTCTCTCGCACTTCCTAAATCGTCGTATATATTCTTACACATTGGTTTAACATTTTTTGTCGCTTTTTTCTCTGAATTTAAGCTTATTTGAACAAACTTGCTACAATTTTAGCACCGTTCTATCGGAATCGCACCTCAGATCTGATTTTTTTATTGCGATTTTTTCTAGTGACTTTTTGTTTTTATTTTAGTAACTTTTATATTTATATTAATATTTGATTTAAAAATTAGATCTATAATATCTTTCAAAACTTAAAAATATGTTTTATGCCCGTATTACACTGTCAATAAAATTATATCTTGAATTATATATATAAAAATATGTAAATCTTAAAAAGTTTGTAATGCATAAAATATCATCAATCTTAATAGGTGTGTTCCATTTGCGCACTTTATGCACCCGGTGCATTTTTACATTTTTCAATATTGCGAGCAACAGCGTCTCACACTTGACAAACGCAAAGAAAATATTTGGCGTTTGTGGGACGTTCTCTATCTTGAAAAACACATAAAAAATGTAAAAAGCGTTTGACAAATAAATTCAAAAATCAATGAATTAGTGCCACCAAGTGCGACTATTTTGTCAAATGGAAAATCTCTATTGTAGATTGAAATTTTAAGAATATTTTTAGGTTTTTTTATAATTAACATATAACATGTGAGTAATAGCATTTATAATATAACCTAACTATTTTTTAAAAACTGTTAATTCGTACATTTTTTGTGTTAATTCTAAAGAAAAACTAAAAATACTCTTAAAATTTCAATCTACAATAATAGTGCGTTCCGTATATCAACCGAAGCGACCGAAATCCCGGTTATTCTGAAACAGGTTTATATACGGAACGCGGTTACCTGAAAAAGGTTACAAAGGTTGCGACCGCACTCACCATGAACTAACGTCGGTGAATTTCTATTAATCGTGGTTATACATGGCGGTAAATTTGAAATACAATCAAAAGTGAACAAAAGCGTCAAATGTTGCTCGTGTATTTTATTAAATTATTAATTATAGGTTATAATGTATATGTATGTTCCTGTCAATGCTAAAACGGGCAAAGGCATGAGTGCAACAGAGCAAACATTATTATTGTGTATAGTTGCCTGTTATACCTGCCAACCTCTACTGGGATTACTGTATTAGCAGGTAGATAAATACATACAATCATCTAATATTAAGCACTGAAATTTAAAAAAATATATAATATTTCAGTTTTGTATTTTGACGTTTCTATAACCGCTGTCGTTCCGTAAATCAACCAAGATTTTCAGCAACCGATCAAAGGCGTAACCTAACCACCGGTTACTTCGGTTGATATACGGAACGCACTATAAGATTGATGATTATTTGTGCATTTTACAGACTTTTTAAGATTTAAATATTTTTATATATATAATTCAATAAAGAATTATAGATCAGTGCATATGGGCATAAATATTATTGTTAAAATAACTGTAATTGAAAGTTTTGCTAAATTTAAATCAAGTTTTACAGTTAGTACTGTAATGAAACAGATCAGATTGTGGTTATGTTTGTATTTGTAACTTCACTTCATTATACTCATTAGAGATTTTCCATTTGACAAAATAGTCGCACTTGGTGGCACTAATTCATTGATTTTTGAATTTATTTGTCTAACGCTTTTTACATTTTTTATGTGTTTTTCAAGATAGAGAACGTCCCACAAACGCCAAATATTTTCTTTGCGTTTGTCAAGTGCGAGACGCTGTTGCTCGCAATATTGAAAAATGTAAAAATGCACCGGGTGCATAAAGTGCGCAAATGGAACACACCTATAGAACCGACGTTACGCGCGCTGTTGCCAAACTTACGTACAATAATTTAAAGCTAAAAACAATTTATTTATTAAATACTAACAATCTCCAATGTTAATTATTAATTAAAACATCAAATAATAGCTTTAAATTATTGTAGTTTGGCAACAGCGCGCGAAACGTCAACAAAAAGTATAATGAAGTGAAGTTACAAACACAAACATAACCACAATCTGATCTGTTTCATTACAGTACTGCCGTTTGATTTAATAACTGTAAAATCTGATTTAAATTTAGCGAAACTTTCAATTACAGTTATTTTAACAATAATATTTAATTACAATTCATTTAATTACATTATTAATAAAAATTCAATGGCATGAAGTTAGGTACATTCTTAAAAAAATCGCAAAATGTTAAAATAATCGCAATTTTTTGATTTGACAGGCGGCCATTTTTAATCACAGAAAAAATGAAAAAATCGGATGAGTATGAACGAGGCTGCGAACGCTATAGAGACAAGATGCGCGTTCGTTTCGCCAATATCACTGAAATTTTGATCACTTGGTGATGATAAATTAAACAAATTCGGTGACATAAATTTAAAAATATGGCGAGTAATGAATAAAACAATTTGAGATAAGATAAAATTGGTCGTTCTTTGTTATGTATCATGTTAAACAATAATTCAGTAATATTTTAGGTCATCACCAAGTGATCAAAATTTCAGTGATATTGGCGAAACGAACGCGCCTATGTTCCCATAAAAGTGCAAGACTCTCCAGTGTAACTTGCACTGGCGCGCGCTAAAAAAAACCTAAAAATATTTTTGAAATTTTAATCAGGTATGTTCCATTTGACCGTTTCATGCACCTGGTGCGTTAGAGGTCGAGTGCGACTATTTTCGATGTGGAATATTCGAGTTGGAACATTGCGCCGCGGGCATTCCCGCTTAAAACGTCAGTTTTGTTTTGTGCATGGCCGCCGCGCTTAAATTGTGCATTTTGAAATGTACTTATCTATGATTTGTACATAGCGGTCATAGCACAGAATATCCAATATAAGAAGTGAACCTTACATGTTATTGGCTAGAATCGAAAATAGTTCTCCATCGTTAAATAAGAGGCGCTGTTCATCAAAATAGCTATAGAAGTTCTCAAGAGATGGCGCCACATCACCACAAAATTATTGGCGGGAAATTAATCTATTTAAATATTATACTATATTTTCTGAATTTTCATAAATAATATTATAATGAATACATTATTTATAACATAACTTTAATATCTAAATAACCAAAACTAAATAATAAAAATCTTTTATTTTAAATCATATTTATTGACAATAAAATTCATATAAATCACAAATAAATATTATAAATACACATTCACTATTATCGTTGTAGATTGAATTCGTGACAAATTACATGAAACAAAAAATAAAACAACAATGAAATATGATTTATGTATGTATAAATAAAAAATCACTTTTATTTTTATAAGAAAGAAAATTTACCGAGGCGGTGGAAGTCTGTTAAGATGGATGGACGATGAAATGAATACATAAAACAAAATAAACAAATTGTTAACAGTACATATACAGATTTGGAAAGCGCAAACATATTTCACACTCCATTATTTTTATCATACAACATACAAAAAGTTCTACAAAAAATTGCAACAAACCTAAAAAACCAAAGTTCAAAATAACATACTCGGTTGTGTTGTTATCGAACATATACATAGTTTTAATTTAATTAAACAGTTTTGCACATATTTAAGTTATATTTAGAGTTGTATTAATAATAATTCTAATGTGCTAGCATAAAAAATAATAATAAAGATGAAAGAACATAGCTCTTGATAAAGCACTAATTTAATTTTGTAAAAGACATGTTAAATTTTAAGTAATAAGTAATATAAGTGTTTGTTGCTAACTTTATTTTAATTAAATTAATTGAATTTGGCTGCACTTAAGAATATATGTGATACAAACAATAGATGTTTTATAATAATTAACAGAATACTTACTTTATAGTATTTATACACTAAACACAATTTACACATTTAAAACATGTTGATCATTTAGGTTAGAGAAACGCTAACACAGGTTAGAACACAGAGGTTAGAACTTAGAACCTTATTAAAATCAGCTGATCTGTGATGGAGCCAAGTTTGCTGCTGCCATTGGTGGATGCAATCACGTGATCTCCATCGACTTTACAGATTCCTTTGAATTCTTGCTACGTTCAGGCGGGCTTTAGGGTACCCCCCATGGGTCATAGAAAACACACACGTATAGAAAGGCAACTCCGCCCATTTTCTGTCACCTTGATAAGCGCCATCTTACGAAACTCACTACCGAATTTTGTCGGTAAATTAGAAAACTTTAATTACTAAATTTGCCCGCTAAATTTGAAATACTAAATTATTTATTTTGCGTACTAAAATTGAAAAATAAATGTATTTATTTTGCACGTTATTTTTTAGTAATGCACGTACTTACCATTTAAAACCTGAAATACATGTTATAAAATGAAAATCATTTACATACTTACTATTTAAAACCTGAAATATACGTTTTAAAATTAAAAAACAAGTTATTTTTTATGAATTTTATTTTTGTATAGGTTATGTACTGTAATCTGACTATAATACATATATTATTATATATTACATATATAATACCTATATAATTATAAATATTTTATTATTTGTTATAAATAAATATAATAATTTACAAACTTATACATTATGTACTAACCTTTTTAAGCAATATACAATTGTAAATTAAACTATACACAAAAAGATTTCACAGAAAACACAGTAATAATACAAAACAGGCAGGATGAAGCACAAGATGAACGAAACGAACGACACGAACAAAAAATGTAATAGATGTAGATGTACAGTAACACTGACCAACTGACAATCAATCAACAAAACAAGTGTCATAGCTGACTTGACTCATCATATGATCGTAGATTTTACGCTCATGGCGCCCTCATTGGGAGTTGCTACCACTAATTGACGAATTTGACCAATTACATATAAGTGAACACACCATGATAGCGGTCGTATAAAACCATGACGGATATGTATAATATAAAATTTGAAATTAACTTTTCAAATCTGTACTGCTTTTTTTAAATTTCGCGGGCAAGAGCGTCTCGCACAAAGAAATATGGCGTTTTCTACCTCGAAAAAACACATCGAATATCTAAAACGCTTTTGACAAATGGAACAACTTATTAGTCACACTCATAAAATTAGTGCCACCAAGTGCGACTATTTGGTCAAATGGAAAACAGCTAATAAGATTGATGATATTTTGTGCATTTTACAGACTTTTTAAGATTAATAGGCGTATTACACTGTAATAAATAATCAGCGAACAACACGACTAGTTCGGTTCGAGGTTCGAAGCTGAATTCAATAAATTCAATTTATTGCTTTTAATTTGATTACAGATCAATTTTCTAAGTATTGAGATTTCTGTCAAATTAAAGCATTGATTGCACTTGATTGTGACTAACTTCATACTTAATTAAATTCAGTTTTTCTAACGTCTATATTTTGAAATGGTTGCGGGAGTAAACATCATGATGAAAATGTTTATATTCAATTAATAATACACTTGTTAACCTTTTAACTCATTATGGAATGCTTATACTATTAAACAAACATGGTGAAACAACAAGAATCTAATTTGGTAACAGCAACAAACAACCTTACTTTTTGGTTATAATAAAAATTAATTATTTTTAATTTAATTAAACATGTGCACAAATAGTGATGAGTGCTATGCTGAAAAGTTACGTCATGAGAATTGCGATCAGTTCAATATATTGGTACGAATGCACCTGTCGTTCGTGCTTGATTTAAATACTGATGAGTGAGTTATAATAATTTTTTTTTACAATTTCTTAATAATATAAGTAATTTTTAGTAATGATGTTCTTGCGGATAAAACTAAATTAAAGAAATGGAGTTTGGTGCCGTTTCGAAAATTAAAAAGTCGTGGTATTATGGATGGGGCTCCATTAACACAAGAAGGAATTTGTCAAGTTTATCAATTGATTGAATTTTTGAGAAAAGAACCGAGTAAGTAATATTTGTTTATGGCTTGATAGATTTTAATGATTTTTTTTTAAAGATATTTGTAAAGAAGGTGTCTTTAGACGAACTGGTTCATTAAATCGGCAGCACGATTTGAGAAATTTATTAAATCAAGGAACGACGTTGTGTTTGGAAGGGGGTCCATATAGCGTACACGATTGTGCATCTGTTTTGAAAGGATTTTTGGCCGAATTGCCAGAACCTTTATTAACCGAAGCACATTATCCGGCGTATTGTCAAATTGCAGGTATTTATTATTGTTATTTATTTGAATTTGTAATAATTTTGTTTATGTTAGAATTATGTGGTGTAGTTGAAAATTCCACCCAAGAAGAACGTCTTTTGCAAGCCCTACAACTCATTCTGCAATTACTTCCATCTGAGAATCGAGTTCTTTTAAAAGATGTTTTACAATTATTGACTTTGACTGCATCATATGAAGGCCATAATAAAATGTCCGCCGATAGCTTAGCAACATTGTTCACTCCTCATTTATTATGTCCACGCAAACTATCCCCTGAAATCTTACATACGAATTCGCAAACACTATCTGGTATAGTTTCTTTCATGATAACAAACTCTAGTCAACTTTTTCAAATACCACCAAAATTGGCTGTCGATATTAAAGCTTATTTACAAGAGCGTGAACGTCGCAGAGCGGTATCACCACAAAGATGTTTTAATGAATCAGTTAGTGATACAGCCAATACAGTATTTAGTTTTGTTGACCATGAACGTACAGCGAAAGAGAATCAATCCAATCCAACCGAAACTGCTTTGGCTCAATTATACGCACACATACAAAGTTTGCCTGAATCATCTAAGAAGAGGAAATTGGTAAAACAATTCAATAAAGAAAATGGACATGGGACACCGTTACAGGTGTTGCGAAGTAATATGCCAAAGAATCGTAGCTTGGGGGATTCGATTAAGAAGCACATATTTCAAAAGGGGCTCATAAAAAGTGTCAAGAAGACTGGATTTGTGCAATTGAGGTCTTCAAGTGAGGAGATATTGAATGTAAGTTGTTTTGTAATTAATAATAATTAACCAATGCTTTTGTTTGCTTTGTGACTAACATGCAATTCAATTTTGCATGAGACAATAAATCCATTAACTTACAGACTCCCCAAACTGGTATAATGCGGGGTCGTTTGTTCTGCACAAATTGTGATAGCAGCACTGATGTAAGTAATGACGAATCATTAGCGAAAAAGTTGAGAAAATCAACTCTTAGTACTGAGAATTTAATCGCGGACATTCGTATGGAAGAGGAAATTGATAGGAAACGAAGCATCTCTGAACCTGATTTGAGCACAGATGATGCTAATAAATTGTGTAATTATCTTACGAGTACTCCAGCCTGCATTCCCTTGAGGGATGTTCCTGAAATTGTTTTTACACCTGAGGATCAGGATCGTAAATCTATGTCGCCTATTACCAGATCTACTCAAAGAATGTGTCGAGCAATGCAGGTAAGGGTTGTATTTGCTTGATCATTGCTAACAGTAGTTGCTTGTTTTGTTTATTTTTTATAACAGTAGGTGTAGTTTTATTAACAACATTAATTTAATTAGCTTTTTTCTGTTATTTATTATTGATTTGTCAATTCACATCTTAATGTAGATGTCATATTAATAGATAACTAATCATAAAATATTCAATTATTTTGTTTCGTGTAGATAAGTTGAAATAAATTGTCAAATAGGATATCAAAAACAATTTATATTTTATGATTTATCTGAAGATAATTAAATATACTTCAGCTAAATCAGTTTCTAGCACTGAGTAAAGTAGAATAAGCGTAGTAAATTGGACAAATGTTCATGTTTTATGGAAATAGTTATTGCCTCGGGTTATAAATTGATAGTAATTATTTGGGTTGTTTACAGGTAAATGCGACAAGGTGGACTTTTTTTTTTAATGCTTTACATTCAAAAAACTTTAAGAAGTCTAAAGTGGACATGTACTAATTGTCCAAAACTTAATAATAGTTTTAAAAAAATGTTATGTACTAATTTTTGCATCTGTATTTTGTTTAAGTTTTGTAATCTCCTAAAATTTATTGCTATCTTTTATAGTTAACTTTAAGTTTTACGATATTTTTTTTTATGACAAAATCATTTTTTTTGGGACTCTAATTTTTCTGTAGGTTTACTGTATCTTTATAGAATGAAAGGAGACTTACTGCAACTTAAAGAGCGCTTTTTTTATTTTCTAAAAAGGCCGGATTTTAAATAGAATTTTGCACTTTTTAACAGTTAATGACTTTATTTTGATGCTTTGACAATATTTTCATACTTTTTGACTGGATTTCACTATTTTAGAATTTGAGTTTTGCACTTTTTGCAGTTTATGACCAGATTTATGTTCTTTTCAACAATATGTCGATATTTCCTGATTGGATTTTACTATTTTTGACATTTCATTAAAGAGTTTTGCACTTTTTATTTTTTTTTATTCTGGAATTTGATTTTTTTAATAATATCTTTGATATATTATATTATTGAGTTTTTTTTTTATATTGGTCATTTGGTAAAAATCTTGTTTTTTCCAAGGTCTTAAAAGTAATTTTTGTGAGCGATTTTCATGTTATAAATATTACAGTTTTGACAAATTTGATGTTAAAAATTAGTTTTGTGGGCGATTTTATGTAGTAAACATGATTTTTAGTGGATTTTATGGAAAAATTAGTTTTTTGCGCGATTTTCTTGGTACAAGTGTTTTTTTTTGTGGCTTTCTAAGCAAATATTTAACGATATTTAGGTTTTTTACTTTAATTTTAATGAATTTTATGTGATAAATATGATTTCTGAGCAAATTTGATGCTAAAAATGAGTTTTTTGAACAATTTTCGTGCTACAAAGGTTTTTTCTGTGTACTTTCAATGTTTTCTAATCAAATGTTATCAATAATATTTTGATGATTTATGGCCAAAATTTGCTATTTTTTACATTTTATGAAAACAAATGTATTATTTGACTATTATTATCTGCGGCCGGATTTTAAGCTGGATTTATAATTTAGAAGCCGGATTAATGGTTTGGCTGTAGACTAAATACATTTGTAGCCGCAATTACACTTTTAAAAGTTGGATATACAATCTAAATGCCAAATTTACAGTATGGTAGTAAACTAACGCACTGGGTGTATCACACATTGGTCTGATTTCTTGTTTGGGTATTTTGTCACGTCGTAGTGTGTCCCGGGATGCTTCAGAGCGTTTTCATCACTGGCGTTCGGGCTATACTCTTGGTTCTGCGGCGTATGTGATTCTTCGCCGCGTGATTTGTATATTCAGGGTTTTTAGGATGAATTTATGCAATTAGAAGGTATAAATTGGCTGTCTACTTAATTTTTTTATAAAGAGTTTCATGCAGTAAGTATATGTGATTTTTGTGATAGATTTTCTATGTAAATTTGAATCCGTAAATGTTTCAAATGAGTTTTCGGTATGCATTTTATCAAATAAATTGATTTTTAATGCAATTTTTAATTATTAAATGCAAATAACATTATAAAAATGATATAAAATCATACAACATTCAAATTAATTGTACATAACCTATTCTAGGAAACAATGATGACACCCAGAAGCCGCAAACCAGTTCTACTAGTTTCTGGAACAAACATCAACAATCTGGGCACAATGGATAAACCAAATTTTGTCCAAATGGATAAATTAACAGAAGAACCATCATTACAAAACGATAGTGAAATGAAGCCGGTAGAATCTACGTGTTTTAATGACTTATCCAACTTAAACCATTCCAATCTAACAGGCACTCCGAATTCCTTGACAAGTAATTTCCGCGAATATCTCCACAGTCGTAGTTTGTTAACTGTTTCCCCGACCGATTTAAGTTTTTCCAGTTGCACCGATGATTATAGTTCAACAAATATTAAAGATTTAAGCAGTAGTAAAATGAGCACGTCATTGTTACACTGCATGGACGGTAATATGCCACCTTGTGATACAGAGAATAGTTATTCTGAAGAAAAGAAATTGGTGCTAAAACCGAATCAGTTTGATGAGAATGGAAAACCAACTATTTATGAAACTTCATTTTAGATTATTATTTAAGTATTATTATTTTTATGTTGCAGAGATATGATGTTATATTATTTTACATTATTAATGTTCTGTACATAGATTTTATTGTTAAGGTGTAACGGAAATAATTTGTATATATATAAACGAAAGAGATGATTGAACAAAATCGCAGTACAACACTTTTTTTAAAATAAATTTTATAATCTTTTTTTAAATAGTTATTGTTGATGAGGTAATCAAATGTTCAGCATGATTGAAGAAATATCTTAGTAAATTTGTCAGGTAAGTAAAATTAATGAAATCTTATTGTCAACATGGGAAATTAGAGTTAAATGTGCGTATACTAAACATAAGTTCCATCCAAGCTATTGTTTGGCTGAAAACAAGGCAAAATTTGTTAAAACGTTAGGGGTCGTGGCTTAAACCAAAAATGACTTTGATTTTGCAGTACTGTGAAACGCACTGCTTATATCTGGGCTAAACAAACTAAAAATAGTTTTCATGTATATATAATAATAATTTATTTCATACACAAATATCTTAATACATTTTTACAATACAAGTATAAAACAATCAATTAAAAAATTTCACAAATACATTTTTTTAAATTTAATTACTTCATTAACAATATCACATGTACCTATATGAAAATTTAAAATTAATAAAAAAAATATTTAGGGAACGCATCAATTATTCGTGTATGTACAATTAAGAAAAAAATATTCGGCACATAAATTAAAATTTTGGTAAAAATCAAAACATATCATCGTGTGTGAGATCCTGCATGAGATGTAAACCTCTTTCTTTCAAAGCGTTTGATAATAATTTTTGTTGTTCTTGTTTTGATTCCTGTTCTTTACGTTGAGCATCCAGAATATCATCTACCGATACTTCTTGTAATGGTAAACCTGCTTCTTTTTCTTCATCCTACAATAATTAATATTTAACTATTATAAAGATATGCAACCAATGTATGTAATTTCAATTTTATGTAGAGAAATGGGTTTTAATATAATAAAAATAAACACAAAATTAAATTAGTGTTAGATTGAACTATACACGCCATCTATTTTTTTGTATTCTAACAATGCGATTATTAATCATCAATTAACAATATGATAAAATAACTTACAATTTCTCCAAGCAGCACAACATTTTCACCGCGAACTATAAATACGCCTCTGGGTATATCACCAAATTCTCTTCCTACGTGTATACGTTCTATTGTTCTATGAAGCACTAAATTGGCAAATTGATCGACACTTCGTAAATATCCAATTAAAGTTCTTCCATCCCTCAATAGAACCATTAATTTTTCTACAAATAAAATTTAATGAATCGACCAAAACATTGATTAATAAAATTTGTATTTTTCATACAATCGTTCATTGAAATATTTTGTTTGACAATTATTACATACTATCTAATTCATCTAATAAATGAGCAGTTCCTTCTAATTCAGGTTTATTCATAGTGAACTTTGTTATTTTATTTATTTTTCCTTTTATTTGAGGTTATGCTTTTAAATAGTTATTTTTTATTTGTGTGTTGGTATTCCTGTTTTTCTCTTAATGTTCTATTGTCTGAGCAGTGGCGTGCAGGCTTTTAATTTATTTTATTAATACTTCTGAGTAGCTAATTTTATATGCTCATGTTTTTATTTGTTATAAATGTCTCTATTAATCATTCCTATTAGTTGTGTTCTATTTGACAAAAAGCGTTTTGCCGTGAGATACCGTTGATGTGGTATCAAATGGTTTTAAACACTTACGTTGTCGCGACGGTCAGCAAGGCGACAAATTAGAAATCAATACTTTTAGGTTATGTATATTGTGATTTAACAATTGCAAAGTGATAACATGGAACAGGAACATTATTTAGGTTATATAAGTACCGTAACACATTTATTGCAAAAATGTGTTTTTTATATTTTGTTAATTGCATAAAATTAGATACAATTTTTTCTTTCTCAAAAAAATGTTTCTACGCTCATGGTTAATTGCTGACCATTAAATTTTGCACTAATTAGTATAAATTCAAACAATCACCAGCATTTTAGATTTGAATATTAGTTTATGATATAATACAACAATTAATTAAATTGTTTCATTTGTTTATATAAATTGTAAGAGTGTTTTGTTTATGTTGGCAATAATGAGGGTCACTCAAGTCAACCTTTCGGTTGTTTTCGCTTCGCTCCTTGTCTGATTGTCATTTATGGATGGATGGCATCTCACAGTCTACTACTGTATTATTTTAATGATTAAATCCCTAAACATTTCGTGGGGATACAATTCCGTTTAAATGTTTAGTTGCCGTTAATCGGTGCAAATGTTAAGTAATCAACAAGCAAACCATGTTTGCAGCAACTAATAGTTAATCACACAAAGTGTAAGTTATTAATTGTTAAATAATAACACAATTAAATCGTAATTGTTTTGTTTCAATTCTGAAAACAAATTAATTAATGACATGATACTACTTGATTAATTATATCACTTTTTCTTTTCAGTAATTCTATTGTTTTATTAATCATGGCCGAGGGATTTGTTGAATTTAATGATGAATTCTGGAAGGAATGTGCCCATTGGTTAACCCGCATGGAAATGCTGCGGGCTGATCATAAGGCCAATTTACCTAATGCTTTAATTGCCGATTTGGCTCATACGTTGCGGGACGGTGTGCTGCTGTGTAATTTGCTCAATAAGTTAGATCCGGGTTGTATTGATGGTCAAGAGTTTAGTCAGAAACCTTCGATGGCACAGGTAGGAAAATAATTATACTATTTTTATTATAAAAATTAAAAAGACCTTTTTTATTTAATAGAAATAAAGTTTATTAATATTATAAAATGAATTTATAATTTATTCAAACTCAATCTAACGATCAGAGCATAGACAATTGTTTTGGTTCTACAAACCTTGTCAGTGTGCCTTGTTAATTAATAGTTGTAAATGATTTAAAATAATTTATTATATATCTAATCAAGAATAATGACATTATAATAATAGGAAATCCTGAGTTGTTTTTTTTTTTTTTTTTATTGAAATTCAAATTGCTTCGCTTCAATGCCAACATCAAGATGTTGTTGGCTTGGTATTCTAGACCTACATACATACATTTTTTTTTTTTACATAATATACAGTTTTTTACATTATATACAGTTCATTAAACTTAATGTTAGTGTTATTATGGTATGGGGGTTTTTTACATGAATTTTAACATAATAAGTTTGTATACGAGTATGAATGATACTATGTTATAGTTTTGATTTTGGAATAACTAAAAATATTTTTTTATGATTAAATCTTTGCAAGTTTATGTAATTTTTTTTAGGTTATGTGTGTGGTGTGACCTAAGGTTGACAAGGTGTCAAATGTCATTAGGATTATGTGGTTAATGCATCAATACCATTTCGGCTTCGAACCTCGAACCGAACTAGTCGTGTTGTTCGCTGATTATTTATTACAGTGTACGCCACAAAGTGACATTCATCCTTATTCTCTTTTAATTTATTTCCTTTTATATATTTATTTACTCAGGGTGAGTGACATTTATTTATTAAGTGAGTTTATTTAAGGTGAGCCTGGCTCAGACAAGCCAACCGCATGGGAGACCCCACCGCCTCCGCGGGGGGTGATAGAAAACGTCAATAATATAAAGTTACATAAAATAGGGCAAACATTTAAAACATATATATGTATATAAAAACAGTACAAACATTTTAAAAAATATAAAAAAAAATTAAGAAGTTATTAAATTAGATTAATGGTAACGAAAAAAACTCGTGCAAACTGTAGTCAGTGTTCTCAATTAAAATATATTTCAATTTAGTTTTAAACTGTTCAATGCTTAGTTCTTTAAGCTGTTTTGGCAGATGATTATAAATTACACATCCATTATAGCCCAATCCTGATTTATATAAACTAAGATTGTGTGAAGTAATGCATAAATTGTTTTGATATCTTGTATAAAAGTTATGGTATGTATGATCTATTTGTTTAAAATTTATCTAAATTTTTATGAACAAAAGTAGCTACTTTGTATATGTAGATGCTAACAAGTGGGAGTATTTTAAGTTCTTTAAAAGTATTACGGCAGGATTCCCTTGGTTTTAGTTTACCTATAATTCTTATTGCTTTTTTTTATATAATAAATATTCTGTCAGTCAAGTAACTCCTAGAGTTACCCCAATGTACTACACCGTATCTAATATAGGCATGAAAACTTTCAAAGTACAATGTCTTTAAAACGCACATGCTACATTGTTGCGATAATATTTTTAGTGCAAAATTTACTGAAGTTAACTTTTTAGCTAATGAATCTACGTGTTTATCCCATAGCAGAAATTGATCAACTGTTACTCCCAAAATATTTTCACGTTTAGAGAAATTTATAATTGAATCATTTAAAGTAATGTTTTCTGGCGTTGTAGCACCAGACCTAACTGTTTTAAAAAGAATGCAAGATGTTTTTTCAGAGTTCATAAATAATTTATTTTTTTGAATCCATTCGGCTAATGCTTTGTAAATAATATTGGCTGAATCTACTAAACCATTTAAATTTTTATTGTTGAAAACAATGTTAGTGTCATCCGCGTATGAAATTAATTCTAATTGTTGGGAACTAAGACAGTTTGGCATGTCATTTGCATAAATAATGTATAGAATTGGTCCCAGAATTGATCCCTGTGGTACACCGCAATTCAACATTTTTTCATTTGAGATTGTCTTGCCAAGTTTAACTATTTGGCTTCTTTGCGATAAATATGATTCAATCCATGAATAAGCAACACCTCTGACACCATACTGATATAGTTTTTCTAGTAGTATAACATGGTTGACGCAGTCGAAGGCTTTGGATGGATCAATAAAAAGACCCATAGGCAATTGTTGTTGATCGATTGCTAATAAAACGTTATTTATCATTGAATCTAATGCCGTGATTGTATCTTTTGACTTGCGAAAACCATGTTCACTACTGGTGAATAGGTGATGATAGGTGAAAAAATGTATAAGGCGTTTATTATAAACGTGTTCAAAAAACATTGAAAAAATTTGTAGAATGTTTATAGGCCTATAGTTATTCATGCAACTACGGTCAGCTTTTTTAAATAAAGGAAGAAGAGTTGATTTTTTTAAACTAATTGGAAAAACACCGTTTTTTAACGATAAATTGCAGAGATATGTCAACGGTTTGATTATAAATGATATGCATTGTTTTATTAAAACAGATGACAGATTATTTCTGTCCAGACATCTACTATTAAATAATACCCGATTAATGTCGTTAATTTCACAGTTATAGCCTGGTGGTAAAAAAATTGAAGATTCATAAAATTTTAAGTTCCTATTGAGGTAGTCATAATCAATTTCAGATGACAAAGTTCTTGTCAATTCTTGCGACATATTAGTAAAAAAATCATTAAACCGAAAAACTGCTTCTTGTTGACTCAACTCCTCATTAGATGAATTTTTAATGCATATGTTATGTTTATTATTATTATCATTGTTTTTTAAATTGTTAATAATTTGTCACATGGTTTTGGATTTGTTGCTAGAGTTTTCGATTAATTTGTCATAATACAGTTTTTTTGCATTAATTTGAGCGTTTTTGTATTCAATATTTGCATTAACATATGCAGTTTTAAAAACATTGTACCTCTTAGAGAGTTCATGTAAATTAGCAACATATTTTTTACGATCTAATAGCTCCCGAGTTATCCAGGGAGAGTTAAATTTTCTAGGTGATATTCTAACTAGTGGAATATTTATATTAAAATAGTAAAGAAAAATATTAATAAAAGTGTCAAAAGACTTGTTGACATTGTTATTAGATAACACTTCAATCCATGATTCCTGTCGTAATGACTTACAAAAATTATATATATTTCCTGTATTTAACATTCTTTTGTATATAATTCTTCCCAAAAATTTTATCTTTAACCTCAATTCCCTTCCTATTAGCGTGTATGTTCCCAAAGTTATCCAATGTTTTAACTGTATGCAGTATGGCCACACTTCCAAGGTGTGTAAAAGCAGTAGTAAATGCCCCTCGTGCTCTGATTAACACAAAATAGAAATTTACAGCAAACCTGATGCTCCATGTTGTATTTTCTGCACTACTCCAATGAGTTTAAGTCATCATTGGCCAATCGAATTTGCCCCGAATATACGCTCGGCAGTCTAAAATTAAGCAAGCTATGGCATTTTATGGTTACTCCTTCCATGAAGCTTCACAACTGAATCCTTCTAATATTAATAACCCCTCCACTCAATTAGATAGATTTTTCCCAATCTCTTCCCACGACCGAAATCTCCCGGCAAACTTTCCGTCAACTTTTTTCCTCAGCTGTCTCCCAAGTTGGGAGTCCTAACCCATCAATCAAATTGCGTACCATAATTGATCGATCATTCTCTGTGGCTTGGTGTGTCCGACATCTCGACGCCTAACGGTATTAAGAGGTTATAGAATATATATAATCGATCAATCAGAGACTCAGTTATTTCCAACTACGAACCATCTAGGGAAAACTTCCCCAAGCGGAAAAGATTGTATGGTAAGTCCCCAGAGAAACTCCGTTCTCAAAAAAACTTATCTCTTCAGTCCTTGCCCGGTTCGTTGACTTATAACCCTCTAGCGTACCCCTCCTTAGTTGAAAGACCTTCTACCGATGCATCGTTTATTTATAACTTGGTAGAAATTTTAATTAAAGCTCTTGAATAGTTTTCCTTTCAAAATCCAAACAAATCAATCCCGTCTATGTCTTATCTTATTACGTCCCTGAACAACTTAGTATCACAATCAAATAATGACTTTTGCGCCGATACGTCTGGTTAGTTGCAATATCCAATCTAGATATAACAAAAAACCGGAATTGTTACGCACGATGCATGAATTAAAGATTAATGCAGTTGCTCTGTGTGAAACTTGGATTTGTCCAAATAAACACTTTGCAATTCCTCGGTTCAGCTCTTTCCACAACATAAGAGATGATGGCTATGGAGGAGTATCCTTGTTCTTTAGCCGTGATATCTATGTTAAATCCAAAATTTCTACGTTTAATGTCTCATCTTGTTTCCAATTTGTTATCTATGTCTAATCTCACCATTTTGTCATGTTACTGTCCCCCTAATCGGTCGTTGAATAGGAATCTTTGGAAACAAATATTCTCGTCCTTATCATCCCCTTTTATTATTGTTGGAGACTTTAACGCCCACCATTCTCTCTGGGGCCACCATTATCATAACCTCAATAGATTGGAATTAGAAGCTGCGATAGATTCCTTGGGTCTCATTATTCTAAATGATAGGTTGCCTACTAACATCCACATGAACGTAATCGACCTAGTCATAGCCTCACCTGATATTGCTTTAAAATGTCATTCGGTAACACTGCAAGACACCTATGGAAGTGTTCACTTCCCTATTATTACCGAAATTGGCGAAATCTTCCTCATTCATTCTCAGTATGCTCCTTACACTCATTATAATCAAATAGGTTAAAAAAAAATTGATTGAGTGTCATATAGAGATATTATCTCTGCCAAACTTAAAGACATCCCGTATCCAAATTACAATCAACTTGTCACCTGGTTTGTTGATGCTGCCAAATCCTCCTCTCCAAAGTTCCCGACTTTACCTCATAAAGCCAAAAGAGCCCTTTGTCCATGGAATCTTCTGAAGCGGTCAACAAAAGAAAGCGCTTCCTTACTATTATCCGCCGTACAGGGAAACTGGTGCATCTTGACGCGGCTAGAAATGCTATGGCCTAAGCAAAAAGGCTTTTGCTTCGCAGAAAGAGAGAAAGCTTTAAAAAAATGTGCAGTGCTCTTAGCCGAACCTCTTCACCGTCTTACGTATGGTCAACTATTAAAAAATTCTTAAGAATCCTCAGACTTGTCACTCCCACCAAAGATGAGACTTGGGTTTCAGCATTTCTGTCAAAACTAGCCCCTCCATATGTTCGACACCATTCGGTGCTCACCTTGCTAGATGTTGCTAATTCCCCTGCTCATACCTTGACTGCATCTATACAAATGAGCGAACTCAACTTTGTTCTTGCTCACAGAAAGGATTCAGCTATGGGAAATGATAACATCTCCTATTCTATATTACAAGAAGCTCCTTTGCTCACTAAAGATCACCTGGTGAACATATTTAATTATTTCCTTGAATATGGAACAATTCCTGATAGTTGGAAAACTATCAAGATTGTACCCTTACCCAAAGGATAACCTTCTCCGGACATGGAGTCTAGTTTTAGACCAATTGCCATTTCTTCCTGTGTTTGTAAAACCTTCGAAAATATCATCAAAGTGAGATTGGAAAGATGGTGTGAGATGAACTCTATATTTACAGGTTCTATCACAGGTTTCAGAAAAGGCCACAGTATTTATAAGAACGTCACGACTATACTGTGATGTTATATCTGCTTTGGCTCAAAAAAAAATGTCTATGTGTTACTTTTCTAGATATAAAAGGAGCTTATGATAATGTGTGCATAGCCTACTTAAAATCTGTTCTAATTAATTTGAATCTGCCCTCTTTGCTCATCAACATTATCATCGAACTGGTGTCTGAAAAACGGTTATACTTGGCAGGAACATCCGCGGAAGAAGGGCTTGTTTCTTCTTTCATCGGACTCCCTCAAGGTAGCCCTCTCAGTCCTCTGCTTTTCAACATGTTCATACATGACCTAGTACACTCCTCTATTCCCTCGGTAAAAATCATCTCCTATGCAGATGATTTTGCTATTTATTCATCGGGATACTTTCCAGATAGTGTTATCCGAAATATCAATGTAGTACTAGCACAGACATTTAGTCGCCTTGTTAGCAGAAACTTAGAACTCTCCCTTGATAAATGCAGGTCAATGTTTTTTTCAGGCCGGTCACGTAATGTCATACCTAATAATGTTTGTCCTAGTGTTAATAACATTCCTATTGTCTGAGTGCCCTTCTATAAATTTTTTGGTGTCACTTTTGACAACAAATTGTCTTGGAGTAACAACGTCAATGTACTTCAAAAATCTTGTGCTCAAGGCATTAACATTTTGAGAAGTGTTGCAGGCACTTACTGAGGAGGAGACCCGGAAATCTTTCTTATTTTTTACAAAGCCTTTGTTAGATTTGGCCTGGACTTTGCTTCCCACCTTCTATCTTTTTGCAGTAAATCTAACTTAAAAAATTTAGACGGAATTCAAAACAGGGCAATAAGAATCTGTATGGGAGCTATGAATTCCACTCCTATTAACGTCATGGAAGTAGAAGCCGGTATTATGCCACTGCAAATAAGAAGAAATCTACTTACCAAGAGATATGTTGCCAAACTTTTTGGCATGGGTGGGGGCATGACATATGATGTCTTGTCACAAACATGCAACATTTTTGGCAACCATCCCTTTTGGCCAGCAAAAGGTTGTCCTCTCATAATTTTGGCTTTTAATGAAATCTTTCAATATGACCGCGTGATTAATAAGAGCTCCTTTTCCAAATTATTTGTATCTCCTAGCCAATCCCTATCCACACAAGTTAGATACGACTCCTTTCTTCATAAATCCTTATCTCCGTCCGCAATCAATGCAGTGTTTGAGGAATTTTCATCTCAACGCTGGCCTAATTACATCGAAATTTTTACTGACGGTTCGGTTCAACTTAACCCACGATCGGCCGCGTTTGGAATATGGATTCCATCATTAAATTTGGAAGAAACAGGACAACTTCCTAATCTCTCATCTGTTTTTACCGCTGAACTATATGCCATTTATAGGGCTCTGTTCTTAATCTCGGCTAATAATTGGGCTAAAACTATAATATTTTCTGACTCCCAATGTTCCCTTGATGCTATATGTTCCTATGCATCTTCTTTGAATTACGAAGCAAAGGTCTGGAAACTCAATTTTGTTGGGTGCCAAGCCACAAAGGCATACGAGGCAACGAACAGGCAGACTATGTGGCGGGACTGGGACATGGGAGGCGGTGTAATGATATCACTATCAATTACACCGACCTCTATGCCAGTTTTCTGCAGGGCAGCTTAAATTTTTGGCAACAACAATTCAATATCATCATTCAAACAGTCAAAGCAAAGGATCTACCTACTTCAATCAGATAAATTAAGTGGTAAACCAAAAGCCGTGGTTTAAGAAATTTCCATTTCACTCTAAAATAGATGTATGTCTTTTAAGTCGACTTAGATCTGGACATTTGCGATCCCCTTGGCATCTATTTAAAATCAGTATTGTGGATAACCCACTCTGCGTCTGTAGTGAAGTAGGTACTACCGATCACTTATTTTTTGAATTCTCTCGATTCACTAATGCTCAATCTATTCTATGGCAAAACCTTATCTCAATGGACATCCACTTACCGACGAGCATGGCACTACTCGTTTCCTCTAAAAACGTAAAAGTATACTGTTGTCTACTGCAGTACTGTGCAGTACATAAAACACACTAATGCCCGTATTACACTGTCAATAATTATATCTTGAATTATATATATAAAAATATTTAAATCTTAAAAAGTCTGTAAAATGCACAAAAGATCATCAATTTTATTATAGATTGAAATTTTAAGTACATTTTTAGAGTTTCTTTATAATTAACACATAAAATGTGAGAAATAGCATTTATAATATAACCTAACTATTTTCTTAAAACTGTTAATGCGTACATTTTTTGGGTTAATTCTAAAAAAAAACTAAAAATATTCTTAAAATTTTAATCTACAATAAGATTGATGATTATTTGTGCATTTTACAGACTTTTAAGCTTTAAATATTTTTATATATATAATTCAAAAAAGAATTATAGATCAGTGTCATACGGGCATAAGATAGTTCTGTAATATTCTTCGTTTATCCTTGTCACTCATCCTAAAATTTAAATAACTATTAACTCATCTCGACCGAGGCTCCCCCCTGTGTTGTGACAGAGTCGCCGGAGCTCCGAGTCGAGAAGAGTGATTACATTAATAACAATTAAAGGAAAAACATCTCATCCTATGTTTTTCCTTTAATTGTTATTAATGTAATCACTGGCTCTCGCATGTACGTAATTGTATATGTGGCAGTAACCAGTGATATTTATTTTCTTAGTGTATAGTAAAGGCGGTTTTTGGCAACAATGTACGGAAGCGTGAAACAACGTACGAGCCAAGATAAGTGAGAGCTCACTCACAACGGAGCTGTCACTCTTGAATTCAACAACAACAATGCATCAATACAAAAGTTGCGAAGAGTTGGAGTTGAGTGTAGATATTTTTTGGGATATGTGAGTGTTGAAATTTTGCATCTAACACATAACCTAAAAAAGTCAATACTTAATTTCTTGCATTGTGATTAAAAAAAGAATCAATTTTTCTAACAATAATTATTGTTTTGTTTTTTTATATTTATAAAGCTTTGCTTTTTATCTATTTTATACGTAGATTTGTCTTGTATGCCTAAAGTTGGCTTCAAATTTGGCTACAGATCAGATTTATTATTGTACATAATCTGGCTTTTTGTGTATAAATCTGAACTTTTAATGAATACATGCAGTTTTGTGCACATTTGGTTACTTTTTGAAAATAAGCTTTAAACTTTGTTATACGTAAATTCGGCGTTTTATGTGCAAATTATTGTTTGTTAGTCAAATTATAGTTTTTTTTGCATAAAATTTTTGCAATTTATTTACAATTTTACTTACTTTTAATTTTCTAATACATAAATCTAGTCTTTTATTAGTGATATTTAATATTTAATTAAAGTTTAAGTTTTGTTTGGCATAAATACGTCTTTTTGATCTATAAATCCGGTTTTCTGATCTGGTCATTTATACACAAATCTGGCAATATATGCGCAAATCAAGCCTGATGTACAAATCTGGGGTTTTTATAAATAAAGTGAACTCATTATGCTATTCTAAATTCAGGGATTAAGCTCAAAATCCAGTTTTATACATAGACTGACTATTTAAAGCAACAATCCGGCCTCAGTATACATAAATAAGCCTTAATATACATAAATCTATAAATCTGATTTTTTAAGCACAAAATCTGGTTATAAACGCAAAAATCCGGCCTGCACAAATACTGCATTTTTTATAATAAATCTATCTAGCTGTATACATATCTATTCTCTTTTGGAGAAATAATCCGGTCTTATTATACATAAATTCAGTTATCTGATCATAAATCCTATCTTTTAGGCACAAATCTTTTTTTAACTGCACAAATCCGGCCGAAGTTTGAGCATTTGTTTCAAAATTTTGACGTTTAAAATTTAAATCAGTCTTGTTTGGCATAAATCCGGCCATATGATCCATAAATATGTAGAAGTTCGGCGTTTTTATATTATATCAATGCTAAATTCTCCAAATATAGCTTTATACATCAGATCTGTTTTTTAAAACGGTTAGTATACAAACATCTAGCTTTAGTATATATAAATTAGGTTGCCTGATCATAAATTTGGCTTTTTATACAAAAAATCTGGTTTTATACTTACAAATTCGACATTATTATACATTTTGCTTACATAAAGTTTTTAAAATTGGACTTTATTATTTACTAATCTGGTCTTATACCTTGATTCATAGACATGAAGCATTAATTTGGCCTTAGTGTATATAAATTGTTTTATTAAGTTTGGCGTTATCTTGAATAAATCTGGTCTAATCATACATATATATCTGATCTTATTATGTATAAATTTATACTTATGTTTAATTTGTTATGAGAAAAATTGGCATTATTATGGAATCTAGTCAACTAATCCGGATTTTTTTATTTCAAATTTGTTAGTCTGAATTTAGTTACTTAATTCTGGCCTTAATTGGACGAATTTTAAAATCCGGTCATTAAATTTTGCCCAAATTCAGTTTGATTTTTTTTTTAAATGGTTAGAATTGCTATAAGGCTGATGAAAAGATAAATACGCTTTTAAAAGCGGATATCCGGTCTTTAAAACTGGAAATTTGGTCGCCAACGTGTTTGGTTGTCAAACTATTAATCCGGCCATTAATTTGTAAATCTGGTTTTTAAAAATATAAATCCGATTTTTAAATGTCTAAATAGTCCTGTCAGTTTGGTTTTTTAATTCTAAATTTAGTTTTTAAAAGTTCTAATTCGGCGTTTAAAACTGGAAATCCGGTCTTTAAAACCGGTATTCTGGTCATCTAAGTGTTTAGTGTAATGTAAGTTGCCAGCATTACAAGTAGAGAAGAGGCAATGGCTGACGACGACGACGTCAATTCGGCTTTCATTCAATTGTAAATACGGTATTATAAATTTTGAAAATTGGAAATCCGGTCATACAGTTTGTCTAACAATTTATTAATTTGTTTTTTTAAGTCTTAATCCGGTTTTTAAAAGTGTAAACTCAATTCGGTTTTCAAAACTGTAAATCTTGTCTTTAAAACATAAATCCTTTAAAACTGAAAATCCCGTTTATGAAAGTGTAAATCCGGTCTTTAAAACCGGGATGGTGGCCGGAACCAACGTGTTTAGTTTGGGTGTCAAATACTCATAAAGTGTGTCTAACAGATTGTTAATTTGATTTTCTAATTCTAAATCTGGGTTTTAAAAGTGTAAATCCAATTTGCAGTTCAAAACTGTAAATTTGGTTTCTAAAATTGTAAATTCGACTTTTAAAACTAAAAATCCGACCACCAACGTGTTTAATTTGGCTGCCAAACTTACAATCCGGTCTTCAAATAGTAAATCCGATCTTTAAAAAAACTACAATTCCGGTGTTTAAAAGTGTAAATAGGGTCTCGAAAACTGGAATTCCGGTCATTAGGTTTGGGTGCCAAATTGTTAACACGGTCTATTAATTTTAAATTTGGTTTTTAAAAGTGTATATACAATCCGGTCTTTAAAACCAGCCATTAAGTTAAGTTTTACTGTAAAAAAATGTTGAAAAAAGAATTATTTTGTATGTTTAAAAATAATTAGCAGCCGAATTAACAAAACTGCTGCAAATTTAAAAATTAAAAAATATATACAGGGTTAGTCAGAATTACCGGGACACCTAAATAATTCTTCAATAGTTGAAAATTTCAAAATAAGTTTTAAATAAAAGTTTTTTTGGTTTTAATCAAACTAATTTATAAAAATATTTTTAATATAAAGGGTGTCATTTTACTTGTTAATACTAGTTTAATAATTAAAACAAAATTTTGTATAAAAAAATTATTGTATTTGAAAAATTAAAAATAAAAAGAAAATTCAATCATACATTAAGAAAAATTAAAAAAAAAATTGTATGATTTAAATTTTTTTTTTAATTTTTTAGCCAAATTTGTTAAAAGACCAGCTAATTTTAAGTTTATGAAAATATTTCGTAATTTGAAAAAAATATAAAAAAAAACATTTTTTTAATTGAAAAAAATATGGTTTTGTAAACATACAAAATGTTTTTGTTTTGCCCAATTATTAATCCGTCTACTAATTTTAAAATTATTTTGTATGAAATTTTTTTTAATTTACAAAAAAATTTTGCCAGTTAATTTTAAAAATTTGAATAAAAAAATTATTTCAAAATTAATAATATGATATATATTTTTTAATAATTTTGATTTTTTTAAGCACATCGGCGTGCTGCAAACAATAATTTCGTCTTAACTTACTCATCTTATTACGTAAATAACTTTTGATAAAACTTTTTAAATAAACGATCGATAATCGCATGGAATTATTAGGAATTGTAATTTACGTTAATATTTATTATTAGATATTCGCGTTAATTGTTCTAATCTGATTATTGTGTCGCATGGTGTAGACAGTTTGGAGAAATAAAAATACGATGTGTATCATTGTTTTTATCTTATCCAGTATTGTTTATACTGAAATATTAATAAAATTTTGTTATTATTGTTGATGGTGCAAATTTATACCTACTAATTTATACTTTATAATGTCAATAATTTCAATGCGTCATCATAATATGTACTGAATGTATATTTCCTCTTTTCTATCTACTGATATAGATTTTAAATAATTGATAATGTTATCAAATTTACGTCGCAATAAATAAATAAACGGGGGAGTTTTTAGTTGATATAGAACAAAAAAATTAAAAAAAAGCAGAATACAGATCAACCGTTTAGTATTTTTTCGGCTTTGTACGTAATCGGTTTTTCAAACTTTTATTAAAATGATAAGCGATCTTTTCTTTCTTTGTCGAAGAAAAATCGTTTGTTCATTAAACTTTCACTTAGGCACAACATCTGCAGGGGCTGGTGGCTAGTAGCAGGAACGATTGTGTTTATTTAGCGCACCGGAAAGACATGTATGATCCGAAACCGAAAAAAATGTGCTTTTATAATTTGGAGGCCAGATTATTAATCTGTTGGCAGAATTTAACACGGATTTTTAGTTTTAATATTTACACTATTAAAAGCCGGGTTCAATAAACATGATTTATGCGCGATTTTTTATATTTTTAGTGCATTAATCATAACTCTTAGATTAATGTAATAAAAATTATTTCCGCGGGATATTTCATACATTTCTGCGCGATTTTTAAATAATACATATCTCACTAAAATGTTTTTTCTGTACTATTTTTTATAGATTTAGTACAATAAACATTATTTTTGCGCGATTTAAATTGATTTTAAACATTACAAGATGTTTTTTTTTGCAGAAAGGATCAATAGATTTATAATAAATTAAAAGAAAAAAAAACGCTAAATTGTATAATGAAGTGAACTAAACATTTTATTTCTTCAATATTTTTAATCTATAAATAAAATTGCAATTATTATAAAATGTTTATTTTTGATTTGCTTTCAGTTTCTTATTATTTCCAAGAAATCACTTTTAATTTGCATCTTCAAAGGAAAATTGAAAATTACATATGTTTAGAAATGTTTTTCAATTTTAAGTGTAAAAAAATTGGATGTGTAATACATGACTACTTTTTAATCAATCAAAACAAGATGATATAATTTAAATATTCATTGCATTTTAGTAATATGTGGTTATGAGTCACAATTTTGATTATATTCATAAATCATAAAAATAATTTCTAATGTTTTTTTTTTTCAGTTTTTATGTTTACGAAATATAAAACTATTTCTCAAAACATGCGCGACGGATTTCGACCTAAGAGAAACGGACCTATTCGATCCGTCGATGTTGTTCGATTTGACCAACTTCCATCAAGTACTGTGTACCTTATCCAAATTGTCTCAAAGTTCGAAAGTATTAGCAAGCAATATTAAGTAAGTATTGGCATATAAATTGATTAATTATTGCAATTTTAAATTTTATTTATTTTAGTGGCTTTTCTGCTCAAACTGAAAAAACTGAAGAGGAGGAGGAAATATATCAAAGCTTAAAATCCGTGTAAGTATATCTTATCTATATTTAAATAAAACTTGAAATAATTATTTATATGTGTGATTTTATTTTTGGATACTTATTTTTATAACAAATTCTTATGCAAAACAGATTATTTTCAATAAAATAGGCTTGAAAGGATTCATGTATACAATTTATTGTCAACAATTTCTTAGAATATTAGGAAAATTTGTTAACTATTGTTTTTTTTTTTTTTTAATCTTCCAATTTTAAAGACTACTATTGGATCTATAACACTATCATCAAAACACACATTTCTTTAAACGCAGTGAAAATTATCTATTGCAATGTGGTTTTAACAAAGTTTTAGGATTGTGTGTTTATTATGTCAAGCTTTGTATTGGACGTTTTGTCATTATTGCATTGCACAGTTTATAAATATTGGGCCGGTGGTTTGATAAGTGTTTCCAACCACCCGCCCAAGTGTTTGTTATCAAGAAATTTATTACTTATTCTCACACTTGTAGCGTTTCTGCTGTTTTTAATATGACAGATTAAATTACAGTTGTTACTAATATATCAGAGGTGGGCACATAAACAAATTTTTTGATAACTAACACTTTGGGGGGGGACAGAGTTTATAAGTATTGGGCTGGTGGTTTGATACTGTTTTCTCATCCAAGTGTTTGTTACCAAGAAATGTGCTTATTCTCACAGTTGTACACTTCTGCTGTTTTTAATATGACAGTTGTCACTAATACGTCAAAGGTGAACACATTAACAAATTTCTTGATAACTAACACTTGGGCGGTAACAGAGTTTATAAATATCAAGCCGGTGGTTTGATACAGTGTTCCCGCCTAAGTGTTTGTTATCAATAAATTTGCTTATTCTCACACTTGTATAATTTTTGCTGTTTTTAATATGACAGTTGTCAGTAATACGTCAGAGATGAGCACATAAACAAATTTCTTGTGTTTTTTATCAATAAATTTATTTATTCTCAAACTTGTTGCGTTCCTGCTGTTTTTAATATGATAGATTGAATGACAGTTGTCACTAATATGTCAGAGGTGGGCAGATAAACAAATTTCTTTATAACACTTGGGCGGGAACAAAGTTTATAACTTTTGGTTTGATACAGTGTTAACGCCCACCCGTCCGAGTGTTTGTTATCAATAAATTTGCTTATTCTCACACTTGTAGCGTTTCTGCTGTTTTTAAAGTGGCAATTTGAATGACAGTTGTCACTAATACGTCAGAGGTGGGTACAATAACAATTTTTTTGATAATTAACACTTGGGCGGCTAGGCGGGAATAGAGTTTATAAATATTGGGCCGGTGGTTTGGTACAGTGTTCCCGCTCACCCGCCCTAGTGTTTTTTATCAAGAAATTTGCTTATTCTCACACTTGTAGCGTTTCTGCTGTTTTTAATGTGACAGATTGAATGACAGTTGTTCTTAATACGAGAGATGGGTATAATAACAAATTTTTTGGTAACTGACAATGGGGCGGTTTGTTACCAAGAAATTTGTTAATTCTCACACTTGTAGAGTTTCTGCTGTTTTTAATATGACAGACTGAATGACAGTTGTCACTAATACATCAGAAGTGGGTATAATAACAAATTTCTTAGTAACTATCACTTGGCGGGTAGGCGGGAACAGTTTTTAAATATCATAAATTTGCTTATTCTTACACTTGTAGTGTTTCTGCTGTTTTTAATGACAGATTGAATGATAGTTGTCACTAATACCTCAGAGGTTGGTACAATAACAAATTTCTTGATAACTAACACTTGGCCGGAACACGTTAATAAATATTGGGCCGCCACAAGGGGGTGCTGTGGATGCAAGAGGGTCTCCAATAAGGTCAAAGTGTACATTTTTGTATACAAATTTTAGGTATTTTGTTAAAATGATAGTTCATGTTGTTAGCAACCAAGATTTGTTAAAATTGCAGTTCATATTGTCAGCTGGCAATATATATCTTGGGTTACTTCTAGCAATGTGCATAGAGAACCTTCTAATTAACTAGAATGTCTTGTTGGCAAAAAATTACATTTATTAATTTTTTAAGTTGTTTGTATTTGGGGCTCTAAAAAACCATTGCACATAAGCACCCTTTAACATAAAAGGTGAAGTTTGAATAATTCTATTATCAAACTTACATAATAATTTGATTAATTTAAATCTCATAAAAATGTAATAATAATCTTAATAACAGTTGTGTGTAATAATTCAACGCTTCGTTAAATTCGTAAGGTTAGTAACCTGCCTCATCATCTGTAACTTATTATTATTATTATTAAATAATTATTATGGTTCAATTTATCAAATAATTGAATTTGAAGATGACAATTAGATAAAATATATTTGATCAACAAATAAAATGATAATAGAAAAACATAAATTTTAATTACAATTTAATATTTAGGTCAATTAAAACCATAAATTATAATTCCTTAATAAAATTAGAAATTGTAATTAATACAAAAAAAAACGAATTCCATTTCTGCTCCACATAGCCAATTCAGTCAGTTGACTAGATGCACTCTAAACCAATTGTTGTATTTTGTTGTAATTGTGATTTAGCGTGGTCAGTGATTTGAGGCCTGTGGCAAGCGGTGGTGGTGGTGTTAACGAGCCTAGCTGGCTACAATTCACTATCCCCTGTCCAAGGCCCGATGATCGCGAAGAGGAAGTATACGATGATCTCTGCTACGTTACGTTTTCTGCCTGTTTACCAGAGGTATAACACGCATTAATCAATCAAGTAGTTTGTTGCGTGTTATTATTTATTATTTTTGCTTCATTATTTTATTTTGCATGATTTTTATTTTTTATAATTGTTGTGTAGTAGTAAACCACCCCCAAATGAATACGGACGATTGCAGTATTACGATTACGGCTTCAATGAGGAATCTGAATGCATTTATCAAGAGATTTGTGCTATAAATAAAGGAAATGTAAGTAGCATTAGTTGATTTCTTTATATTTTGCATTTAATTATTAGTAGACTTTATAGGTTATGTTTGTTAATAGAAATTTATGTTATTAATTTAGTAAATTGTTTTGATTAACCATGTTTGCATATCGGTTATGTTTGATAAAACTTTGATAAACTACGAATTTGACAAATTAAGTTAATTTTATATTTTGATCTAACAATTTCATTAAAATTTCTGTTAAATTTTTAAATACTCAAGAACTGCAACTCTAATTGATAAAATTTATAGTTTTTTGTCTAGTGACATTTTAATACTTTAAATCTGGCTTTGTTGTACGAATATTATCTTAAAATATTTAGTATCAAGATTTGGCCTTGAAATATTAAAAAAAAAAAAAATTGGTTTGAGTAAAAACCCGGCTTGTTTCCGGACTTAACCAAAATAATCTAAAAATCTAATGTCAGTCATGACACAAAATCCAAAAAACGTTTATATTTCATTTGTTGTTTTGCGATATATAATTACGTATTTACATCAAAATCCAGCTTGGTTCACAAACAAATTTGCACATGTCAAAATCTGAACTAAAAGCTAAAATCTGGCCATAATAACATTAAATTCTAACTTCAAATTTGAAGTTTTGGTTTGGAAATGCTAAAATTATGCAAATATATTAAAATCCGGCATTTGAATGTCAAAATCCAGCTTTGTTTTGTTAAAAATTGGTTAGAATAAGTCCTAAACATAAAAATCTTGCCTTGTTTACCGTTGTTGTGCCAAAAACTGATAAAAAGTTTGCTGTGAGAAAATTTGAGGTTTATTAGCTAAAATCCGGCAATTGAATATGAAAATTTGGCTGTAATGTGTTAAAACCAGATTTCAATTATGACATTTTTGAGTTAAAATTACGTAAATATATCCGGTCTTTGAATGTTAATCTAACTTTGTTTTGTTATACAGGCTGTTTCCTAAAAAACGCCGGAAGCTATAATTTTCTTATTTTAAATTAAACGATTGTTTTTCTTGCACATTTCATCATTTTTTTTTTAATATTTTTGTCTACAAATAAATGCAAAATGCAGAATTATCGTTACACGAAACAGGTAAAATATATTTACAAACTGAGAACGTCAAAAGATAGCTTATTTTTTGCCATTTAAGTATATATATAGTTTGTTGGGTCTAAAATTTAAAATAAGAAAATTATAGCTTTCGGCGTTTTTTAGGAAACAGCCTGTATAACATAAAATCCTTGTTTAATGTTATTGTTTAGAAATTTAGCTCAAAAAAGTTTGTTATGTTAAAATCTGGACTTGGTTATCTAAAATCTAGACTTTAAATATGAAATTTTAGTCTTAAAATGTAAAAATTACGTAAATATCAAAATCCAACATTTAAATGTCAACATTTTGACAGTTTATAAACAAGTTTGACAATTCATAAACATTTTATGTGCAAAAATGGTTAATCAAAACAAAATTATGTTTTTATGGTTAAATTATTATTATTAATTTTTGATCTAGTTAATTGGAGCTCATCCGCCTTTAGAAAAAAGGGATTATGTGATTAAAGAATTAATAGATACAGAACAAAATTACGTTGATGTATTGATGAAAATAAAAAAACATTATATTGAGCCAATGAGGAATAGTATGGATATCGCTCATCACAGTAAAATATTTGCCAATATCGCTGTAAGTCTTTATTTAATTAAATTTAATTATATTTTAATCAACATAATAATAATTGTAGCAATTTTTGGAAATACACGAAGGTTTTAAAGAACAACTGCTCAAAGTACAAGATAAGACTGTCCGATTAAGTGATATATTTATGAAATGGCGTGAAAAGTTCCTGATTTACGGTGCATTTTGTTCGAATCTCACTGAATCAACGAATCTCTTACAGGAATTGTGCGAGAAGAATGATGCATTAAATCAAGAAATTACGGTAAGTCAGCATAAAAAATTAATTAATCAATGCTAATAATTCAATTGCAGAAACATGACAAGGAAGCAAACAACGGTAAATTTAAATTAAGAGATTTATTACAAGTACCTATGCAGAGAATATTAAAGTACCATTTGCTATTGGAAAAATTGGTAGATGCAACAGATCCTGTAAGTATTCAATTGTATTTTTTAAATTGAATTGATTAATATAAAAAGAATTATTTTAGGTTATGTTAATTTTATATAAATTGTTATTAAGATTGATTGTGTTGCCGCCTAGCCCTGTGGTATGTGCTGGAGGCGGTGATGGAGTTAATAAATTGTGCCATGTGATGTGTTTTCTGTTTGTTTTTGGGGGTCCCGTGCAGTCATGGATATGCCTATTCTCTCTTCCAAGTGGTTTAGAAATGGCTTCAGAATGCTGCTGAATAAGTGCTTAGCAGAGACAACTCCTGCTTTTCTTGGGACTGCCATCGTGGTCCATCTCTGGCTGGCAATTTGGTTGGAAAGTGGTCCAAGTCCGTAGTCGAGCAGAGGTGCTGCACGGCGGACCGCATTCGAAACGCAGCTCGACAGGACCCTGTGATGGTGGAGGAGCCGTGTCTCGAAGAAGTCTTTTTTCCTGGCTGGCAACAGTCACGACGAAGTTTTATTCGTTTTTGAGGACACGCCAATTCAAGTCACGCGCCTGCAATAATTGTCCCCCACTTTCTCGACATCGAGTATCTTGTTCGGAGGTGCTCTTGATAGGTTTGCCTAGGGGGCGCACTGTTCTGGGCGATCTGGCGGTGGAGCCTGCATCAAATCGTTCACATGAATCTTCACTAAAGGGGACGTAGGTGGTCTTCTACCCGGTGACAATGTCCTTTGCTTTGGACCCATCCACAACATGACCTGGTCGTTGGGTCGATGTTCAGTAGCGGAGTTGCGTTGCTTGGATCTTGGGCTTCGGCATTTGTGTTCCGCCCGGGTTGTGTCCCAAGCTTACGGTGCTGCGATATTTACCCCTAGTTGGGCTCTACTGGAGGTTAGGTCGGTGGCCGCATTGATGCAACGACAAAGCTGAAAGGTGCCTAAAGGCATTAGTTTGTCCCAAAGTGTTTCGGAGTTAGGCTGGGTTAGCCTAGGGATGGTATGTGGTGTGGTGATAGTATTTCCATTAGAATTGCTGCTCTGAAAGCCTCTACCCAGCGGGTGCATATGTTCATGATGGTTAAGACTAATCGATTTTCTGTGGGTTTAGTAATACGTTCACAGGGGCGGCTATCGGGATGTGACAGTCCGCGCCCACGAGTTGCACCTCTGAACGAATGCTTTAGTATTCTTTCTGCTCTGTTGTTTAGCCATCATTTTGTGCACAGGTCTTGATAAACTGATAACAAAGTATATTATTTATAACTTTATATAAAATTATAAACATAACCTAAAAATAATTTTCTTAAGGTTAACGTTTTTTGACTGTTAGTGTTAAGTGCCATCAATTAAAACAAGACGATTATCAAATTTTTTTAGAACCATGAGGAATACAAAGAGTTAAAACGAGCACGCGAAGCAATGCTTGATGTAGCCAGTTATATAAACGAAATGGCTCGCGATAAGGATCTCCTGAATGTATTAAACGAAATCTCAAAAAATATGGTATGGGAACATGGTGAGTTTAAACTCGATAAATGCGGTCGATTGCGCCATGATGGCGAAATTAAAGTTAAGGATCATTCTGAAAATAAATTCAAAACACGATACGTCTTTATATTTGATAAATTTATGTTCCTCACGAAACAAGGCAGAACGAATCAATTCTTATTCCGCACCAAATTGGATATGATTGATTTTAGAATAGAGGAATTTATTAATAATAGACCAACATTGAATCAATCCGGCCGTTGGATGTTTCAATGGCTTATGCTTAAACACGACAGGAGCGTCGTTTACACGATGAGTGTTAAAAGTAATGAAACTAAAGAAGTTACTGTTAAAGCAATTCGTGATGCACTGTAAGTTGTTTATTAAATTTAAAATGTATTAATTAATAATGTTTTATGTTGTAGTGATAATGTACGGCCTAATGCATTGAATACAACAAATCATAAGTTTGAAATGTTCACTTTTGAAAAGCCGGTAACGTGTAATCATTGCTCAAAATATTTGAAAGGTTGTTTCTATCAAGGTTATATATGTCGTACTTGTCATATATCTGTTCATAAAGATTGCATTAAAAATTCCGGTCGATGCGCCCCCATACCAGCGGCACCTCATATTTATGCAACGCCCGAAATTACATCATTACAAAGAAAATTATGGTAAGATTGATTTAATTTTTTTAATTAGTTTTTATTTTGTGTTTTTTTAGGTTTGCTGGTGAAAAGGATAGAGTTGAAGCTTCTAATTTGTTAGAAAATAGGAAAAATGGGACGTTTTTAGTGAGAATTCGTATACAAAGTGATCAGGATAGATATGCTTTAAGTTTGAAGTAAGTAATTAACCAATTTTGTAGTTTTTTTTTTTGAAGACTAGTCGAAAATCTATCTTGCGTGGAACGCTCACAAAACAGTCGAGTCAGTAAGCAACGGTTTGCAATACAGAGCCCCCGACGTCTGCTTCAAAACCTGGGAGTGTGATAGAATTTTGAACTTTCTGGTTTTGGTTTCTTTTTAACAATATGTTAATATTTGTAGCCGGATTTTGCTATATTTGATAATTTATTAAAAGAGTTTTGCACATTTTAACAGTTTATTCTAGGTTTTGGTTCTTACAATATTTTTGATATTTCATAGCTGAATTTTGCTGCCTAACCTAACCGTTTTTGGTCAGATTTTAGTTTATTTCAAAATATTTTGTTATGGCCGGATTTTTGGCTTTTCATAAACTTTTATAAATAAAATTTTGCAGTTTTTAACAGTTGTATGATCAAAATTTGTTATTTCTAACAATATTTTTATATTTTGTTGCCAGATTTTGCTATTTTTGGGATACCTTAATTTTTACTTTTTTCAGCATTTTGATGTTTAAAGACCGTGTTTTTATACTATGACTATCTGAAAATATTTTATTGTTTTATGACTGGATTTTAGTGCTTTTTGACAATATTTTCATACTTAATGGACGAATTTTGCTATTTTTGACATGCCTAATTTTGGTGCTTTCTGATTTTTGATGTTTCAAGGGCAAATTTTTGACATTTTTTGAATAAAGTTTTGCACTGCAGTTTATGGCCGGATTGCGCTTTTTTTAACAAAATGTTGACATTTCATAGCCCAATTTTACTATTTTTGACATTTTGTTAAAAGTAAAAAACCACTAAATTGTAACCATCTCTTTTCAATATTTTGCGGTGAGGTTCAAAAATTCTAGCTACTTCACTGGTTGCGGCCTGACCATATTTTGGCCGCCATTTACGCATTCGACTTAGTTGACGACAAGCTATCCTTTGTTCCTGATTAAACGTTGTGATGTGTTTGATTTAGCTCAGATAGATATTGGTATCAAGAGATAAAATTCTATCATTTTAACAAATAATGTCATGAAGTTTTGTACACTATTTTGCTAATTTTCATAAAACTCAATCAGTTTGTTTCTATGATCGGAGCGAGGATCGCCGTTGTGTCCGCACCCTAAGATGATTCGGAATCAAAAATTAAAATTCTTCTGGAAATTGAACGAGGTGCTAAACAAGTCAACATCTGCAAATCTAGGTGTTACACAAAGAAAGAGAATTCAAAAACCCGCCCTGTTTATGTATGAAAGAAGTATTAAAACTACAATAAACAGACAAATAGGAAAATCCGGTCTTGAAACATCAAAATATGTTAGAAAGCACCAAAATTCAGGCATAAACTGTTGAAAAGTGTTCAAGAAATTTCAAAAACTTTGAAATCCGTAAGATCAAAATATTATTAAAATTTAGTCATAAACTGTTCAAAAATGTCAAAGTCTGGTCTATAAATATTAAAACATAAAAAAAAAACAAATCTAGCCAAAACGTTTAAAAAAAACTACAACATTTTGTTCCTAAAATGTCAAAAATAACAAAATTTGGCATTGAACTTTTAAACAATTGTCAAAAAGCACCCAAATTCAGCCATAAACTGTTAATAAGTGTTTTTACACCTTAAATAGCAATATCCTGCTGTAAAATCTGGCCAAAAACTGTCACAAGGTGGTGCAAAATTTTATTCATAGAATGTCATAAACAACAAGCAAAATCTGGCTTTAAAATATGAAAATATTGTCAGAAAACACCAACATTAGGTCATAAACTGTTAAAAATGCAAAATTCTATTTATGAAAAATTGAAAATCTGGTCATAAAATATTAAAATGGTTTTTAAAACGAACAAAAATCTGGCAAAAACGGTTAAAACTGCAACATTCTGTTCATAAAATGTCAAAAATAGCAAAGTCCGGCTTTAAAATTTTTAATAATTGTGAGAAAGCACCAAAATCCAGCCATAAACAGTTAAAAAAATCTCAAAAATATACATAATATATACATCTTCATACTCTTTTACTTTCAGAACCGATAACGGTGTTAAACATATGAAAATATGCAGCAATATTGATGGAATGGAACAAAAATACTACCTCTCAATTTCAAGATATTTTAAAAGCATAGAAGAGATGGTAAGCAATTATCAACAAAATAGTCTCAAAGAAAATTTTGAAAGGTAAAATCTACATGACACAATAAAGAAATTATCACTAATCTATATATTTATAGATTGGAAAAGGAAGCAAAATTAGAATATCCATACCGGCAAATAAAAGCGGAAGCAATACGTCCGTACCATTCACATCTAAGTGACCACTTATCATTCGATACTGGTGATACAGTGGTTGTGATTGAAAAACCTGAAAATAGGGAAGGTTGGTCAAGAGGTATTACGCGTCGAGGAGGGGTAAGGATTATAATTTTTAATTTAATTTAATTTAATTAATTATTTTTGTAGATTGGTTTGTTTCCAAGCATATTTGTTAATGAAAAAGAAGAAATAACATACGACGCCTTCTAAAATCAAGCATAAATTTAGCTAGTCATCTTGCATATCTCATTTATTTGTCGTACTGGTCTTGGTTTTTTCATGTTGTACATAACGTTCCGCATTTTTTAGATAGCTCAAAACTTTTTAAGAAACAATTGTATAAATTTTACAAAAAAAACAATTATATATTTTATTATAGTATATAGATTATGTATATTTTTTTATTTTACAAAGATCTATAATTTTACTCTCTAATTACTTATTAAGGTGCCATTTTTTAATTTAGCTATATAAATCTATATAAAAAATTATATCACAAATTTATTTATTGAAAGTTATATATTTTATTCTTTGTTGTTTAATATAAGATAAGGTGCTATAAATATTTATATTATAATAATACTTGATGATTTTATGGATATATTCTAAGTCTCGAAACAATTTTTCATGATGGCCTAACCTAAGATATGGTACTTAAACCCCATTCGTAAATATTTTACGAAATACAAATAAGTACATATCAATTGTTGTTTAGTTATAACCATTTAAGCACCTTTTTATTTATCCATGTTTTATTATTATCATGTGTGTTATCCGTGTTATATATATCCACAAAATATCTTGTATATATGCATACATTCCACATTTCTCAGTATTTGTCGGTGTGCCAAAATATTTTATTGTTAAATATTATTAAAACATCGAATTGATTTACACGAATAGACTGTCCGTCCCTTTGTTATGGATCGGTTTTATTATATGTGGAATTATTTGCTATATATATTTTACTGCTTTTAATCTACAATTTTGTATGTTATGAAAAATTTGATAAACACAATTTATATTATCGAGTATGTTTATTATTATTATTTTCATTCAAATTGTTATTTCAAAAAATGCCATTTATTGTTGTAATGTATTTTACAAAATTGACTGTTTGTAATAATCGTTATATAATTAAATATTTAAAAATATTAATAATTGTATTAATTTGTGTTCATTTGTTTGAATAAGAAATAAGATGTTATTTTAATTTAATTCCCAGAAATTCTACAACAAATCAGGCCTTTTTGCATTGCAGACCCTTGCTTACCTACTGTTTTAAGTTGCTTATGATTTATTTTTATTAAATATTATTGTTTAAACGTTCTAAACTATTCATTAGTCTACTGAAATTGTTAATGTTCCAATAAAGATATGATTTGCATTTGTTTCAAAGTGCATTGATCTGAACTGTTTTTAACTGTGCTTGAGCTGTTGAGAGTTGGACGTAAAATTTCAATGCAATTTAAGTTTTTCTCTAAACAACTAATTAATTTAAAACTTTTTCAAAATGTTAGGAATCGCTCTAAAGTGTACTATAACTGTTCCCAAGTGTATTATTTAAACTCTTTTCAAAAGTTGCTTGTAAATTGAAGTAAACTTTAGAAAAAGATCCATAGAAGTATAAGTTGCTGTACGTGGTTTGATTTCAGAAAAATAGTCCACATCAGCTCTTGTGGCCAGCACTTTATAAAATCATTCAACTTCAAAAATTCGGCCGTTAACTGTTTAATAATGAAATAAAAAAATGCATTGCTGCTGTGATCGTTAGATTGAGTTTGAATTATTAATTCATTTCATAATTATTTCAATGTAATTTAAGTTGCACCTAAACTGTTCTTTACAAGTGCAATGATCAATTTCCAATTTTAAACTTATCCAATAAATTACGAATTGTTCTAAGATTAACAGGAACGGTTTCCAACTGCACCTCAAGTGTTCCAAGCCTTTCCTCAGTATACATTGAGTGTATTTTTGGTAAAAATGAATCTGTATCAAATTAAGTGATTTAGTTTTAATTAATTTTAAACTTTTTCAATGTATTAGGAATTATTCTAAAGTGTACTGGAATTGTTTTTAACAGCACCTAATGTATTCTAAGGTGTTGCTGGGTTTCTAAGGTGTTGCTGGGTGTACCGAGCTGTTAATGTCTTTCAGTATAGTTGTAAGTTTCTTTCAAGTGTTTCTAGTTGCAATAATTTATTTAAATTGTGTACTGAAGTGTTACAATGCAGTAGGAGTTATTTCTAGGAGTTTTCAGTTGCAACTAATATTTTTTATTAACTACACCACCTAAGGTGTTCCAAGCTGTTCCCGAGTGTAATGAAGTATTTTTGGTTAACGTTGATCTGTTTCAGTGCAAACTGAACCTTCCTGTTCATATTCATATCCGCACTTTCTTTACATTCCAATTTGAGATGCTCCGAAATATTCCGAGTTACACTTAAACTATTCTCAAGTGTATCTAAGCTGTTTCAAAGTTTAGTGAGCTATTTCGCATTGATCTTAAACTGTTCCAATGTATTTAGAATTGTTCTAAAATCTTCTAAAACTGCACCTGAACTGATCTTAACTTCTACCGAGTCATTTTTTTGCGATCGCGATTATCGATATTTTAGCTTCGGGATTATACCTGTTCGCTTGCATTTTTCGAACTTGGTGTTGTCTCACTGGTTGTGGTTGCCACTGGTGTGGCTTCCAGCAGTTTAGTACAAGTGTCCATAATCGTTAGTATGGGCTTGTATCTTAACTTGGTAGTACGAAATCTATCGCCACTCTTTGCCTGTTGGCTGAGCTCTCGATAAAGCTTTAGGATTCACCTTTAAAAACGTTAAACACCTTTTGATAAACGTGTGCATATCTTATCTGATTTGTGGCGAGTGGTAGACTCGAAGGATTGCGGTGGTGTTTGATCACTTTATGCTGAGCATGGGCCGGTACCACTAGCTGGTCCTCTGGAGTTCATCATCGTCTTCGGTGCGTTCCGGATTGTCCGCCATTTCGTGAAACTTTCGAATGCTGTCTTGTACGATCGTGCACGTCTTATTCCCTACGTTTGGGCTTGCCGAGTGTACAAGCAATTTGGGATTGGTTATCAGTATTCTTGGGTCGTAGCAGTTTTTCCGACTCTTCGGCTGCCTTCGTTATTAATTTGGAGCTTGAGTGTTGGTTAAGGGCGTCACGTAACTGGTTTATTTCTTCCGGATTGCCGTCGGCGCCGTTTTATTAGCCGAGGTATTCCACGGACGTCTGTCGGAATTTGCATTTTCGGATATGGCACCTCAGTCGGGCTGTATTCCTGCAGTTGATATGTCTCACCGTTGGGGGCAGCAAATGTTCAGTCATAGAAAAAGTTTATAAAAGGCTGGTAGATTTGTTAATATTAAAAGTTCATGATGATTCACATAACTGAAACTTTTTTTTTTGGTACATAGGTCAATATTTTAAACTCACAGCTACCTTTGAATATGTATTTGCTAACACAATCATATGCTACCTAACTTAGCAGGTTTTTTTTTTACAAATTCTCAGCCTGCACAATTAATACCAAGGTACTGTTAAGGGCCCCTTGTAGCTGGCCCTGCTACTATGCCATTATCTAGATAAAGTTGAACTTCAATCAACTTAATATACTCATTTATCTGGAACATTTAGGTAGGGAAATGGAATTAAAAAATATGTCCCTAAAAATATTTTATTTTATGCATACACACTGCATAAATATTTCTAGTTTTTTTTTTATTATAATAAATGTTTCATTATATTTAACTTCACTTGTCTTCTGGTTTGGAGAAGACCAGAGTGTATCCACACTTTCCGCAATAATGACGGTCTTCCATGGCAGCCATGAAAACACCAGCTCCACATCTCTCACCTGGGCACTCTCTTCTTAACCTATGGATTTTTCCATTCTCGTCAACCTAAAAATTAAAAATTATAAAGAAATGTTACAAATTTTTTTCAATAATAAATTACCTTATAAAATTTCAATACAGCCAACTTGACCTTCTTCTTCTTGTGCTTGATTTTTTTTGGGGTGGAGTAATTCTTCTTCTTACGTTTCTTGGCACCACCTCTAAGACGGAGCACCAAATGAAGGGTGGATTCCTTTTGAATATTGTAGTCAGACAAAGTACGTCCATCTTCCAATTGTTTACCGGCAAAGATAAGACGTTGCTGGTCTGGAGGGATTCCCTCTTTATCTTGAATCTTAGCCTTTACATTTTCGATAGTATCAGACGGTTCGACCTCAAGAGTGATGGTCTTACCCGTTAATGTCTTAACGAAGATCTGCATTTTGGGGAGTTATCTATAAAAACAAATAAAATTATTAGTAAATTATACAGGGAGTTTATAAATGAATGGGATTATGTAATCACTTTAAATGTGCCGCTTTTTTTAAATTGTTCACTAAACTATTTGTTTTGACAGATCAACTTTGACAGCTGTCAAGCAAACGTATGAAAACATATGTAGTATAGTGGACAATTTTAAAAGGCGGCATATTTAAAGTGATTACATAATCCCATTCATTTATAAACTCCCTGTACAAATTAATCAATAGACAAATTTTACAAAAAAATATTACTAAGTATATATACCAAAAAACTGATGAAGGATTCCAGATTTTCTCAAAGTTGTGGAGATATAAGAAATGTTAAACAAATACAATTGTTTGCAAAAATCATTTTTATTGATTTAAATATAGATACAAAATACATTAAACTAGAAGTACTGCATTAATGCAGCCGTCATTTTCAGGATTATTTGTAACCTGAGCATATTTACCCCATACAACTTTACCGGCTTGTGTAACCAAACCCAATTCAGAAATATTAACTTCAATCACAGTACCCTTAGTAATAACCCCTAAACTTGTAAACATTGGTGAATTTGGATTCTTCTTAACCCCAATAATAGGTAAACAAAAAGTCGCTTTCAATTCAGGATGTGTAACATGGGCCTTCTTAAAACGTAACGCCATTGGTCTAATAAACCTTTCAAATTTCGGTGGTTTCCTAGTGAAATTTTCACCAACAAATGTAACTTTGGTGACCATCCTCTTCCAAGCCTTACGCTTAGTTTTACCAGATTGAATAACTTTAAAAACTTCTCCATCACTTTGAGCACGAACTTTAGGTATTGGAACATCCCATTTTCCTGCCTTTTCTTTACGTTTCTGTTTTATCATGTTCGATAAAACCTTGGCTCTGGATTGTACATCACGATCTAATAGATAAACAGGAACCGCTCCTTCCGAAACCTTTTCTGTTGTTTTCTTAACCTTCCGTTCTTCATGGGCTTTGATTTTCTTTTTCATTTGTATCTTTTCATTTCTGCGTTCTTTATTGAATATTTTAGCTTTGAGACCACGTAGACTGCGAGCCACTTGCGAGCGCTTGTGCGGTTCGCGCGCTTCCCTTTTACGCTTACGTTCTTCATAATCAAGCCTACGACCGTAGAGCTTGCGATGGCGTTCAATGTATTCGTTTTGTGGCATTTTGTGTCTGGAATTAGAAAAGAATACAAATGTTATTAACTTGTGTGTATAGCCAGATTCAAGTTTATAGTGCTCCTTTGAATATGACTATTACACACGACTAATGCAACAACTTACTTACCTTTGAAATAAATAATTTATTAATAAATTCGACTTAAATAGTCATATTCATAAGAGATTCATGTTTAATTAACAACACAACTTGCACAAACAGTATTATAAAGAATTATTTGAATGATGAAACAATCATGAAAAAGAAGAGATGAAACAAAACCAATAATGTTTAAATAGAAATATAACCTTGAAATTATCAAAAGATGTAGAAAATACAAATGAGGTCGTCCAAATATTAACAGAATATCGCATCTTTTATATTGTATTGCAGCTTGAAATGCACGGACAAATTTTATTCAAGTATTCTAAACTTAATCTATTCAATTTATTAGAGGGCAAAAAAACAATTTTTGAATTTTGCCATGCATCATCTAACCGATCTAGCACATTTAGTTGATGGCTAACGATTGTTACCCTATACTATACCATAAAATTGAAAGTGAATGACTTTTAATGTTGAAACATTATTATTAATATAAATATGCAATGATTTCATCGGTAAAGTAACTTCATAAAAACATGTGAATATTCTGAAACTACAAAACTTGAAAACAGATAAAAATTCTCAATTCATAAAAATGTAATATTTTGAAACAGCAATCAAAATGGATTCTCCTAACCTAACAATTTCGATATTATTAAAAAAATAAAATAAATAACCACAGCTAATAACAACGAATTATTTAATTAATCAACATTAATTAACTCTTACAATAATTCTGCTATAAAACAAAGCCTCAAACAAAAACATATATCCCTTATAGGACCATGTGGTTTTTATATAAGATGTGTTTACACACAAAGTAATACAAATTAGTTAAAAATATATTTAAGATTACCTTCTATGCGAATAAATGCATCCGTTTATCACAGATTTATTTGTTAAATTGTTAAAATACCACTAAACTAGGTAAAAATTGTAATGAAATGTGGACGTACCTTTTACTCCACCATGACACGCCGTGAAAAGAACAATTTTCTGACAGACAGGAAACACCGCTGAACTCAATTCGATCAACAACGCCATCTCTCTAATAATGGCGGAAGATTTAAATTATATTTTATTTTACAACAAAATAATCAAATAATTGTAAATAATAGTTTAACTTTTTTAAAACATATATTTTACTTGTACAAGTACATACAAAAACTTTTTAGTATGTTATAGTTATTGCATATTATTTTTAAATCAATTTTAGTAAATAAATACAAAATAAATATAAACAACTAAATAATAAACAATTGTTGGCAAATTAGTACAATTTTTTTGTATCAAGCATTCCAGAATGGTCATATTCAAGCTGATGTTTTGGTGGACATTGTTGTAACAGCGTTGCCAGCTACCATAATTTTTTACATCACTTGTTACAATTGTTATTTTAATTGTTGAATATATTGTATTAAGTTCAAATTATTGTTTTTAAAACTGAAACATTTTTCAAATTTTAAATCGATTTGTCAAATAATAAAATTGTTTCAGGTTTTGTACAATCACAGCAAAAATCAAACTGAATGTTGGTATAATTTACCGTGATTGTTAATTAATAAAAAAAATAATAATTTTATTATAAGTTGTTTTATAGATTAAAATTTAAATTAATGTTTTCAAATTAAATCAAACCAATTGACTTCAGCAGTTTTTTGTGCAATGTTGGTTGCTTGCAGTTTAATCAGTGGATACTGCAACTTTCAAATTAGATTATTTTCAGAGAAATTTTACCCACAGCCTGTATACTTAGGTGAATTTAGTCTGTCAGAAGACTGTTTTTACCTAGCGCACGTATGAAAAAGGGTCGTTTTGGAATAATAGACCTAATATATCAGTTTTTGCGTTATTAATGGTTTTTTGCCATTTTTAGCAAAAACTATGCATTTTGGCTAAAAATTATCTTTATTAAAAGTTGTAGAGCAAAAAATTTTCAATCGATATAAGTTATTTGAATTTTTCTATAATTTTTCGTTTTTTCGCTAGAAGGCGCGGAAAATAAAGTATATATTTAATTTTTTTGCACTTAGAGCCAAAACTATGCATTTTGGTAAAAAAATACAAAAGATTAAAGTTGTAGAGTAAAAACTTTCCGATTGATATTGTCTATTTGGATTTTCCGCATACCGAAAGCATTTTTCGCTAAAGAATGTTGAAAAATGTCGCAAATTGTGTTTATTTTTAGATTTTTCAACCAAAACTATGCATTATCTGGAAAAATTATAAGAAACCAAAGTTTTAGAGCAAAAAATTTCTGATTGATATAGGTCTTTTGATTTTTTCAACTCGCCAGAGCACGCAAAATTGTGGCTTTATTTTCCGCGTCTTCTAGCGGAAAAACGAAAATGTATAGAAAAATTCAAATAACCTATATCGATTGGAAATTTTCCGTTCTACAACTTTTAATAGAAGTAATTTTTGCCCAAATTGCATAGTTTTTGCTAAAAACGCAAAAACCATTAAAACGCGCAAAAATTTATACATATATGTCTATTACTCCAAAACCACCCTTCTTTATGCGTGCGCTAGGTGAAAATAGTCTCCAAACAGTCCAAATACACCTAATTATAAAGGTCGCTAAGCTGTGGGTAAAATTTTTCTAAAACAATTTTTTTGTCTAATTTGAAGGAACTATATGTGTGGATTGACGGTGGTTAGATATGCATGATGAAACAAACATGTAAAATTAGCAGTGGACTGCAGAAAAGGTGGAAAAAATAAGATAGATAATGTGTACAAAAAGAAATAACTGAATGCAAAGAAAGTAGTGAATAAAAGTAAAAAACAAATAAAAACAAAAGAATAAAAAAAATGCAAAATGATTTTGAAGAAAATAAAAAAATATTGAGTGAAAGAACAAAACAGAGAAAGAGAAGTTGTGGCATTCAAAATGATCGTGGAGAAATAAATTGGAATAAGGACGGTATTAGAAAGAGCTGGAGAGAATATTTTGAGTAATTGTATGGGAGACAGTGTGAATCTTAAATAATTGATATTTGTAATTAAATTTCATTTAACTAATTTATTATAAATTTAGTACCAAATAAAAAATAATGTTAAAGCGCACAATGTTGTTTAACTTTTTTTTTATAAAACATTTAATTTGGAGAAAGTTATTGATGTGTCAAGATTAATGAGAAAAGAAAAATAATTAATAAATACAATTTATAACTAGAAAAAAAAATGGATAAGCCAATCAATCAGAAGCGGTTGGAAAGCGCTATTGAAAGTATAGTGAAGATAAATAAAAATAATAGAAAAAAATAAAAGACTGAGAAATGAACTAAACCCTTGTTTTGAAATTAAAAAAAGTGCAAATTGTATGCAATAGAGGAAATGTACAAACTAATGGTAAATGCTTTTCAGATGAGAGCGTATCAATAGCAGAGAACGAAAACGACCTGCAGTAACAAAAATGGATTACTAAGAAACGCAATAATACTGAAAAAAACTAAACCGGCTTTCCAATACACTTTAGGTAAATAAATAATACTATTGTAGAAAAAGTCTAATAATCATAACATTTCAATCACTTAATAATTATTTCTGTTTTTAATAGGCAAAATCATCATCCTTTCCAATGGGATTCCAACAACCGATTGATGAGCAGAAAACTATACAGAAAATATGATGTGCAGAACGCATAGGATTAAATTAACGTTAGTTATAATTAAACCAATCATATATTAATTAATATTAAAATTGACTTTTTTTAATAATTATATGTCTACGCCTATGCAGTGATTTTGTTAACAATTCAGTTAACTACTTTTTTTGGTTTGCACCGTTTGCCATCTGTGAGCAAACTGATTGAATTTATAGTTCACTCTGATACTTTTTGGTAAGGTGTCGCTAGCGTAACATATTTAAGTTGTTTATACGTTAGATTAATAATAGTTATTGTAATTAAACATTTAAGATGTTAATTAGTTAAGGTTGTTTTATAGTATTGTTGTATTTATTGTTCTAACATGTAACGCCACCTAATGGTTTTTATTTTAAGCGTGTGGTTTTATATTTTTAGCAGGCTACATCGTGTACACATGGGCGTAGTAAATAAAAATTAAAAAAGGGAATTTACTATTGTAACTTTTTTGCTTTAATTTTAAATTACAGCCAATTTAAAAAGTGGTGATAAAACATAATTGAAAGAAATAACTTGTTTACAAATAATCATCTAAATAGGTACATGTCGCTTATTAAATTGACTAATATGTTAATGTTTATTTATAATTAATACTATTAACTAATATTTAGTTGACTAAAGTGTAAGCCAACGTTAATTGACAATGAATAATGTCTTTTGAGATTAAACTCTTAACACTATTAATTATAATTGTTTTCAAACAAAGTTGCTAAGCAATTTATGAAAAACTTAACACAAATGTAATGGGCAGATTATGTAAAACATTGATAAGCAATTAATCACGTTGTATGTGTATATTTATTGCTAATTTTATAAATTTATGATCCAGGTACAGATAATTTAGGAAGTGATAGCGATAATTATGTATGCGCAATATAGTTAGAATAAATTAAAAACGTCCAAATTATTTTTTAGAGTGCTTGTTTTAAGCAAAGATTTTATGATATCACTTCTTAAATTGAATGTTAGTTTTGTTTAAAAAGAAATATTAATTATACTATGCAATAGGTTTATACTAATTGAATAAGTTTTAGTGCAAGACTTAATAGTAGACAAAAACAAAATAATTTATAAATATTGTTTAAGTTTAGTAAATTACATGAAACATTAACGATTAAATTAAGCAACACGAATGACTTTAATAAATAACTAACTGACATATATGTTTTGTGTAAATAATCAGAAAACAACATTTGATGCTAGTAGATTAAAAATTAACGTCATTTTGTGGACATACAATAATTTAGTTTGTGACGATTAATGAGATTTAAGAGACTACAGAACTGAACTAAACTTTTACAATAAATGTTTTAACTTTATAATGCTGACTAAAATATTTGTGGATTTTGTTCACTGCTAACATGCAGTATCTATTATTGCGTTTAAGAGGAAAGTGAGCCACGTTGAATACCACTGGTGTTGCTCACCTTTTTAAACTTTAGACTTAAGTGTTGGGTAAAAGAATGTTGTAACATACAATGGGTGCTCGTGTATGCCATTACAGAACGTTAAAGAGTTTGAGATCGAAAATAATTATGTTTGTAATTGTGTGTTAACAGTATACATACATTTATAATTGTACACTTGCGTCTTTTTCTAATGATGTTTTTTCATTCAACGCTTTAAATAATGTTTCATGTAAAAGGTCTGTTTAGACACAATATATATATATATATATATATATATATATATGTAACGAAAGTATACTTTCTTTGATTTAAGTTGGCCGTGCTTCTGACTTTTAATTGACAGAAGTCACGACGTAATTATAATAAAAAGATATATTGTAATTAATTTAAGTAGTGCATAGAGAAGCGGTAATAGAAAACTTTAATTGTCGTTTCTTTGTTCACAGGTAAGATTGTAAATAATTGTTAAATAATAAATAAAACTCAAACTTTGTTCACAGAGAAACATATTTTGGTTTATTTTATGCCGTATAATTTATTGTCTTATAAAACGACAATTTTTGTTTATAATGACAAGAAAATTGCAGTTTGCATTCCAATATGTGGTATCGCCGAGGGACAAGAAGACAAGTATTGTTGCCATAACTTCAATTACAACAGAGGAAAAGAAGGAATATGTGTTGCCACAGGAAATGGGATTTATAAGCGAACATGAAGAACTGATGAACACAGACGTTTATAAAAGAGTTAAAAAAAGTCTTACTCAAAGAGGTCAAAACAGAACAGTGTGGATCACACTAACAAAGGAAATGGAACAGAAATATTTTGATGAAGATGGTAATATAATGTTTAATAACTTATATTTAGAACAAATAATAAAAACAGACGTAGTAGAATCAACTCAGAAGAAAGAAAGTCAACTTAATTTAAAACACATAACAGAAAAGTTTATGATTGAAAAATTTACATGTAAAAATTCAAATGCAAAACAATGGCTAGAAACATTTGAAAAAGAATGTAAAAGGTTTGAAATCAATGAAGATAATATAAAGATTGAGATATTAAGGCTAGTCTTGGATAAGTCATGTTCAGATTGGCACTCAGCAACTCTCACAATATTGACAATGGAAGCTCGATGGTCTGAATGGAAAGAGAGATTTCTGGAGTCATTTGCAGACAATGGATGGAGTACAGGAATGTACGCTATATATTATAGGTATAAAGAAGGTTCATTGATTGAATATGCTATAAGAAAAGAGAAGCTACTACTAGATATGGACAATGATATTAGTTCAAAGACTCTAGTGTTGCTTATAGCAGCAGGATTACCTGAGTTGGTTAGAAATAAGATAGATAAAGAAAATTGTAAAAAGTCAACTGAATTATTGCATGACATCAGAAAATGTGAAAATTTAGTAAATAAAAATAGTTTTACGAAAAAGAAAGATGATAAATATGATAACAAGAAAAGATTTGAAGGAAAACAGCCATGTAAAAATTGTGAAAACTTAAATAAAGGTGTTAGATATCATCCTGAAAACTCATGTTGGTTCAAGAATAAAGAAAGAAAAGAAGGTGGAGTAATAGAGAGTAACTCAGTCATAGAAGTAAATCTAAATACAGAATCAAAAAACGAATAATCACACCATTGATTAAACTAAAAATATTATTAGAAGATAAGTTAGAGGTAAACGGAACATATGATTCAGGTTCCCAAGTCTCCCTAATAAATCCAAAATTAGTTAGAATAAAGAGGAAGGCAAAAGATGTAAATAAAATATTTTTAAAAACAGTCAATGGTGTGACACAAACAAAAGGTTTAATAACTATGAAAGTAAAAATCTTTGACATAGAGGAATACATTGATGTATTCATTACAGAGAGAGACGATGTTGAAGATTTCCTCGTAGGATTAGATATGATAAAGAAATTCAGATTAATTCAAAATGAGAATCTACAAATATTACAAAAAAAATTGGATAATAAAATTGAACAATATTCAGTTAATTTTAATGAACACATAGAGAAAGATGACTTTCAGATAAGACTAGAACATCTAGATAATACAAAAAAAAATAAAATAGAAAAAATTATTGAAAAATATAAAAGTGTATTTGCAAAAGACAAATACGATATTGGCACGGTAAAAGATTATGAGGCAAGAATCGAATTAATAGTAGACAAATATTGTAGTAAAAGACCATACAGGTGTACAATAGAAGATAAAAAAGAAATAGAAACACAAGTGGCAATGCTATTAGAAAAGAATTTGATTGAAGAATCCTACAGTCCATTTGCCGCACCTGTAACACTGGCGTATAAAAGAGACGAAGGAAGGAAAAATCGCCTGTGTATTGATTTTAGAGATCTAAACAAGAATATTGTACCACAAGCTCAACCATTTCCACTTATAGATGACCTAATAATTAAAACTAGAAACTGCAAATATTTTACAACACTGGATATAAACTCTGCCTTTTGGTCAATTCCACTCCGAATCGAGGACAAAAAAAAGACTGGTTTCGTAACGCAAGAAGGACAATATCAATGGACGTGTTTACCATTTGGTCTAAAAACGGCACCAGCAATATTCCAAAGGATTTTGAGTAGCATATTAAGAAAAAATAAATTGAGAGAATTTACAGAAAATTATATTGACGATATATTAATTTATTCACAAACTTTTGAAGAACATATCAGACATATAGAACAGGTATTAGCAGCAATTATAAGAGAAGGATTTAGATTAAAATTCAAAAAATGCTCATTTGCAGCAAACTCTGTAAAATACCTGGGCCATATCATAGAAAATAACACAGTAAGACCAATAAAAGACAATCTAATTTCAATTCAAAATTTTCCAACTCCCAAAACTCAAAAAAATATTAGACAATTTTTAGGAAAGATTAATTTTTACCATGAATACATACCAAATAGCTCAATAACGTTGGATCCATTACATAAATTATTAAGAAAAGAAACAAAATTTATATGGTCAGAAGAATGTGAGAAGGCTTTTACAGAAATGAAGAAATTATTATGTTCTCAACCGGTATTAGAAATATTTGATAAGGATTTGCCAATAAAAATTTACACAGATGCATCGCTAGAAGGAATTGGGGCAATACTAAAGCAATTACAAATAGATGGACGAGAAAAACCTGTAGCATATTTCTCAAAAAAATTGAATGAGGTACAAAAAAGAAAGAAAGCAATATATCTGGAGTGCTTGGCAATCAAAGAAGCAGTAAAATATTGGCAACATTGGTTGATTGGAAGATGGTTTGAGGTATACTCAGATCACAAACCGCTTGAAAATTTGAACATAAAAGCAAGAACAGACGAAGAATTAGGTGAGTTAACCTATTATTTGTCACAATATAACTTCCAAATAAAATATGTACCTGGTAAAGATAACGCTGAAGCGGACTGCTTAAGCCGAAATCCAGTACTAGAACCGTCTGAAAACACTGAAGAGGTTCTAACAATAGTAAACCTGACACAAACAGATGAAATAAGAACGGATCAAGAAAAAAACGAAATAATTCGAAAGATGAAATCAAAACTAATAAGAAATAACGGAATATTTTATAAGAAAGTTAGAAATAAGGAGAAAATAATCTTATCAGAAGAATTTAGCATCAAATTAATAAAAGACATACATAGGGAATGGTGCCATACAGGCATTAGACAAACTATATACAGAATATGTCCCTACTATACATCAAAGAATTTAATAGAAAACATTAAGAAAATATGTAAAGATTGTGACATATGCATAAAAAATAAAACAAGAGGCCAAAGCAAATTTGGATTAATGTCTCACTTAGGACCAGCCACTGAACCATATGAAATAATGTCTATAGATACCATTGGAGGATTTGGAGGACAAAGATCAACAAAAAAATACCTTCACTTACTCGTCGACCACTACACGAGATACGCATTTGTTTCAACCTCAAAGACACAAAACGCCACAGATTTTATAAAGTTAGCTCAAAACGTGTTAGAAACGGAAAAAATTGGAATGATACTAACGGATCAATATCCGGGAATAAACTCAAAAGAATTTAAAGAATTCCTAGAAAAAAAGAACGTTAAACTGACATTTACAGCAGTTAATGCACCATTTTCAAATGGCTTAAACGAGAGACTAAACCAGACTCTAGTCAATAAAATAAGATGTAAAATAAATGAAAAAGAAAACAAAAGAGCTTGGACAACGGTTGCTAGAGAATGTGTAGATAGATATAATAAGATAGAACACTCAGTCACTGGTTTTGCACCAGAGTATTTATTAAATGGCACGGACACAAGTGTCATACCAGAAGAATTAAAAAGGAAAAAAAACAAAGATGATTGGTCTAATGATAAAAAATTAGCGTTAGAGAGATCAATAAAATCACATAATTACAATAAAAAACTTTATGATAAAAATAGAAAACATCATGAGTACAGTGCAGGAGACATGGTATATATCGAAAATGGCAACAGACTAAATAGAAAAAAGCTAGACCATCTTAGAATAGGACCATTCGAAATAATAGAAAAAATATCAAACACTCTATACAAAGTCAAGACTAACAAGAAAAAGTCAGAAACAAGTTTATTCCATATATCAAAACTAATACCAACAGAAGAAGATGATATAGATGATTTATAGAGAAAATATGTCCAAGAAATCTTACCATGAGAGGGGGGGGGGGGGGAGATGTAACGAAAGTATACTTTCTTTGATTTAAGTTGGCCGTGCTTCTGACTTTTAATTGACAGAAGTCACGACGTAATTATAATAAAAAGATATATTGTAATTAATTTAAGTAGTGCATAGAGAAGCGGTAATAGAAAACTTTAATTGTCGTTTCTTTGTTCACAGGTAAGATTGTAAATAATTGTTAAATAATAAATAAAACTCAAACTTTGTTCACAGAGAAACATATTTTGGTTTATTTTATGCCGTATAATTTATTGTCTTATATATATATTATATATATACCTCTACATACCCATGCAGCACCAAAATTAGATACGAATGGTCCTATGCGGAACCATTTGGGTCATACGGCACCGGGTGCTGCATGAGTTTGATATAGAAGTACCCACTCGGACCCAACCAGCGCCTTCACCAATTATGCTATTCCATGTGTAACAACATGGGGTGTAAGGGGTGATATGATACCAACCCAAAAGACAACCTCTCCTGCACGTGGTGCACCCTGCTAGAGAACTAACGAGGCTCTGTCGACCGAACGTCTGCCGGAATAAGCAGACCCCCCTTGTGAGCCAACAGCTTAGGGTGGATGAGCAAGCAAGGGTTGGGGCATTCACTTGTCCCGAGAGTGAGAAATCGCTCCTAAAGGCGGAAGAAAAACATTGGTCAACGGCATGTGAATGCAGAAGGCAAGGAGAAACCACTGCATTAAAGACCCCACGGGTTTCCTTAGTACAATCATCATAGTACAAATCAGCAAAAACCAAAAACAATCATGACAACGTTCAAAACCAAATATTCCGGAGTTAAAAGTTCCCCGGTCGGATCTCCGGGGGGAACGGTAGTGAACCAGATTATGAAAACAAAGATTACGACAAGTAATATCAAGATAGGAACATGGAATGCTAGGAGCCTGCTTGTAGCAGGAAAACTAGACAACACCGTAAAAGAAATGACAAAGCTTAACGTAAAGATACTAGGAGTAAGCGAAATTAGATGGGCAGGAAATGGTAGCAAGACAACAACAAACGGCACATTTTATTACTCGGGAGGCAATGACTCCAGGCGATCAAATGGTGTGGGAGTGATCCTAGACAAGGACATTGCAAGATCAGTCCTGAATTTTATTCCATATCCTGACCGAGTTATGTTGCTCCAGTTAAAAACAGACATAGGAAATATGAACATCATTCAGATATACGCACCTACAGCAGAGAAAGAGGACAGCGTAATTGAAGAATTTTATGCGGAACTCAAATATATCTTCAAAAGTATCAAGAACAGTGACATCACGATAGTAATGGGGGATTTTAACGCTAAAGTGGGAAAGGTTAAGGTCGAAGCGCACACAGGAGACTATGGCCTGGGAGAGAGGAATGTGCAAGGAGATAGACTTATAGAGTTCTGTCAGGACAAAGACCAAATGATAGCAAATACCTTCTTCAAACTCCCCGATCGTAAACTGTACACATGGAAATCTCCTGCAGATAATGAAGAAAATCTAGTAAGGAATCAAATAGATTACATCCTTGTTAATAACCGATATAAGAATTCAATTAAGAGTGCAAAAACATATCCGGGGGCCGACATTAACTCGGACCACAACCCCGTAGTTGCTGAACTCAGGGTAAAAATGAAAAAGATAGCAAAACCCAGACATGATTTCATAGATACTAAACTCCTCAGGGATCCTGAAATCAGCAGCATGGTAAAACATGAAGTAAACGAATATATGAGAAGCATTAAGGTTCAAAGCAAAAGTAATGTAAGCGTAGATGAAAAATGGAACCACATTCAAACAGGGTTAGAAGCAATAGTTAAACAACACCTTAGGGGTAACGGAACCAAGAAGAAGCCTTGGATAACAGGAGACATTTTAGAACTTATGGAGAAGAGGAGGAAGAGCAAAGGCTTTGTGGACGAATACAAGGCGCTACACAAAACAATACAGACACACGTTAAAAAGACTAAAGAGGCCTATCTAACTACTCAGTGTGAGGAAATAGAAACACTAGAAAGGAAGTATGATTGCTTCCATATGCATAAGAAGATTAAAGAGATGGCTGGCTGCAATAAGAACAAAGTTGTCGGGAATATAATCAAGGATGTAAACGGGCAAATAATAGTTGACGTGAAGGACAAGATAGAGAGATGGAAAGAGTATCTTTCCGAACTGTTTGATGATAAAAGAGGTCCGCAACCAGTCATAGCAATAAACAAAGTTAAACTAAAAATACTAAGAACGGAAATAGAATATGCTCTGGAAACGATGAAACAGGGTAAAGCCGTTGGTCCAGATCAAATACCTATTGACATTTTCAAAATGTTTGATGACGACGTAGTAGACATCCTGCTCGAAGTATTCAATAACATCTACGAGACAGGAGAAATCCCTGAACAGTGGTTATTATCGACCTTCGTGCTACTTCCAAAAAAACCAAACCCGAGAGAATGCTCGGACTATCGCACCATTGCACTCAAGCGATACCCAGTTTGGGTTCCGGGAAGGACTTGGGACCAGAGAGGCGCTTTTTGGTATCAATGTCCTTTTTCAGCGGTGCCTAGACATAAATCAGGAAGTATTTGCGTGCTTCATTGACTTTGAGAAGGCCTTTGATAAGGTTAAGCATGACAAGCTATATCAACTACTCCTACGCAAAAACATCGACTCTGATGACGTGAGAATAATCAGTAACCTGTATTGGAACCAAAAGGCTAGTACTACAGTGGACAAACATCCGAATGAAGAAATGGAGATTCGTTGTGGGGTAAGGCAAGGATGCATCCTCTCCCCACTACTATTCAACCTTTATAGTGAAGCTATTCTTAACGAAGCCCTAGAAAGCGAATCAATAGGAATTGTGATCAATGAGGAATTTGTTAACAACATGAGATACGCGGATGACACTGTCTTACTAGCGACTACCGTTCATGATATACAACATCTTTTAGGAAAATTAAATCAAAAATGTAACGAGTACGGCCTGAAGATAAATCTTACCAAAACCAAGCTTATGGTAATTACAAAGTCACCACTAAACCACATCAACATTAATCTTACAGTAGCAAACACCGTCGTGGAGAATGTGCAGGTATATAGATACCTAGAAACGTGGATAGAACAATCATGTGATCAGTCACGTGAAATAAGAACAAGAATTGAGATCGCTAGATCTATCTTTATAAAAATGAAGAAGTTTTTCGTTAGTCGTGACCTGAATATAAATCTCAGAATGAGGATGCTTCGCTGCTATGTATTCTCGACACTACTGTACGGGGTCGAAGCTTGGACACTCAAGAAGAACCATATGGATAGACTACAAGCTTTTGAAATGTGGTGTTATCGAAGAATGTGGCGTATTCCATGGACAGACCGGATTACAAATACGCAGGTCTTAGAGAAGATGCAAAAAGAATGCAAAATTATCAACACCATAAAGAAGCGCAAGATGGAATACCTAGGCCACATAATGAGAGGGCCAAAATACGCTTTTCTGCAAATGATAGTCCAGGGGAAGATCAAAGGAAAAAGAAGCATAGGCAGACGCCGGGTATCCTGGCTTAAAAACCTTAGAGACTGGTTTGGCTGCAGTAATATCCAGCTATTTCGTGCTGCAGTCAACAAGATTCAAATAGCTTTGATGATAGCTAAGAATTGATGATAGGGAACCTCCGATAGGAGACTCACTCACAGAAGAAGAAGATGTGTAAGTTGGGTTGTCTAAATATTGATTTATATAATATTTAGCGGCAAACGCAAATAGATGTAGAATGACTTTCCCCATCAGGGGCCTCAAATTCCTTTACTATGAAAGGCCAACGCGCTCAACAATTTACTATTCTGCTTCCCAAATATGTTAACTGTTTACGTTTTAAGAAAATAGTAAAATATTATATTGCATATATACAATTTTAATATATTTAATTAATTTATGAAACAAAAAATGTAAATATATAAAATACTTTAAAAATAATTAATAAAAAAAAAGGATATAATAACAAAACAAAAAAATATAAGATATTTAAATTATTGCACTTTTAGTCCTAAACACAATAACAAAATAACAAATAATAAAAATATCAAGGAGATGATACATGACAAGATTCAGTATTATTTAATAAAAAAATTTAACAAATTACCGCAGATCATATAAAATATTTTAACAAAAAATTTTTAAAGAAAAAATACACAACAACTGTGTAGAAAAGTTACACTTTTTAAATTTTTAATTACAATGATGTAATAGTACACTTTATCATGTTATCTTGTAATTGTGTTATTATTTAATCATAATATCATTTTAATATGTTATCATGTTATCAAGTTATCATGTTATTGTGTTATAACTTTATATGTTATTATATTCTCATGTTGATATGTTATCATGTTATTAAATTATTATGTTATCATGTTAATATGTCATCATGTTAATATATTATCATGTTAATCTGTTATCATCTTATCATGTTATCATGTTATTATGTTATCATGTTTTTATGTTATTATTTTATCATGTTATCAAGTTTTTATGTTATCATTTTATCATGTTATTATGTTACCATATTAATATGTAATTATGTTATAATATTATCATGTTATTATGTTATAATATTATTAAGTTATCATGTTATCATGTTATCATGTTATTATGTTATCATGTTAGTATGTTATCATGTTAGTATGTTATCATGTTATCATGTTATTTTGTTATCATGTTACCATGTTATCATGTTACCATGTTATTATGTTATCATGTTATCATGTTATCATGTTATTATGTTACCATGTTACCATGTTAGTATGTTATTATGTTACCATGTTATCATTTTACTGTTATTATGTTATCATGTTATCATATCATCATGTTATCATGTTATTATGTTATCATGTTATTATGTTATCATGTTATTATGTTATCATGTTAGTATGTTATCATGTTAGTATGTTATCATGTTATCATGTTATTTTGTTATCATGTTACCATGTTATCATGTGACCATGTTATTATGTTATCATGTTATCATGTTATCATGTTATCATGTTATTATGTTATTATGTTAGCATGTTACCATGTTAGTATGTTATTATGTTACCATGTTATCATTTTACTGTTATTATGTTATCATGTTATCATATCATCATGTTATCATGTTATTATGTTATCATGTTATTATGTTATCATGTTATTATGTTATCATGTTATTATGTTATCATGTTATTATGTTATCATGTTATTATGTTATCATGTTATTATGTTATCATGTTATTATGCTATCATGTTAGTATGTTATCATGTTATCATGTTATTTTGTTATCATGTTACCATGTTACCATGTTATTATGTTACCATGTTACCATGTTATTATGTTATCATGTTATCATGTAATCATGTTATCATGTTATCATGTTATCATGTTATCATGTTATCATGTTATCATGTTATTATGTTACCATGTTACCATGTTAGTATGTTATTATGTTACCATGTTATCATTTTACTGTTATTATGTTATAATGTTATCATTTTACTGTTTATGTTATCATGTTATCATATCATCATGTTATCATGTTATTATGTTATCATGATATCATGATATCATGTTGACATGTAATCATGTTATTATATTATTATGTTATTATGTTATCAGGTCATTATGTTATCATGTTATCATGTTATCATGTTATCATGTTATCATGTTATCATGTTATCATGTTATCATGTTATCATGTTATCATGTTATCATGTTATCTTGTTATCATGTTATCATGTTATCATGTTATCATGTTATCATGTTATCATGTTAATATGCGATCATGTTATCATGTCGTCATGTCGTCATGTCGTCATGTCGTCATGTCGTCATGTCGTCATGTCGTCATGTCGTCATGTCGTCATGTCGTCATGTCGTCATGTCGTCATGTCGTCATGTCGTCATGTCGTCATGTCGTCATGTCGTCATGTCGTCATGTCGTCATGTCGTCATGTCGTCATGTCATCATGTCATCATTTCATCATGTCATCATGTCATCATGTCATCATGTCATCATGGTATTATTCTATCATTCTATCAACTTATCGTGATCTCATGTTGACATGTTATCATGTAATCATGCTATTATGCTATTTAGTCATTATGTTATAACGTCATATACATACACTATCATTTTAATCCAATTATTTAAAATTCCTTTCTAATAAACTTTATTTAAATATTTGAATGTACATTAATGTTATAGTTGTGCCGCTTCTATACCGGGTTAATCAAAATTACCGGAACACCTAAATAATTTTCCAACCGTACAAAATTTCAAAAAAAGTTTTGACCACAAATAGTTTGGTTTTAAACAAACTATTGATTAAAATGATTTTTAATACGCTGTGTGTTCATTTTGTAAAAAAAAAAATTTAAACTATTTTTTTTTAAATAAAACACCCTATATATTTTTACATTTTTTTGGTTTTAAGAATAATTCTGAATTTTTTTTATAAATTTATATTTTTTATAAAATGCATCATTTATAAGTTATAAGCGTTTTCCTAAACTTCAAAAAAAGAAAATTTTTCCACAAACATACAGATTTATTTTAACCAAACAAATAATAAAACAATATCATTAAAAACAAATAACAAAACAATCATTAAATCATTAAATCATTAAAAAGGTGTGTTTTCTTTAAACAAGATTGAAAAATCCAAATTTTTATAAAAAAATAAACACCCTATAAATTTTTACATTTATTTCTAAAATTAGTTTTAAAATTACAGTTAAACAGTTAAAAAATTTAAAATTATTTATGGTGTTAGTTTTATTATAGAAATTTGGATTTTTATTTTTTTTAAATAGAACATCTTGTATATTTTTACTGTTTTAATAATTTAATAATTGTTTTATTTGTTTTTGATGTTATTGTTTTTGATATTCGTTTGGTTAAAATAAATGTGTATGTTTGTGTGAAAATATTCTTTATTTGAAGTTCAAGAGTTTGCTTATAACTGAAAATGCATTTTATAAACAAATTATATTTACAAAAAATACTCAGAATTAGTTTTAGAATAAATATATGTAAAAATATATGTGTTCAGTTTTAATTTACGGGTTTTTTACCAAATTATTGTAATAGAAGTATGTTTACTAAAACAAACAAAAAAAAACGAATGAAAAAATCCTTAGTTTCTATAGGAAATATACAAACAAGCGATAGTAGGCCTTGAGGATTAAGGTCATAAAACAAGAAAACAGGTACCGGACCCTTTTGGCTAGCGGTTAATTTATTCAAAAATTATAATCTTTACTACATAGTTTATTAATTGAACTTAGAAACTCTGTTTACAAAATTTTATTTATTTTAAAAACGCTTTAATCTAATATAATGAGTCTCTTATGTGTTTTTTTTGTAAACAATGAGTTTCAATTAATATAATTTCTGGTATCTCAGCACTATTTTAATATTTAGTAATGTTGTATAAATAAATTACACCAATATTCAATTTCAAAAGTTAATTTCTTTTATGAATTAATTATTTAACAGCTGTTTAATAAATATTTAATATGTGAATCTATTTATAACGTGGGCAACTTTATTTACATGTGTGTGTTTATGTTTATATATTTTCAACAATCAAATGATTAGCTGTCAATTGGACTTCTCAAGTCTCAAATCAAGTAAAACATTTCAAGTCGTAAGAAGAATGATTGTTAACCAAACAACGCTTTCCTTAATTCAAGCACATCAAAACAACCAACATTTGAATAGCCGACTGCCTTGGTGCAACTTACGATCCGGAATATAGAAGTTGCGTTTAGTTAAATTTGGCAAATTTACATTTTAATATTGTGTGTTGCATTCGGCGCAAATTATGTTCTTGAATCAACTTTTGAAATTCTATTTTCTGGATGAAGAACTTTTCTTTTTTGAAACTGCTACAATTTTCCTCTATTGCATCTACAGGAACGCTAATTAAAATTTTTCGGTGTTCTTGGTATTCTGCGGAATAGTGGCTTGGATCCCTTTGGCTATTGACCAAATGTTTTGACCTCTTAAAGCAATTGACTATTTCCTGTCACTTAGATCTCAACTGCCTACTCCAACATTTGCAACGCGCATATAAATTTGCGACAAATGCAACACAATCTATAGCATCAATCAAAAATAATGCTTTTAGTTACAAACTTAAAATATTTTCAATTCCATTTCACAACAGATTTAAATTAACTGAAATTTTAATTAAATATAAAAATTGCAACTTATTGTTTAATTTGGTGCCTGTACTTTGAAATAAATAAGTTTTGCCAAACTTGTAATACCCATTCGTCGCTGCCTATTCATATTTTTGTCAAAAAATCTTTACTATTTTACATGAAAATTGTTTGTATGATTCACTAAAGAATGCAACCATATTTATAAATTTAAGTTTCTAATTTTAATTAGTATTATGTCTATAAGAATTTTTTTACATGTAATTAGAATGGAGGACACGTGTGTGTTTTGTAAAAGTTATATCAACTTCTGTAAGTAATTAATATTATTTTTATTTAAAAACTACTTTAATTAATTTAATTAAATGTCATCTATTTGCAAAAAAAGCCATGACTAACGTTTGTAAAGTTCTTCAACAATGTACACAATAGTTCTTAATTATAAGAATTAACTTGCACTCAATTAGACGGTTATATTTAAATTAAAAAAATTTAAGACAACCGCACGAGCACCGAACTGAATGCTCCCAGCTCTTACCGACGCCGCTACTCGCTTTATGAGGACGCTTGGAGCGAGAAGTAAGGGAAGATTCTATCTTAAAATAAAATTTGTATCAAAATAACTTTTATATAAATATTTTGCTTTTAAAATTACCTTTGTTTGATACTAAATTTGTATTTATAACTTTTAATTATAATATATATAATTTAATTTATATTTCTTAAAAGATAAAGCAATGTATAATATTATGATATTTAATATATATATATATTTTTTATTATTGGTTTGGCAAAACACGTTTATATTCTTTATTGTTGTAAATTTAATATAAAACAAAATAAATAATTATTAATTTATACTTATAACAAATACAAAAAGCTACTTATCAAAAATTCAATGTATTCCTTCAACAAATGTTTACTATTAAAATGATCTTAAGATTAATTTAATTGTCCGACACTTCACGCTCACTCTACTAACGATATCCCAAACTAAACTGCACAAACAACGAGCAACTCAATACCCTCCCCTCAACATTAATATATTTGTCTTACACTTCTCGCACATGCACCCGCAAATCCGGTTATGAAATATTACAAAAATCAAAATCTGGCCATAAACTGCCCAAATATGCAACATTCTATTCATAGAATGTCAAAAACAGCAAAATCCGGCTATAGAAAATAAAAATATTATCAGAAAACACCAAAATTATTAAATAAAGTCTTAAGCTATTAAAAAATGCAAAATACTATATTATTGAATTCTGTTAAAAAAGTCCAAAATAGCAAACTAGAACCATAAAATGTTCAAATAGCATAAACTGTCAAATCAAGATAAATAAAAGAAACCAAAACGTCGGGTATGCTTGTGAGCCCTTTTGTAAGTAACTATCAGAAGAATAACAAAATATACAACAATTTACAACTCGAGTGCAAATCAAGTTCAAGGATTCAGAGTGTAAATCAAACTCTATACTAACAAACCCGCAACATTAATCCCATTAGTGTTGCAACAATAAACTATTGCAACTCCAGAAAGCATTATCACATAACTTAGATTCCATAAACATTTCAAGAAGCGGCGGTGCAGGTTTATATTGCTTTTTTTGTGTTATAATTTTGATTATAATTTCCGTGAATTCAGAAACATTTCCCAAGCGCAAATGCAATTTTAGCAACAGCAAAAAGAAAACAAAAAAGTAGTTTTCAATATACAGACGACCCTAAGTTGACACTCGCATTGCAATCGAATCAAAATGATGTTGCGTTGTTATGCTTGTACATGAACGAGATAGCAACACAACATAATTTCGATTCAAGTGTCAGCCCTTAGTAGAATAAAAAGCTATTTGACAACAATAAAACAAATTAGATCAAAATGAAACTTTAATTTAAATAATTTATCTTTAAACAACTTCAATATAATTTTAAATGTCCGGTAATTTTATCTAACACACTTTTTGGTGCAGGACCGATCGCAATAACTGTTCGACTTCCAGGAGCCACTTGCGTCTGTCCAGCATCACGTACAATACTTGCTAACACATCAATATTCTTAGCAGCAGTTTCTAGTTGAAGTAATTCTTCTTCAGAATCGACTTTGACCGTGATTTTAGTTCCTCCTGTAAGATTATAAGTATTACTAATTGAAATAAAAAAATAATTTATGCTAACCGAATTGCATCCAATTATTTAAGAGCTGACGATCGGCTTCCAATGCTTTACGATATGCGGCAACCGAAGCGTGCCCACATTGCGCTGCTACTTTACCTTTTTGCATTTTTAAATCATTTCGAATTGCCATTACTAGTCGATATTCATCTTTTAATTCTGGAAACTTAAATAGAAGTTGTTATCAAATATGCATTCATTTTAATGAGATAGTATAGTAAAGAATGCAAAATATTAATCTAACCGCCAAACATGCCTCAAACAAGAACAGTTATTTATAAATTTAAATTGTGTAAAAAAAACATAAAATTAAGAAATAAATTTGATTTTTTATTAACCGTCATTTCGCTTAATAAATTTAATTTTATTATTACAAAATTACTTGAAATAATTAAAAATTGTTTTTAAGTACTTTAATTTATTAAAATAATTTAATTTATTAGTTCAACATAAATATGATTGATATCTAAAAATACTACAGTGCAAATTAGAATATAATTCTGAGCCACCTTGTATAAATAATTACAGACTTCTATAATTCCATTTCAGTTAAATCATAATTACATAGATGGCGTCATGGGGGGTACCCTAAAGCCCGCCTGAACGTAGCAAGAATTCAAAGGAATCTGTAAAGTCGATGGAGATCACGTGATTGCATCCACCAATGGCAGCAGCAAACTTGGCTCCATCACAGATCAGCTGATTTTAATAAGGTTCTAAGTTCTAACCTCTGTGTTCTAACCTGTGTTAGCGTTTCTCTAACCTAAATGATCAACATGTTTTAAATGTGTAAATTGTGTTTAGTGTATAAATACTATAAAGTAAGTATTCTGTTAATTATTATAAAACATCTATTGTTTGTATCACATATATTCTTAAGTGCAGCCAAATTCAATTAATTTAATTAAAATAAAGTTAGCAACAAACACTTATATTACTTATTACTTAAAATTTAACATGTCTTTTACAAAATTAAATTAGTGCTTTATCAAGAGCTATGTTCTTTCATCTTTATTATTATTTTTTATGCTAGCACATTAGAATTATTATTAATACAACTCTAAATATAACTTAAATATGTGCAAAACTGTTTAATTAAATTAAAACTATGTATATGTTCGATAACAACACAACCGAGTATGTTATTTTGAACTTTGGTTTTTTAGGTTTGTTGCAATTTTTTGTAGAACTTTTTGTATGTTGTATGATAAAAATAATGGAGTGTGAAATATGTTTGCGCTTTCCAAATCTGTATATGTACTGTTAACAATTTGTTTATTTTGTTTTATGTATTCATTTCATCGTCCATCCATCTTAACAGACTTCCACCGCCTCGGTAAATTTTCTTTCTTATAAAAATAAAAGTGATTTTTTATTTATACATACATAAATCATATTTCATTGTTGTTTTATTTTTTGTTTCATGTAATTGGTCACGAATTCAATCTACAACGATAATAGTGAATGTGTATTTATAATATTTATTTGTGATTTATATGAATTTTATTGTCAATAAATATGATTTAAAATAAAAGATTTTTATTATTTAGTTTTGGTTATTTAGATATTAAAGTTATGTTATAAATAATGTATTCATTATAATATTATTTATGAAAATTCAGAAAATATAGTATAATATTTAAATAGATTAATTTCCCGCCAATAATTTTGTGGTGATGTGGCGCCATCTCTTGAGAACTTCTATAGCTATTTTGATGAACAGCGCCTCTTATTTAACGATGGAGAACTATTTTCGATTCTAGCCAATAACATGTAAGGTTCACTTCTTATATTGGATATTCTGTGGATGGCGCAAAACAAAACATCAAGAACTGTCATTAATTTACAGAAATAAAAAATGAGCAAGTATCAAAGACGTCAATCAATACAGATTTAAAAATTATATTCTACATATTTTTATTAAATTTATAAAATATAATATTACCTTAAATCTCTCTTCTAGTGGAACAGTTTCTCCTACATTTTTATTGAATATTTTGCTCAATAAGTACATGGAACTAGCACCTATTAGTGTACCACTTGCAAAAACAGCTAGGTAACTATTGCTGGTTATTAAACCCATTGTAAATTGTTGTACGGTGCCGATATACAACAATTAAATATAAATAAACGTGTATTAACCTCCAATTAAATGACAGATGTTTTATGCAACTGTTGTTACATAGTAATACACGCAACCAAATATACTTATATTTGTATGCAACTGTTGTAGCATAGTTATATATGCAACTAAACATACAATTATTATACGAGGTTAGTTCAAAAGCTATAAACGTTTTTAAATAATAGTTTTTCAATTTTATTTATTTTTGAATGGTCTCAATTTGTATTATTTAAAACAACATTTTAATATTCTTAATTGATAAAATAAAAAAAATATAATGAAAACGCAGGAATTAACAAACTGAATATTGCCAAATAAGTAAAGATGGTTTCGATAAAATCTCATCAAGCTTGGTGTTGGTATTAGCCAAACGCCCGTCCGAGCGTAAGTATATACATTTTACAAATTTGCGCGGCCAGAACAATGGCCGCGATTGCGGTCAAGGCAGATGTGCGGTGTTCGTTGTTTAGCCGCCGTGTAGAGATCTTAAATTAAAACATTTTGGCGTCCTTTATCTGCCTACCTTGTGATTTTTTGCTATCTCCAGAGATAAATCCGAGGCGGTTTGTCAAACTAATGTGAAACTGATTTTTCAGTTGTTTTGCGGCAAAATATACATAATTCTAAACAATTCCTACTGGCACTCAATCTGGGAGAAGTATTAGAAAACACTTGCAAGCATGGATTTCAGCAAGAAGTCTTTGCATTTTGGACGCCGCCGCCATGTAAGCAATACAAAAACGCGCAACCGGGGACAATTTCAGATTAAGAATGCGCCCGCCACATTCCAGAAACTAATGTCGCTAGTGCTGGACGCTCATCAAAGACTACGAAGTACCCAAAACCAAGTAGCAGATTCAGTTTTTTTTGGGAAACTGCACATGGCTTTGCGAGTACGTGCCGAACTTTTCCAAGAGGGCCGTACCGCTCATGGATCTGCAAGGATCAAAGAAACCCTTCTGCTGGACCAAAGTCGCCGACAAAGCCTTCCAGGAAGTGAAAGAGCTACTTAGCCGACCGTTCGTCTTACAAACAGATGCTTGTAACGCGGGATTAAGCTCCGTGTTTTACCAGGAAGAGAGTGAAACAGCATATCATCTCTCATCATGGAACGCTAAACAAAATTCCACTCCAATGATCTAGAATTTATGGCCGTAAAGAAATACAAGGCTTACCTAGAGTATGCCCCTTCACCCTCAGAACGAATAATAAACAGTTAGTATGGCTGAACAAGTCAATGGACGCAAAGTTCACGAAATAATCTAGTTCAATATCAAATACTTACCCATTCTTGCATCCATAAAAAGATTTTTAGACAAAATATTAAGAAATTAACATTTTATTAAAGAAAAAAAACTAATAATTAAGTGTATAACTAAAAAGGAACTCAAAAACTTATATTACATAAAAAAATAAAAAAACAATTCTAATTATTAATACTTCAAAAGTGATCATTTTCAAAAGCAGTACAACAACTCATTGACATCACATATCTTACATATATTACAAAACTACCAACATTTAAATAATTATAATAATGAGTAGATAATAAGTTATGTTGTTATCAACAAGCAGTTAGAAAAACAATTTATATATAAAAAAATATAAGGCATTCGAGTGATGATTTTACGCCTCAGCATCCTAAAATTATAATAACTATATTTACAATAAAAGATATTTATTATTGGCCGCGTTCAGAACGACTCATCGGACGCAATCGCTGAGTCATCAATCGGAGGAAAGCGCTGAGCCGGACTGATTTTTTTTAATATGCAAATTTATATAAGCCGATTACCTGCCGAGTTGATTTGTCAGCAAGCAAGCAAACCTACATAAATGATGAGTAAAATGACAAGCGCTGCAAGCAAACGATGACTCAGCGGTAGTCGTTCTGAACGCGGCTTTTTAATTTACCTTATGATAGATGGGGACATTTGATTTTTCATTTGCTATTAATCTTGAACTTGGACAATTTTTAGTTCTCAATTTAATGATAAAAAATATGATGACTGCAATTGATATCAATAGAATTATAATTCCAATAATCAAACCAGTATGTGCTTCAGTAATATTGTCAATTCCCACATGTTTTAGTATATTGCATGCTTGCTGCGATGGTAACTTGATTTTTACTTCAGATTCTGTTTCCTAGAAATAAATTCATTGTAATCAGAAGAGTAACTAGCTAATCTTGATATCTAATGTGTCGCTTTGTGATCCACAGATGAGTTATAACACACATAAAATCTAAAAAAAACTTTTATATTTTATTTATCAATTAGCCATCATTGACACTATACAAACTTGACCTAATATGGGAGTCGCATACTACTGAGTGAGGAAAGAACTTCACCCAGTGTACGTAACAAATTTCACCAGACAAAAAATGCTTCTTACAGCTATATTCTATACTTACAATTAGTATTGTTGGTTTATCATTTTCAATGCCACAAACGAACAGAAGATGGGTATTAAATGCTAAAAATAAATAGTTTATAACAATATAAAGTAAGAAATAAGTTACTTACAGGCAATTGTAAAATATACATTAATTTCTGAAGCAATAGAATCAATATCCATATTTGGACATTGATTTAAGAAAGCTATTGCAGTGTTATTTCTACGTACAAATCCATCAGTAAACTGGTTGTTTTTCGAATATCCAATGTGATAATAGTTACTTGATTTTACCTACAAAATAGAAAACATTAAAAAAAAACATTCTTTCAAAGATTATTAAAACTTACCGTATATTCAGGAATATCATTTAATATGAATATAGATCCTTGTTCCCCACTGAGTGTACAATTCCTCTGAATAATATTATCTATAGTTGAAATAAGTGTTCGTTTAGTAACTTCTGTTTGTTTTGTAATTTTCTTGATCTCATGATGTTCACAATTTGTATTCTATTAAAGATAAACAAATTACAAAAAAATCAAAATTATAGTCTATAGATCCATAGTACCGCCCGATTTTTTAGGTTAAAATAAGACTTTTTGTCTATTTATTTATTTCCAAAAATGCACAACACCTCCGAGCTAGAGTGAAAAGAAAAACATTGAGAAAAAGCATCTCGTTACATTACATAACAGATAAGTTTTGAAAATTCACAACACTTTCAATGCACTCGAAGCTCACACCTGCAGACGCCAAACTCAGCCATAAGTTTCACAAGGACAAGCTATTTCTAAACTCATCAAATGTATTGGAAATTGTTCTAAAACTGTTCTAAACTGCACCTTAAGTGTTCCTAGGTTGTACTGAGCTATTTCAGACAGTGGCGTAGATAACATTTTTAAGCCTTACTACAAAATATTGAAAAAAAAAGCGTACAATTTTTATTTAACTTTGTAACCCCTCAGGTTTTAAATGAACTTCGTATGACCCCTTAGTAAGCTGCAGGTCCTTCCGCATTTTAGACCCCATGCTCACAGACAGCTTCGTCACTGAACGATAGTGTTCAAAGTGTCTTATTAATTTAAAAATGTAATTATTGAATCTTAGCGGCCTCCCGCACTGCAGGACCTTAGCTAATGAGCTATACTGAACAGTTGCATGACGCTTTGCTAGTGTAATTGGCCGAGCTGCTTGAACAGAAAAGCGGCTCCAAATAAACCTTTTTCTTCATCGTACCCCATACAAAAAAGTCATACTCAGAGAGGATGAACAATCAAACTTCTTGAAAATTTGTCGTGCAATCAATGTAGAGGTTGCAACTGAAACAAGTGCAATAAAAAAACTGTCTACCAGTAACAGAAGCCGATACTACAAAAAAAAGAGCAATCTGACCAGCTGGTAAGCAAATTTGCCAAACAAACCGAGCAGAGCCCTTCACACATACAATCCTTGAGCTGATGGTGGCTATAGTAGTATAGAGCTGAATACTGGTGGAAGAGCAACAAACGCGTGGTGTATGAAAAACAATCTGCACCAGGAATGGATGAAATCACTGTTGGAAACCTATAAGCAAAGCGGTAGGGAAACAAAGACGACAATAACCAAAGCCAAAAAAAAGTGCGTGGAATACCTTGTGCTAGGAGGCATAGGCTACAAAAATTAAACTGGCAAAACCCGTATGCGTTTGTCTGATGGATGAAGACCAAGTAGAGGTGGCAAAGAAACTTTTTCTCAAGTACACAAAAATGTACTTAGCCGCGCATCGTAAGCTCGAAGACCGGATGGTATTCCAACTAATCTTCAAGGTGACCTACAGACCACCTTTAACACTCTTCTGATCAAGAGTATCTTCCCAGCAAAAGTGGAAAACTGCCAGGTTAAGCCTGATTGAAAGCCTGCAAAGAGAAGAGAAAGCAATCGTATAGACCGCTGAGCATCCTCAACGCAATCTTTTTGAGCAGACCCTTAACATGTGCCTGCTGGATAAACTCTAAAAAAAAGTAGCTATACGGCTTCAGGAACGAGCGATCCACTGTCAACGTAGAATAGAAGGTGCAAGAATTGTTAACATTATGTAGAACCAAGAAAAAAATTGTGTTGCTGGCTACATTCGACATCAAGAATGCCGTCAAATCAGCACGTTAGAGCAACATCGTGAAATCACTAGAGATTTGAAATCTCAAACTATTTGATTACGATTACCTGCAGCTTCTTAGAGATCTATAACATCCCGAGTTTTGAAATAGAAGTGACCGACGTAAACTACGACCGAATCCTGAGGCTAAAGATGCCAAGGAAAACCAGAAACATAGATTTCTCAGACGACGTGGCAATGGTTATCGCCCGAAGAGCTGGTGGAAAATGCCGAATGGGCAACTGTAACGCTGGTAAAATGGCTGGACAGGAAAAAGCTCAAAATTGCTGTCCACAAACAAGACAGAAACTGTCATCCTAGCAAGCAAAAGAAGTCGAAAGCGTTACCATTTCAAATGCATCAAATACCTGCGCATCAATTTTGCCTATAACATTAATATGATCCCCAGATTAAAAAGACTACGGAAAGAGCGACAAAACAGCTGCCACTAGCCAGGTTGATGCACAATATAGACAAACCTAAAGAAAGGCGCTGTGCAGCGTCATCTCCTCTATAGTGCTGTACGGGACACCATCGCCACACGCATAGCGTCCGCGATAGCAATCAATGCTAGTACTATCCCCTGCACCTGCTGGCTGTAGAACGCTCTTACAATTCACTCAAAGAAATGTCAAAGTTTGACACACTAAATTGTAGTCAGCACAGAAGGAGAGACAACAAATCTTTTTTTAACCTGAAAAATCAGCGGTCGGTGTAGGGGTTTAACAATCTGTATTCATTTTTAAGATAGAGCACGGAAATTTAACTTTCATATAAATAACTATATTAAGCAAAGTTTGACAAAGCAATGATAGATGTAAACAAAATAATAACTTATTAATTTTCCTGCACTCCATTTTGAAATTGAATAAAGTAAACTTTTACCGTAAAAAGATGACAAACTTCATATGATTTTAAGCTCAGATTAATTGTACAATTTTCGGTTTTAAAGTGATTAATATATTCCTGGTTGTAGACATTGTTAGAACAATCCAAGTGAACATGTATACGGTTTAATGACTGCTCCTTACATTCGCCAGGATATAAAACATATTCTATGACTTTTGAGCATTCCTCAGATTTGTAATAAACGTTTGTAATATTACGTTTGATTGTTGTATTACCTAAAAATAAATTAATATTATATTAATTTGTCACAAATCAATCAGAAAATTCTAAATATTTTTTTAGTCAGAATGATTTTATTACTGCCTAAATACTTACCTATTGTTACAGAATATTCGTGATCGCACAAATTAATCCAATAAATATCTTTTGAAATATACTGCAATTTAAAACTGTTTGTTGAAATATTTTTCAAATCAACCCTAAAACAAATGCATATTAATAAAAAACTTAGAATAAAAAATCAAAATACTTACAACTTTTCCAGATTTGAATTTCTCACAATACAGCCTGCTGATCTAATATTATGTACCATTTTCGGACAAGCATGCTTCGTATGCCAACCGAATTCTATGTAACAGTCACTTTTACTTATGAGATATAAGGGTTTCTAGCAAAGAAAAATATAAATAATAGTTTATAAGCACAAAATTTTTAGAACCAAAATATAAAATATTTTAACTAATGCTAATTACCTCTTTTTCAGAGCAGGTAAATCGTACAATTGCTTCACGTGATTGAAAATTACTGCAATAACCACCAATGTATTTTACCACTAAACTTCCATTAATAATTTCCGGATTCCTATTAGTATCCAATGAAGTATATCTACAATATTAAATCACATTAAAAGAAACCATTAAAAATATATCAAATATATTACTTAGTTTTCATGTTAACATTGTTAAGATCATTAATACAGATCCCACTTGATTTGCATAAATATGTATTATCAGTAACTAGCAATGGTCGGCAGATATTTATGAAATAATCTTCATTTCTATCCCTAATTTGATAATTTTTATCATTAATTAATGGATCTAGATTGTACAATAAGCCTTCATGTTTCAAAGTGCATTGTTTTATATTTTTAATAGATAAATCTTCAAGTCTGTTTCGGTTGTAAAGTTCACCAGTTACCTAAAAATAAAAACAATATTTGTAACAAAAAAAAAAATATGTTAAAATTTGAAACTACATTTTTAGAAAACGATATTAAAATTAAAATAAATACTACAGATTTTGTTAAAATTAATTTTGAAAGTCTGATAAAAAAAATTAGATAAAATGATTTTTAGTTGATCAAGATCAATTTTAGACGTATAAAAAAAACTTCTTACATATCTAGGACATACTTCTGGAGTTTCCCATAACAAATCATTGTGACAATTAGTCTCACCAGTAAACACAGGTCCTTTTTCAATCTTGTTACAAACAAATTTAATTCTGCTACTATAAAATCCAGTAAAGTTAGTAGTAACACATGTAGAACCATGAGATAAATCTAGATAAACTGCATCATCATATTCATATATAGGAACATAAGTACTCCCTAAACTAACAAAAGATGCACGTTTATTCAAACAGATCTGTGAATGTGTATCTAAAAAATAAATAAAATAATATTGGTATTGAAATAAATATAATATGCATTTACTGTTGCACTCATTAGTATTTTGAAATTGTAATGATCCACACACATTCAAACGCATTCTTCCTTCAGTCACGTTTCTAACAGTCCATCCAGTTGGTCGGTTTAATTTGGTCATGTTATAGAAGTAATTTTTATCATCGCTAAACTAAAATTAAATTTACATCATCAATTGTGTTTATAAGCACAGAATTATTTATTTTTCAACAAACAATTGTCTGTGCTTGTGCTTTGGCCTCTGTAATCATTAGATTGAGTTTGAATAAATTATTAAATATCATAAAATTAAATTATTGAATAAAATTCTAATTCAAATTTAAAAATGAAAAACAAAGCATATAATCACTTTGAATGACTAAATAATTCTTTTAATAAAAAAAAATACGCATTTTTATAAATAAAATTTGCCTTATTTTTATTTTTTTAAATGTGCTAAAAAATTTAAGGTTTTAGTTTTTTACGTTTTATGACGTAATAATAACAGGCAGAATAAACGTCAAAAGTAGTCAACAAATAAAAAAAAACTTTTTTAGTAAGTAGGCTATTTAGACAGCATTGTATTTATAAGTAACAATACACTTGCGGCATACTTCCAGCCATTAATAAAAATAAAAACTTTTTTAGTCTGTTCCCTATTTATGAAGTATTGTATTTATAAATGATATAACGCATGCAGCATACTGTCAACTATTAGTGAAAATAAAAACTTTTTATTTTAGTGACAATACGCATGCAGCACATTACTTACTATTAATAAGTATATGCATGTCTCTGATTGGCTTATACCAACGTCTCCTGACATATTATATTCTAAAACAAATACTTACTAAGCAATTCATTGGTAATTTAATACAACCCTCCTTAGTTTCCACTTCAAATCCACTCTTTTTAGCTGTTTTCATTAAAGCACCCATACCTACATTCCAATTACATTTTAATACTACTTCAGTCTCAAGCTTTTCTAAAAAAAAAATATTTTTTTTTAAATTTATATAATGATCACCAAAAACCAAACTAACTTTTCTTATTAGGTGCCTTATAGCTGCTTTTAATAGATACAATATTAGTTTTGTAATCATATCTAACAAACTGCGAATCAACAGTAGATATTGGAATAATTGTATTGTTGGGTATAATTTCACAACCGGCTATTTCGCTATTTAAGCAGGAGCTTGCTGCCTTGCAAAGGCTTATAGTGTAAGTAACGTTGTTTGTTGTATTTGTTAATGGTGGTAGTTTTTTAAGAAGCTGCATGTTAAGTAGGTGGCCTTTTTCCTTTGTTGTACAATATGGGATTATTGATGGATGCGGAAATTGAATTGTCACACTGCAGTCGTCTGAACTTTGAATATAAGGCATAGGCTGAAAAAAAAAATCATACATCTCAACAAACAATTTGCTAAATTTAATGTAGAACAAATCAATTATTAAAGAATATTTATATATTTATTGTTTAACTATATTGTTTGAATAATCAGTATTGTTTCAATAAGTTATAATTTTTTTTTGTTAGAACTATTAACTGCTTACCTTAGCTGTAGTACTCTTATCAAATGTTATGGTAATTGTATAGTTCTCTGCATCGTCACATTTTTCTCCATTTATCGATCTCAATACTTTGCCATCCTCTGAAAGTAATATTATATTAATACATTTAAAGTAACAATCAATAAATTCAACTAAAAAATAACTAAAAGTTTTATGTTTATTTGATGCTATCAAAATATAAGCAATTTCACAATTAATATCAACTTTTCAATTATCATTTCATCATAGCAAAATTAAAATCAACAGGAAATAAATATTAAATATTTATACAGTTGCAAAGAGAAGATTGTGCATGTTTATGCACAATCCTCTCTTTATATGATTAAACTCATATAAACATTTTATCACTTTGTATATAAATCCTTTGTATAAGAACTATTCAATTACATCTATTCTACATGGAAAAAACGAAACTACAACTACACCTACTTACCCTCATCATTAATATATTCAAATTTTGTTCCTGCATTATGAGCCACGCCTCTATCCATAATGCAAGCAACAGACTTAGGTCCACATTTGAGATTGTCCACATTTGTACACAAATTTACATAAACATCGCGTTTCTTCCGTCGTAATTCGAATGTATTACTGTAAAAATAATATTATAATTAATTTAAGAATGAATTAAACTGAGCCAAGAGGGTGACATATAAGTTGTATGACAAGTTCTGTCAACTTTTAGTTACAAATCATCTATTGTGTAGTAACTTGAAAACTAAAAGAATCGATATGTGAGAGAACTGTCTATTTTTTATAGAATAAGTTTGTCATAAAGCGAATAAATCACCCTGTTTGTATTTATACAATTTACATATACCCAAATTATTTACACAAAGCAATGGCGATCCATATAATTTCAATATTAACAACTCAAATAAATATCTGTTTTTATATTGATATAGTGTGTCCCTTAATTTCCATATTTTGCAAGCTTAATACAGAATTATTATTTTAAGGTTATACATTTATAATCAGTACTAACCTAGAAATACTAAACTGAGGAGTAAAACCAATGTTCGTTACATCTGGCAGCCAGACTGGAAGTGATAAAATCAGCAGCACTGATCCTGAATGTAATAATTTCTGGAAGAGGCTGTTAATCAAGAAAACATCTCTACTAGTAGTGCAAACGGACCCCATTTTGTATTTAGGAGATCCTACACATGAACAACAAGAGCAAAGTGGAACCAAGAACAAACTCCTTCAGACCTTGAATGGCTCTGAAGCAGTCTACTCCCAAGACCTAGACATCTCATCTCAATATCTTTACCACTGGAGACCCATACAACTATCCTTAACTCAACAAATATCTGGTAAAAACGTGCAAACCCTAACAATCAGCAGAGCAGCTATAAAGAAGCCCAAAACCACATCAAAGCTAATATTAGAATGTCATCATGCCCTCACATTATCAGCTCGTGTAAATAGCATCAAACTGTGAGAAGCTCCAACAAAGTAGGCAATGTTAATGCTGATGACACAAATGGTCAACTCTCAAGATGTGTGAGCATTACCCTTGATTGCACCACCACTAAAAAACAGCCTACTCAACACCCTACTAAAAGCAAATACATACAATGCTTTTCAAGTACACTGGACAGGTAATAATTAATAAAATATACACAAAATTTAATTATTTTGATAAACATTAAAAAATTAAATTTATGAAAAAATATTCTAAACTAAAAAACATCCATAGACGCGTTTCGAGGTTTACCTCTCATCAGTATGGCTTTATTTATTTAAACTAATTGATTTTTAACTTACTTCGTTAACATTGTTCACCACCACAATTCAAAGTGAATATTTTAAAAAGTGGCATTCGTATAAATTTACCTATTTAATTAGGCTTTATTCGAAATTATTGCTTTTACAACTGTCTCATTTGAGGACATTGCGTCTCTTCTTTATATATTTTATATATTTTGATAAAGTTCTAACAAATGCTTTTAATATCATTACAGTTGAAGAGCATTCACACAAAAGTTAATATGTCCATTTTTCGATATTTTCAAAGTTAATTTTATTAATGGCATCTAAATGTTTTAATAATGTTTTTGTGAATAAACTAAAAAATGTTGTTATATAGGACCTTTTTTTAACTGTAGAAATATTATTTTGTTTTAATCATAAATTTAAACAATATTTTTAACCAAGTTACAATGTATAACTCTAAAATATTATAAATGAACAAATTAACTTTTGCGTGAATGCTCCTCAGTTAAGCTGTAAAAATGCAGAAAACAACTCATAAAAACCTTTTTTTATAATATTTTAGATCAACCTGTATATTTATATATATTTTTAAGTTTATTAAATGAAGAAATTTCTATCTGAACTGTTTATTACAAATAAAACTTGACAGACTTCCATTCACCATATATTGGGACACCCTGTATAAACATATCGCAGGTTTTTTTAAACATCCTGTATATTAAAATATCATTTTTTATCAATTCATTATATCTATCGTTAAACATAGGACACACCGTATATTTCTATTTGTAAATATCAATAATACTAAATTTTGCTTCTTTTAATTAAATACAATTTTATGAATAACCTTAAATGTTTTTCTGTCATAAGTTGTACATAAAAAAGGCAAAGCTGTTAATGCAAAAGTATACCCAAAAAGCATATTTTACATGACATACTTGACTATTAGTTGATGATATATATGGCAATACCATTAAGTCGATGCATTAATCCATTCAACCTATACATAAATCAAAATTTGCAAATGATATGTGTTGACCATATATGCAATTTGTTTGTTTATAAACTTACTGCATTAAAAAAATAATAAATCAAAGTTAAAAATAGTAATAGTTTTATAATATATAAAATCGCATGCATTATATCTAAATTATTCTATAACATCCACCACCATAATATAAATCATGCCTAAAGTGTTTTATTTTACATTTCTTGAACCAAAAATTGCTAACAAATTAATTTACGTAAAGTAGGCTCTAATCGATGTAACTTTTCCCATAAAAATAATGTAATCTGCCCAATTTTCTATGCTTACGTTAGATAGAAATAATGTTATCAAACAAGGTTGCTTGTAAAACGTAACAAGAATGCAAAATTCCTCGATAACTATATTTCTATCTAGCAATACACATAGAAAATTGAAAAAAGACAAAACGACAATTTTTATGACTAAACCACCAAAGTCACCAAAATCTGCATCCAGTTATACATAATTAAATAATAATATAAACTGACTTATTCTAATAATCAACTTCAATCAAAAAGCATTTTGCCATGAGATACCGTTGACGTTGTGGTATGAAATGGTTTTAAACCGTTGCGTTGTCACGAGTGAATTTAAACCCTTGTTGGAAGCAGTTTAATAAGTCCGGTATGTCAAATTTAAATATGATAACCTATAAATGAGATGAATTGTCAAGAATAATTATGAAAATAATTAGTAAAAATTGCTATCAAGTATAAATAAGATGGAAATAAAACCGCTGTTTGGTATGTACGGTTTCTCACAGCAAAACGCTTAAATATAGGTGTGCTACAACATTTCTAATTTACCTTTGTAATTGCAGAGTATCATTTTTCGCCAAGGCATACTGGCAAGATGTTAGGGGCACATCAAAAATTTGTTGGCAATGCACAGAACTTATAACACTTATTATGAAGCCAAACACTAGATTTAAAGACTTCATTTTCGTAATTCAAAGTATTTCACTTATGTTGAGGTTAAGTTCACCGGATAATTACAGACATCAATGAATAAAAACTTATTTCATCTTAACTTCATACGCCTTAACATAAATGTAATCTAATCTAAATTTGTATTATTCTCACGCATATATATTTTGTTGAATCGGCATTTCTAATAATAATTAAATCGCACGTAGTTGAAAACCAAACACAACAGAATAACGCGTGCAGGAGCAGATGGCAGCGTGAGCAAATCGTGCGATACGATTGGTTGGTTTTTTAACTGTCTGCCCGTAGTTCTAAACGGGGATTCCCCTAAGTAAATAATTTGTAATTGTAATGCTGCCATTATTTGATTTGAAGTGTGGATTTATAGATTTTAATATTAACTCAAATAAACATATTAATCTGATTCACACACATTTTTATAATGGGTGCGTTTTTAAAGTGCAGCGGCCGCTTAAACAGTTTTTGTCAGGCTAATCAGACATACCCTTTTTAATTCAAAAAAATAAAAAATATACTTTTTTAATCAAGTCCTAATAATTCCAATTGTTTGAATTTTTTTTTTAATTTATAGACATAATAAAAAAACGATCAAAAAAGCACCAATTTATCGGAGAGGCATCGACGGCAAAAACCGCGAGTCAATCCGACCTCCCGTTCGCCCAAGGCAATTTTCAGAGTTCTCGCCTACTTCGGAATAGGCGCTTTGGATATCCCAAAAAATCGACGAAGTGTCTGCGGCGCTCATCTATGCATTGTTAAAAGTGTAAAGTATAAATCCGGCACTTTAATTTCAAAATTTGGTTACCAATGTGTTAAGTTTTGCTCCCAAACCGTTAATCCGACCTTCAAAATTCTAAATTTGGCCGTCTAGTGTTAAATTTTACTGCCAAATTGTTAATCCGGCCTTCAAATTTTAAATTCAATGTATAAAACGTGTAAGCCTTTGGTAATAATTTGTAAATTTAGCTTTCAAATTGAAAATCCAGCTTTTAAAAGTGTAATTGCGGCATTCGAATGTTAAAATCCGGCCACAAATGTATTTAGTCTACTGCTAAACCATGAATCCGGCCTCTAAATTATAAATCAAGCCTTTAAAACTGTAAATCCGAGTTTTAAAAATTTAATCCGGTCTTTAAAGTGTTAAATTCTACTGCTAAATTGTTAATCCGGCTCTTAAAACTGTAAACCCGGTGTTAAATTTTACTGTCCGACTGATAATCCAGCTTTTAAATTATAAATCCGGTTTTTAAAGTGTAAATCCGGCCTTCAAAATGTTAAATTTAACCGTCAAATTGTTAAACCGACCTCTAAATTATAAATCTAGCGTTTAAAAATGTAAATAAGCTCTTCAAAGATAAAAATCTGACCACCAACGTGTTTAATCTACTGCTAAACTGTTAATCTGTCCTCTAAATTGTCGGGCCCAGTTGATTTTAGCGTCAATAGTTAAAAGTAAAACAGTATTCAAGTTTTATCTGTCCTTGTTGGGGTAGGAAAGAGTGATGCGTCCGGCGGTAGTTTAAGATCACATACAAGTGGTTTTTTTCGCCTGCCCATGCAGACGGTTTCAGAAAAACAGTTTTTTTTATATAAAGTCAAAAATAATAAAATATTTTCAGAAAGAACTAAAATCCGGCCAAAAACAATTAAAAAGTGTAAAATTCTATTTAAAAATGTTGATAATATCGCTCAGAAAACTTAATTCTAGCAAGAAATTCGCTCAATAATCACGTTTACCATGAAACTTGACTAAAATTACCGCAACAAACCTCAAAAATGCACAGAAAAAACATTTATATTACATTTTTAGCAAAAGAATAAACATTTATAATATTAAAATCGCACAAAAAACTCACTTTTAGCATATAAACTTTGCTAAAAACGTGAAACAAACTGTATCAAAACTAACTACACAGAATATACTTTTATTATATCAAAATTGCGCAGAAAACTTAATTATAGCATAAAATTCGCTAAAAAATCACAAACATTTTATCAAAATTAGCTACAAAAACCTCAAAAATGCTTAAAACAAACATTTATTGGATACTTTAGTATAAAATTCGCTTCAAAAATGGCAAAAATCGTCCATAAACTCATCCACTAAACTTATATAAGATTGGAACAAAAACCTATTTACACCATAAAATTTACTTAGAAAACGTACACAGGAAAAACATTTGTAACATGGAAGTTGTCCAAAAAACTCATTTTTAGCATCAAATTCGCTCAGAAATCGCACATTATAAAATTCATTAAAATTGACGCATAAAGCCCATTTATAGCTTAGAAAACCTCAAAATTATATGGAATAAATATTAATAAAACTGCACAGAAAATATGTCTAAACCATAAAAATAGCACAAAAAATCATTTCTTGCATAAAATTCGCTCGTAAATCAAGAATATCACATGAAAGTAAACCTAAATATCGCGAAGATTTGTTTAGAAAACCCCAAAATTACAAAGAAAGAGCATTTTTTATACCACAAAAATCTCGCAAAAAACTTATTTTTTGCATAAAATTTGCTGAAAAATAATGACACGATTTATAACACAAAATTTACCTTTGAGAATCACGGAAACTTAGAACTTAGCATAAGAACTGCTTAAGAAACCTTAAAATTACACAGAAAACATATATAACATAAAAATCAATCAAAGATACTGTTAAAAAAAAAACAAAAACAAAATGTCAAAAACAGTAAAATCCAATCATTAAATATCAACATATTGTTGAAAAGAACTCAAGTCCGGCATTAACACATCAAATTATTTTCAAAAAGCACCAAAATCCGGTCATAAACAGCTGAAAAGTGCAAAATTCTTTAAATGTAATGTCAAAAATAGTAAAATCCAATGAAAATGTTTGTGCAAAACTGCAAAACTCTACTATAATAAGTCAAAAAAATAAAAATATTGTCAGAAAGATTCAAAATCCGGTATAAACTGTTGAAACGTAGAAAATTCACACTCACATCTTAGATTAAGTATTTTTGACAGTTGATCATTTTTCATTGGTTATATTTTGACAGCTGCTATGTAAGATTTATGCCCGTATTCATAAAAGCTGATTAAATTTAATGACTATTAAATGTGACAACATAACCTCACAATTTGATAAAACGTCAAAACTATTTTTATAAATTTGATAGAAATTCATGTTATTTATTTTGCGCTATTATTAAATATTATTTTTCATTCATTTCTGATAGTTATTTATTATGCCAAACTTGTTTTTATGGTAGAATAAGTATAAATAATTTTGCGGTTGTCAAATTTAACGATCCGTTACTGTAACTGACTTTTATGAATACGGGCATTAGTAATTAAAAAAAAAGGCAAAGAATGCAGACAAAGGAAGACCTAGAATTAAAATAAGATATGGAACAACTGAGAGTTACTAACATAATAGTTAAAAAACAAAATGAAAAGACAAAAAATCTTCAAAACAGCTGAGAACAAGACTAATTGATGGTGCAACAACCACCAAGAAAATGATAAGAGCACCTTCAAAAAATACACTAAATTATAAAAGAGAAAAAGTGGACAACCAATAAATACAGCATAAAAGTAGAAAATTCCCTAAAAGAAAAAAGCAAGCAAAATATTGTTAGAAACAAAAAAAAAATCTGGTTACAAACTGTGCAAAATTCTATTTGAAAAATTTAAAAATGTAAAAATAATTATAAAATCTCAAAAATAGCAAAATCCGGCTATAAAAATCATCGTGTTATCAGAAAGCACGCCATGAATTGCTTAAAAGTGCAATTTTTTCTCATAAAATATTGTTAAGAAGCTCCAAAATCCAGCCATAAACTGTTGAAAAATGTAAAAAAATCATGAAATTCCCAAAATAGCAAAATCTGGCTATAAAATATCAAAAATATTGTTAGGAAGACCATCAACTGTCAAAAGGTGCAAAATTCTATTCATTGAATGTCAAAAATAGCAAAATCTGGCCATGAAGTATGAAAATATTGTCATAAACTGTTAAAACATGCAAATTTCTAATTATGAAAATAGTAAAATCCAGTATTTTTTTTTTTTTTTGGTCTGGAAACTTGTCTATTAGCCAGCTCAGAGAGGTTAATAGGATTACACAAAATCCAATAAAAAAAGATTAAAACATAAAAAAAAAATATAAATCTAGCCTTGAAATTTTCAAGAATTGTCAGAAAACACCAAATTCCGGCCATAAACTTATAAAAAGTGTAAAAAATTTCTGCTGGTCTGAGATTGAATCATTTTAAAAAACATTAATTATAATACTTTAAAAATAAATACGTACAGTTTATCAAGAATAGTTTCGGCGGTATAATAGGCAACTTAATATACACAAAAATTATGTTGGCTGTGGTTAAACTCATGCCTTTGCCCGTTTTAGCACCCTTCAATCCCAGAACGACGTCGCCCATGGAATGTGTGAAATGTAAGCGCAAATAAAAGATACTAAAATAATCAAAGGCATGAATGCAACCAGTCAACATAATTTTTGTGTATATTAAGTTGCCTATTATACCGGCCAAACTATTTTTGACAATCTGTACCAATATTAAATTTCAATTTAAAAATTCATTTTATATTTTCAATCAAATTTAATTTAAATGGCATTTGTATAAATGATCACTTATGCAAAAGTTCAACCTTTCAACCCTATATTACATGATGTAATTTACTTGTGAAACTTAGTATATAATTACCCATATACAAGGCAACCAATCGTACAACAGATGCGCCCTATAAAAGTTAAAAGAAAAGTTTAAATAAAAAAATATGCAAAATTTAATTATCTTCATAAAGTTCAAGTAACTTTCTTTAATATTTTGACAGTTAAGGTGTCAACATGCTGAAAACATGGTTTCTAAAGTTGAAATAAAATATATGCAGAATTTAATTATTATTATTAAGTTCTAATAAATGTTTTTAATATCATTACAGTTAAGCTGTCAACATATTTTAGACCTTTAAACCTGTATATTTATATATATTTTTAAGTTTATTAAATGAAGAAACTCCTATCTGAATTGTTTATTTCAACTAAAACTTGACACACTTCCATTCGCCACATATTGGAACACCCTGTATAAACATATCGCAGGTTTTTTTATACATCCTGTATATTAAAATATCATTTTTTATCAATTCTTTATATCTATCGTTAAACATAGGACACACCATTGCCCGTATTCATAAAAATATAATGATTTGTTAAAATTATAACAAAAAGTTTAATCGAATTTTCATATTCATAAACACTCATTAGCAATAATTTAACGCACTATTTTTGGTCCATTAAAACAAAACGAATCATTAAATTGACACATCTGTTTGATTTAAAAATGTCTAATTATCTGTATTGATTCACAGTTTTTGAGGTTATATTGTATAGGTTAACATATTAATAACTTATAAAAAACAAAACTAACTAAGAAATTACTAAATAATTTAACTAATCACAATTTTTTTTATAAATATCATTATATTTTAAATGTTCATTAAATTATAATGATTCGTTTGATAATGAATCGTTACAAACATGTTTTATGAATACGGGCACATATATTTTTATTTGTAAATATCGATGATACTAAATTTTGCTTCTTTTAATTAAATACAATTATATAAATAACCTTAAATGTTTTTGTGTCATAAGTTGTACATAAAAAAGGCGAAGCTGTTAATGCAAAGATATACCCAAAAAGCATATTGTACATGACATACTTGACTATTAGCTGATGATATATTTGGGAATACCATTAAGTCGATGCATAGATCCATTCAACCTATAAATAAATCAAAATTTGCAAATGTTCAAATGATATGTGTTGACCCTATATGCAATTTGTTTGTTTATAAATTTACTGCATTAAAAAAATAATAAATCAAAGTTAAAAATAGTAATACTTTTAGAATATATATAATCGCATGCATTATATATAAATTATTCTAATAAAACATCCACCACCATAATATAAATCATGCCTAAAGTGTTTTATTTTACATTTGGTAAACCAAAAATTACTAACAAATGCATCACTTTGATTTACGTAAGTAGGCTCTCATCGATGTAACTTTTCCCATAAAAATGATGTAATCTGCCCAATTTATTATGCTTACGCTAGATAGAAATAATGTTATCAAACAAGGTTGCTTGCAAAACGTAACAAGAATGCAAAATTTCTCGATAACTATATTTTTATCTAACAATACGCATAGAAAATTGAAAAGAGAAAACACAACAATTTTTATGACTAAAGTCACCAAAATCTGCATAATTAAAACTGACTCATTCTAATAATCAACTTCAACCAAATATAGGTGTGCTACAACATTTCTAATTTACCTTTGTAATTGCAGAGTATCATTTTGCGCCAAAGCATACTGGCAAGTCTTTAGGGGCACATCAAAAATTTGTTGACAATGCACAGTATTTATAATACTTATTATGAAGCCAAACACTAGATTTAAGGACTTCATTTTCGTAACTCGAAGTATTTCACTTATGTTGAGGTTAAGTTCACCGCATAATTGCAGACATCAATGAATAAGAACTTATTTCATCTTAACTTCATACGCCTTAACGTAAATGTAATCTAATCTAAATTTATATTACTTTCACGCATAATGCTTTTGTTGAAAAGAATAATAAATCGCACGCAATTATTGAAAACCGACATAATAGAATGTGAGGGAGGAAGATGCAGGAGCAGGAGGGAATCGTGCGATGCAATTGGTTGGTTTTTTGACTATGTTGCAATTAGTTCTAAACGGGGATTCCCCTAACCAAATAAATAGTTGTGCCTAAAAGTAATTATAATCTATAACCTCTTAATACTATTTATGCTGTCATTATTTGACTTTGAAATGTTGATTTATATAATTTTAATATGAAAAAATGAAATTAGCGTTTTTATACTCTATCGACCTCACCAACCCGGTTCTAGCAGGCCGAAGGTCCTTCCGAGTATGAGTGATAAAAATGAAACGAGACGATTATTGTTTGTAAATTTGTTTGTCGCTGAAACCATGAATGTCGAAGCGGTTAAAGCGGTGAACAAATTCACAAATAATATACGGCAGGGTAGGATTTGAACTCAGGACTCCCAGCATGAGAGGCAAGCTACTAACTCACGCTGCCGCTTATAACTTTAATATAAACTCAAATAAACATCTTAATACATTTTTATAATAAAATAATCAAATTTATATACTAGGCGTAGCTACAATTTTTGGGACTGCAAAATATTTAAAAGGGTCCTCTTAGTGATAACCTAGGCAAAACAACAAATTTTCTTAATTTTTTAATTCATTTTGTAGTCCTCTTACCCCAGGTTTTATAATAACCGTCGAAGAGATGAGTGAAAAAAAAAACGGAAAAAGAGGTTTACTTTTTAAAGTTAAATTGCTATATAAGTGTACTGAAACTGTTTCCAACTACACCTAAAATATTCCCCAAGAAGTTTCCAAGTTGTTATTTTAAGTTAAAATTAATTTGTTTTAGGGTCGTAATATCCAACTCCTAATAAAGTACCTAATAAACTATTAGCTGAATAACCTAACTTTTTTCAAACTTTAATTTGATTTATTTTTGTTACATCTCTGAGCGGCTAATAAATTATATGCTTAATGTTTTTATTTGTTATAAATGTATGTGTTAAGCATATATTTAAATGGCTGTTCACAGGTTTTAATAAAATAAATAAAATTAAAAGTTAGGTTATTCAGCTAATAGTTTATTAGGTGCTTTATTAGGAGTTAGATATTACAGGCCTTAATGTAATAATATAATAAATATATGTCTGGATCCCGGCGCATAATCTGTCGCAGATTTGAGCCCCAGCTTCGGCAAAGAAATTGTGACATTTAGTAACTCAGGATATTAGTCATAATTACATTAAGGGCCGCTTTTACAATTGTCAGATAACTTAAACCAAGAATAAATTTATCTTCAGTTTAAACCTGGTGTAGCATTAGTTTTGCCTTTGTTGCAATCTAGATAACCTATTAAAACGTCAATGATGACTTATAAACTGACGTATAAATTATTTATACACAAATTTGTTGTGCGCGTTACTTGGTTACTACACTAAAGATAACTACTGCTCCAAGCACCGGATAAGTTATCTCTGGTTTATTTTCTTTAAAACATACAATTAAAATTTTATAAAATTGCCAGGACTCCTAAAGTAATCGGAGCCATTGTAAAATTTCAATCACCCACATACTCAAGTAGAATCTCTACTCAATGAATCCCAAATTAAAACTAAAAATAAAGACAAACCCCTTGAAGATCCCAATGATTAGGTCAATCAAGGAAATAATGCGACAATTATCAATTATCTTCTGTGCAAAAATTTTAGCAACAAATCCTACTTTAGTTGTAACGCGTTTTTGCATTTTCTAAAAAATTATTTATTACAAAGATGGCTGTTTCTGGAACTGACTTATAAATTGACGTATACGTTGTTCATACGCTAATTTGTTGTGCGCGTTACTTAGTTACTACACTAGAGATAAGTTATAAGGAATTGTAAAAGCGTATTTTTATATACTCCTTAGATAGCGCTACTCCTTGTTTAACCGACGATTGTAAAAGCGGCCCTTAATATGAGAGTGTGAGTGAACCAGGTACTAGGCCTCGTCAGTATCTACAGTGCCTCCATTCTCTTAATTAGCGGGTTCGATAGTATATATTTGTTTTATTCTAGGTACATATTCAAAGGCAACTTTAAGGTAGTAATTGGTAGTATTTGTTTTCAGTTAGACCATTTAACAAAATTACAAATTGTTCTTAAGTGTTCAAAGAGGTACTGAAACTGTTTCAAACTGCACATAAAGTGTTTTAAACTCTTTTTGGGTGTACTGAGTGTATTTTAGGTTAATCTGTTTCAATGTATCCAAATTAAGTAAGCTATTTCATAATTAAATTTAAACTCATCCGATGTATTAAAAAAATGTTTACCAAAGGAACTATTCCCAATTGCACCTGTTGTATTCCAAGGTGTTCCTGAATGTACTGAGCTATTGATATCTTTCAATGTAATTTAAGTTTCTCTTAAGTGTTCATAGTTGCATCTAAACTGTTCTCAATTGAGTTCAAGCTGTTCCAAAATGTATTTAAACTGCTGTAGGTGTAACTGAGAAAACATTTGAAAGCAACTCAGATTGGAATGCAAAAAAGTACATATAGGAATAGTCAGGGTGCAACAGAAACAGCTTGAAACACCTTAGGTGTAGTTGAGAAAAATTTAGGTGTAACTGAGAACTCCTAGGAACAACTCAAAATACAATGAAAAACTCAATATTACATAGTAACACTTTAGTACATTTAAGAACAACTTATCTACAGTTTAAAACATTTAAGAACATCTAGAACACTTTAGACACAGTTGAAAACAGTTCAGGTGTAACTAGAACACTTGAAAGATATTAATAGCTCAGTCCTTGCAGTCAAGTGCCGTAACTAGCTTCTGATGCAAGAGTGTCATTTTGCGCCCTCCAAAATTATGAAGTTTAGGTTGTTATATGCGCCCCAAACAAGCTGCGCCTGGTTACGGCACTGGCTCAGTGCACATAATGTTTGTTATTAATAAGTTGAATTTATTGACAAATTACATTTGCAAAAAAAAAAAATGCAATTTCTGGATAACTAACACTTAGGTGAGTAGGTGTGGCACAATTAAAACTACTGGCCCACTATCAATGAACTGAGTGCCCTGCCCACCCACTCAATCGTGTGTTATCAAGAAGTAAGATTTATCAACCTCCTCCTCCAATTTAATGACAAATTACATTTTTACAACAAAATGTTAGATTTCAACAAAAGAACGTCGAATTTTACTCATTGAAAGTCAGATTTTGACATTTAAGCCGGTTTATCAGACAACTTTTTTGTTTTATGGCCGGATTTTGACATTAAATTGAAATCGAATTTTGACATTTAGGCCAAATTATCATATTTTAAAGTATTTTTGCTTACCTCGCTTAGCACAATGAAAGCACCTAACATAACTATCTATTACATAATTAAACTATGCAATTAACAATAAAAAAGCAACAAATTAAATTGGGTTGGTGTATAACACAACTGTCAATCATAAAGTGACAATTGCAGTTAATTTTTTATGCTTATCATAACTGTCAATCAGAAGAAAAAATTACACAACAATGTATACAATAGTTTTAAAATTACAGGTTAGCTGTATATACTGCACCGCAATTGTTAAACATAAAGTAACAGAAGTGTCAAAAAGTAGTTATTAGTAAAATCCCCAAAACATTAGTTAAAAACACCCGTAACAGATCCCAACAAAACATCATCAAGGTAAAAATAACAAGACACAACAAATATATTTAATAATATATAATTAATCAGAATCACTACTCGATAAACCGTAATCCACCAAAGCATTACTTAACTTAACCTTTTTACAACCATCATTAACATCATCCTCAACTTCCCTCTTATTATTCTTATTTAAAATCAAATTTTTACTTAAACTACTCTGCATTAATTTAACTGCCCTTTTTTCTTTCGCTAAATTAAACGAACATGTCGGCAATGCAGATTTACTAATAATAGATTTCCTTAATAAATCCGTTGTTTCGACAATATTCTTTGTAGGTTTCAATTTCATACTCAATAGTGAAGCCATTTTTTTATCCTCATCTTTTTCTGGTAACAATTTAATATTCAAACTGGATTTCTTTAGAAGTTCACTATCCAATGCAGCCGATTGTTTTAATTCACTGCTTCGCTTCCTGAAAGCTGCTCGTAATTTTTGATTTGCAGTATAACAATCTGACCATGTATTTTCATTTCGATTGAATAAATTAACCAATCTTGGTTTCACACTTTCGGCTGTGTTAATATCTTCCGAACCGTGTTCGAGTTTATACATGGAATCATCAAATAGACGCTTTTGTGTTTCTTTTGTTTCCGGTACTATTTGTTCGTTTTGTGTTGGATCCCATCGATTTTCTTGTCGTCTAGCACCAGATAATATAACATAATCTAAATTACCAGGATCAGTTTTTATAACAAAGTGATTATCGCATAAATGGCATTTCATTTTGAATTCGTATACAGGTGTTGTGTAGTACATATCCACTTTCGTTTTTTCAGCATTGTAACGGACTCCCATTCCTATATGATTGTTGCAACCTTCACACCAAATGTTATAGGGCATTTCAAAGCGGATTATTATGATTCCCAAATGGGCTTTACGGCCTCGTTCACGTAATGCATGTACACCAACAAATTTATTCAACCCCCCAACTTTAGGATCGTAGTCTGGGGGATAATATTTGTTCTGACCTTTTCGTTCACCCATGTTTTAAGTTTTTTGGAAGCTAAAATAATAATTAGCCTCAAAATCAGATTTTTTGTAAATCTAATTGTTTAACTTTCAATACTTACTTTTATTATTTCAATTAAATCAATTTATAAATGTTGTAAATGTAATATTTTTTTTAACTAGTATAATAGTTCTTTTGCTCTGACAGCAGTCAGCAGTGACAGTGACATCTGCATTACACGTACATCGAATTGTGTTGTGTATAATTTGTGTATAGAATGCGTTCAGAAATATACTCAAAAGAGTGCAGGGCGTAATATTGTTTTTTTTACGTCTGTCTTTACCATTGAGTTATATAGTATATAATTCTTGTTTCTATATATATATATATATATATATATATATAAAAACATATATATATATATATATAATATTAATAATAATATAATAATTTTCAAGATCAAGCAGTTTGCGCAAAGTGATTTTTGATTTTGCGCCAATCACATGCAAATTATCAAACAAGCTAGATTTTACTTTCTAGCTTGTGCATGTAAACAACAATTTGCATGCAACAATTTATTTATGCAAATTAAAGATGTCCGAACTGTTCGCATTAATCAATCTCCCGTGTAAGTGGTCGTCGCTGGCATACCAACCATCCTCTTCTCCGCACTGGACGTTTCCAGTCCCACTACTGGTTAATATAATGCCGTTGAGCGGTCCCTAAGACATTGTCGCATCAAACCTAACTACTCCGGCTTACCTCCGAGTGATGTCACACCAACGATGTTTCTGGTGCTACCGCCTCATGCCGTCAAATTCCTTGCTGCCAGTTTGTCGTCAAAGAAAAACCCGCAGATCCCTTGACACTAAGAACTATTATTATTCTTCGGGTAACTGGTATAGCCCGTAGTAATTTTTTTTAAGTAAAAAGGGTGTAATGATCCTCATGGTTTAGTTCATTTTGTTATATATATTTCTTTTAACGTTATTATTTTATTGTACGTGACCGCTACTACCGCCCAAAGATTGTGGCAGTAGCAATGTTTGTTTGGCTAGGTTTTCCTAAGTTGAATCGCTATGCTGTACGTCAGACAATATGGCAAAGGTAGTTGCTAAGCAGCAGGAACAAACCCTAATGTTGACTGACCTGGATCTAACAACAACGACAGTAGAGGTGAAGAAGGCTGAAGGCAAAGTGCTGGCGGAGAAAAACTTTCAAATAGCAAAAAACTGCATCAAAATACCGAAAAAAAAAAACAGGCAGAGAGGGTAAAAAGATAGTGTACCTTACAATCCCAATAAAGGCACTAAAATACCTGCAAAGCAATAGAAGCGGGCGACACCACAAAAGCGGCAAGCAGGGCCATAAGCTTAAAAAATGTACCAATGATTATGCTTGTTTCCCGTGCATAGTAAAAGGCCACAGAGTTGCAACAATGCGTTGTTCAACATACAGGAAATTAGTAGAAGAACTGAAAGCGCGTTCAAAAACCTAATGACCTAAATGATATAAACTTACAAACCAAACCAAAATTAAACATATCTGTTACACCAAAATTATCAACCTATTTCTGAGCCAAACAAATTTATGGCAAACCAAACAAATGGTTAATTGACACTAACAAAAATGTTGCTATATATATATATATATATTTATACCGCATCAAAAGATATTCAATTTGAAAACGGCTTAGAATTTGTGTAGGTTGTGAGGTTGTGATAACTCAGATCAGAGTGTACTTTTGCTACATATTGCTAAACTCCAACACAATTTGGAGAAATTTCTGCACAAACTGGCAATGTGTTAAGTGAGTGGCTGAGTGAAGTCAATTTACGCGTCGGGAGACTACAAACCAAAAAGTGTGGCAAAACATTCTGAGTAGATATCACATTGTGCTCTAAAAGTAAATAAAGTCAACGGCTGGAAAGTTAATAGGAAGGAAAACCTGTCAATAATATCTAAATGGAATTAGTGGATAAAGACTTGTTCTAAATCTCTCAGGAAAAAAAAAACAAAAAAAGAAGAAGGTTTACCTACATGCATTAAATGCTGCTAAGAAAAAGAAGAAGATTTGTGGAAAAAATGCTACAAAATAGTAGCCGGTGTTCGCAACCTAACTGGCAAAAGAATTGTTTCCGCCTCATAAAGAAAAAAAGACGATCTAAACCAACAAAGTCCCTGAGTGCACTGCGGAGGAAGTCAGGAAGGCAAACAGTAAATTAAAAGCAAAAATAACTGCAAGCCCCGACGGTATTCCGACAGAAGTAGCCAAGGCTCTAGCCAAACAAAACGCGAAGCTACTGTCCACCTTCTTCAACAAATTAACCAAAAACGGCACATATTCAAACGAGTGGAAGATAGCCAAGTTAGTTCTTTTATAAAACAAAAAAAAAACCGTAAACGATTCGCCGGCATATAGACCACAGTGCCTTATAAATACAATGAAGAAATTCTCTGAACATATGCTAAACGTGTTGTTAGTAGAGAAACTACAAAAGTGTGGCAAGCCATCAAATTGTATTTAGAACAGAAAGGTCAACCATAGACGCAATGCAAAGAGGCAAAAAAAAGAAAGTTACTTTGGATGTCAAAAACGTTTTCAACTCCGTACCGTAGCCAGGAATTAAAAAAAGACGCTGGTTGAAAATCCCGCAATATCTTATCACTTCATTTGCTTGTACCTGCAAAACAAGAGAAGATTTGACGGCTGGATAGCATCCTAGATAAATCCAGTACTACGTCTTTTAAAGATTTTCCTCTCTTCCATAGAAAAAAAAAATTAAATTGCTAATTTTAGATTTACATTGTAATTGTTAAGTTTTTGTAAATTGACCCTTCCTATGTTTGTAAATCTTGTCCCTTATTATTTCTCTATAAAACTAGCCGTCCCGTATAGAAAAAGACAAAAAACCTCTTAGTCAAAGGTCCAGCAGACAAACCTAGCAAAGATTTCCTGCAGTTAATTGAAAACGATCCGAAGTAGATCCCGCCACAATTAAGACATGTATCTGATGCTAGCTCCCAAAAAGTAAACGTTAGAACGTAACAAATCCCCTCTTTTTTTAGTAAATATCTATAGAAAGTCTATCGTCCACACCGGGAGTGTGATGGCGCCAGAGGCACAAATAAAGTAAACCTTGCTGATTACAATTGATCTACTTCGGCCCGCTATTTAAGCACACCATATTTTCAGCAAAAAGCAAAAGCGGAAGCTGCCCCATAATTTGTGATATTGTACTTCTGCCAGCTACAAATATGACTCAACGCAACGCCTGGATCAACAATGCCACAAAAGGCACGCTGGTCAAACACAGATACTACAGATTTTTTGCCTGCCAACCGAAAGTTCTCTTAACAAATGTAGAAAGCGTCATCAAGACCCCGAACCACTTAATGCAAAAACTCGTCCATAACCTACCACTGTTTTAATCTGCCCACAGCCTAGTTGTAAACGCGCTGAAGCTACGCTACCATAGTCCGTAAATAGAATCTCTTTCAATGGAGGAAAATGCACGTTCGCATTTTTCAAGCAAAATGAGGAGTCAAGCCTACTGCGTCCGCAACAACGATTTACTTCTTGCTCTACCGGAACTGTTGAGAGAAGAAGCTCTGACGTGGTACCGGAACAACTGTTGCAACTGAAACACCTGAATGACTTTCAATCATTTTTCTTGCAGGCCCGACTGCTATAGAACCTTAACAACAACATCCGGAACCGGCAAGCAAAGTTCTGCGGTGACAGATGCAGTGCTGAACAGGCACTTATTAGAATCTACAAAAACTTACATTCTGATTATAAAACGTACATTCGTCCTCGCAACTTTTCCACTGTGCCTGAACTCATTAAGATGGCATTAGAGTATGAGAATTATCAAAGATAGTAAAAACCACCGTCCCAACCATCTCTAACTTTAGCCGATCTTCCACTCCTGTTAATTCAAAGCCAGTCCCAAAAATCAACCTCGCACCTTTAATATTTCCACACGTCTTCCGGCGTACAATCAAGATTTGTGTTTCTGAAACCGCTTTACTTGCCGAGGTCTAAAGCAGATAAATTTTGCTAATATTGTAAGTTAATAGAATTAAAAAGCAGGGTAAAAAGCAAAATAGAAGCACATTTAAAGATATTCAGTACTGTACTGACAGTACTGATTGACACCGGGGCTTAACAATGTTCAGATACAAGAAACCGTAAATTCCAAAGAAGACAAGATGCTTCAAGAAAAACCGTCCAACAATCCTTGGAGCTTCCCTGTTGTGATAGTCTGGAAGAAAGATGGCAAACCTTGCTTTTTTGATTTCAAAAAAGTTTGCTACCGTACATTAATACCATCTTGGATAAAATAGGAGACTACTGTTTTTTCGCTACCCTAGAACTTAAAGAATGGGTATTGGCAAATCTTGTTGACTGAGACCAGTAAACCAATTACCGCATTTATCATTCCCCGACGTCGACTGTTTAAGTTCACAATGATACCATTTAGATTGTTTTTGGTTTCCGCTACTTTTCAACATTTCTTCGATACCATCATTGCCCCGGAAATAGATCTCAATGCTTTCACCTATCTGGACAACATTATTGTTTTGAAAAAAACAAGGACCCAGCATCTTCAACTAAACTTTAAAAAATACAAATTTTGCAAAACAGAATTAAAGTAAGTACCTAAGACGTGTTGTAAAGCAGAAGGGAACGTATACCGATCCAGAATAGATAGCAATTTCGGCTACCAGTACCTGAAATGGTTCCTAAAGAGTTCGTATTGTCCGCTGGGTCATAACGCAACAATTCTACTATAAAATCAAATGTAACAAGAAAATTCTGAACCAGGTTGCCAACAACATCTCTTGTCAATCAGTTGGAGATGTTAGCAGTCACTAAAACCCCGCTAGATTGTTAGTACGTCAGGATGATCAGAAAAGTTTAAACTCAACCTGAAGCTTACCCCGACTTTGGCGTTCTGGGCGGTAAGTTGAACAAACATTGCTACTGCCACAATCTCCGGGCGGTGGTAGCGGTCACGTACAATAAAATAATAACGTTAAACAAAATATATACTCATATGTCATTAGGTTAAAAAAAAACGGAATAAAGCAATTTCTTTTTACACTAGGGTGGGCGACGTGTACTTAGTTTATAAAATGCAACCGGGTGGTTTAGAAAAGTTTTCCCCCGCACCCGTCCAAGTATTTGTTATAAAGATAATAGGTGTTACTCATTCCTGCTGCGTTTCTATACCTCACAAATATAAGAGAATGAGTTAAAAAAAAAAGACTAAACCATTTTTTTGATAAGCAGCACTCGGGTGACCAAACGGGTTTTTTAAAAAACGCACACCGCCCAAGTTTGTCTCATTAACAAATTAAATATTACTCTCCCTCTCTGCTACGTTCCTGCAGCTTACAAACATAAGAGAATGATTGCCAAATGTCATTAAGCTGAAAAAAAGAAGGGGATAAATCAATTTTCTTGGTAACCAACACTCGGGTAAGCAAACGGAACACTTAAAACTTGCTAAATCCGCTACTGTCTATGCACATCGCATAACAGACACCCATCTAGCTACTTATCTTAGATAATGTGTCAACTAAAAGTAAGTAAACGTCAAAAATGACTGTATGCATCTCAACCGCATTGCAAAGCCGCTTTTTGACATTACCATAATCCTAGGCGGCCCTGTAAAAACAACAAAAATTAAGTATTAAACAATTTGCGCGGTTTTCCGCTGAAATTAAACGCGGGCAAGAGCATCTCACACTTGACAAACGCACCAGAAAATATTTGCGTTTGTGGGACGCTTTATACATAAAAAAATACAACAAAATTGTAATACTCCTTTAACAAATGGAACAAGTAATTAGTCACACTCATTAAATTAGTGCGACTATTTGATCAAATGGAAAACAGCCAGGAAACTACTACATTTTATTTCGGTTTTGGCTATAAACGCTTGTTTTTGATTAGTTCCGCCTTAAAAACGTTGACGGAAAGCACACACCTGATAGGTGTGTTCCATTTGAGCGCTTCATGCACCCGTTGCATTAGAGAATTTTAATATTTTGCGGGCAAGAGCGTCTCTCGGCTTGACAAACAAACCAGAAAATAATCGGCATTTGTAGGTCGTACTCTACCACGAAAACACATAAAAAATGTAAGGCTCGTTTGAAAATCGAATTTAAAAATTACTGAATTAGTGCCACCAAGTGCGACTATTTTGACAAATGGAACACAACTATTGCAGGTGATGGTAGTGTCAGCCTTGGCGTATTTTCTGAACGCGCTCCTGTTTGGTACATCGAATTTACTTATGTTTAATAAAATTAAAGCAAAAATTCTTAATTTAATTTTAATATTTAATTTTAATATGTTAATCAGATCATATTAATTATAATCATAAATATTAATTTTATATAAAATTAACTATTTGGTAGTCATATTCATTTGAACTACTTTGTGAAATTCGATGTAAGATAAACGTCATATCAGGATGATTGTAAACATAAATTTTTTAAATTCAATTATTGGATAAATTATAAATAATAAAAATGCCATCTGGAGGTAGAAGGATGCCAAGAACGTCGAGGTCTTCAGTACCTCCAACAGTTCCTTTAATACCTGGTGATATTACAAGTTCCAGATATTCCGCTTTGGGGGCTGCTATTCCAACAGTACCTGGTTTAGAAACCCCCAAAGCACCAAAACATATTCCATTTCCAAACACTCCAGTTGATAGTGATCTCTTATTTGAAGCGATGATGTTTGTATACAGCATGTTAGTCGCTGGTTTACAGTTCCTGCATTTATACCGAACTGTATTTTGGCTGCCAAATTCATACACTAATCAAGCAATTGTAATAAATAAATTATAATTGCCTATTAAAATATAATAAATTTTATTTTAGAATTTTTATCTTATCGATTTAAATCTTGTTATTTTTATCGTTGTTATATTATCTAGAAGAATTTTATATATAATCGGATGTAAGATTTTGGATCAAATAATACCTGAAAGGATACAGGAATTAAGTTATATGTGCTTAAGGTGAATATTTAATTAATGCTGGATTGATTTTGATTTGAATTTTTTTAGATTGTTTTTATTCGGATTTATTTTCTGCATATTATCATGGTGTGCTTACTATGTAGTACAGAATCATCCTTTAGTCAATATATTTTATTTATGTTATCCGTAAGTATACTTTATTAGATTAATTAATTTAAAAAAAATTATTAACAATTTTATTTAGAATTTCAGTTTATTTAATCCTATTTGGATTCACAATAACACCATTTTTTGATCTCTTGAATTGGAATATAGGAACTCCACAACCGTTACATGCTTGCACATCTAATGCAACAGAAATCCGATCAGAGGTTGAAAATTTAAAAACTAATTTTAATAATCGAATGAAACAAATACTCTTTAGTTCGATACTAAACACATACTATGCAGGTTTTATTCCGTGCTGTTTTGCACAGGTAAAATTAACAATCAAATTTATTCATTTATTTCAATTATTAATTTGTAGAATTTCTTATATTACGATGTATATTGGGCCGGACAACATGTAATATTTGCATTTTTAACATTTTTCTCGGGCTATGCATCGCAATTATTACCTTTAAGATATTGCGATACTCTTCATCGATCTACATTGCATTTAGGAAGCTGGGGTAGAGTTGAAACAAGATCCGTTTTACCTGCCGCTTATACGTGGCAGGATGATATGTTATGGCCTATGGGAGCTTTGGTAAGACACGGAAGAGAAATATATAGGGCTCAAGGAGAATCTAATGCTGCTGAACCGGGTAATGCGATGTATTCCAGATTTTATGTACGTATATTATGTGAATGGTGATTTAAATTAATTGGTTTTATTTTTTAGACGATATTTAAAAATCCATCGGTGGCCTTAAGTGGTTTTTTGATAGTGCACGGCATCCTTGTCCTGTTTCAACTGATGCTTTTGGTGTTACGTTGTACTTATTGGCATCATATAATTTCAATTACATTTATGATTGTTAGTAATTATTATATTTTATTTAAGCTGTGTCGTGATTATTTAGTTAGTCTTAAGATTTATAAAGTGGAACAGACTGTACGTGATAAACCCACTATACACTAATTATTGTTTTTATTTAATATTTTATGCACTGAATGTGTTTTTGCAAGGTGATATAAGATAAAATGCATTTATTTCAGAAATTGTTGATTTGATAGTACCAGGGGCTTATTCGATTCAACATGAAATCATAAATTTCTTGATTTGATCAGTGCCATAATGAGGGTTGGCCAGTGTTTTATTTGTGCCCCTCACTCAAACTAATCTGAACAAAATGAATCTTTTGCAAAACTTGAATAACTCCCATAGCTTGGTAGTTGAAACTCAATTTCACTGACAAATTTGAATGTTGATATCACCATGAAGGTCTACTAAATTAAAGCTCAATATCAGTTTTTACTTTTAAAAATATTTCATATTTGTAATTCCTAACTTAACCTAATATATGCATTTTATAAGTCCATAAACATAGATTTTTATTTACAATACCGTCTATTAGGCAATTATCAAAACTCAAACAAAAATTTAATAATGATTATTTATTTTCAAGTCCCACAAAAAAATCATTTTGTAGTATATTTCTTAATAAGATGTAGATTGAAAGATGGCGCAATATATTCAATCAATCAGAAAGAGTTTGATTTTTATTGTACAATCAAATCTAAAAGTACTTGCCAAAAACTCGTGCAACAATTCGTGGGATATAGATATTATTACTTGGTAGTTGTACAATATACTATTCTGATTGTGATTTTTAAAATCTATGGCAAATAAGAATGTATAAACATGATTGGAGAGCTGCCAGCCGGTTGGAATATCTTTAAGATGAGAGCCGAAGATATATTGTCAACTTTAGAAATCCATGTGAATTTGTTGGATCAATTGACCGTTAATCATGAGCAAGGGCGTTTTAGCCAACTAGTCTAGGGGGTAATTAAAAAAAAAAGATAAATATATATTTTATTTCGTAAGTACAACAAACAAACAACAGAGAAAAGGACCTTTCTAACGTTTTGAAGCGTTGGAAAAATTTACCGGTTATGCTATTTGTTTAGAGTATAGAATATCGGTAATTTTTAATAATAAAAATTGATAAACAAAACCAAAACATTCTTAGGGGGGGTAATTACCCAATTTTAAAAAGTGGCTAACAGAACTAAATGCAGACAAAAAAAAACACAAGAAAGATAAGATTATTGGCGGGGATTTCAACGCCAAGTCAGGCATATAAAGTTCTCCCAAAGACGACCGGAAAGGTGACATGTTGGTGGAATGGGCAAGCAAAAACAAACTCTGCGTCCTGAATGGGGAGGGGGGGGAGTACCTACGTTCCAAACTTCTTCATAGATGTGAACCTGTGCTTCTTTAAGATGGTAACAAAAATCAGCAAGTGGCATGTCAGCGAGGAAGAAAGTTTGAGTGATCACAAGAACATACATTTCGAAATCAAGTTGGGGAAAGTAAAGACATGGGAGAGGACAAGAGAAATCACCGGATGGTCCTTCCGCAATGAGCAAAAGACAAAAATCCTCTCAAACCTAAACACAAGGGGAATGGAACACACCGATGAGAAGCTGAAGGAATCCATAATAAAAACCTACAAAAAGACCTTAAACAAAAAAGGGGGCAGGGTAAACTACAAATGTATTGGTGGAGTGATGATATTGCAAACATCAGAAGGAGATGTATAAAAACTAAAAGGACTGTGACAAGATTAAACGGCAAAAGCCCAATGGTCATATACCTTCTGCAGCAAGCACAAGAATCATACGCAGGTGAGAGAAAAGTCTTTAAGAAGGTATTAATGGACTCCAAGAAGATGGCCTGGAAGAAACTGTGTGAGGAACTAAACAACGATATAAAAGGATATAAAATTGTCACAAATAAAATAGACCAAAGATCTCCAATAACACTGTCAGGGGAAGAGGTAACTGCTGAACCGAGGAAACTTTTTCCGGACCTGGGTAGAACAACGTGGATGGAGATAAAAACAGATACGGATATGTACCGGAATGTACAGAAAAAGAAATACTTAAAGCAGGTGGAAAAATTAAAAGGAAAAAAACTTACGGGACAGACATGATACCGCAGGAGGTGATCAGAACGATAGCAACAAAAAGACCTCAACTCTGCGCGAGGGTTTTTGACAAACTTATCAAGTAAGGCACCTTTCCCAAGGATTAGGAAAGGGCAAAACTAGTATTAATCGAGAAACCTACTAAAAAAAAATCAAAAACACGGCATATCGACCCATATGTCTACTGAACCCACTGGAAAAGCTGTATGAGCACGTCCTCAACACAAGACTTACAGAGAAACTAGACAGAAATGGAGGCCTAAGTAAAAATCAACGCAGGTTCAAAGGAGGCCACTCTACACTGGATGCACTTAGACATGTTAGGGAAGCAGTGGGGCAAGTAGCTGAACACCCTACACACAGATTTGCGGTGTTGATCACCTTCGTTATAAAGAACGCGTTCAACTCGGTGCCCTAGAGGGGACTAATGGAAGAACTAGAGAGAAAAGGAATTTCAACATACCTCAGACAAATTCTATGCCACTATCTACAGGATAGAATCATAGAATGCAGCTCCGGAGCAACTCTGGAAATGATTTGCGGGGTACCTCAGGGGTCTGTCCTAGGTCCCACCCTGTGGAATATATTATATGATGGTTTGCTGAGAAAACAGATGACACAGAGAATTGCCACAATAGCATATGCTGATGATCTACCTATGGTTGTCAAAGATAACAGTATAAGGAAAACAAAAGAGGAGGCAGAGTGGGAGTCCTATAAGATAATGAGGTGAATCAAAAAAATGGGTCTAGAACTGGAAACCCATAAAACAGAAGCTGTCGTCTTGGTGGGTAGAAGAAAGATCATCACAGTTGAAATTAGCCTAGGGGATACAATAATCACATCCTAAGGCAGCATCAAATATTTAGGGATGAGGATAGATAAAAAATGGAATATGGACCCTCATATAACAGAGTTAAGCAAAAAGCAGAGAAACTTGTAATGGCCCTGGCACAAATCATGCCTAACGTAGAGGGTCCAAGCTGTACCCATCTGGATAAAAAGCTGCAAAAAAAAAAAAAAAACAGAATAATACTAGAGCGGGCAAGAAGAAAAATGGCAATTAGCATAGCCAGTACCTACAAAACAGTTTTGTCCAAGGCTACGACGTCCTCACTATCAAAATGTTGCGCATGTGATCTCCCATTCCAATCGGGAAACTTTAGACCTGCAATTTTTAGTTTCGCAACAAGCCTGTAGATGGCGTTGGTCTATAGACATGTCTACGTAGACAACCTGAGACACGTCTCAGAGACCAAAATTGCGCAACATGTCTACTAGTGTGTACTAGGCTTAAGCAACTAGCCCATGCTGCCGCTTTATAATTACAACAAAACTGCATTTCTACCAGCCAGTAAAACAAGCAAGCTTCCGAAAAGGTTTTGGCACATCAGACCACCTGCAAATAATTCAAATACTCATCAAAAAGACAACAGAATACATCTCAATACACGTATCATTTATAGATTACTATACAGCGTTTGGCTTTCTTAATAGCACGGGACAATGCTACAATATATTTGAGGTATATTACGCTAATAGAAAACATTTACAAAAAAGCTACTTTCCTTGTAAAAATAAATGACGACTTATTAACAAAAAAAAAAATCTCAACAAGGCAAGAAGATCCGATCTCACCTAAATTATTTACAGCTGCTATAGAAAGGGTTTTCAAACAACTAACTTAAGACAAGAAAAGCATTAAGATTGACGGAGTATACTTAAGCCACTTAAGATTTGCAGAGAACATAATATTACTAAGCACCAACATCCAAGAACTCAAAAGTATAGCAGAAGAACTAAACAATCTGTCCTTGCAAATAGGATTAAAAATGAATTTAAATAAAACCAAACTTATGACCAACAGTCCGCAAAGGGTGGCTATAGAAAACACCACAGTAGAAAAATTGGGAAAGAAAATCAATCTACCAAAATCAAACGCAGAACTAATATAGGCTGCTTACATTGTTGTGTTTGAAACGCAAACTACAACAGCTGCATCTAGCAAGTTACCACTTGTGGCATAGAAACAAGACAATTACTTATATATATATATATTATATTAACAGAAATAACAGACATCCTAGAAAGAACAACTTTAATAGCAATATCTATAGAGCCATAAAACTCCCCCCAAAAAAAAAATATTAAAAAACCTCAAATGAGATGGATTGACGATATCAAAGCTATAGATAAAAACAACAAAAAAGAAAAAAATATGTTGTTTTTTCACAACCGGCATTTGCACATCAAAAACTGAAGAAAATATCCAGCTGAGTTACAAACTAGCCGCCACCAAACAATTAATATTTTTAAGTTTTTTAAAGTAAACAAAACAAAGTGTTATTTGAAAAAAAAAACCAAACGTGCACGTGCTTCTTGGATTTCTATCTATCTGGGCAACCGCATCCTAGTGTTTCACTTGCAAAAAGTTTATTTTTCCATGTCCACCAAAATCAATAAAAAAATTTAATGCTTATATTTGTTGACTGCTGGAGAAACAATAAAACTATTAAAAGAGCTCTCATAAATTGTAACCTACCTTAATTTAAAAGTTAGTTTTTATGATGTTCAAAACCCAAAAAGTTGCATATTTTAGTTTTTATCAAAAACTAAAGAACATATGATTAAAATATCTTTACGAGATACTCACAAAATAGTTACTAAAAGTTAATTTACATAAGCTATCGTTTTTAATTTTTTTTAATAAACTTAATACCACTTCTAGTTTAGTAAAGTAGCTTTGTGTCCAGTGGCGTAGTTAGAATTTTTAGTCCCCACCACAAAATGTTAATTTTAACAAACTTTGAAGAGTTCATTGAGCTCGTATGCCATTTTGCATGTTTACAGGTAGTTACGCACTTCTTAAATCGTCGAAAAAAAAAACCACTAACTTTTGGTTTAGCAATGCTTTTGTTGTGTAAATGGATAGCAAAAGAAAGAATATTGCTCCTATATTTTACTGAAATTTGGCAAAATGCAAAACCATTATTTGATTGTTTCTATAATAAATACTACATCTACAACAAAAACATAAAAAAAATATAATCTTTTGATTACAAACATTTTGTCAAAAATCGCCTACTAGCCAAAGTGTTTGTCATCGAATAATTGGTTGTCTGCTTCTACAAACATAAACTAGGTAACCCTTTTACTCGCCCAAGTGTTTACCACCAAAGAAGTGATTGTTTGTTTCATCTGTTGTAATGTAATAACAACCAACACTCTCCATTCAAACACTTTAGCAAGAAACGCCTACTAGCCCAAGTATTTGTTATCAAAAAAATAATTGACTGTTTTTCTGTTGTAATAGCAAAAGTTACATTAAAAACTAAAGAAAACACCTGTTGATGACAAACACCGGGGCAAGAATTGCTTACTAGCTCAAGTGTTTGTTATCAAAAATTAATTATCTGTTCTTTTTGCTGCAATCTAACAAAAAACCGACTCTCACCTGGCAATTGTAGTTGTAGTTTATAAACAACCGACTGAAGAAAATTTTCCATATTTTTGACATACATTTGAGCAAAAATCTCCTACTAACCCAAGTGTTTGCAATAAAAAAATATGTTGTCTGTCACTTATGCTGTAATTTAATAATAACCGACTCTTGTTTCTCAATTGCAGAAGCTACATAAAAAACTGAAGAAAATATTTTTTAATAATAAACACTTAATTGGGTGAGAGGGATATAAGAATACAAACCTGTCTATAATCATGAACTATGTCACCCTTTTACCCGTCCAAGTGTTTACTATCAAATTAGTTCTCAGTTTCTTTCTGCTGCTGTAAGTGAACAACTGATACTCACCCTTTACTATTACGTGCAACAGATACATCAAAAACTTAAAAAACTATTATAATAAAATAATTATATTACAAATAAACGATTCACTGTTTTGAAAACCAAGATCAAGGTCCCAACATCACAACAAATAGGTCCCAGATTCTAACAAACAATATATATACAATTCATCTCACCAAACACTAATACACAGTTGAGTTAAAACACACGAATCGAAGATCTGACGCCTGACAGGATTACTAAAAGCAACGCCAACGTCGCTAACCCGATCTGATCTTTGAGCTTTTACGTTCTCCCGTCTCTGTCGCAAACTGCCAATATTTTTGAATTGAATAAAATCATTGTTATTTTCTCTATCACCTAAAAAAACGCAACTAGTATAAATTCCTTACAGAAAAAAATTATCTCACTTATGCCCGGTCTCACCAACGTCTAATAAAATTTATTCGTCGAATAAGTGCCTTATTCGCCCAATAAACGTTTCACCAACGTTAAATAGCGTTATTCGTCGAATAAATCTCCTAATAAACTAACCGGCCAAAATGCATCGAATAACTTGACAAATAACCTCAAAACATCTAGGTGACATTTATATATTGTAAATAATGAATGTCATGTTCAATTCATTTGATGATGTTGATTTCAAAAATCGTTTTTGATTAAACAAAGAATCACTATTGGAAATAATTGCAATTTTTATTCTCAAAATCAGCGGAACAATCTCATTTAAAAGTATGTTAAATTCACAGTAGATCATCAATTTTATTGTAGATTGTAATTTTAAAAACATATTTAAGTTTTTCTGTATAATTACGCAAAAAATGTATTCATTAGCACTTTAACAAAATAGTTGGGTTTATATTATAAATTCTTTTGTCACATGTGTGATTATAAAAAAAAAACAAAAATTGTACTTAAAATTTAAATCTACAATAAAATTGATGACAATTTGTGCATTGACTTTTAAAGTTTTATCTGTAATTATATACCGTCCGTGTAATACGATCATAGCAACAAATATTTTTAATTTTGTGTTGATATATTCTTACTTCAATAATAATTCGAGGTTATGCATGCATAAATACTGGTTCATTTGAACTTATTTGGCGAATTTTCTGTCTACTATATTACCAACTTTATAAAAATCACGGAATAGTTATTTAATCTCTGATATACGTTGGTGAAACGTAAAATGACTTATTTGATAAATAAATTTTATTCGACGAATAGTTATTTGACAATTTATTAGGCGTTGGTGAAACCGGGCATTAAACCCTTTTATTAAGGACAGAATTGTCAGGAATGGTTTCGTAGTAAACCACCGGTAAGTTCAAGAGGAACGTCCATAGCCAATATGTTCTTAATTTTGCCATATGCTGCCCATGTTTGTTGTATTCTCTCGTTTACTTCTAGTTCCTGGTTTGCCTTTCCCACAGTCAGAGTTTGTCCTAAGTATTTATATGTGTTTACTTTCTTCACTGTGCTGGCACCTAACGTTATATGTTGTTCTTTGTCTACATTTGATGTCATAAACTTGGTTTTGCCGAAATTAATCTCCAGGCCTATACGCTTTGTGGCACTGTATATGTCATTGATGAGTGAGATGAGTTCTTCCCTGTCTTTGGCTATCAGTACTATGTCATCCGCAAATATAAGGTGGCTGGGATTCTCTCCATGGATGTTAATGCCTTTGTCCTTTAGGTTGATTGTTTTGAGTGTGTACTCTAAAACCAGAGTAAAGAGTTGCCTTGCCGTACGCTTCTATTAAGTTCGACTTTCTTTGATTATTTATGTAACTGGACTGGCGTTCCGATAAATACTGCCAATTAATTTTGCGTATCTGTGGTCGATTCTAGCTTGTTTTAGGGCTTGCCCATATTTCCACCGTATCGAATGCCTTCCGGAAGTCAACGAACGCTAGCCATATAGGTATATTGTATTTCACCGTTTTCTCCATCAGTGTTCTCATTGTTTGGAGGTGTTCCGTAGTACTGAAACCCTTCCTGAACCCCGCCTGCTCTTTATGTTAGTAGTAGTCTAGTTTATATGTGAGACGGTTTGTTATTATTCTTGAGAATAGTTTGTATATATGGGATAGCAGGCTGATCGGTCTATAATTTTCAAGGTCTGCGGTGTCCCCCTTTTTATGGATGATGGTTAGGAGTGCATTTGCCCAGTCTCGTAGTATATCTTCCTCTTCCATGCATCTATTAAACAGTGCTACTAATGCATTCTCAAGTGCTTGGCCTCCTTGTTTTAGCATCTCCACTACTATTCCGTCTTCTCCCGCTGCTTTCCCTTGCTTCATGTGCCGTAGTGCTATTCTTATTTTGTTCTTTGTAATCTCCGGGATATCTTCAGAGTTTACGTTTATGACTTTTCTTGCTTTTTTCTGTTTTTTATGGATATCGGTCTTAACCTTCGTCTGTTACAGGTCTGCGTAGAATTTTTGTACCGTTCTTATGATGTCCTGTTTTCCCTCGATCTCTCTTCCTTCCTTGTCCTTGGTTCTAACAATCTCTTTTTTTGTGTTTGATGTTATCCTGCCTTAGCAGCAGTAAAATCAATTAGCTGTCCATTATTCCTTAAAAGTCACCTCTTTAATCAATGTCCAATATTCTTGCAACTTAGTGGACAAGAACAATTTCAAGATATTGAAAGATTGAAACTTTGTAGTCATTGTTTTTAACCGAACCACAAGTTAAATCAATGCAGAACTGAAACATGCAAAAAATCCCACAACAAGCATCACAAACTATTGCATATTGTTAACCAATATGAAGAACCAACTAATGCTCATTATGTATCACTACCAATGAAGGTTTCATATGTGTTTCTCACAACTTCCATAATTTTTCTTGAAGATAACAAGGGTTTCATGCAACTTGTCGGGCTCTCTTAGATTCAGCTCAGATTACACCGACGGATCAACATCCATGGTTGCAAAAAACACACTTTGGATAGATAATTGCTGGAAGTTGTCAAACCTAACATTCTCCAGCATTGTCATATTGTAATTTATCAATGAAGAAAACAATGTCTAAATTCCAAAATTTAAAAGAAGTGCAAACCAACTGACCAACATTGAACAATATTGTGAAAAACATTTTAAACTCATACCAATAGAAACAAGCACGGCAGATTCATTATAAAACTACTATTCAAACCGACTCTTGAAATACTTGGAAAATCAAGATTTACAGCGGAAAAAAGTTTCAAACATTTGGAAAAAAAAATCACCAAAGACTTCACGTATAATGATAAAAAAAACTGCATTTATTCAACAATACATAGAAATGAATCATATATAAAGATTGATTAAAGACAATGATTAGGAAACTAGCAAACACTTTTATCTTCAACACCACGGTGTTATAAAAAAATCAAGCACAACTACTAAACTGTTGTGTTTGATGGTTTGGTTAAAACCAATTCAGGAATATTACTTAACCTTAAATTTGCTGATTGATCTACGGTTACAAGATACCTATTTAACATCCTATTGAGTCTTCGAGAACACACTTATGTTGTGACTGTAAATATTGCCAAAATGTATCGGCAAATATTACTTCTACAACTTTCTTAATTTGGTGTACATCAATTTTCCGATACCAGCAATGATGCATATGACAGGATCATCAATAAAATTAAGACAACCATCATCCTACGGCAAGAATTATGTGGTGCACTTATATTAGCCTAATTAATGCAGAAATGGTCCAGCATGGCTTACCAAAGACCAAAATCATTGGCTTACAAGCAAATTTGCATAAGCTGAATCTTTACCGGAAAGGAATACAACTAGTATCGTGAGTATGGTTACCAATTAACCAGACTCAATATTCAAACTATTTTCTAATGTTCAAAGATTACAAAATGAATACGCATATTGTTTACAATTTGTTAGAAATTGTACATGTTCAATGCATCATTGCCAATATGAACCACTAAGTATTGAGGAACGAACCAAGTCATTAGAAACATTTATTAAAATCACTCAGTAGACCGCATTCAGTGATGAAATAATAACATTAAAGACAAAAAAAATGTTAAGAAAGGCTTGCTGCCTTTATACGCGTTTTATGATAATTACACCACAGCAAAAGTCGTAACTCCCATAACTATTTAAGCAAACAAATAATTAAGTATTTTATTATAAATTAATATATCAATAATAATTTGCTAACATACATCAGTTTTTAACTTACTTACACGTTTTATTGATAATAAAACAGTTTTTGCAAACAACAAATTAAATTGCTTAGAGAATTTAATTTCAATATGTTTTTTGGATATATGTTCTTTCATTTTTTTAAATAATTTTATCTGGCAAGTTTACGCATTCTTCCATAAAATTAAATCGCGTGATCTCGTGCTCTATACTTAGTTTAGCACGGAATTAAACCATTAGCAATATTTGATTCGTTCAGCGCCACGTAGTGTTATGTTATCCAAGTTTTACATTGTGCAGGCAGCGTCTCGTAGTGGTAGGTTCATTATCTGGGACGTTTATTTCCATAAGGTTAAATATCTTCCTAATATAATATGTCAATCAACGGTAATATGTACAACAAAAAACCTTCAGTGGCGTAGCGTATTTTCTTGGGGTCCCTATCGTGTTTGAATTATACTTTAAAATAAATTTTTAACGCCTTAGACTTGTTTCACAATTATGGGGTTCTATTCGATTCGGTTCGTTTTCGGTTTGTTTTTGGTTCTTTTTTGGTTTGTATTCGGTACCTAATAGAAACAGTATAGCACCAAATATTCCCACGTAAAGTGATGAATGAAAGGGTGCTACCAATGAATTCTAGTATTCCCCCTTTGTTTTTTTTTAATTTTTCTATAACAACTTGACTTTTCTTCATTATTATTACTACTGAGCCTGTGTACAAAAAAAAAACACAAAAGCCAATATGAACCGTGTATGTGTGAAAAAGTTTCAATCGTTATTGGTTGCAACCGAAAACGAACAAATACGTATACATAAAAAACTTCTTTTATAAAATAAAATAAATACTGAAAATGTAGGTACTCCCATAATTGGATTGATCATCAGTTGGCACAATTAACGATTACTTTAAATATACCAAACAACGTTATGCTCGACAAGAAAAAATACACAAAATAGGAGAATGAGATAGCGACAGTATAAAAAACAATACAAATGCAAAACTGAAGTTATTCTAGGCTATAACATCACTTGCACTGTCACTATTGTCGGGTAAATACCGCTTCATATGTATGGTAACAGCTCATTAAAGAATTGAGAGCATGTGCCTGAAACTACCGAGTTCTTTATTGGCTGAAGCATGCAAACAAACTAAAACAACGACAACGGCGACGATCAGTCCGGCTGAAATACCTTTTTTTGCCTGCATCTTTTTCGGCCTATGCGAGCCAAAAAAGCAATTTTTTGCCTGCTTCTACCGAAAGCATCTTTTTTGGCCCGCATATGCGATAAGGCAATTTTCGGCCAGCATATGCTCATTGGCCTTTTCGGTTATTTGCGGTATTTGATTGGCTGTGAATTACAATTTCATGTCTTACCTTAAAATCTTCGCTCGTTTGTGCTGCTAAAAGTGGCGGGCTGCTAAAGCCTATTTTTGGATCTTCATACACTATATACTATTTCGGCCCGCATATGCTTATTGGCCTTTTCGGTTATTCGCGATATTTGATTGACTGTGAATTAAAATTTTATATGTAGACGTCATACCTTAAAATCTGACAGTAGTAACAAATTATAATAAACATTGAAAATGTTTTTAATTGAGGCAGGCAAAAAAATATCGAGTGTAACTCGTGCCAAAAGGCTTTAGCAGCCCTTCGCTTTAACAGCCCTCACTCGCTTTGCTTGTTCGTGCTGTTAAAAGCGGCGGGCTGCTAAGCCTATTTTTGTATTATTACTTTTAATAAATTACAATAGTGATAACTGATCAATGTATTTAATTAGTTTGGTTATTTAATTCTTGAGGCTTAGGGGCCCCAAAACATGTCGCCCCCCCCCCTGTCTGCGTGGCCTTAGCTACGGCGCTGCAAACCTTCTGTAATCATGAACTTTTCACTAACTTTACGTGTTTTATCATCAAAAAATTGATTGTGTGTCTCTCTTGCTGTAATTTAATAATAACAAAAAAAAAAAAATCAGTTAATAACAAACACTTGGGCAAAAAATGCCTACTAACCAAAATGTTTGTTGTCAAATAATTAATTCTACAATAGGTCTGTTCTAACCTACAATTTGGACAGTTTGCAAACCGTCCAAACTGTGCACACAAACAAATATTTGATATTTTTAGACAATTTTTTATACACAGTAATTTGTTGTGTGCATAGTTTGAACGGTTTGCAAACTGTCCAAATTGTAGGTTAAATTGGAACAGACCTTATAATTTAATAACAAAAACATTTGTCTGTCAAATATAGTAGCAAGAAGTACATCCAAAACAAAAGAACATAACCAATCTATTGATGACACTTGGGCAAGAATTACCTACTAGCCCAAGTGTTTGTCATCAAACAATTTGTTGTCTGTCTATTGTTATGACTTAATAATAACTTTCAAACGTAATATCATTAAGTACATCAAAATTTAAAGAAAATATCCATTTTTATATTTAAATACACTTTGAAAAGAATTGCCTAATAGACAAAGTGTTTGTAGTCAACAAATATGTTGTCTATCTTTCCTACTATAATTTAAAAACAACAGACTTGTAATAGCAAACATTAATTTAAAAACTGAAGAAAATATTCAATCTGTTGACAAAGTAGCCTACTAGCCCTCAAACTAACAATGTTACATCAATTAAGATCGACAATATCAGGCTGACCAATCATACCCTTTTTTAGTAACTGAGTCCTAATAAATCCAATTGTTAAAATTTTTTTTTTTTTTATTTAATTTATATATAAAAAACTAATTCGACGCCAAAAACCGCTAGTCAATTCGACCTCCGGTTTGCTTTTGGCAATTTTTAGAGTTTTAGACTACTTCGAAATGAGCCATTCCTTTTCGGCGCTATATCTCCCAAAAAAAATGACGGTTTCTCTGCGGCGCCCATCTGTGCGTTGTAAAAGTATAAATTTGACATTTAGTTACCAATGTAGTTTTGCTACTAAACTGTTAATCCGGCCATCAAATTTCTAAATTTGAAAGTTTATAGTGTTAAGGTTTACTGCCAAATTGTTAATCCGGTGTTAAATTTAATTTTTAAAATTGCAAATTTGACTTTTAAAAGTGTAAATCTGGCCACCAACGTATTAAAATTTACTGCAATAATGTTAATACGGCTTATAAAACTGTAAATCTAACTTTTAAAAGTGGTAATTTAGTATTAATATTTTATTGTCAATCCGTTAATTTGCATTTTAAATTATAAATTTGTCCTTTAAAAATATAAATCAAGTTTTTTGGCAACCAACAAGTTAAACTTTACTACCAAACTGTAAATTTGGCTTTCAAATTGTAAATCCAGCTTTTAAAAATGTAATTGCAGGTTTTGAAAGTTAAAATCCGGCTACAAATTTATTTACTCTACTGCCAAATCATTAATCCGGCCTTTAAATTATAAATTCAGCTCTTAAAACTATAAATCTGGTTTTTAAAAAAGTAAATCCGGCCTTTAAAAGTTTAATCTGGTCTTAAAATTCTACTGCTAAAATTAATCCGGTTTTTAAAATTATAAATCCGGTCTTCAAAGCGTTAAATTTTACTGCCAAACTGATAATCCGGTTTTTAACTTATAAATCCGGTTACACTTTTTTTCAAAATGATAAATTTAACCGCCAAATTGTTAATCTGACTTCTAAATTATAAATCTAGTGTTGAAAAGTCTTCAAAAACAAAAATCTGGCCACCAACGTGTCTAATCTGCTAAACTATTAAATCTGGCTTCTAAATTGTCGTGTCCGTTGATTATAGTGTCAATAGTAGAAAATGTATTCAGGTTTAACTTGTTCTTTTGGGGTTTGTTGGGGCTAGAAAAGAGTGATGCGTCCGGCAGGAGTCTATAGTCGCATACAAATAGTGTTTCTTGGCAAGTTTGTTCCTATTGACTTATTTGTCAGAGGCATTATTATTATAAATTAAAAACACCGCCACCTATTTAAGCAGTTTACACTGTCATTGAGACGTTTTTAGAAAAACAGTTTTGTGACTTTTTGAATCCTGTTATTAAGTGTTGAAACGTGCAAAATTCTATTTATAAAAAGTCAAAAATAATAAAATCTGGTCATAAAATATTAAAATATTTTCAGAAAGAACTAAAAATTCGGACAAAAACAATTGAAAAGTGTAAAATTATATTTATAAAATGTTAAAAATAACTAAATTTGGTCATTATATACTAAAATATTGTCAGAAAGCACTAAAATCCGGCCATAAACTGTTAAATAGTGTAAAATTCTATTACTTAAATATTAAAATCGAGCTATAAACTTTCATTAAATTTAAATAAAAATGAAAAATTCCAAAAATATTAAAAATCAAGCTATGAAATATCAAAATATTGACAGAAAGTTTCAAAATCCGGTGTTAAATAATGTTAAAAATAGCAAAATCCGGCCATAAAGTATAAAAACATTATAAACAATATCAAAATTTTTTGTAAACTGTTAAAACCTACAACATTCTATATTAAAAAAAAAATGAAAAAGTATACATTATTAATCAGAAGTTTGAAACAGGAGAAAAAAATATTCTAGACGCATTAGAAAAAGTATTAAACAAAGCAAAACAGCTTGGTTTAGACGTAATTGATATACCCATACCGACAGGAATTGCACCAAGGGAAGCAAAGAAAATTATGGAGGTAGCTGGAACGCGTACACAAATAAAAAATCCAGATAAAAGGAACAATCTTTAAAGAGATAAGAGAAACTAAGAAAGAAGAGCTGTTACTAGTAACAAAAGGGTTGGAGACGGAAAAATAAATAGAAAAAGTAAGAGACGGAATAGAGGGTTTTAATGTAAGAAAAGCAAATAATGACCCCACAAGAGAACTAGTTTTAATTAAAGCCCGGAGACAATCAGAGAGGAACTGATTGAAGAAATCGGTGATAGAGTAGGCAACAAAGATATCACAATTATATCTATGAGGAAAGGATACAAGAATATACAAACGGCTATAATCAGGACAAACAAGGAAACAGCGGGAAAACTAATAAAAGAGAAAATCATAAATATAAGGCTTATGAGATGCAGAACAGGGAGTGTAACGGATAAGAAAAGCAAACGTTATAAATGTTAAGACAGATCAAAATTATGCATAAGATGCGGAGAAAAGAGGCATCAGATAGCCAAATGCAGTAATAGAGAATATTGTATAGAGTGTAAAGTAACAGGGCACAGAACAGAAGCAAAAAGATGCCCGCTCACATACAAAAGAAAAATGAGAAGACTAAGAAACAACGTAGAAGACAAGAATCCAGATAATTGGAGACAACACAAGAATGAGGACACAAACAAAAATGTATAACATCATCCAAACAAATATAGGCAGAGGAAGAGAGGCGCAAAACCTTTCCATGTCATCAGTGTCAAAAGAAAAAATAGACACAGTAATAGTGTATACCAAATAAAAACAATATAAGTAGAGAATGGATAAAAGATAAGGATTCAGACGTAGCTATCCTAGCAAGGGGTAAGTGTAGAGATAAAGTATAAAGATGGGAAATACCCAAGGAAGGAATAGTTTGGGCCAATATAAGAGGTCTGATAGTATACAGATGTTACATCAGTCCAAACTGCTGGAATATTATCAGGAGTGGATAAAAGAACTAGAACACAGCTTAAAGAAACAAAAGATCAAACAATTTTGATAAGAAGCAATTTTAACACAAACATCGCCAAGATGGGGATGGACCAAGTGCGACAGGAAAGGCCAAATTCTTGAGGAAATGATAACAGCCGTAAATCTTACAATATGCAACTAAGGAAATAAACGAACGTTTGTAAAAAAAATATCCAAATCATACATTGACATTACCATTGCAACATAAGAAACGGCTGGAGTAGTAAGGGGCTAGACAGTGATAGAAGAAGAATTGCTGAGTTTACATAAGTACATACAATACAGCACAAACGGAAAAGACAAAATAGAAGGAAAATGAAACAAAAGAAGAATGAACAGAGAAAAGATAACTAGAGTTATAGAAGCAGAGGAAGTGACTAAAAACAAAAACATAGACAAGTACTCGAAAAGTTGAAGAAGACAGCGGAAGAATCAATTCTCAAATACACAAACCGTACTGGTGGTGCAAAGAGGTCAAAGAAAGCAGAAAGAAAGCAATACAAACAGCAAGAAAAGTCAAAAGACAAAAAAAAGGGGAGAAGATTTTGATGAAACTGAAGAAGAACTGAAAAATTACAAAAAGGCTTTAAAGGAAGTAATCAAGGACAATAAGAAAAGATGCTGGAAAGAAATTTTAGAATTCATAAACAAGGATCCCTGGGGCAAACCATACAAAATAGTAATAAATAAATTAGGAGAAATAAAGGCAGTGTGCTTTAAGTAAGAAGAAAATAAAGTATTAATCATTAAAAAATTGTTTTTCTCTAGAGAAATGGTAGAAGAACCAGCAGAAATAGCTGACAAAACAAAAACAGTCCCTGCAACAGTAGAAGAGATAAAACAGATTATAAGGGAACTATCTAATAATAAGACACTAGGTCCAGACGAGATAACAACGAAGATAGTGAAGGCAGCATTAGAAGGAAATGAGATAGAGATAACACAAATAATAAACAGATGTCTGAAGAAAGGAATTTATTCCGCTTGCTGGAAGGATGCAAACCTAGTACTAATTCAGAAAAAAAAAGAAGCGGTAAAACAACGACGTATAGACCAATATGCCTGATCAACACATTAGCGAAAATTATGGAAAAAGTTATCGTAAGGAGAATTGAACAAGAAATAGAAGAAAAAGGAAGATGGAAACAGGAACAATATAAATTTACAAAGGGAAGAAGACATAGAAGTACTAAATAAAAGTTTAGAGTTGGCAATTGAATTGGATGCGAAAAAAAAATTAGATCTGGCTCTGCAGAAAACCGAGGCGGCATGGCCATCGACAAAGAGAACAAACAGGGAAAATGGAAAAATACAGGTAAGTGAACAAATAATAAACATAAAAAAAATAAAAATATTTTGGAGTTACAATTAAAGCAAAAAAATGGAATGAACAGGTTAAAGAAGCGGTAAGAGGAACAACAAAAATGGAAGGAATGCTTAATAAACATGGGAAGACCAGGAGAAGAAAGGGCAGAAAGGCTAATAGCAACTGCGGCTAGAAGTAAACTATAGAAAAGAAGTAAGAGGAGCTATGAGAGCAAATTTATTAAAGATCTGCAGAGCCTACAGGACGGTGTTGCAGGAGGCACTAAAAGTAATTGCGGCAACACTACCCGCAGATTTGATGGTAGAAGAAAGATTAGGTATAAATGAAAGAACTAGTAAGCAAGAAGCAAAGAGACAAGCGAGAGAAAATATGATGGAAAGATGGCAAAGACAGTGGAAAGAAGAAGAAAAGAGAGAATGGACAAGGGAACTATAACCAGAATTAAAAGAATGGATAGAAAAGTACTTACAAAAAATAAATAAAATAAAAAATGAGGAAAGATGTATATTTTGTCAAGAAGACACGCATGACAACGCAACACATACGCTAGTAGAGTGCAAAGCGTAAGACGAAGATAAGAAAACGCTTGAAAAAAAAACAAAGTAGATAAATCTACAATCATTAAAATATGCTTGAATGACAAAAACAAATGGAGAACACTAAGAAACTACAGTACTAAAAAAAAGATAGAGGAGTTTGAAGCTTTGAATTTAGATAAACCAAAATGAAGGAAAAATTAAAAACCACAGAAGACAAAGGAAAGAGGAGCATAAAGCTAAATAGAAGCAAAATAATAAGGAAAAAAGTAATAAAGAAGAAAGAAACAAAGAAGGTCAAAACAACTACGCCTGCCAAGCAATGGAAGGTGAACAAAGAAGACACAAAAGAAAAACATATACTAAAACATTAGTACCAACAGAAATTGCAAAAATAAAAAGAAAAAGAAGAGAACTGCTCAAGAAAAATAAACTGACAGAATTGACTAAACAATTTCCAAACGAAAAATACGACATTTCGAAGTTGACAGAAAATGCAACTTTCGAAATGGTCAGAGTATATCTGGCAACCAGGAGACACACAAAACTAATTCTAAATAGAGATTCAAGAATCTCACTAGAAGTTAAACTGGCAAATGTAGGACTACTAAAGAAGATGCACTTAATGGATCTGCACAAAATATTTATAAAAGAAAGAGGATACGAGGAGGAAGAAGTTAATGAAGATATAAAAAAATTAAGAAGATACCTAAGAACAATGCAAATATCTAGGCTGAATAATACAAGTATGGAAAAAATGAGAGGAGAATGCCATTGTAGGAAGTAGGGCAGAAAAATAGGTTATAGGGAGGAATGAGCCGGGGACAGCATTACCACATTAGAGACAATGACTAGGACAAATTAACAGCAGGATTTATGCGGAGAAGAACACCAAAAGATATTGCCATGCGTTAGTTATTCTCAAGGACCACTTGTTGAGACCAACACTTTACTACGTTCTTCAAAAAATATTAAATTTATAAAATCTTAAAAAATTGTGACAATAAAATCCGTCCAGAAATCTCATGTTTACTATAAAAATTACGCGAAAAACTTTGAATACCATAAATCTTGCAAAAAAAAAACATTTCATGCTTGAAATTCTCTTATGAATCATATGAAATTCATCAAAAATTGCATGAAAAACCTAAATATCGCATAAGATTTGCTTGAAAAAAAATTTGCTGAAAAATTATGTTTACTACACATAAAATGGCAAACAAAACTCATTTTTAGCATTAAACTTGTCAAACTTATTTTTATAACACAAAATTTACTCTGAAAAACTTAAAATTGCAAGGAATGATTGTAAATTATTTACATCATTTGAAATTGATCAAAAATCGCGTAGTAAACCCAAATATCGCAAAATTTCTTTAAAAAATATCACAATTACACAAAAAAAGCACATGAATATTGTACTTAAAAACCATTTGTAGTATAAAGTTTGCTCAAAAATCACGTTTACCACACAAACTTATAAATTTTAGCGTAAAAAAACATTTAAAGCATAAAATTTGCTTTAAAATTCTCAAAAATGCACAAAAAAACATTTATAAACATAAAAATCATTTTTACAACATACAATATTCTTTGAGTCTTAAAATTGCACAAAAATATGAGAATTAAACAGAAAACTTATTTCTAATTTAAAATTTGTTGAAAAATCACTTTTACCACATAATCTTTATCAAAATTCGTACAGAAAACTCAATTACAGAAAGAAATTTGTTAAAAAAAATTACATAGAAATAGACTTTTATAACATGACAATATCGACCAGAAAACTTAATTCTAGCATCTGATTTGCTCAAAAACCACGTTTACCATAAAAATCTTATTAAAATTAACGCAACAAACCTCAAAAATGCACGGAAAAAACATTTATATCATAAATATTGCACAAAAAACTCATTTATAGCACAAAATTGTAAAATCGCACAGAATAAACATTTATAATATCAAAATTTATAATATAAAAACGTCTGAATAACGGTTTACAGCTCAAATAGGTGGCGGTATTTCTAACTAATATTAATAATGCTTCCAACAAATTAGTCAATTGGAACAAATTTGTCCTGCATGAACAGGCAAAAAACACTATTCGTATGCGACTATAGACTCCTGCCAGCCGCACGCTTTCCTACTCTAACAAACCCCGCAGTGACAGATAAAACCTGAATACCGTTTCAACTATTGACACTATAATCAACGAACACGACAATTTAGAAGCCGGATTAACAGTTGGTGGTCAGATTTTTATTTTTGAAGACTTTTAAAGACTAGATTTATAGTTTAAAAATCAGATTAACAAATTGGCGGTTAAATTTTTTATTTTAAAGCCGGATTTACACTTTTAAAAACAATATTTATAAATTAAAAACCGGATTATCAGTTTAGCAGTAAAATTTATCACTTTGAAGGCCTGATTTACAAATTTAAAAACCGGATTAACAATTTAGCATTAGAAGTTAACACCAGATTAATTTTTTTACATTTTTAAAGCCGGATTTACTGTTTCAAAGACTGGATTTATAATTTAGAGGCCGGATTAATGGTTTGGCAGTAGACTAAGTACATATGCGGCTGAATTTTAACTTTGAAAAACTGTAATTACACTTTTAAAAGCTAGATTTACAATTTGAAAGCCAAATTTACAGTTTGAAGTAAAGTTTAACACGTTGGTTGTCAAATTTTCAGTTTGAAAAACCTAAATTACATTTTTAAAAGACGGATTATAATTTAAAAACCAAATTAACGGTTTGACAATAAAATTGAATACTTTAATAAATTACTACTTTTAAAGGCCAGATTTACAGTTTTATAAACCAGATTAACATTATTGCAGTAAATTTAAATACGATGGTGGCCGGATTTGCAGCTTTGAAAAGTCAAATTTGCAAATATAAAGATTGAATTTAAATTTTAAAATCCGGATTAATAATTTGGCAGTAAACCTTAACACTATAAACGGTCAAATTTAGAAATTTGAAGATTAACAGTTTGGTAGCAAAACTACAATAATAACCAAATTTCGGATTTAAATGCCGGATTTGTACTTTTAACAACGCACAGATGGGCGCAAAATTGACTAGCGGTTTTTGTCGTCGGCTTCTTTGATGCCGCTTGCTCTTCAATAAATTAGTGCTTTTGTGTTAGTTTTTTATTTATAAATTAAAAAAAAATCTTTTCTTCAAACAATTGAAATGATTAATGATTAACTCAACTAAAAAAAAAGGATATTTTTAATTATTTTGAATTAAAAAAAGTAAAAAGTATTCTAACTTCAAATAGAGTATATGTTACTAAAAAGAGTATGTCTGGTCAGCCTGGTAAAACAGACTACAGTTAGACACAAGTTGTGTGGCCGGTATAATAGGCAACTTAATATACACAAAAGTTATGTTAGCTGTGGTTAAACTCATGCCTTTGCCCGTTTTAGCAGTTTTCAATCTCAGAAAACGTCGCCAATAGAATGTGTAAAATGTAAGCGCAAATGAAAAATGCTAAACATATTTTTGTGTATATTCAGTTGCCTATTATACCGGCCACACTATTCGTGTCTAGCTGTAGAATGATATTGTTTGCAGTCTTCAAATGCCAATTGCCTGTATTTTAATAATCAAATTGTTCCTAAATAGTAGTGAACACTCGTATTCTATAAAATACCTATTTAAGGGAATAAATTTTATTATTTTTTTAGAACAATAATATTTACAATACATACACAAAAAATATATTCCATTTTATTAATTATTCAGTTAGTTTCATTAAGCGTCCAGGATTTATCTTCCATACTAACAACAATGGCTTGCTCAATTTTTTCTTGAAGCCATACAAGTACATTCTTATCACCCGTAACATTTAACTTACCATCAGGATTCAACAAATCATTTTCACTCTAAAATAAATAAAAAATAAATACAATACAATACTAATACAATTTCTAACCTGTCTAATATTGAAAACTAGCTGGGAGGTTGTAACTTTCGGCACAGAAATGATTTCATCTAAATCTAAAGACCATTCTAATTCCCAGGGTCCCCATAAACGACATTTATTCGCCCGTAGAACATGCCTGAAATTATTATGTTAATTATTTGAATTTTAATACATAAATAATTCATACTCCAGGGTAACTATTATGATACTTTTTCCACATTTATCTATATCAGCGTGAGCCCAATAAGTATCATTAGCAAATCTTCCATTTGCAAACGATTCCATTAAATAGCACCCCATTGATTCATAAATTGAGAACGGTCTCAGTCCCTATAAATAAATAACAATTAATAACAAATACAATAAAATAATCCAACCAACCAAATAATTATTGTTGTATCGTGTCAATCTTTGATGGATTTTAAGCGGTTCTCCAAGTAGCGAAGCTCTTTTCAAAGCTTCAATTGCTACTTGTACGCTATCAGATTTATCATCAGGATGTCTAGTTACAAGCGACATTAATGCTTTGCCAGTGCCTCTGAAAAATAATTCCCCATCACATTGTAGACTTGCTAAAATTAATTTGAATTAAATATTGCATTAATTGGTTGAAATATTCAAACCATTTTGACTTTTTGCTATGATTTGATTCAAAGCTAATATAACTCCTGGATTGAAATTCTTGCTTGAATTGGTAATAGATTTTGGTATATTGCTTGGATTATGATATGGACAAAGTCTACGGATTCTTTGTATGTTTTCAATATTTTGATTGGAGAATATATCAATAATACATTGTTCCAACGCCACTGAAGACATATTCATATGTCCCAATAGGCAGCGACAACCAAATAGGATTACATTTGAAATTTTATCGCTTTCATTTTGTAGTTTCTAGAATAAAATTTGTTAATTTAGGTTAAAATTTGTTTTATTTATTTACTTCATTGCTTGGTATCATTTGTAATGCAAATGGGTTTACTAAAACTTGTAAACCCAATACTTGGGCGTAATATTGTTGCAAAAATTGAGTTGAGAAGTGTTGCCATAATTCAACTAGTCCGTCTGTGAAATTGCTTCGCACATCTGTCATATCTAGAGGAGTTATTCTAGAAAAATATTTATGTAATTTATGTTTTTTATATTAATATATAACTAGGGTGACCATTTGTATTGCATTATTGCACGCCTGGCAAAGCCTGTAAAATCAAATTTATGCATTAAAAAAATTAGAGCTTTACCATGTCCCATTAAGAAGATTTAAAAAAAAAACCTATGGCTGGACTTAATTATATAAATTAATTTTGTATTTTGACAGTTTTGGCCCCTAGAAAAAAAAAGCTTTAGACCCCTAATTGAGCTTCAACTAGATCATAAGATTAATGTATCTCTAGAAGCTGGAAAATTTTCTGAAAAGGAAAAATGAAAAAAATTGAAAAGTTCATGATCGGTCTGGACGGATAGACATCCATAAAGACGGCTTCAAACAAATCAGGCTAAACCATAAAAAGCTTTTTTTTGAAATGCAGAAGAGTATTTTGCAAAAAATCAAAAAAAAAAACAAAGTTTTGACGTTGACTTCCATAAAAGTTCCAAAGACCCAAACGCCTTCTACAGCAGCTGCAGCCAAGCTTCAGACTCAAAACTTTGAATGCTTTGGTCCAGACCTCCCTCAAAAGGTCTGTCAAAAACCCGGCCAAGTGTGCCACCTCCAAAAACAGAAAGCAGATAAACGTCTATCCGCTCATTACAAAAAATTCACTTTAGTAGACTACACAAAAATATCCAAGAAACAAAAAAAAAAGAAATTGGGTGAGTACCTTTTAATTACTTTAACTAAAAGGCCCATTACGCCAAGTGCCGTTAGCACTATTCAATTCAAAAAGTATTCAACCCGACCGGTCTTTAAAATGTAAGCAACCACTTCAGGTTTGCCTAATAACTTTTTATTCAACAAGCTTAACTACTTTGAGGCATCCACAAGAAATGCTGCCACTAAACCATATTCAATGGTCAGCGGTGTTTAAGAATATGAAAGTTTCAACTGGACTACCAACCCAAATGCCTATGATCTAATTTCTTGAACACAAACACTTGGGTAGATAAAAGGTTACTCAGTTTACTAATTGCAAAACAGTAATTTCAACTAAAGTTACCGCCCAACCGCCTATGTGTCTGTGATCCAGTTTTTTTATCACAAACACTTTGGTGAGTGCCCCACGCAACTCATTGATTGCAAGACGGTAGTTTCAACTGAAGTTCTTGCCCATCCACCCAAGTATCTCTGATCTACTCTCACAAACACTTGGGTGGTTGGTCAGGTCAGGCAATATATTGCTTGCAAGACAGTAATTTTAACTGGAGTGTAATCAAGAAGTTTGATCACAAACACTTAAGTGGGTGAGCAAGACACTGAGTTTATCAATTGTAAGACATTAGTTTTATCTTCCCGTCCAACAGCCCAAATGTTTGTGATCCAATTTTTTTGAACATTTGGGTGAATGGGCTGGCTATTTAGTTTATTGATTGTGGGAGAGTAGTTTTAATTGAAGTTCCCACTTAGCCGCTCAAGTGTTTGTGATTTCCTGGACGGACAGTCCTTACCATTGTGCTACCCATTGAAGCATTTTTAGGGAAACTAAAGCCCAAACTGCGCTAACATATTATATTTTATTACTAACAGTTAATTAGAAGTACAACTAGCCGAAGATAACTAGACCGTGACGATTACGCTTAGAGTCAGTCAAGTTTAAGAACCAAGCAGAACAACATGGGACTGTGGCTATCTTATAGACCAGAATTCCGTCTGTTGTTCCTAGGTGATCACACTCAGAACCAAACTGCTGCTTTCTCACAATCACCTCCACTGTGTCATCGACTACCAAGTAATTGACCTTTTTAGGATAGTTTCAAGCTATTGTAACTCCGTACTTTGTGTTTGCATCTCCACCAGAGTACAACATACACAAAATAATACCGATATGAAAGAACAATCCTATACTGCATTAGAATGCCTTGTTTGGCGAGCTTTTGATTCACTTAGATTTGCATCTTCTAACGACCATGGAATGAGAAATAAATTTATTAATTTCTCAATAATCTTTGCACAACTCCCAATAAAAGTAAAAACTGCGGAGAAAGTTTTCTCTTAAAACTTTTCTTTTCGTCTCATAAAACTAATAGTTTTTTGGAAGCTCACCGGAAGATCATAGCAGTGGTTCCTTAAGGCTCCACTTTTTTGCCTTTTTTATTTACCTTGTTTGTCGCTGACATGCCTTTGGGATAGACGCACGGGGTTAATATGGCTTAGTATGCGGACAACATAGCACTTCTCTACACCTCAAAGTCACCCAAAAACTACAAAAAACCACCACCAATCTCAAACATTGGTTGAACGACTTCACACTGCATGTACAGTCCATTCTTGACAAAACCAAAATTTTCTAGTTTCAATAATGCGACAAAACTTTAACTTTTCGGACGCTTTTTGGAGCTGTATAGTTTGTCCAAAATAGAAAATTTTAACTAACCTCAAGATTCCTCCACTACGTCAACACATCAAAGCTTTAGCTAAAAAGTATAACAAATCTCGCAATTTATTCAAATAAAGGGTTGCCCATCTAGTGGTATCTTTTTAATCATTTGTTATTTTGACAGTGACAGGTCTTTCCCTTAGGAAATCTTAACAAAAAGTCAGTATCATAACAAAAATGAATTGTTTTACGCTTGAACAACGTTGGGAAATATTGCAAACTTATTTCCAAAGTCAATGTTGTGTAGCCCAACCATTGCGTTTATTGAAAAGAAATTTTGGCCAAAATGAGGTATCCACCGCGCGTGTTGTACGCAAGCTTGTGCAAAAAGTTTGTAAAACTGGCAACTGGCATGCTGGTGGCCAACGGTGCAACTCAGTCCTGGAACATTGACTTGCTATAGATCTCAACAACTCAACATTTCAAGCACAATGCGAATTATGCACAAATACCTTGCATTATTCGTTTATAAAGTCCAATTGACTCAGCAATTTAAGGCACACAACCATCCGGTTTGTTATCGCTTCTCAGTTTGGGCCTTAGAGAAGCTCGAAACGCACAAAAATTTTGCTCAAAAAACTATCTTTTCTAGAAAAGCAAAGAAGCCAATGCATCCTCAGAGAGTGACAGTTTGGTGCGGATTTTGGAACGGTGGCATCATTGGCCCATTTTTCTTTGAAAATGCTGCTGAAAACGCTATTTTGGTCAACGGTGAGCGCTACACAAGCATGATAAACAGTTTTTTGAAGCCGGAAATTGAAGACATGAACTTGGACAATCTTTGGTTTCAGCAGGATGGCGCACCATGCCACACAGCCCATGCCACAATCGATCTTTTGCACGCCAAGTTTGATAATCATGTTATCAGCTGTCTCGGCAATGTCAATTGGCCACACCTTGGAGCTGCGATTTGACGCCGTTAAACTTTTTTTTTGTAGAGTGGCGTAAAGGACCGATCTTATGCAAACAATTCATTAACGATTCAGGCCCTTAAGGCAAATATCGAGCAAGTCACTGTTGAGGTAGTCAGAAAAACTTTGTTAACAGGATGCGCTACTGCAAAGCCAGCTAAGGTAACCACATGAATAAAATCGTGTTCCATAAATAATGGAAATGTTTGCTCTTTCGAATAAACCAATAATATACTGAAAAAAAAAATGTTTATTTTTTTGAATTAAAAAAAAAGACCACTAAATAGACCACCCTTTACTGAACTGGCTAGACAAGAAATTTTTTTCCGACACATTCAGTCTTTAAAAGATTCCCCTTCTAAACCACCAAAAAAGTAATATATTTTTATATTTTTCAAACCCGATTAATTGTAAACTTTAAATTTTTAATCATAAAACAAGATAATGGTCACCCTATATAAACTTACTTATGTCTTACTCCTTCAATTGGCATATATGGAGAAATATTGTATGGAAAAAAATAAGTCAGTAGATTAGTAATTGGATATCCAACATTAGTACAAGTAACATGATTCTTGTTTAAAATATTCAATTGCACAAGTGTTTGCGATAAATATATGCTTTCAATAATTGACCTACGTGTCTTCTCCTACAACAAATTACATTATTAATAAATTAAAATTAAAAAATGTCTCAACTCACTTTACTAATACAATGAATGGGAGCATGTACTTGACTCATATCACATCTATACAACAAAGAAGTTTCCGTATTGAGCTTCCTATGTTCAACAAACTGTTTAGCTATTTGTCCAATCAAATCGCTTTGAATGTTAATATAAAAATCTCTTATACTCATATTGATATATTTGTAGATATCATATTCGTTAGCCGAATTTAGCATAGATGAAAATTCCAAAAACGGATTCGATTGTTTGATGCTTTCTACAGGAAGCGGACATAGCACCACGGATTCATTAGAATTGACCTGTTTATTGTCTACTTGCAAAGATTGTATTTTGCAATTAACATATTTATAATTAGCAGATTTTCTAAACTGCAAATAAACTGCAGGATTATAAGATCGACGCAATTCAGCAAAAAATGGTTTAAGCATAAACATTTTCTCAAAATCAATATGTACGTAATCTTTCAATTGGCATTTCTTATATTGCAATTTATATTTATCCTCAATCCATGAAGCTAATTCTAATGTTAAAGTTTTCCATTTATGACCAACATTTACTTCCCAAGTAGCAGGAGCGTCGGATAATGATAAATACAAATGTTCTTTTTTGCTACTTAATGATGAGAAACAAGATAATCCCATTCCAGAAACTGAAATTAAACATTCCAAATCGCATGTCTCCATAAAAGTTGTTTGTAGGATATTATTATAAGCACGCTGATCTTGCGTGAATAGTAACGTTTTCTGTTCACCATCTCTATAAGCAATCCAATAAATTATAATTTTATCCCGACGCACTTTTTTATTTAAAGTTGTTTTAGCACTATCCGAACTATCAGAATCTTCACTACTTGAATTAGTTGCTACTGTTGTATTTCCTGGGGTAACACTATGGAAACTAATTTTTTCCTCTCCATAACTAAAATGATTTAATTTTAATTTATTATTAAATAAATTTGTTTAATTTGTTACCTATCCATTGATATATCTATAAAGAAACCAGGGCTTTTGTTATTGTAAACATTCCAGATGAGTTGTCTTGGTTTAGTTGGATCATCCCATGTGTACATTAATGCATTATAAGGACTCAATAGTGTTACTGGACTTTGGCCTTGTTGTTGTATTTTAAGGAAGAGGTCTGCACATAGATTTTTAACGCAAATTGGAGCGTCGCCTTCTTTGTATTCTTCAAATGTAATTTTGAATGGGTCTGTTTTTCCGCCGGATACGTTGACTGTTATAGCACCCTGAAATAAATAATAATATTTTAATCAAGGTGAGCAAAATTAAAATATGTTGATAATTTTTATTAATTAATTCCAGAAGTAAAATAATGTAAAAACTGGTTTTTGTGGCATAACATACTTTGCTTTGCAATTAACCTCAAACATATTCTCAAACTTTTGAGATAATTTGTTGCTTCGCAATTTACTCTAAATTGGTTCAAAGCCGTTTTGCTGATGTAATTGTTTTAAACTTTGAGCCGATTTGACTATCTCCTGAAAACATACGTCCCTTCGCGATTAAAGATATTTTCAAACTTTTATGATAATTTGCCCGCCCAAACGTTATTAACAAATTTGTTATTGTACCCACTTCTGAGATATTAGTGACAACTGTCATTCAATCTGGCATATAAAAAACAGCAAAAACGCAATAAGTGTAAAAAGAAACAAATTTCTTGATAATCAACACTTGGGCGGGCGGGCGGGAACACTGTATCAAACCACCAACCCAATATTTATAAACTGTGTTCTTGCTCACCCGCCCAAGTGTTTCATATTAAAAAAATTGTTATTGAACCCACTGCTAACGTATTAGTGGCAACTGTCATTCAATCTGTCATATTAAAAACAGCAGAAACGCAACAAGTGTGAGAATAAGCATATTTTTTGATAACAAATATTTAGGCGGGTGGGCGAGATAGCTCAGTTATAGAGCGTTAGTGTACGTCGCTAACAGTCCCGGGTTCGATCCCCGAATATGACTAAAATAATAACTTTGCTCTTTATCCACCGGGGTGATTCGGAAGTCACTTAATAAGCCGTTGGACCCATCAACCCCCTTCAAACAAGTCGTAAGACTTCTGAGGCGATGTAAAATAGCTGTAAAACGCGAAATAAAGAAGAAACATTATATTAAACCACCGCCCTAATATTTAAAAACTGTGTTCTTGCCCGCCCGCCCAACTCTTACTTATCAACAAAATTGTTATTGTACCCAATTTTGAGGTATTAATGACAACTTTCATTTAATCTGTTATAACAGCAAAAACGCAACAAGTGTGAAAATAAGCAAATTTCTTGATAACAAACACTTGGGCGGGTGGGCGGTATTACTGTATCAAACCACCAGCTCAATATTTAAAAACCGTGTTCCCGCCTACCCGCCCAGTGTTTGTTATTAAAAAAATTGTTAATGTATCTCCCTCTGACGTATAAATGACAACTGTCATTCGTTCTGACTTATTCAAAACAGCATAAACAAAACAAGTGTGAAAATAAACAATTTTCTTAATAACAAGCGGGTGGGCGGAAAAACTGTATCAAACCACCGGCTCAATATTTATAAACTGCGTTCCTGCCCACCCGTCCAAGTGTTAGTTATCATAAATTTTTGTATTGTACTCACCTCTGACGTATAAGTAACAAGTGTCATTTAATCTGGCATATACAAAACAACAGTGTAAAAATAAGCATATTTCTTTATAACAAACACTTGTGCGAGAACACTGTATCAAATCAAAGTTCAAAGTTTGTTATTGTACCTACTTTTGAAGTATTAATGACAACTGTCATTTAATCTGTCATGTAAAAAACAGCAAAAACGCCACAAGTGTGAAAATAAGCAAATTTCATTTCTTGATAACAAACACTTAGGCGGGTGAGCGGGAACACTATATCAAACCACCGACTCAATATATAAAAACTGCGTTAGGTAAGGTTTAATCACATAACATAATTTGGTGTAGCATTAGAAGATTATGTCATCAGAAGCTTATAAAAACGTGTAGAACTCTGACTATAAAGCCTGTTAAAATCGAAGATTATTTATAAGTATGTTATTATGTTGAATTTCTATTTTAACAAATCAAGTTTGTATATAGTTGTTTTTAATCTCAATATTTAGAAAAAACAAAACAAGTGGTGGGAAGTCAGATAAAATAAATAGTTCAATATACAGAGGTAGTTTTCTTCTCGCAGAAAAACTCAATAGGTTATGGGTCCAGTTCATGCGAATTGCTACTAGAGTTATTAGCTTAAAAGAGATTAGTTCTTGCGAGAGAAAAAAGTGATTAGTAAATCAAGAATCAAGAAAGTGATTTTTTTTTTGATTTTTCACGTCAAGTTGACATTGAAGTTTTGTGTGGAGTCTCGTCAAGCAGCATTTTTTTTTTTGAAGATGGATTTGGCGAAACACATAAAACCCCTAGCTGGAGAAGGAGATTGGCAAATTTGGAAAAGAAAATTGCGAGATATGTTGGATTATCACGAAGGTGCCGTGGATGTTATTGAAGGGAGGTTAAAGAAACCTGAGCCCCTAGCAGCTACCGCTACGGAAGAGCAAATCAAGGAGCACAAAAAGGCTAGTGATTTTTTCCGTAAGGCGAACAGCTATGCAAAATCAATGATTTCGAGCTCAGTAACGGACACAGTTTATCAAAAGATAATGGATAAAGAGACAGCGATTGAAGCTTGGGAGGCATTAAAGTCGAATTTTGAAGCATCGTCCAAAGATCAACTGTTCAAGATATGTACTGAATTTTTCGCATTTTGTTGGATTAACGGAGAGGATGTTTCGACTCATGTTGCAAAATTGAGAAATCTATGGAATGAGCTAAATAATGGATTAAAGTCTAAGAATTTGCATGTATTACCGGATTTGATACTAGTTTGCAAAATTTTACACATTCTACCAAGTGAATTTGAAAATTTCAAATCAAGTTGGATGCTATTGTCAAAAGATGATGATAAAACTGTTGAAGAATTAATCACCCAACTTTGCATGTACGAAAGAAATTTCAAAAAGATTACAGAGGGCACCACCGGTGAAGCTTTATTCGCAAAGAGTGGAAAATCAAATCCAATTAAGAAGTCTAAGGAAAATTACAGTTGTAATTACTGCAAGAAAAAGGGACATTGGATAAAAGAGTGCAGAAAGTGGATTTCTGATGGACGACCGAAGAAAATCGTTCCTCAGAGCAACGCTGTGGATGCCAATGTAGCCCTGTGTGTCATCAGTGAAGATATTCTTCAAATGGAGACTAGTTCATCGGCAGATACAAGATGGTGGATCGACAATGGAGCGACGAAGCACGTGGTCAGTTGTTCAGATCAGTTCGTTGATTTCCAAGAGTTTCAAGGTCCTCGTATCATCAAAGCTGCTGGAAAAGAAGCCCTCAAGGCCATTGGCAAAGGGACAATTGAAATTTTATCTTTCACTGAATATGCCACACTGAGGATGACCTTGACTGACGTTTGGTACGTTCCAGGAATTTCTAAAAACTTATTTTCTGTTCTTGCTGCCCAAGATAAGAATGAAAATAGCAGATTTCATTCAACAGCAACTGAGTGCTGGCTAGAAGTGAATGGTAAGGTAGTGCTGTGCGGAAATCGTGAGAAAGGCGGAACTTTATACAAGGCAGCTATTGAACCAGTTGTTTCTGAAAGAAAAGAGAGGGCCAATGTCGCAGAGGCAGAAAGTTCTATATTGCAGTTATATCACGAAAGATGGGGTCATCAAGACAAGCGACACGTGAGAGAAATACTTAAAAGAGAGTTGGGTATCAAGATACTATGCAATTAAATTTTTTAACAAGCTATCGGAATCTACTCGGGATCTACCTTTACATATGTTTAAAATCAAAATTAAAATTTACTTAATAAAGAAAGCATTTTATAACATTGAAGAATTCTTAGAAACAAATGATATAATATAACATCTGTCTAAACCCAGTACAATTAATGTTGTAATGTAATTATTATTATTTTTTTTTTTTTTTTTTTTTTTTCTGTGTTATAGTTTTTATACTTTTTAATTTGTACTTTATGTGTAAACCTTTTTAACTGTTTTTGTAATATGACTTGTGTATGACTATTTAGTCTTTAGCATTAATAAATTAATAAATTACTACTAAATTACTACTAGAAATACTTAAAAGAGAGTTGGGTATCAATGTGAAACTGATAAAAGAGATTTGTGAACCCTGCATTTTTGGCAAAGCACATCGTTTACCTTTTGGCACCAGAGTAAAGGCAACGAAACCAGGAGAACTTGTATCAACTGATGTTGTAGGTCTTTTTTGCGAATCTTTTAGCAAAAAACGTTTTTTAGTAGTGTTTAAAGACAGCTTCACAAAATTTCGTTATGGATATGTAATTAAACACAAATCAGATGTTAAGATAGTGTTAAAACAATTTTTAGCACATTCAAAGACACTTGGACACAACATTAAAGAGTTACTCAGTGACAATGGAGGGGAATTTGACTGTGAAGAAGTCAAAATAATTCTAGCAGAGAGTGGAATTGTGCAGAGACTGACAGCGCCATACACCCCAGAGCAGAATGGTGGAAGTGAACGCGAAAATCGAACAATTATTGAGATGGCAAGGACACTCAAGTATTCGAGCTGCGAAGTTGAATTTCCAAATACGATGTGGGCAGAGCTAGTGACTACAGCAATTTACATTCTTAATAGGACAGGGAAATCGTCCAAAGAAGGAGTAAGTCCTTACGAGTTGTGGATTGGGAAGAAACCTAGAATTAAACATCTGCGAATCATTGGATCTTTCTGCTACGTCCATGTACCGGCTGAGAAGAGGAAGAAAATGGACAAGAAGGCAATGAAAGGAGTCCTAGTCGGATATGATGGTGATGAACGTTATAGAATCTACATTCCAAACAACCATCAAGTCATCGTATCAAGAGATGTTCAATTCGAAGAGAGATTAAAAGAATGTGAAAAAGAATGTGAATGTGAAGTTAAGCTACCGTTAAGAGACACCGAGCGTGAAAGAGAAGATGTGATCGAAGAAGATGACGACGGTGATCAGGCAGAGATCGAAGAAAATGCCGACGGTGATGAGGCAGAGATCGAAGAAGAAGATGATGAGCCAACAGTCGAAAGTGAAGAAAATATTCAACAAGAAAAGTCCAGAAAGAGAGTACTAAGAGATCGATCAACCCTGAAAAAGCCCCAGCATCTTGAAGATTACGCCTTGTTAGTAGATGAGTTCGTAAATCAGGTGACTGAAGATCCAGTGACGTTTGAAGATGCCCTAAGGAGTGAGGATTCCGTGGAGTGGGAGAAAGCCATGAATCGTGAAATCGCCTCCTTGAAAGAAAATCAAACATGGATTTTGACAGATCTTCCACCAGGTGCAAAGGCAATACCATGTATGTGGGTCTTCCGGCTGAAGAAAAATCTTGATGGCAGCATTGACAAGTTCAAAGCAAGACTTGTCATCAAGGGATTTAGTCAACGTTATGGAATTGATTACAGCGAGACTTTTAGTCCAGTGGCAAAGATGGGAACCATTCGTTCGATTCTCAGCATTGCAGCAAGTAAGAAGATGCATCTGACACAATTTGATGTATTGACAGCCTTCTTATATGGAGACCTTGAAGAAACTGTATACATGAGGCAACCACAAGGATATGAGGACGGTACCAGCAAGGTTTGCCTACTGAAGAAGAGTCTATACGGACTTAAGCAAGCACCTAGATGTTGGAACAAGCGTCTTGGAGTTTTTCTACAACAACATGGATTCAAGGCCAGCGAAGCTGATCCATGCTTGTATATTAGAGAAAGAAATGGAAAGAAGCTCCTACTTGTGATCTACGTGGATGATGGACTTCTGGCAGCAACTGATCAGCAAGATTCGGACAATTTTATTGAGGAGTTGAAGTCAGAGTTCAAAATCGTTTCAAAAAGAGCAGAATACTTTTTGGGACTTGAAATTGTTCAAGATGATAAGTGCATAAAGCTTTGTCAGAAGTCCTATGCAAAGAAAATTTTACAAAGGTTCAATTTTTCGGATTGCAAGTCAGTGTCTACTCCAATGTTCAAAGGAACAGAGACTTCCGTACCAGGGAAAGTTGATGAGCCAACCAAATTTCCCTATAGACAGGCAGTTGGAGCACTGATGTATCTGATGCTTGGAACAAGACCAGACTTGGCTTACAGTGTAGGATTCATTTCGAGAACACTCGAAAATCCAACTCAAGAAGATGTTGTAAGAGTCAAGAGGGTATTTAGGTACATAGCGGGTACTCTAGACTTTGGAATAGTTTATCGAAGCAATGTAGAAGTGGGACTCCTACAAGTTTACAGCAACGCAGACTTTGGCGGTTGCATTAAGACAGGACGTTCAACTTCTGGAGTTGTCGTGAAGTATGCAGGAGGTGCAATTTCCTGGATGAGTCAGAGACAAGCAATTGTTGCAACTTCAACAACCGAAGCAGAGATTATCGCAGCAAACGAGGGAGCCAAAGAAGCAATTTGGTTAAGCAGACTTTTTAGAGGGATTGTCAAACTCAAGGACATTCCCATCATTCAAGTTGACAACTCTGCAGCGGTGAGGTTAGCTCAAAATCCGGAGTTTCATCGCAGAACCAAACACATTTCCATCAAACATTTTTTTATAAGAGAAAAAGTGACAGAAGAAAAACTTTGCGTTCAACAAATCTCCACTGAAGATCAATTGGCGGACATTATGACTAAGCCTTTGCAGAGAACACGCCTGAAGATTCTTTCGGTGAAGATGGGACTTATGTAAAATAAAAGAATATAGAGATTTATTTGTTTTCGGAAATTCAACAAGATAAACAAGGGAAAGTGTTAAAATCGAAGATTATTTATAAGTATGTTATTATGTTGAATTTCTATTTTTGACAAATCAAGTTTGTATATAGTTGTTTTTAATCTCAATATTTAGAAAAAACAAAACAAGTGGTGGGAAGTCAGATAAAATAAATAGTTCAATATACAGAGGTAGTTTTCTTCTCGCAGAAAAACTCAATAAAGCCTTTTAAAGTAACATCTAGGTGCGCAAGCGCCAGGATTTTTCTGGAGCCTAGTGTAATGGTGAAGTAAAATATTGTACAGAACTGTCAAATATTAGAAAAAAAACTGTCAAACATTGTATAAAATGTAAAAACTGTTAAAAGTTGTAGTTGCAGAAAACATTAAACAGTCAAATATTGTACAAAACTTAAAAAAAAAACTGTTGGAAGCTGCAGAAAGCTGTAAAACTTTGTAGATAACAGTAAACTATTGCATAAAAACATTAAATATTGTACAAAACTCTAAAGAATGCCAAAAAACTGTTAAACATTGTAAAAAACATTTAAAAAGTGTTTAAAAGTTACAGAAAACTTTTAAACTTTGCATAAAACAATAAATTGTTGCATAAAAATCTTAAATATTGTATAAAACTGTCAGATATTATAGCAAATTGTCAAACATTATAAAATTATGTACAAAATTGTTAAAAGTTGTAGAAAACAATGAACTGTTCCATAAAAAAGTCAAATATTGCACAAAACATGTCAAACATTGTATAAAATTAGGTAAAAAACTGAAAAAAATAAAATATTGCATAAAAATGTAAAATATTGTAAAAAACTGTCAAATATTATAAAAAACTGCAAAACATTGTATTTTTTATGTAAAAAACTGTTATAAGTTGTAGAAAGCTGTCAAAACGTTGTAGAAACAGTAACAAAAAAATTGTACAAAACTACAACATTGTATAAACTATGTAAAATGCTGTTACATTTACAGAAAACTATCAAACTTTGTAGAAAATACTAAACTATTGCATAAAAATGTCAAACATTGTACAAAACTGCTAATTATTACAGGAAACTTTTAAACATTGTATTAAATTATGTAAAAAACTGTTGAAAGTTGCAGAAAACTTTGTAGAAACGAAAAGTTGTTGCATACAAATGTCAAATATTGTTTAAAACTTTCAAATATTACAGAAACCTGTCAAACACAAAACTATCTAAAAAGTTGTTGAAAGTTGCAAAAAACTGTCAAACGTTGTAGAAAACAGTAAACAGTAGCATACAAATGTCAAAAACTGTGAAATATTATTATTTTTTATATGTAGGTACAGGTTAGCAAGTCAAAAATAGAATAAAAAACAATCTTGAAAAAAGTATAAAATTACAAACAAGTTGATTAAAATTACAAATATATTATTATACTGTTTGGAAGTTTTATAAACTATATCGTTAATAAACAGCAACCGCGATTGTAAAAAAATTGTGCGATAATAAAAAAACATATAAAGAGTGCGGGAATAGATAATATTCCAGTTACTTATTATCAATAATTCTTAAATGTACAGAATATTTTCGCGCAGTTAAAAATAGCGTTAATTCGTCTGATGATATAATCTGTGCGCCACTGAGTGTATGTTGTTTGTTAATTTTGAGCTAGGAGCGATTTTGTGTGAAATAGATATACCTTTTTCTGCCGTATGATATTATAATTGTATCAAAACTTTATTACGCTTGTAGTTCACTACGCATAACTCATATATTTTAATTTGTAACTCTTAACCTATAATAATTGTTCACCGCCTATTGCTGTATCTTTGCCTTTTGCGGTAATATTTATTACTATTTTCACCAGTGGCGTAACTTGGTGGATTTAAAATTTTATATTAATAATTTTGTTTTTAGTTTTAACAGTTTTATTTGATTCCTATTGTTTGAATAAAACCTATTTGTGATCTGTCTGTTTGTTTCTTTTAATCACTGGTGCAATTTTGTATCCCCGTTTTATGTAATTTCTTTAACTTTTTTATTTTTTTATTACCTGTCACTTTTTATTAGTTTTTGAATCAATTTTTATAAAAATCGCAACAAACTAAAATATTTTTAAAAGCAACATTTTGTACAATATAGATCCAATATATGTTTCAAGCCTAGTATATTAATTGACAAATAGTAGAAAAAGTAATGTGGGTAAGGAGCTGGCAGGATGATAAGTCCAACTCCAGTCAACCTCGCTTGCACGCGGTGCCCGCTGCAACTAAAGAGGCTCTGGCGAAACACTTTCTCTTCAATCTCCGCTATGATCTGTCGACCTCTCTTGGTAAAACTCTTTGACCTACTCTAGACCACCTTTTGGTTCCCGATGCTATTAGGTATTGAGAGTTAGGAAACCAAAAACTCTTTCTTTTACCCTACAGATGGGGAAAACCTCTAAAAAGTAGTCCCTATCCCGACATCTTATTTTCTTCCAACTCTCTCCCAAAATGGATCTCCAACGACAACCACCTTGCAGCCCAGATAGGTGTCAAACAATGGGCACGGTACTGACTTACGGCACTCTATGGATAGTACGACGCTAGATACATTGTTTACGGTGCAGGGGGGCGATACCCCAGTACCGATCGGGGACAAGTGTGTGCAAGAGGGCACACCCCGATTGTTATCCAACTACCTCAAGGCAAAAGACGACACTGGCAAAAGATCTGGCAAAGATCACGTTAACGGAAATGAAATAACAGAAGAAGAAGAAAAGGAAATTTTTAGCAGAAGAAGCTTAATACAAAGGACTCCTTCTAAAGAGAAAGCGTTCTCCTTATCAGATTTGTGTATGAATAGTACCAGACACACCATACCACTGGGATATGCAACAGTAGAAACGTCGTGAAAGAAAAGAAAAACGATGGAAATCAATTCGCTAGAAAAGAACAAAAAAGAGATTCACGAAGCAATAGAGCTATTTAGAAAGATATCAGAAAAAATTACGACACATGCAACAAGGCTAGACCAAGTCATCCAAGAAATGTACAAGCCAAAGACAGAACTAAAAGAAGCAGACGCCAGTCTAATATATGAAATCAAAAAATTCAAATCCAATAAGCTTAAAAGTACTGGTTGGACAAAAGTACAAGAAGCGCACAGGCGGAGACAGAGGAATCGTTGCGCAGCAAAAACAAAGAACTCAGTCGTAAAAGCAGAACGCAATACAGAAGCAAAGGCCCTAACACGGAACAGCACTAACCAGTGCATAGAATGCCAACTAACTCAAATGAGAGAGATTAGGAGAAAAGACCTATCTGAAGAAAAAATGTACGATATCTTCAAGAATATAACAGAAAAAGATTGGAGAGATGATGTCTATCCAAGAATTGAAGAACAAGAAGGCTACATCTCAAAAGCTTTTGCCGAATATGACCTTATACTCTCTTGTAACAAGGAAATAGAGACAAGCAAAAAGTCTGTAAGAAAGGCGATAGAAAAGTTTGGTGGCAAAGAAGGTCTTCAATCGCAAAACAAACTAGTAGGAGACTTTGCCATGATGACCCATGCACTAGGTTTCTCGGACAAAGATGGAAACATTGTAGATCTTACCAGACGACTATACTATCCGATTATTACAGACGGAAATAATATAGAAGACGCTGAAGATAAAAACGTTTTTAAGGCTCTAAAATCAATTAGGGATACAATGGTCAATAACAAAAGAACAAAACTAGCGTTACCAGGAAGCAAAGGTGTTATCAGCACTATATTCCCTAGAATAGCAAAATATAAAAATTACCATATTTACAGCGACGAAAAACCAACCAAAAGGCCCAAAGACAACAGAAAGGAAAGCAGGTGAAAAACAAAAAAAAACAAAATCTGTTAAGCAGAACGCTACAACAACTAGACCAGCAAAAAGACCAAAAGGAGATGCAATATTAATCAGCATAAACGATATGCCCTATGCGGAATTGCTTAAGACCATGAAAAAATTGGTAAACCCTAGATCTGCTTCTCTTGGTTCAAAACGGTGCCGACAAAGCAGAAGCCTTAAGAAGGAAGATAAGCGAGAGGCTCCCAGATGCAACCACATCTCGCCTCACTAATAAAAGGGTGTTACACCTAAAAGACCTCAACAATATTTCAACTGAAGAAGAAATAAAACAGGCTATATCCGAAACTCTAGCAGTCAAAGCAGATAGTTTTGAGGTAAGAGCATTAAGACCAGCTTATGGGCAAAAACAGAATGCTACATTAGTAATGGCCAAGCTAGATTCTAGAAGACTCGTACAGATGGGACAAATTAAGATTGGCTGGATGAACTGCAGAATAATCGAGAGAACAAATGAAGTCAAGTGTTTTAGGTGTTGGCAATATGGACATGAAAAAGTTTACTGCAAGGGACCAGATAGAGAGAGGCTATGCGTGAAGTGTGGCAAAGAAGGGCATAAAGCAGCAGAGTGTCAAAGTAACTCTTACTGCGTGCACTATAAGGTAGAGAGACACCAATCGGGAAGCGTAAGATGCCCAAATAAGAGGTACAGAAGAAGGCTGAGAACGTTATCACAAAATGATCAAGTTTTTGCAAATTAATACCAACAGAAGTCTTCAGGCACAGGACCTTGCCATGGCCACCGATAAAGATCTGAATGCAATAATTGTAGCGATAAGCGAGCCCAACAAAAACGCCATCAAAAACAGAAAAGACTGGATATTCGACGAACAACTAGACACCGCCATAAAAGTAATAGACAGACGCATAGCGATTAAATGGCAGGGCTTTGGGATCGGTTTCTCGTATATCGAAACTACCTGTTTTACATTGTTTAGCTGCTACGCGTCCACCAACAGGGAGAAAGAAAACCTGAAGGAAATACTTTTTGAAATCGGAAGGAAAATAAAAAGATGCAAAGATAAAGCCATCGTTGTTGGAGATTTTAATGCTAAATCCGTGCAATGGGGTATGCATTTCACGGATGAGAGGGGTCGAATCGTAACCGAGTGGCTGGCAGAAAACATACAGCAGAAGAAGACTCACCCAACCCAAAATAAAGGATAGAAGGCTTGACAAACAGATGCTGCAACGGGCTCTGGCCGATGCCGAGATCACTTACGAGGAAAACGCGTCGCACATCTGTAACTCTACCCTGCCGAAGAGAAATCAATACATGAAAATGCAGCCAGTATATTGGTGGTCTAACGAGATTGCCAATCTGCGCAAGGAATGCATAAAAAAAGCATTAAAGCGGCAAAGAAAAAATGCTGGAAAACTGGAAAGCGGTTGTCAAACACCTCTTTCCAAAACACGACCTAGTCAATTTGATCAGTGACGTTCACCGATTTTAGATTAGATGAGCTGCAAACAGCATGTAGTAAGTTAAAGCTTAACAAAGCACCTGGACCAGGAAACATCCCTGCAGAAGTGCTAAAAGAATTTGTAAATGTCAAACCTAAATATGTGTTAGAGGTGTATAATAAGTTAGCACGCAAAGGTACATTCCCGGAATACTGGAAACAGGCTAAACTCGTGCTGCTTAAAAGGCAACAAACCGTTGGACCAGCCGGCATCATATAGACCTATATGCCTACTAGATGTTGAAGGAAAACGAAAACTATATGAGCAGCTAGTCTTGTTGCGACTTAAAAACGAACTTGAGCAAACTGGAGGTCTAGCGGACAAACAGTACGGTTTCAGGGAAGGGCGGCAAACAGTGGGCGCAATAAACAACGTAATCAAAATCGCACACCAACATAGACGATTATGTGCTGTTATTACACTGGATGTGAAAAACGCCTTTTATAGTGCTTCGTGGCAAATTATCCTCGAAAATTTAAAAGAAAGAAGAATAGAAGAGAGCCTGATAAATGTACTAGCATCCTATTTATCCAAGAGGAAGATAATCTTAGAAGCTGAGGACAAGACCAAGACCATCAAAGTTAATAGCGGTGTTCCGCAGGGATCAGTACTTGGTCCAACTCTGTGGAACATCCTATACGATGATCTACTCAGAATGGAATAGCCAAAAGAAGTAACGCTAATTGGATTTGCCAATGACGTGGCTCTGACTGTGGTTGCAGAATATGAAGCAATATTAATGTACAATGCAGACATAGCACTTCTCCGGATAGCAAATTATAAATAGATAGAAAGAAGACGACTACAGCTTGCACCCGAAAAATTGGAAGCCGTACTTTTGACCACCAAGCGGAAAATAGGGCGCATACGCTTTAACATTCTGGGCTCCTTTATCAAACCCAGTGCTGCCATCAAATAACTTGGTATTTAGCTGGATACTAAACTTACTTTTGAGGAGCATGTCAAGCAAACCACCGGAAAAGTCGCAAGGACAATAAAGGCCCTAACCAGCCTAATGCCCAATTTTGGTGGACCCAGAGCGTCAAAGAGGCAAACAATGGCAGGCGTGATCCACTCGCATTTTCTACGCGGCACCAGCTTGGAAATCAGCAACTGGAAACAGAAAAGCCATGAGGAAGCTGTCAGGATTACAAAGGCTGATGTCGATCAGGATATGTAGAGCATACAGAGACAGTAGGTGTAATCGCGGGCATCCCGCCAATAGAGCTGTTGATACGGAAAAAAGCCTAAAAGTACAACAACTCCTCAACAAGAGTAGACATAAGCTCTAGGTGGCAGGAACGCTGGGAAAGCGGAACCAATGGTAGATGGACATAAAGGTTGATACAGACATCTAAAAATGAGAAGGCCGCCCTTAGAAAAAAGTAGATTATTTCCTTACACAGGCCCTCTCCGGGCATGGTTGCTTCAGGAAATACCTCTATGACAGACACAGAGCAGCAACTGAGAAGTGTACTTACTGTGACCGGACCAATGACGTAGAACATACCCTGTTTACCTGCCCCAGGTGGGGAAACGTTAGAAGTGACTACACTGCTCATACTTGAAATGCCTTTAACGAGGAAAATATAATGGCAGGCCTGCAGGCTGCTGAAGAACCATGAAGAAGGGTGTACGACGTAATCCGCACTATAATATAATATAATATACCAAAGAGCAAGAAAAAACCGATAGATATGTAAATTGACAACGTCCATCCTGAAATAATGCGTAAGCGGTCCCGCGATGAAACGGCTAGAGTGGGGAGGTGTTATTCCGTAGGCGAAGCTGTAGAATGGCAATCGAATCGGGCAGCATTCTATAGATTCGATGTTCTTTTGAAGATTCACCCCTCCGAGGTACAAAAAAAAAGAAAGTTGACAAATTGCTGAAACCGTTTTAAATACTTTTTATTGATTTTTAAACTTGAATCAATTTTTATAAAAATTGCTACAAATTAAAATATTTCTAAAAGTAAAATTTTGTACAATATAGATCCAATATCTGTCTCAGACCTAGTATACTAGTTGACATATAGTAAAAAAAAAAGAAAAACTACTTAAACAAGTTTAAAAACTTTTGTTTTATTACTGCAAGCCGGATTTTTACATATAGAAGATAATTTTCAATATTTTATTCTAATTTTTACTTGTTTTACCGGATTTTTGTATGTAATTGCTAAATTTCACTATTTTAAAGCAATAATTTATTATAATTCAAAAGCTTTAGAAACAAAATTTAATTTTTTGGCAATTTTTATTTTTATTTTTATTACCTACATACAAAATAAATTCTAAAAAATTGCATAAAAATTACGGCGCCAATTGAAAGAATGATAAAAAACATAATTTTAAACATATTTGCTTACCCCTTTATCCATCCGCAAAACAGTATGATGATGAGTAGATATATAAAAAGCTTGAGAAGTAACCTTACTATCTCTAAACTTAATATACATTTGCATAGACGAAGTTTCCGGCCAAAACGGTAAAAATTGTGCTGGTGCAATATCGGTCCATAAATCAGCTTTCTCATTATGTTCCATAAATCTAAAATCCAACACAATAACACACAATCACAATCACTCAATCAATATTACCTTAATTTCTTATTAGTATTATTAACAACCAAGAAACTCGACAATAAAGTAACAATCTTAGTTAACCTCGGACACATTTCGGAAAGTCTTATGGATAATAGGAACGAATACCGTTTCTTTCTTTCATTATCTTTACAAACAACCAAACCAGTAGTTCCAGCACAATCCAAACCGAATTCATTCGACCAATCTGAATCGTATACTTTTAATTGAAGCGTTTGCTTGCCGTGGCGTTTATAAGTGAACAGAATTACATCTTCATTATTGCTTCCGTAATTGGTATTAGTTGAGCTAGCCTAAAAAACAAAACCAATTAATTACTGAAAAAATAAATTAAATTGAAATCAAAATAAAGGTGTCCAGATTAGGTGGAAGATGGAATAAAATATCACCTTAAAATTGTAGCAATCCTGTTTCGCATGAAAATAATGTTTTGTGTGATTTAGTTAAAATAACAAAAATTTATTAAATTATTACCTTAATATGAAGTGGGAGACCGGTTTTATTAACAATCCAATAAGGTGTGTAGAAGAATATGTTGCAACTATCCTCTCGTTCGGCTTTAACATTAATAGCCAATTGTCTGCTCCAACTACCATCAACTTTAGTATCCGAACAAAGAACCACAACTTTTTCATCTAAATGTGGTGTTAATGTTAAAGTTCCAGTCCAATTTGAATTGTAATAACCAACTTTCACCATTAATTTTTGATCTTTTGATAAATTAAGCGAATAAACGCTCGTTTTTTCACCGGGTTCTACTTTCATATGTTGTTTCAAATCAATATTTTCTATTGATAAAGTGTAAGGTAAGAAATTATGCAAAATTAACGGCGGCAATAAATGTATAACATAATTAGGAATTGAGTGCGAATGACAATTTTTAGCATTAATATTTCTTTTCAACATCACTCTCAATGAAAATACTTCTAAATTGGAAGTGCTTTTTGGATCGCAGTGGAAATTATGAGCTGTATCTAAATCGGTTACCAAATCACGCCACCATATTCCAGTATTGGAAGCATAATGACCTCTGAAATATGTTTGTTAGTGTGCTATGTTTATATTTATTTTGTGTAGTACTTACTCGGCATATGCTGGTTGAATAAATAGTTTGCAATGGTATGCTATGTAGAGAGGAACGTTGTATTGTTCGTGTGGTTCTAAAACTGCAATTCGCATTGTTGTTTCAAATGGATTTGTTACGTCACCTACTGGTTCTAAATTTAATTGTTGTAATACGTAGGGTTGGTAGAGGATACTTAATGCAAAACATGTTTCGTTACGAATCTGAAATGTTTGATAATTGATATAATATTGGACAATATAGTCTGGTAATAAATTTTTTTCTCAAATTTTAAATTAATTTCTATTAATAATAGTTTTCTGTTTGTCAAATTGTTTTCCAAAATTATTTTTTGTTTTCAAAATTTTTTTTGATTTTTTTAGTATCATAGTTATTTAAATAATCTTCAGTCTGATAAAATGATTGAAAAATGTTAAATCAATTTTATCTGCAATCTAATAAGAAATTGAAAGTTTTTCTTTTTTGCTAGCGTTAGAAATCTTTTTATCCAAGAAGAAGAAAATGATATACAATCATTTAAAGGCCAACCTTTGGGCGGATATGTGAATTATTCCAAATTATGACTACCGGCGAGTAGTTTATCTGGGATGCATTTCCATTTTCCCAAAAATTTAAAAACTAAAAAGTTTCACCTCTTTGCATGCGTTAGAAGTTTCTTTGTCCAAGAAGGAGGTAGTAATATCAAATTTTTTAATGACCAACATTTGGGCAGGTTAGGTTAGGTTACTCCAGATCATCCATAACCAACAAGTAGCTTGAGCTAAAGTATTCACTTACTCACCCAAAAATTTGGAAGTTTGTAAAAAGAAATTAGAAGTTTCTCCTTACTGCAAGCGTTAAAAGTCTCTTTGTCTAAGATGGTGATATGATTATCCAATTTATGATTACTAACAAGTAGTTTCAACTGAAGTATTTATCCCACCCGCCCAAGTGTTAGTTATCAAAGAATTGAAAGTTTCTCGTGTATGCAAGTCTTTTAATTAGCAGAGGAGAGATGAATCTTATTTCTTGTTGACTAACACTTGGGTGGGTCATTCCAGACTATAATTACTATCGAGTAGTTTAAACTAGAATCCACCCACCCATCTACCCAAAAGTTTGTTATTACAAAATTGAAAGTTTTTTTTTGCAAGCATTAAAAGTCTTTGTCCAAGAAGAAAGAGGTGATATCCAATCTTTTGATGACCAACTATTTGCCCACTAGGTAGTGGTTGAGTCACTCCAGAATATAATTTCCATAAAGTAGTTTAAATTGTTGAACTAGTTTTCAATTTGGTTTGCAATCTATCAAAAATTATGTAACTATCAAATTACCGATACATTTTTTTGTCTTCATTGGCTCATTGGAGGAGATTTGTGGTTTTGAGCCAATTGTTACAATAGTTAACGCAGATGTGTTTACCATGTTGCCAAGTGAATTAGTGGCGTGGCTTTGGCTGTTACGATAGTAACGATTGACATTGACGTAGTATAGAAAAACAATGCGGTTGTTTGTGTGTGTTATGAGTCTCAGCTCTCGCAATAAATCAACTTAGTGTTTTGCTAACTCCGCTCATTTTCTTGCTGCAAGGTGCCTCTTCCTAATCTTCCTTATTGTCTCCGCGGCGTGGATGATGTTATTTTCGAGTGATGTTGGTCTTCATAAAGAGCAAACGGTACAAGGTCTACGTTGCTAAGCTCGGTTGTTATGTGCGGTGACCAGATGTTTGGGCGACCCTGAGCACGTCCGTTTTAGACAGAAGCACCGTGTTCACTGATCGCAGAGTTCAGAAATGTCACCGGCGAGGCTTCCAATCATGACATAAGCTCCGTAGGTTGGCAGAAATATGTGGTGAGCTACTCCCGTCCAGCATACAAGTTGTATGAGTTTGTTTGTTGTTGTTGTGGGTGGTGGTATCCCACGGTTGGGAGTTTGGAGCTTCTGGATGCCTTATGGTTGCATCCTGGGATTTAGCGTTATCTGGTGTGTTGTGTGTTGCTCCAAGTGTGTGCGCATCCCTCTTTGGATTCTTTGGAGAGTGGATTATCACTTCCTCTAATCTAAATTCTTGATGGGAGTATGCCCCAGGGTTTGGGCCAGAATCGGCATGGGGTATGCTTCCGGCAAATATGTAGTTGTCTAATTCAGGTTTCAGTTCTCGGGGTCCGGGGTTGTGTAGCTGTTCGTCATTGAGCCGGGAAAAATGTTAAATCACCTTGCCTGGCCATCCAAGCTTTAATCCAGGCTTGGCCCAAGAAAGTTGCAATTCTACCGGCACCCGCCGAGCTCTTTACCCCGGAGCACCAATTCCAGACCTCTCTTAAGAAATGGGCTAAAAATTTAGTTGACTCTAGCTCTTTTGACGAGGAGCCGATAGACTAACTGGAGAGTGAAATCATCGCGTGGAGAAGAAGAAGATGACCAGGAAAGATCCGGGTGAGTACTCCTCAACTTCTTGCAATTGTAGGCTTTCAGCCAATCCCAGTCAGGTGCCTTCAGCGCTAAATGGGCGTTCAGTTTACCCGGCTTGTCATTAAGGCTCAGTCAATCAAACAGAGTACGATTGTTAAACCCTTAGGACCTTCCTCAAGTTCCTCATCTCCGCCAGTACCCACAGAGAGCGCTGACACACGCCTTTCTCCCATAACCATTTTGGAGAAATCTCTCCTCTTACAGCTGCAACTTTTAATATTATCATCGACCGCGCTGTAAACGTAGTCGATGCTATTCGTTTGCACCCCTTTACGCGTTTGTTTTTTTTTGTGCAAACCGAACTCATTGCTCGGGGGTTTGAACCAAAATCGGTCACACGCATGGGAAGGAACGGAAAGTCTTTCCCAATGCTGTACGCAGCAAAAAACAAAGGAATTCTGTTATTTACAAAGATATTTGTTGTACAATCCTCCATATTTCTTCTCTCCAACGGAAGGTCTATGAGCTTAACGGTCTCAAACTTCCGGGCAATTTAACACTAGGGGGGGGGGGCGTAAGGTTAGGTTAGGTTATGGTGGAGTTGCTGCAAGACCTTCGTTGTAGACACATGTGTTTGGACGAAGCTCTTGTAACTACTTGCGAAATTGGTGTTGTTTCAAGTGTTATAATTGTGTAAAGTAGGCAGACACATTCGGAAAGTGTTCTGTCTTACTTTAGTGTTAGTTCTGTAACGTTAAATTGCTAATTGCTCTTATTATTATCAATTTACGTTTTAGTCGTGTGAAAATTTTTTACTCGTGACATTTTACGTTTGTGTGAAGAGGGAGAACCCCCTTGCGCGCAAATAGTTTGCTGAAAGTGGGAGAGCCGCAGTGCGCGCAAATTTTTGGAGAGTGGGAGAACCCCCCCACGTTTTTGATCGCGTAGTTCTCGGACAACGGACGAAAAAGTTTGGATTTTTATTTGTGATTCACTGCAAAGTCGGCAAATAGAATAAAATTGTATAAACATTTTGTTCAAAATCAACTTTTCTGGACATAACAAAATTTGCAAAACCCGGCGCATCCACCATTTTTTCTATTTTAATAAATGGCTGACTCAGAGGAAACTGGCAAAGAAAAAATGAGCAGTAAAGTTTTCCAACAAAGAGGAAAGGTCTTGAGGTCACCACCTCAAGGAACAACAAAAAAAGGCAGGTGCAAGATACCTCCTCTAAGAAGGAGAAAGAAGAAAGGAAGATGAATGGGGTCGCAAAGACACTAATTGAAGCGGTAGGCGCTATCAACAAAATATCCCGAGAACTGAATGAGAAAGTTACTACCAACACCAAGACGGACCTTAAAAAACTCATCGGGAAATTGAGCAGGTGTACCAAAGTAAGTGGAAACGAAGTCATCAAAACTTGGCTTGAAAAGCACAAATGGGAACTCTTTGACGCTAAGGAAATGGACCCCAAAACAACAGAGGAATATGTGGACAAAGAAGACAAAAATGGGGCGTCGAATGGGAAGAGGAGCTACGGCAGGTGAGAGGACTTTGCGAGGAGTGTGGATGCGTGGGTATGTGTGAACGCAGTGCGAATGATAGAGCAAATGACAAAAGGGTGCAGAAAGAAGCGGGGAGACAGTTTTGATTGCCGCTATATGGGAGGGTATGGAAGAACAGGGAGGGAAGTCAGGGGATGTCTTTCAAAAAATCATGCAGGGTGAGTGGCCAAAAATAGCATTTAGGAAGTCAAGAGTTCAAGTTGGGGTTCCCAAACAAGGGGACAACGTACTAGTTATTGCCAACGTGGGGGACAAGAAGAACCCTATCACAAAGCTGTATAGGGAAAAAGGGGGTGTTATAAAAGACATTCTTCTGGGGGGAAAATTAGGCGCCGGCAATGTGGCCTGTATAGCTCAGGAAGCCAGCGCTATGCTGGAAGGCGAGGAGTTGGCCAGCAACAAGAACTTCACCTTTCTGCAAGGTGCCGACGAAGGCCAGGACGTCAGGACGGGGAAGTTCTTGGAAATGGTCAAAAAGGCGTTTGCCGTAGTGCAAGTAAGGGAAGTGGCAAACCTATCTGTAGTGTTGGCCTCTGGTAGAGACACTGAAGGGGTGAGGAAAATAGTGGAATGGGCCTCGGAAAACTCGAGTCTTCAACTGACGGTCTACACTCCAAGGCCCAAGAGAACTGTCGTAGTATCTGCGCCGCAGGGGGAAAATGGTTGGGCTAAAGTCGCCAAAAAGAAAAGGGTGCAGAGGGTGCAGTTGATCTCTTAGTTGAGGGACAAGGTCTGGGGGGTAGCTACTCTGAGAGGCTAAAAACTAGAGGTGAAAGTCCTAGAAACTAAGGAGGGGCATTAGGCTCAAAGTACAGGGCGAGTGGGAAAAATCCCTAAATGCTTTTAGGGAAGCCGTAAATAAGAACCAAACCACTAAGGTTACTGTAAAAGCTTTGTCAAGGCCGAAAAAGGTCTTGGTGTGGGGAATAAATATGACAACCACGGAAGAGGAACTGAGGGAAGCTATAGACAATCTGGTCGGGACTCATGAGGAAAATGGCTGCAAAGTAGACAGCTTAAAAAAGCAGGGAGGCAGGCAGGATTGGCAGGATCAGTTTGCTGTAGTTTCACTGGAGAAATGTTCCCGTGCTCAATTGCTCGATATGGGCAGAGTGACGATAGGCTGGGCGCGTTGTCGGGTAGTGGCCTATGCGGACATAGACCGGTGTTACAGGTGTCAGGAACTTTGACACATTGCGGTCAAGTGTTTCAAAGAAAGAGTAGATTCACGCTTCTTTAAGTGTGGGCAACTAGGACACTTGGTCAAGGAATGCAAGGCTGAAGCCTACTGTAGCACCTGCAAAGAAACAGGACTCAGAATTGAGTCCATGGCGGGGGAGGAATCCAAGACGCCGTAATTAAGGAGACTTCAACGCTAAATGCCCTTTATGGGGTAGTAGCGTTGAAGACGGGAGAAGCCGCCTGCTTGCCGAGTGGGCCGCCTGCAAAGATCTTTCTCAACTAAACGATGGGGTGACACCCACGTTTTAAAGGCGGGGTGAGCAATCATATATTGATGTGACCTTATGTGGTGCAAGGGTGTTGGGACTGGTAATAGGGTGGCAGGTGCTGGAGGAAGAAAACCTTAGCGACCACCGACCTATTAAATTTCAAGTTGGGGTTACAATTACGGCAGCGCCAGCAGTTGATAAAAAAGGGTGGGTAGGCTCAAGGAGAGGGTTGGAAAGCATAATCAGTGATTTTGAGGTTATGGCAATAGGGTCGGAAGACAGCCCGAATTACGCATTATAAAAGCAAATCAGCGACAAACCGCCGAAATAACGGCAATACTTGCTACGCTTGTGACAGCTTGATTAGGTTACGCGCCCCTGATGGACTTAACCAACGCATTGCAAGGCTTTGCGGACATGTGCAAGAAGCTGATGACACGCCATCACAAAAGAGACAAAGGAAGCCCAAGAATTTGTATCAAAACCGGTTCAAGATCAACTAGTAACGGCCATCAAACTAACCTGCAAAGAAACAGAAAGCGACGGAGAGTACCACGAAGAAGCGTAAAAAAAAGCCGCTTTACGGCTGACTTTAACAAGAACCCGGTACTTCTAGACACCCCTGAGACACTGGCGGGAGCACAGACCGGCGTACCGTCAAAAGCAAAAGCGGACCACTCAGGGAAAACCAACGACGCTACGTCGGAACGTCTTGTTGTTGAGCCCGGCAAAGCCCTCAACGCAACGCGAGCAGTCCATGACCGACACCGTCAGTCCCATCCGCCGGGGACGACAAACTGGCGACCACAAGCCAGAATAGCCAAGGAGGGCATGGTACTCTGCGCGTAGTGTATCAAGACCTAGTGCGTGAACGATGCCACCTAAATGCAGAGTATCGCGGAATCCTCCGCCGAAACCCGGAACCTAAAAGTTCAGACCGCGAGTGTTCGGATAATTTGAGCTCGCACTTCACGAAGGTCTGCCGGTAACATTATAAACCTCTTGCCCAAATTGAATGAAAAATTACATTTGCAGAAAAGAAAAATATTTAATTTCTGGATCAATAACACTTGGGAGGGTAGGTGGAGTACTTCAAATAAAATTCATCCATTAATCCAATTTCTGGATCATTAACATTTGGCTCCCCGCCTACTCATCCGCCCGTGTTGATTATCAACAAAATAGATATTACTTCTTTTTTCTTGAACAAAAAATTTATGTTTTAATAACAAACACTTGGGCAAATCTCTCATAAAAATAAACAAGTAATTTGAACTGGAGTCATTGAGAGGTTGGATATCACTTCTTGTGACTACTGACGTTCGCGGAAATGTAAAATGTCTAACTCCTTAGTTTGGAGATTGAATTGATTATTTATTTCAAATGTAGAATTTAAAAATGTTTCATATGAAAGAAAAAATTGACTTGTTTCAAGAAATTTTGAGAAAATTGAATTTGAAACAGTATTTTTATTAAATTTCTAAAACCTTTTCTATATATGGCTTTGACCAGTACAAATAACTGAAACAGTTGACAAATGTTTTATAAAACTCATATATTGTTAAATTGGCACTTGACATCTTATAATGCAAGTTTGTGGGGATCAAGTTGTTAGTTATAAGTCAAATTTATCAAATTGTTGACAGTTGTTTTGTCAAATTGACAGTTTACAGTTTGTTTGGCAGATTTGTCAAGATTAAAGTTTACAGTCTATTCTATTCTGTCAAACAAAGTAGTATTGTCAGTTAGAATTCATATAAAAATCATAGTTGACAATTGCTTTGTTAAATTGACAGTTTATATGACAAATTTGTAAAACAGTAAATGTCAGATAGATAGATCTAAAATTTACGGAAATTTAACATATGAGCATCAATGATTAGAAAGTCATATTATCCCATATGCAATTAATATATTAAATTAACAATTACCTGTAACGGTGAGCTTAACATAATAGTCCGTCCATGTTTATTAATAGAACTTTTAGCAATCAAATAGTAAATTTGATTACTATTAATTGAATGCATCCTCATTAATTTCTGTCCAGCCTTTTTAGGACAATTAGTTTGTATCGGTTGAAATCCAGGAACATATATTTTGAGCTGATGTTTATGTATCTTTTCATACAAACCCGTAGTCGTATTAATTGGAAACTCAAGACTATTAACAGTTACAAAATCATACCCCATTTCTAAATCCAATTTAGCAGCTTCATCAGCAACACTATCCTTTTCATCAGCTGTATCATCCAAGAAATCAGATGAATAATATCCACTTTTACTGGGACTATTAGGACAAGAATCTTCTTTTTCGTAAGTTTTTGATACGACCAAAATAGGATTACTTTCATTTTCAGCACCGCGATTCTCAAACAATTCAATTTTACTCTGCGGTCCTATATCATTGATTAAATTTATTGATTTATTATTGTATGCTATTGATAAAGTTTTATTAGTATACATTGTGTAGACATCATTGAATACTTTAAAAAATGTAGGAGTTACTGTTAGATTCAAAACATCTTTAGCATCGATAAGAATATAAGTTGCTTTTTTATAATTTGCAGGCTCTGATAATGATGCGTCCTGCGATTTTGATTTTATATTTTCGTCCGAATCATCTTCTCCTTCACTTGATTGTTCACATTCGCTACCCTCACTTTCATTCCAATCTCTATAATTTAATTAATTATTATCACAACAGCTGTTAGTAAATAATTACTTACCCAGTAAATAAATCTGAAATGGCAGCAGCTAGCTTTTCCATGCTTCCATCTTCATTTTCAGAATCGCTATCATCTAAAAATGTTGATAAACTTGTCTTTACTCGTCTACTATTTCTATTATGAAAACCGTTAGTTGGTTCTAAATAAATCATATCATCTCCACTCTCATCTTCATCTTCAGTTGTAGATTGCGACATATTTTTCTTAGCCTTATCCTTAACACATTTATTTTTATTGTCATTGTTTAAAATAGGTTGCGCCCTATCTTGGAATACCTTAATAAATAACTCCCATGGTTTATAAACATTTTCGTCTAAAACTACAGGATCCAAAACAGGTTCCCATGTTTGTAAGGATTCATTGAAATAATTACTTTGTACAGTGAAATCGCATGTACAATTCAATAAAGAAGACCAATCATACATGGTTAATTCTATAGTAGATTTAATAACAACTACCGGTATTTCTTCAAGTTCCAAAATAAATATAATCTCAGTTTTTGGTAATAGAAATATTTCATGTATAGCTTTAACATTACTACTGAATGATTCTTCTGCTTTAGGAATGTAATCACCTAATTTTTTGGGCTCCCACAAATCTTCAATTTCAATACTTTTACTACCTTCAAGTTTTCTAATTTCTTTAGGTGTTAATTCAGCTTCGGGTATCTTAAAATGTTCCACTATATCATTAAGGATATCATTAATGGAATAAACAACCCGGTTACAAAATTGTATATAAATTGAAGAAACGTTAGCTGTTATTTTCTCTCCTTTTTCATCAGTGCATGATTTTGAAAGCTCAACATCGCATTGCTTCAATATAGTATAAGGATCTGATGTATTGAAACCAACGTCATAGAATAAAGTATGCAATCCTGATAATGAAATAACAAAATTTTGCCTATTAGAATGTCTCGAGTAATCTGATAAGATTTCAGCTTTGGTTATAAAGTAACGTTTTTTATTTGACGCAGTTTCAACAAGGAAAACAAATTCGGGTCTGTTGATACGTAAAGCTATTGTTAGACTTGATGTTGGTATAAAGTTGTTATGATTTTCACAAACTAAATCACTGACGTAACCGTGATTTACGATGCCTACTTCAACTGAATCTTTAGGGCTGCATTCTAATACAAACATTGCAAGCTTTTCACAAAAAGGTACTGATAGACTGAGACCTAATCTACCTATAATTATATCGATTGATTTATCTTTGGTTTTGTTTTGATGGAATGTTATATCTATTATTGGTGGCTTATTCACCGTTATATTGCAGTTATTATTTTTATTATCATCAATTGGTGATTGTAATATTCTGTAAAAAAAAATAATAATATTATCATCATTTTAAAATTGAATTGACTATAGTTTACTTTTTATGATAAGTATTGGCATCCGGTCCTATTTCTTCAATCAATATATTATCAACAGATAATTTCCCATCCAAACTCCTATCAGTATAGACAACAAAAGCGGTTGATATGTCGGTAATTTCAAATTTACACAATCCATGATTTAAATCTCTGATAGGAGAACTTAATAATTCACCAGAATCAAAAAATAAAAGTAAATTAATGCTTTCGAATGAGAATTTGACGGATATATCTTTCTGTTTTGGTTCGCAGAAAAATGCTTCTAGGGTTTTTACGGTTTCATCTGATTCCGATGAGGATGTTGGTGATTTTATTTCTATTGGGAATAAGTCGATTAATTTTCCTTCACCTATATTGTCTGTGTAAATTGACAGAAGGATTGATAGGTCTCGTTGGCCTAAAGTGATTTGTATTGTATCCATTATACCGTTAATTTCCCATGTTAGAGATTTCATAGAACCTTTTCCAAGTGATAGATAGCGTTTGATGTCTATGTGAAGATTTACTGGTTCTATTATTGTTTCCTGAAATGAAAAAAAAAAGTTTGCATTTAGGGTATAATAAGATTAACCATTAAAATTACAAAATAATAAAACAATTTACAGTAATCCCAGAACAGTGTGGCCGGTATAATAGGCAATTAATATACATGAAAAGAATGTTTGTTTTATTGCTTGTTTTAGTATCTTTTATCCGCGCTTACGTTGTACACATTCTATAGGCGCAATCTTTAAAAACTTTGAAAAATGCTCTTAAATTAGTAAAACAATTACTACTAACTCTAAACAAATTGGCGTAATTGGTATTTGGCGGAAAAATACCCTTAATCAATAGCTGAGTCTTCCAAAATTTTGTTCTACATGATAAAGAGGGATGGAGTCTGATGTTGTAAAATTAAATACCCTTCAAAGTTTCTGCATCAGCAAAGGGTAAGTAGTCAAAGCTATTTACTTAGTGATAAGAATAGACGTCTCAGTGCTTGATATTTCCACTCAGTATTCACCTGGTGCTTGTGAGTATTTTGATGGAAGCGTCCTTTAGGGATCGAGGACACCTGGAAAACGTATGGGATTGTTCCATAGCTTACAGCGGTTAATACAACTTAGTTAGTGACAAACCCGTAGCCAAGAAAATGTACGCCCCAGTAGTTTGATGGGTGGTGATCAGATGTGTAAGCGACACATTTGTCTTGTGTTAAATCGTACAAGAGTAATCCACAGGGGTCGGAACGTGGTATAAAGTTTGTCAATTCGTGGTGGACAAAGCCGGGTTGCATAGTAGCTTCCGTATGAAGATTAATATCTTGTTGGTCCTAAATCATTTGCAACACAATCAAAGTGTTAAATTCCGAGCTTGGCGGTGGTTTCCAAGGTCTGTTTTTGGCACTGGAGTGACACATGAGTCGTATCTGCTTCTTTTTGCGCACTATGTCTTGGAACACCACGTGGTAGCTCCACAGGACTACCTGAGCTGTTTGTCAATGTAGCTAGCGGGCATCTTTTGTGTCCTTGTCGCGATGGATTAAAAGAGTGACTGTGTTGGTGATGCGCGGTCATCTGCAAATGTAATTGGATTAGCCTTATTGATTTTCTTTGGGAGATCTTTCGAGAAGACGGTCTGTATTCCTGCCGATGTCTCTGGGCTGCCTAAAAATCCGCTATTCTCTTCCTCGGAATTGGCCGTGGAGAGGTTTTTTTCCGACTCTTCTTGTCCGGTAATGTCACTGGTGTTTGTGACGTTGTTGAGGGCAAAGCCAAAATGTATCATTTTTTTTGTGGTATTCTCCTTCAAAAGATGATGTTTATTAAGTTCTAAAACGTATTCTTGAACTTTTTTGGTCTCTTCAGCGGTGCTGTTCACGCTGGCATATTGTAGCTGGTCTTACACTCGCAATTCTTTCAGCCTGTCACCCATAAAGATCATGGTATACTCTAAATCGGCAATGATTTTTACTTTCAGATGCTCGTCGCAGACGTACTCGGGTAAATAGAGCATCTGCAGTATGATGGAGGCAATATTGTGTGAAGATATTTTCCGTGCTCATGTTGGGTTTGCTGATTTAGTTCACAGCGGTTTGGTCAACGTGGTTCTTGACCTGCTTGTGGGCCTTGGGGTTGTGGTCAACTAGATGATTTGTTAAGCTGTTATCTATGTTTCTTTATGTTTTTTCCGAGCGTCTCTGTTGCCGGGTCTTCTTCTTTGTCTTTTCAATGTGTTTATTTGTCTGTGATTGCCCACAAGTTGCGCTGGTTCAAGGCTTATCTAGAACGTCGTATAAGTTGTATGGTCGTTGCCTTGAAATATGTCAAAGGGTCTGACGAGGTGGTTGACTGAGGCGCGGTGGGTGAAGACTGGATATTTATAGGCGCGCGCTGGTTGTTAGAGCGTGGCTTCGCCCACGCGCTGCAACAAGCTTACGCTGCTTGAATAACACTGTAATTGTGACTTAAAAATTTAACCTTTAAACCCCCGTTCTTGTCTTTCATTGGTTGTTGATGCTCTGCTCCTAAATTGACGTTAATGCCTTCCAATGTCTTTAGGTTTTTTTTGAGATGCATCCTAACTGCTTGGTTTGGCTAGGTTTTATTCCAGTAATAACTTGCTTGGAGTTTTCTCCGTTGTTGCGTTAATTCCCGTTGTCCGATAGCATAACTGTAGCGTAGCCCTACCGGTGGAACAGGTGTTGTTCCAACATTTTGGTTAGGTTAGGTACTGCTTTGACCCAACTAGTGCAAAAGTCCATAATGGTCAACGCGTATCATTGATTTTTTGTTAACGCCGTTTGTTAGGCCTACATAATCAATGGTTACTCGTTTCCATAGTTTAAAAAAGCCTTTATTTGTGACGACCTGGTTTTAACGTTTATATATGTCATGCACTCTTGTATGAAGGTCTTAACATTGTTTCAGACGTTTGGCCAGTGGTAGGCTTGGGGATGACAGCCGTGGTTTCACCCCGTTTTAGATGTCCAACCATGGGGTACCACTAACTAGTTGTGACTGGCATTTGTCTTTATAAATTTACCATTTTTTCGTAGATTGTATTCCAAGTTTGCTTCTTTTGGGTACTCAGGGTCGTCTACTCTTCTTTGGTATTTTTGAATTATGGTTTGGGCCAACACACACGCTTGTCGTGCGCGTCGGATAGCCAGGGTTTCTCTTTTGAGTAGGCTGGTCTGACGGAGGTTGAATCTTCTGACAATAATGCCCGGTTATTGGTCTGGAGCTTGAATGCCTTGTTTTTCAGGTATGCCCTATTCTGTTTGATATCCCATAGAATATCATAGCATTCTAACTTGTTAAAGTAGTTTCAAGTTAATGATGAGCTTTTTTTCTTGATATAGCACAGCTTCTAGCCAATGTTGCAGACATCCGTCTGCAGTACAAATTGCAAGCTCAATTTTGGTCGCTTGAGCATTCATAGCTGGTACAAAGCAGTTGTAATGTTGTCAAACGTGGCGACTTTGATTTTGGTCTACACAAACAATTTGGAGTTATTTAGTGCCATGTGTTTGGAGAGATACTCCCACAGCCATGTGCACAGTTTTAGCAAACCGGGCAACTGCTTCTTGTTCTGGGGCGGTGCATGTTCCTTTATCAGCGTTACGTGGTGTGTTAACGGCTTATTTTCTGCTAATTCTATTACCTAAGTATTTGACTGAGTTTTTGCTAAACTTGCATTTTTTGATATGACATAAGCGGAAGTGTACTAGGTGTTTATCATATTTTTTGGAGTAGACTAAGATGTTGCCTAAGTACACCAGCACGACATTTTCTAATAAACCTGCTAGCACCTGGGACATCAGCTTTTGAAAGGTTTTTACGTTTTTTAATCCAAAGAGCATCACTAAAATGATATGTACTACCGTTAGCAAAAGCAGTCAGGTTATTGTCCATAAAAATTTGCTAATAGCTTATTTTTAGATTAATAATACTGAACTGATTTTGGAATTTTTAAAATGATGCCGGTAGCAAGTAGCTCGAGGACTTTGTCAATATATTTCGTATTTTTGAGCATTTTAAAACTGCGGTAGTGTAGGTTAGTTTAATGCGGTGTTTGATAATTGGTGTTGTTGTTTGTGGGTCGTTTGAATCCTTTCGGTTCCAAAAAAGCTTGTTGTGGGACTGGTTCATGCAAAGCAAGTGTCCGGGTTTTTAGTCGTACTCAATAGATTGTGGAATGTTGGGCCTTACTGTAGTAGATTTATCTCACTCAGGGTTAGCGTAGCCAATAAAGAAATAGTGTGAGTTTAATCTTCAACGCTCACGTTGGCTATTAGGAAGGTCTCCGTTTGTATTGTTGCTTAAATCTATGAGTTTCTGCGCTTAGGCTCTGTACCAGGAGACGGTAGTAAGTTGTGTGGGTATATACGGATAGTGCTCGATAGTACATCAACGTTTGTGACGTTACTTACAAGATAGCCGTTTGCGTTTGGAAAATTTCTAACATTATTTCTACGTGAGAACGGGTCGGTCTGCCATCTGCAGCAGGGTCTCTAGTTCTTTGCTCTTCCGGCTGGTATTCTGGTTCAATGTGTATATATGTTTTGTGAGGTTGTATCGAGGTTGTGAAGTCACTATGCTTTCTAATTGCCCCACGTTGGGCGCCATTTGTTACCGGCTCCTGTCCCACATGATGAAGAGATATAGAATTGGTGGTTGTAAAGCTGCATTGGATACCGTTTCAGTGTTTTTGCATCAGCATTGCAACTATTCACGTGGTAGTTAGAATATACGTTTCTGGGAGTCGTGTATAACGTTGTTTGGCCAACCATGGGGTCAATTTAATGTTTCGACTCAGCGTTCACCTGGTGAGCATGTAAGTGTAGGGATTTGGGACGTTTGGCAAGCGTATGAAGATGTTCCATAGGACAAACCCGCGACAAAAAAAAATGCACGCTTCAGTAGTTTGCTGAGTGGTGATCAGTAGGTATTGTATGAGTCGCGTCGGGCTTTCAACCAGCCGACCGGTGTTCAAATCCTAGCAGGCAAGACTCACTGAAAAGTCAGACGCAACCAAGCATACAGTGTAAGTTGGGTTGCATATACTCTTGCTGTGTGTGAAGTGTATGCAACACAACTACTAGTGTAACTTAAATTGCATACTCTTGAACATCTAGTGACGACATAAAGATCCAAAATGATACAAAACTTAGGGACAAATTTAACGCCAGACAACATCACAGGCCTAATGCTGGGAGACCTAAACAACTGGGAAACCATCTCCAACACCATAACTAACATTCTGCGTAAAAAAGAAGAAGAAGAAAAAGAAAAGGAAATGTAAAACTGCGCAATGAGTGATTCCTGGCACGCTGTTGGATTAGCTGGGAGGAGTTTTAGTTGATAAACGCCTACAAAAGTAGTCGAATTCAACATGCCCGCAAAAAGCGGGTATCTTCTGAAGATCACTCTTCCTACAGGAAAAAAGTTAAGTTAGGGTAGGTATATAACCTTAGAAGACAGCAGGAGGAAAAAGACCATTGAGGAACTTTTCCCGGACGTTATCAAGCAATCAGCTCCGATCAGAACTGGAGAAGTAGAAAACCCAACTCCTTTTACCGCAAAAAAGCTGAAAGAAGCCATTGGAAAACTCAATCTAAAAAAAACCTCTGGACCCTACGGCATTTACTGCCAAATCATCAAGCTCGCTCACAAAGTAATTTTTGATCTGCTGTTGGAGGCGTACAACAAAAACCTGGATAAAAAAATCTTCTCTTAAACGTGGAAGAAAGCAAACATAGCGCTGATCCCTAAACGAAAAGCCAAATTTTGGGCTATTAGTTTCCTAAGAAAACCCGGAAAGCTGTTCGAACAACAATAAAAATGAGATTGAAGATGAACTTGAAGAAAAATATCCGGCACACAATATGGATTTAAAAAGAGCTGCAATCATGAAGGCAAGAAAACTTTGCAAGAATACGGCAAGCGCGTAGACCGCCGTAAAAAATGCGTTCAACACTACCAGCTGGGAACAAATTAAGAAAAGACTGTTAGAAGTAGGAATGAGCCGGTATCTCTTAGATTTAATAACAAGTTACCTGGAAGAACAAACAATTATAATCGCCGCAAGGGAGGAGAAAAACCTGACGCAGAGGGTTCTGCAGGGTTCCGTTCTAGGACCTACTCTGTGGAAGGTCCTATATGACCCCGTGCTGAGACTACAACTTTCAATGAAATGCAAAATAGTTACATACGCTGACGACTTAGCGGTGAAGGTCAGAGCAAATAATATGAAAGAGATGCAAGAGGCTGCAAACAAAGCCCTAAAAGCGGTAGACGCATGAATAACAGGGTACGGCCTAAAACTGGCGTCCGAAAAAACCGAGGCACTGGTCGTCAAAGGCACAAAAAAAAAACCGAGATCTTTTTTGTCTTAAGAAAAGAAACAAACACATTGGGTTCAAACTAGATTTTTGTCCCGCACGTGGTGGAAGTTCCATTTTCCGTGGGACGTTGCCGTAGAATTTTCTTTATAAAAAAAAAAGTTAGGTTAGGTTAGGTTAGGTTAGGTTTGCTACGGCTGTCACACAAATTTTGACTAGATTGGACATTGCCTTTTCTCAGATTTCAAGACTCAAAATTTACAATATTCTTGCAAAAACTGTTAAAAATGCCTTCCGGGAGCGTTTAGATTGTGAAAGTTATGTAGTAATTCTTGATTTTTAAAGCAAAGCGACATACGTCAACATATTTATAGGCTAAGTTGATTGAGTTTAAACAAATTTTTAGGTTATGTGCGCAGAGCTACAGACCAAGTGTTGACATTTTTAGGTTATGTGACTATTGCATATGTTGATGGTAAAGCGTCTTTTAAACATTTTTTAGGTTATTTGCGCAAAGCTACAGATTGAGTTTGACAGTTTTTAGGTTATGTACGTGACGTAGCATAATTGCAATATATCTTTATACTTTTTTTTTAAACTTTACAAATTCAAAATCAATCAAATATTTATGCTTTATCTGAAATTCAAACCTAATACTACTAAGTTGGTCTTTGTGTTAACAGACTCTCGCAGTGCTTGCCAAGGTGGCGGCCCACCGTAGATAAAGTTGCTTAGCGCCCGGATGCGTTTGATAGAATTAAAAAGCTTCATATTATGATAACAAGTCAGTAATTTAGATTGAAGTGGCCCCCCACCCACCCAAGTGTTATTTACCAAAAGATTGGATCACGATCGTCTTGTGTGATTAAGTGACTTCTGACGTTTGCAGAGAAGTCAAACTTTAAACCTTTTGATAACAAACACTTGAGTGGGTGGGTGGGACTCTCCATATTATAATAACGAGCCAGTAGTTTTGATTGAAATGGCCCACCCAACCACCCACCCAAGTGTTAGATACCAACAGGTTGGATCACGACCGTTTTGTGTAATTAAGTGACTTCTTGGTAACGAACACTTGGGTGGGTGGATGGGACTCTCCATATTATGATAACGTGTCAGTAGTTTAGATTGAAATGGATTAAGTGACTTCTGACGTTTGCAAAGAGATCAAACTTTAAACCTTTTGATAACAAATACTTGGGTAGGTAAAACACTCCATATTATGATCACAACTCAGTAGTTTAGATTGCAGTGTCAACATTTTTAGGTTATGAACAAAAGCGACAAATTAAACGTCAACATATTTATAAGTTAAGTGTCGTAGCACAATGACAACAACAACATTGAGTTTCAACAGTTTGTTAGGTTATGTGGACAAAACTACAAACCGAGTGTTGACATGAACTGTTGCATTAACATATTTATAGGTTAATGTTGTAACACACTAATTGCAATGCAATAGATTGAGTTTTAACAGTTTTTAAAGTTAAAGTAACTCATTTGTCAATCGCAAAACAACAAACTGAGTTTTGGCAGTTTTTTAGGTTATGTGAGTACCGTAACGCATTTGTCTATCGCAGAGCAACAAATTTGGCAGTTTTTTGGGTTGTGCAATTGCATCTCAAAGCAACAGATTAAGTTTTCAAAGTTTTTAGGTTATGTACTCTTACCTGCATTTCCAAAGTGGTAGTTAATGTCATTATTCCTCTAGACACTATAATCTCATCCAATTTAATCAGAATATTTTCAACCGTGTCATTTTGATATTCCTTAAAAAAGTTTTCAACATTTAAATTTCCTGTATCAATAATAACAACATTTGGTGATGAAGATTTCTGAGGTATCAACAAAATGGGTCCTTTTAAATTGATAGCTAAATTAATCTTCGTGCTTGCTTTTAATGTATCAGTAGCTTTAGTACCCAATACTAATACTCTGTCGTATAGTTTTTGAAGATATGGTAGAGCTTCTAGATTAACAATAAATCTCTAAAATAAAAAAAAATAAAAATTATTGTAGATTGTAGTAGCGTTGAGTAAAAAAATCTTAAAATATGTTTGTTCTACTTATACACAAGCTAGGAACTATACGACCTTGAAAACAATTTAAAATAATTTTCAAGGTTTGGAGATGTAAGCTTGTCTGTGTGTGCCTCTATTATAATAAAAAAATAGTTTTTGACTTAATTCAGAAGCTAAGCATAAAAAGTTCTAACACTTTTCTCATGGACTTTTGACTACGCTACAGTAGTAGTAATTAATAATGAATTAACTTACATGTAATTGTACTACTAATTTATACAAGAAGGTAACATGCATTTGTCCTAAATGGAATTTAAAACTACCATTAGAACTAATTTCATCTGTAGATGGAGATATGTCACTAATTTTATTAAGACTTGAAGCGTAACGTACATATTTCACTTCAAATACTTTATCCTCATCAGTATATAAAACCTGTAATTATAAAATTATTAATTGATTATTAAATTAGAAATAAAAGTTTACCTTTGAATATAAGGTAACATCACTTAAATGTTCCACATTAATTTTGCTAAGGAACGAACGGAACACAAATCTCTCATTGGCTCTGAATAAGAAATCAGCTTCTAATCCAGATAAGTGTATATTTATGATATCAAAGTCGGAATCACATATGCGAATATTTAGATCACTAAATCGTGCTGAATGTGAGAATTTTACAGAACCAGGTGGAACCGGAGTTTCGTGTACTTTGTGTTTGAATATATTTTTAGCTAGATTGATTATGTTGAAGAATTGATCGCATATTAATGGAGAAATACGTTTTCTTATTCTAAAAAAATAAATTGTTTAATAACTAACTAACTATGCTTTGCTCTATTGAAAGAGCAAACTCAGATTGCAAACTATAATTACATTTGTTCTTGAATTTAAATAAAATAAAATTGTATTAAAAACTTTGCAATTACTTTTGGTTAAGATATCGAGTATATTTAATAATCGTATGCACTGCTTCTTGATGCAACATAACGTGCAGTGTTCCAAAATCAGCGACTAAAGATGTTTCAACTCCATGAAAATGTGTCCAAAAATCTGGGCAGTTAGCAGCAACCTAAATTAATAAAAAATTATATAATATCTGTAAGGACATTTATAAATATGCATAAAATATTAATTTATTATTTAAACCTTACCTTTCTATATAATATCGTAACAACATCTACTGTTGTTGGAAAAGGACTATGAATTAAATCTAAATATTGTCCGCTTGGGGTGGTATGCAATTTATCTGTTAAAATAAGGCTACTTAATGAAATTTGGTACGCTGGTCCATACGTCATCCATGCAATATCCATTGCAAATAAACCTAAACGCAGCATTAGGTATTGTCTATCTGTACTATCACTTGATCTTGAATAGACCAATTGGAACTGAAAATAATTCAATCAAAATTATTGCATTCTATTAATCTGATTAATTATCCAGCTAAACTTACCTCGTTAACAACAAAGCGTAAAATTGTATTAATAGTATTATTAGGAGAAATATTATCCTCCAAACCAGGCAAATCAACACATCTTGCCCATACCTCATTCATATTTTCTTTCTGTTGCATTTTATTTGATTTCCTACAATAATCACAATAAAATATATATTTTTTAGCTTTAATATTTTACCTTATATTATCCATGATGAGAACACCGTTTTTATCTTTATTCCTTTTATTCTTAATGAATGTATCTAGTAAAATTATTTTGTTCTGAATGTTTAAAAGGTATTTGGAACTTAGTCTGCCTGTTATTCTATCATTTTTCCATAAAATTATTGATTCTTGTATTTTCGGTTTTGGTTCTACTGATTCATTCTCAAAGCTGTTTAGGAATTTTAAAAACAGAACCATTTTACGTTCGGAGAGGTTTAGTTTGATTGTTGGAAAAGTTACGTTCAGTTTATGCCTGAAAAAATAATATATAAATAAGATTTTTTTAATTAATTACCAAATCTCACATAGCAGCTGACAAAATTTAATTAAAAAAATGATCAATTGTCAAAAATACTCTAATCTAAGATGTGTAAATATAAATTTTGCACTTTTTATGAGACAATTTTGTCACTTTTGACTTTTTATAGATAGAACGTTAAACTTTTGAACAATTTTTGGTAAATTGTAGTACTTTCTGACAATATGTAGATTTTGCTATTTTGACATTCTATGAATAGAATTTTACACTTTTTAAAGTTTATGACCGGATTTTAAATCTTTTATAGCCGGATTTTGCTAATTTTTACACTTTTTTAACAGTTTACGAAGAATTTTGGTACTTTGTGACAATATTTCTATAGACATTCTATAAATAGAAATTTGCATTTTTTGACAGTTTATGATCGGATTTTAATTCATTTGACAATATTTTGCTATATTTAAAATTTTATTAAATTGTGTACACTTTTTGAACAGTTTATGACTAGATTTTGGTGCTTTTTAACAATATTTTATACTTCACATGGTTAGAATTTGCTATTTTTGACTTTTTATAAATATAATTTTAGAGTTTTTAACCGTTTTTAACCGTTTTTAGCCGGATTTTGATTTTATTTAAAAATACTTTATGGTCGGATTTAGGTATTTTTAACTTTTATCTTTTTTGGTGTTTTTCTAAATCTGGCAAAAGGTATAAAAACGAGGAAACAACCACTAGGCGGGTACGGGCAACAGCTCGGACTTGCCACAGTCCAACATAAAGAGACTCCCAAAACGCTCATACAGTACACCTGGCCCAGCTCCTTGCTGCAGAGACGCAGGTTGGCACCAAGTGATTGTCATCCTCAACGAAGAATCTTTAGCGCCACTGGCTGAAAGTAAGAGAGTAATCTGCTACGGCTTCGGCTCTACTACCCTGAATATCTACAAAAGTGACCAGAGAACCCTAATCCCCTCGAGGGAAGAGGAGCCTCAGTCACATTCAGACAGTGAGATGTCAGACATGAGGGTCAGCAACATGCTCGGACCACTCCAACTAGGTGAGATAAGCAAAACAGAGGATCTGGCGCTAATCTCTGACATTGAAGACGACAACGAACAAACGATTGTCGAGGTGCCAGAAATACCTTTCAGCAATGGTGGGGGTTTTACAATGTAACCTTCACTATTCCAAAGCAGCCTCGGCTGCTCTGCTCCTTCAACTGACAAAGGGAGGAGTCAACATCGCCTTAATCTAAGAACCATAGGTCGTGGGAACCAAGATCTGTGGACTGGGCTCTGATAAGTACAGGTTACTGTACGTAAAAAATGCAGGTAAGCCACGCTCGTGTATCTTGGCAGATAAAAGTATCAACGCTTTTATGATGCCTAACCATAGCAATTGCAACACTGTCACTGTATCAATGGGATTTTTTAGCCGTAGGTTATGGCTGATCTCAAGATACTTTGCCCAGGAAAAAGAAAGTCCCCAGAGAGCTTCCATGGCATTATCAACAAAGCCAACCGAGTAAGGACGGACGTGATCATTGGAGCCAATGCCAATGCTCACCACACCATATAGGGCAGCTCGGACACAAATAACAAAAGTGAGTTTTTACTAGAATTTATACTAACCTCCGACCTATAAGTATGTAATATAGGTAACACTCCCACCTTCACTAGAGCCGTGAAAAAGGAGGTACATGACATTACACTCGTTTCCACTACGCCTAACCTTGTAAGCAATTGGAAAGTGTCAAAAGAACATTCCTTTTCTAATCATAGGTATATAGAATTTAAAATAAACATATAGATACAAACAAAGCCTAGGTTTATAGATAAACAAAAAAGTGACTGGGGTAAGTATAAAACTACCGTATCGGGTCTTCTATCGGAATAGCCCCCCCCCCTCCACCAAAAACAAGGGATGAGCTAGACAGAACTGTAAAGCAGTTTACATCTGCCTGTAACAAGGCCATACGCACATCATGCAAAGTTGTGAGCAGGAAAGGTAACAGCAAACCACCGTTAATAAGCAACCTAAGAAAGAAATGCAGGAGGCTGTTCAACAAAACAAAAAACACCAATGCGTGGACTGCCTATAAAAACAGCCTGCAGAATTTCAAAACGGAGGTCAGGAAGGCAAAAAGGTCATCCTTTGCTCGGTTTTGCAAACAAATAGAGAAAACCTCAGAAACCAGCCGACTGCAAAAAATATTATCTAAAGATCCGGCAGTCCAAAGCTTCATACAGAAGCAAGATGGACAACCTCATGTACAGAAACGATGGTGCTACTCATGGATACACACTTTCCAGGCAATGGAATAAGTGTAGTAGACTCCACCATAACTGTTCCACCTTGGTATCTGGCTGACAGAATTGTAGGTGAAGACAAGTTAATCTGGAGCATCAAAAGCTTCAAACCCTTTAAATCACCTGGACCTGACGAGATCAGTCTAGTTGAGCTGCAAAAGGCCAATGATATAGTTATACCTTGGTTGAAGACTTTGTTAAGGCATGTATAAACCTCTCATACATTCCAAAAATTTGGAGAGTGGTTAAGGCGGTCTTCATCCCAAAAGGAGGAAAGACCTCACACACCTCCCCAAAGACCTGAGACCAATCAGCTTATCATCGTTCCTGCTAAAGACGCTTGAAAGACTGATTGACTTACACATGAAGGAGGCACTACACCCTGAAATGCTGTCAAAGCCTCAGCACGCATACACAAAGGGGAAATCTGTAGAAACGGCACTCCACGTCTTGGTAAACCAGATTGAGAGCTCGATGAGGCATAAAGAGTTCACGATAGTTCCTTCCTCGATATAGAAGGGGCATTTAACAACGTGAAGCCTGATGCTATAGAATCAGCCTTAACTGGACTAGCAATAAACAACGCTCCATGTCACCTGATCGGAAAAATGCTCCGTGAAAGAAACATCAGAGCCACAATGGGAGAATCCCACATAAAAAAAAAGGTGAGTAGGAGAACCCCATAAGGGGTCGTCCTCTCGCCATTGCTTTGGAATATCACTCTAAATGAGCTGCTTTTCCAACTCAAGGAAACACTTCAATATAATGTCGCAACTTGTTGAAGAGGATCTATCGAAACTAGCGCATTGGTGCAAAAGGTGTGGCGTAGATGTTAACCAGGCAAAAACCGAGCTGGTCGTTTTCACAAGGAAACACAACATCCCAGAATTTCTAATGCTAAAAGGCACTGAACTGACAATCAAGGAGAGCGCCAAATACTTAGGTCTCATACTAAACCAAAAGTTATCATGGAAGCTCAACATAGACGAAAGAGTACGGAAAGCAACGGTGGCGCTGTACTTTTGCAAAAGAGCGGTAGGAAAATCCTGGGGCCTCAACCCCAAGATTACCTTCTGGCTATACAGAGCCGTAATTACACCAATATTCTACTACGGCGTATTCATATGGTGGCCGGCACTTAATAAAAGAGTCCATCAAATGGCGCTTACAAAAGTGCAGAAAATGGTGGCGCTCATGATGCGGAAGCCATGAGAACGACGCCTACGAAAACCTTGGAGACAATCCTGGACATAGCCCCGGTCGATCTAATGAGCAAGCATCTTGCCATTACCACAGTACTCAGACTAAAGTCGGTGCAAACGTTGACATTGGATTATCGATGTCAAGCCGGAATAATCAATAAATTTAAAGTGGTGCCCAAAAACAATAGACCGCTGTCTAGCAACACCTGCGTTTGGCAACAAATTCTCATACCACATACCCTCTAAAAAAAAGTGGATGAAGAAAAAAGGGATACCAGCAGGACACACGCAGGTCTATACAAAAGTAGGCGGCGGAGTTTTCTCTCGACCTCAACCTCAAAATCAGCTTACGCCTGCCAGACTACTGCAGCGTTCTACAGGCGGTGGTAAACACCATAAAAGAGGCAGCAGAGTGGCTGATGGTAAACGGGAACCTTGGTGAACAGATCCACATTTACACCGATAACCAAGCTGCTCTCAGGGCAATTACTAGCGTGTGCACCAACTCAACAGTGGTCTTTGACTGTCGGAGAAAGCTTCACGGGCTGGCAGCACACACAAACTTAAAACTCATGTAGGTACTAAGCCACAGCGGGATCCCAGGTAACACAGAAGCAAATGAGCTTGCAAAGAATAGCACAAGCTTGCACTCAACCAAAGTATTACAGGATATTGGTATTCCATTTGCCTCGTGGAAAACCATAGCCAAAATAACCTCGAACTTAGCGGAGCGAAGGTGGAAGGATGAAGACATCTGCGAGATAACCAGGCAAGTATGGCCTCACCGAAACACGAAAAGGAGCACCAACATTGTCTCTCTAAAAAGAAACGATATCAGACTAGCAGTGGGAGTCATCACGGGACACTGTCCTATTGGCAAGCACGCTGAGAGACTGGGTATAGCAAAGCGGGACTACTGCAGAGGCTGCCTGGACAAGGAGGAAGAGGAGAGTGTTCAGCATTACTTATGCCAATGCCCCTCTCTCTAAATGCACAGACTCTCATGAAGTTCATTCACGGCTCGAAATGGTTTGACAAAATCCCCTGAGGAGGGTTGTACTTTTAAGTACTGTGGTAATACAACGGGTTCATCTGAGGCCTATATGAGCGTTAGCTGCCACTTAAACCTAACCTAACCTGGCGTTTTTCTCAGTTTGTAGAAGTTTTTGCGGATTACGTAACGGAAGTTGCATAAAACTCTGATGGTGTGTGCATGCCGTGGAGTAAAAAGGCTGTTTTGTCTTAGTGATTATTTGAAGGATGGAACGGCTGATAAAGATGTTTGTTGTTAAAAGATTGGATCATTCTGGAAGCGTTGGGGAAGCAGTTTGTTGATGTGACGATGAAAATGTCCAAGAGGTTTTTTTCAAACAGTTTTTTTGATCATTTTTCAATTCAATCATGTTTGACATTTTGGGCTCCGGAACTGGGATGTTGTAGCTATGGGACAAGGTATTATGATTTTTTTTAGGTTAATTAAATTTTCTTTTGTCCGTATATACTTTAAAAGCGGACAGATGTTTTTTGTTTAGTTAAGCTTCAGCTTGAACTTTTGGTTGTCAATTTCTTTGAAGTCAACCATGACAATTTGGACTTTAGAGATATAAGAGAGAGTTACATTTATTCTCACAAATTGGATAACTACCATTGTGAATGAGCCAAATTAGTAGGTTTGGGTATGGATTGAAAACTATGATTGATAGATTGGAGTGCACTCCTACTCTGTTTTCCAGAAATGTAACATTATACCCGTAGTTTGTTTTCTAGTTTAAAAATATGTGGTCAGCTGTTATATATTAAGTCCGCAAATTTTTTTTGAATATTGCTGGTTTTCTTATTATAACTCTGGTGCTTAGAGTGGTTATCTGGTAATAGGAAGCTGAATCAACTCACTTTTTTAGGGTTTCCGGTGAGGTAGGGTCTAAAGCTGGTTTAATTTTGCTGGAGGTTTTTGATTTCCCCATGTTGGGCGCCAATTGTTACCGTCTTTTGCAAATGTACAATTTGAATAGTTTGCTTAACTACTTGTATGTTTGATGTAGTTTGAGCCAGCTGCTATTGTATTAAGTGACTTTTATAAAACGCCGGCTATTAGACGTAGGCAATGTGATAATGCCTGTAACAATTTTAATGGAAGTGGGGTAGGCTACACCTGGGTAGAGGAGCGGGACACAGTTATGTACGCTTGCTATTTCTCCCCAAATGAAAGCACCGAACATTTTGAAAAGTGGCTAACAGAACTAAGTAAGGACAAAAAAAAAACACAAAAAAGATAAGATCATTGGCGGGGATTTCAACGCCAAGTCAGGCATATGGGGTTCTTTCAAAGACGACCGGAAAGGTGACATGCTGGCGGAATGGGCAAACGAAAACAAACTCTGCGTTCTGTATAGGAAAGGAGTACCTACGTTTCAGAAAAACGGAGCAAAATCCTTCATAGATGTGACCCTGTGATCCTCTAAGATGGTAACAAAAATCAGCAATGGCATGTGGGCGAGGAAGAGAATTTGAGTGATCACATAAACATACATTTCAAAGTCAGGACCGGAAAAGTAAAGACATGAAAGAGAAATCACCGGATAGTCTTTCCGCAATAAGCAAAAGGCAAAATTCTTCTCAAACCTAGACCTAAACACAAGGGGAATGGAACACACCGCTGAGAAACTGAAGGAATCTATAATAAAAAAGTGCAAAAAAAGGGGGCAGAGTAAACTACAAATTAATGTATTGGTGGAGTGATGATATTGCAAACATAAGAAAAACTAAAAGGACCGTGACAAGATTAAACGGCAAAAACTCAAGGGACATATATCTTTTGCAACAAGTACAAGAGTCATACGCAGGTGAGAGAAAAGCCTTTAAAAAGGCAATAATGGAATCCAAGAAGATGGCCTGGAAAAAACGGTGTGAGGAACTAAATGGGGATATATGGGGCAAATAATAAAAATTGTCACAAATAAACTAGGCCAAAGGTTCCCAATAACACTATCAGGAGAAGAGATAACTGCTAAAGCAAGAAAACTTTTTCCGGACCTGGGTAGAACAACGTAGATGGAGATAAAAACAGATACGGATATGATACCGGAATGTACAGAAGAAGAAATACTTAAGGCAGATGGCAAAATTAAAAGGAAAAAAAGCTCACGGGACAGATATGATACCGACGGAGGTGATCAGAGCTATAGCAACAAAAAGACTTCAACTCTGCGCAAAGGATTTTGACAAACTCATCAAACAAGGCACCTTCCCCAAGGACTGGAAAACGGCAAAATTAGTACTAATCAAGAAACCTATCAAAAAAAAACGAAGACAAGGCATGTCTACTGAACTCACTGGGAAAACTGTATGAGTACGTCCTCAACACAAGACTTACAGACGAACTAAACAGGAATGGAGGCCTGAGTGAAAACCAATACGAGTTAAGAGAAGACATGTTAGGGAAGCAGTGGGTCATGTAGCTGTGTAGGTTACACAAATTTGCCGTGTTGACTACCTTTGATATAAAGAACGCGTTCAACTCGGTGCCCTGGAGGGGACTAATGGAAGAACTAGAAAAGGGGAATTTCAACATACCTCAAAAAAATCCTATGCCACTATCTACAGGATAGAATCATAGAATGCAGCTCCGGAGCAACTCTGGAAATGATTTACGGTGTGCCTCAGGGGTCTTTTCTGGGTCCCACCCTGTGGAATATATATTATGATGGTCTGCTGAGGGAACGGATGACACAAAGGATTTCCACAATAGCATGTTGTTGATCTAGCTATGGTTGTCAGGGGTAACAGTATAAAGTAGAAGAGGAGGCAGAGTGGGCGTCTTATAAGATAAGGAGGTGGATCAAAAAAATGGGTCTAAAACTGGCAACTCATAAAACGGAAGCTGTCGTCCTGGTGGGTAGAAGAAACAGTTGAATTCAACCTAGGGGATACAACAATCACATCCCAAGGCAGCAACAAATACCAAGGAATAAAGGTAAAGCAAAAAGCAGAGAAACTTGTGGTCCTGGCACGTATCATGCCTGTTGTAGGGGGGGTCCAAGAGCGGAGAAACGTAAAGTAATGGGTGCAACGATAGACTCTATACTGTTGTACGCCGTACCCATCTGGATAGAAAGCGGCGAGAAAAAAAAAACAGAATAATACTAGAGCGGGCCAAAAGAAAAATGGCAATTAGAATAGCCAGTGTCTACAGAACAGTTTTGTCCAAGGCCATACAAGCAATGACGTGCACAATTCACATACACTTCCTTGACCAGGAGCTGGCCAAAGGTAAAGGGGAACAACTGAAGAGGCACAAGAAAGACAAGAAAGTGAAGACGATGAAAAAATGGGAAACAGAATGGCAGTGCAAGGGTGACGTTGCCAGATAGACACAGACCCTCATACTTTTGGTAACACCGTGGGTAAACAAAGAACATGGTAACCTGAACTATCACCTCACACAGATCCTAACAGGCCATAGATGTTTGCGGTCATATATAAAAAGAATGTGCTTAACAGAACAGGACAAATGCCCCTATTGTGGAAAGAAAGATTTACCAGAATATACACTGATGAAGTGTTCTCGCTGGAGAAGTACCAGAGAAGAGATGCAGCTAAAAGTCGGTAAAGAGATGACTGTAAACAACCCGACCCCACTTATGCTTGAAAGTGCATACAACTGGAAGGCCATTGATGATAGCAACAAAAGAGGAAGTGGAGAAAGCAAAAGCATCAAGCTGAGGATAGTAGGATAAATAGAAGGTGTCCAAACTTTGTGAAGTAATACCACAACGGTAATCCCGCAAGGCTTGGAGGGCTTAGAGGTTCTAGGGTTTTTAGTGGGTATACGGGTAACCGGGAGCCCAACGCAAAGTGTGTAAGGCATTTTCCCCCCTCAACAAAAAAAAAATAAAAACCACTATCATAATTTTAATGGACACCATAGCCTCAATGGCGTCTAACGCTAGCGCTCTTGTACCAACACGCCAAAAAAAAAACATTTCTAACAAAAAGAAAGAAAAACAAAGCAGCTCTATTCAAGGGCAAAACGTTGTGCCCACTCTCTGTTGTAGGACAAAGACAAACCCGTTAGCTCATTTTTTTCTCTTTTAAACTTCTTTAGCAAACTGTCAGCCAACTTCTAGTTGTCTTAAGCATTTAGCTTGCCGCATCGGACCTTAACCCTGCCAGTGACGACGAGGTCTTCAACACCAATCAAGTTTTCTAAATCCTCTTTAGCATTTGTCTTGTCCAACAACGATAAATTCACGGATTACTTTAAATATTTATGCAATAACAATATTCAAATAATTCTACCAGCGCCAATCATTGGAAAACAATAGCTTTTCTTAAATTTTGAAAAGCCAATTTTTACACTTAGACTACCCCAAAGAACGCTGCTTCAAAATGGTAATCCGGAACGTTTTAATAAACCCAACTAAGGCAGACGTTGGTCAGGCCTTTAAATCACTAGCGCCAACCAATATACATAAAATAGGAAATAAATTTGTTTGTTTCTCATTAATCTCTGTGCAACTCCCAAAAAGAGGCAAAAACCACAAAGATAAAAAATCTTACTAGATTCCTAAGCGTAATAGTCTTTGTAGAGCTTAAAAGAGCGGCAAAATATTTCAATGCTAAAAGTGCCATCAGTAAAATCTATTTTGGACTTTGTAAAATGATAGAATAGCCTTAAACGAAAGACATACAATATGTGTAAGCACAGACTTTTACAATGGAGACTAAGAAGAACCCCCTGTAAATAAAACCGCAGGAAGGAGATGGTAACAATTTGCACAAGACCGACACCGATGGAATGTTTTGAAGGAGGCTTAAGTCTAGCAGTGGATAAACACAGGCTAAAGAAAAAGAAAAAAAAAAGAAAAGAAGAAAAAGAAAAAGAAGAAAAAAAAAAGTTAGATTGTTTAAAGTGCACACCTTTAAAGTGCGCACTTTGCCTTGTGGACCTTATCTCTCTAACTATCTAGGTTGCAAATACTACATCAAATTGATGGCCCCACAGCTAAGAAGTCTATTCAAACTCACTCATTACTACATTGCTGGTCACTAAGGGGACCTCCGTGACCTTAATACTTAAGGATGTCAACTTGCAAAATGAGATTAGAGCAAACAATTACCTAAGTCCTTACAAGTTAGTATTACTAGAATTCTACAAAAAAGAATCAAACCAGAATGAAGAAAAAATGTTCCCAATATATCTGGAAGAAGTAGAAGAATAAGTAGTCTTAGTTGAAACGGTTGCAGATATCAAACCAAATTAATAAATTAACTTTTTTTGTGCACAAAACGTATTGATTTTTTAAAGAACTCTCTTTTCTGTAACAGAGGACACACCACGTCAAAAAGTCCACCAAGAGTCAACAACCTTCTCAAATTTTGAGAAATCATATCAAAGTTCAAAACTTAATCTGCGCTTAGCATTAAAAATTACATATTTAAAACCATAAAAAAAACTGGTACAACTCTTATTGCACTATCAATTGTCATCATTCAAGAAATATCCATTAGTTATCAACTTTTGACAAAATTCAACGTGTCAATACAAAAACCTTTTTCAAAAACTAAGTACTTTCATACTACTCGCTGCTGGTCCGAAAAGACATTATGACGTTTTTAAAAGATGTCTTGGTTGCACGAGTAAACAAAACAACTTAAAGCCACGTTACATTTGCATACAACCAAACAACCACAAAAGCACCCCTGAACTAGAATATCACAGTCGTAGATTAATAAACTTAGTGAGTAGATGCAATTTGCAACAGAAAATCTTTTGCTTTTAAGTGAATCATGTATCTTATAGAAAAAATAATATTTAACCTTTAAACTTCGAAAAAAAAAACAAAATTTACCATAATTTAAAAAAAAACGATAGTTTATACTATACTGCAAATAACGAGCACTAGAAATTTGAACGGTGTTTGCGCAATAGGACCAAGACGACAAAAAGTTTTCAACCTTTAGAAAATACTGTACGATTTACCCCTGTGTAATTGCACAGACAGAACTTACTTGGCACTTTAACGTCTGCTGATCAAGACCTCTTCAAGCTAACCTCAAGTACTAACTGACTTAATTAGATTTATGCAATAAATTTCACTTTATTTTAAATTCACTCTATCTCAAATAAACTGATAATCTTACTCAATCTAGAAAGTATAAATTTATACAAAATTAATAAAATTGACTTCCAATAACTTAGTTTTAAAACAAAATCAATTGTAATGCAACAAATTACAATAAAATGGATTAGTTAGATCTTATTTTTGTTGCTTGTGATACTAGTTTTGCCATAAATGCTAATAACCTAATATCTATTGTAGCTTTACTTAATTTCAATAAAATACATTAATAATGTTGATAAACTTACAGTGGTAGCGTCTTTAATTTTTTAATGCATACAGAATATCCAGCAAAAAAGTTAGTCTTTGGTAAAATATGCAACTCTGTATCTTTCTCTCTCCTACAATCTCTCCAAGTCTCACTGTTATCACAGAACAAAACTTGAGCACCACTACAATCCACATGAAATCTTGAATACATTTGTTCTTCCATTTCCATTTGGGTTGCATTTTCAAGCACATCTTGATTCTCGCAAATCTCAGTTGTCAATTTCATACGACCGAAATCAAGAATTAATAAATTCTCACCCCTAAAAAATATTAGTTTTATTATTAGATTAAACTAATGATGCATCTTACTTCTGTAAATAACCACTTTCAGGTAAAACAATATAAGGTAACTTAATATCCAAATCAAAATTCCATTTATCCAGCAATTTATTTCTCATAAATTTAAATGCTTTATTAGGATAAACATTAAGCACGTTCAAAATATTTCCAGCAGAAAATAAATAATCACCAAAAAATTTTTGAATCTCATCACATGAATACTAAAAAAATAATTATAATTAATCAAAACAACAAAAATAAACATAATATTTACCTTATGGTAAGCCAATTCAAGATATTCCAAAACACAATTAACCCGATAATTTGTAGTTTGATTATTAAATTTCTCAATTTCCATTTTAAGGAAATATGCAGGGCAATTGAATCCATTATGATCGGATGATATTATTGGTACTAAATGATCCTCAACGCTAGCTCCTTCCACAATAATACCTTCAATTTTTAAATTGGCTTTATAGGTTGATGATAAGAAATTGGGTTCATATGATGATATTAGTTGAGTCAGTGTTACTACTAAAATTTCTCTGCCTCCAGACAGTAAGCTCAGATTAGCGTTCCCGATTCGGAAATTGTAATTGTAATCTGAAAACAATAAATAAATATTTTAATTTAATTTATGTCAAGCGAATATAATTTTTGAATTACTACTAATGTATTATTAATAAATTTTGTTAATTACCTATAGTATGCTTCTCATGGTCTTGGAAACCAATCTTCTCACACAATAATTGCCTCTCAGGTGAAGGCAAAATATCCCAAAAACTTTTTTCACTTAAACTAGCAGAATGAACCTAAAAATTAAAAAAAAAATTATAAAATTAAAAATTCAATTCAATTGTTACTTACAGCCAATCTTGCCTGTTGTCTGGCAATTACAATATTAACAATACTCAACCTATCTTCATACTTCTGCAAATCCAATTTCAACTCTGTATCATTTGGATTTAATAGGATTTGTTTATAAATATCTGTGTAGCATTTGTAATTTTCACGAACAGCTTTAATTTTGCTCCAAGTATACGGCTTAATTCTCTGTTGTATTAAAGCCTGATAGGCGTATCTCCACCATCCCTTTTTATTTTCCAATACTTTACAGCGAGGTCTGATTGCTAAGAAATCCCAACTTACAAACATCCTCTTAAGGGAACCGCAAACATTAAGAATCGTAGTGTATTGCTCTTTGGAGATGAGTATGTTTAAATCGTGAATAACAATATCGCTTAAGAGTTTATTAATTTGTCCTTCTTTACCTTTATGTATGGTCATTTTAATTTTTGTAGTCATAGGCCTTATTACTGAAATAATTTTATTAGATTTGATATTTAAATTGTTAGTTTTAAATACCGAATTGAAATTCTTCTTCATTCATTGTGTAATTCTGTAAACTTGTTGACATTGCATTTCTCCAATTGTAATATTGTGCAGGAAGATCCCATTTCATTGGCTCGTGTTGTGGATTACAGTAGACGCAGAATGCATCCATTTTAATGAGATAATAAGATGTATCTCCGCCTTTAGTATTGCCTGATGCTTTCCATTTGCTGAAAGATGATAGCGATTTTATTTACTTGAAAATGGTTTAAATTAAATTTATTCAGTGCAAAGCGGAAGGGATTTCCAGCTAAAGGTCGTGTATTGTGTTTACTGTTTACAAACAACACAAATGGCAATTTAATGCTAACAATCATAAGCTTAATGAATTACATTACAATTAATTAAATTTGAATTAGATATAAGTTTAAAAAAGTGATATCAGATTTAAGCTTGGATTTTCAATTGAAACAAGCAAATCACGTCAGTAATGGGGTTTTAGTCATTGTTGGGAATACGTTTTCAAAGTTTTGATGAACTAAAGTTTATGCAGATTCTGGGGAATTGCATTCAAGCGGTGAATTCATTAGAAACTATATGAGATTATTATCAATTTCCAATACTAGTTACTGCTTGTATATTGAATGGAGTATATAAAAGTTATGTCACTTAAATGTAATTGTATATTTTAAAAATGTAGTATTATTATTAATAAATTTTATGTGTTAATTTTGTTATTCTAGTTATGTTTAAGTTGCAAACTAAAAAAAAGATTCAGCATTCTAATTAAATGAACTAAACTATTTTATAAAGAAATTGTCGGCGGCAACAATTGGCGCCCAACGTGAGGCGACTTGTTACAAAAAGCCCCAACTCATGGAGGAACCTCTTAAAGGAATTTGTCCGTTTTGATTGAAAGTAGAATCGGACAATTCTATCATTGTGTAGTAACGTAATCTAATTGACTAACAAAAATACATAAATTTATTAAACAAAGTTTAGTTTGTAAGCAAGTAGCTTCTTCTACTGTAACCCACCTACCCACCCAAGTGTTAATCATAAAATAATCTAGTGTTTAACCCACCTCTTGTGTAATGGCACTTAAATATTAAAAAATTTCTTAACAACAAATCTCTTGATAAGTAACGCTTGGGTGGGTGGGCGGGAACAAAGTTAAATTTGTAGGCAAATAGCTTCTTCTTGAAGTGTAAGTCATCAAAGATCTAGTGTTTGACCCACTTCTTGTGTGGTTGCTCTTAAATATCAGAGAATTTTTTAACAACAAAATCTTGATAACTAACGTTTGGGTGGGTGGGCTTGCACTTAATTATCAGAGAATTTCTTAACAATAAATCTCTTGATAACTAACGTTTGAGCGGGTGGGCGGGAACAAAGTTAAATTTGTAAGCAAGTAACTTCTTCTACTGTGACCCACCTACCCACTCAAGTGTTAGTCAGTAGAAGTCTAGTGTTTGACCCACCTCTTGTGTGCTTGCAACATACAGCTCCACTACGCTCTAGAACTTGCAATTATCATTGCATTCCACTGCGATCTTCGAGCTTAAATTTAAAATTTTGTTCTGTCTGCTGTATACTTGTATACAGCAAATAGAACAAATTTTATTTTCAGTAATTATTTGCTGCTGCACCCGTGCCGGAGCAGCAGCTTAAGATGGAATCCAAGGACGCCCCCGCCGGCTTCTTATCCCAGGATAAGAAGCAGAAGAAGAAATCCCAAGCGAGGGATAAACCTGGCTCCAACGCCAGAGTGGCGGCCCTTACCCTTCAGGTCCAAGGAATGAAGGGCCAGATGAACACCATGGCGGAAACAATAGTAAGTTTGAACCAGCGAATAATTGATATCTCTAATTCCTTCCAAGTTCTCGCTGACTTCGTCTCGGCCCTGAAAAACAGCAGTACCACCCCCACCGAGGCACCCAAGATGGAAGTCATGGACCTGGGGGCCCCAACCAGCGGTAACAAGCGCCGCCATGACTCCTCCCCCTCCGAGGATGGATCCGAGCCGGAATTGAGAGGCCGCGCCCCCAAAAATCTGGACCAAACCGCAGCCGACGTTTCGACGGCGGTCCGTGCGCCAGACGTTCCCCCCACAACCTCCGATGAAGAAGACGGCTTCACGGAGGTGAGCCGGAAAAAGAAGAAGAGGCCGCCAAAAAGAGGAACACGGGTGAGCCCTTTCCACCTTTAATTAGGCCTTCTGCCACTCCCCAGCAGCCTTCAGCCACTGGTAACGAGCCATCAGCGGCTCCTCTCGCCGGCCCTTCAGGCCAAAAGGCAAAAGGGCCTTCTGCCCCCAAGCGCGCCGCCCCCGCCCAAAAGGGGACCCCCTTCGCCGAGGTGAAGTTCCGGCCTATTGGGGTATACGCATGGCGCCAGCTACGGCTGACGATTACAGGAAGGCTACGGCCTACCTCAAATCGGAGGGTGTGGGCTTCCACACGTGGTCGACCGCCGCAGAGAGGTGTCTCGAAATCGTGATCAAACACGTCGCGGAATGTTTTACCGAGCAGGACGTGGGTCAGGCTCTTGTTGATCTAGGCTTCTCTCCTTCAAACGTGCATCGTATGAGAAACGATCACGTTAGACTTGGCTTGGTTTCGGTGCAGCTTCCGAAAGGCGCCAAATCAAGTAAAATTATGGGGTTGAAAGAACTCCTTGGCCTCAAAGTATCTGTTGAGCCTAAAAAACGTAGTGGTGGCATTCCTCAATGCCACAAATGCCAACGTTTGGGCCATACGGCCAAACGTTGTTTCTCCAAAGCGCCAGTGTGCCGTATCTGTTCTGGGCCCTATCAATCGATGGTCTGCCCCAAAGACACACCTCCAAAGTGTGCTCTTTGCGCGGGTCCGCATCCTGCCAATTTCAAAGGATGCTCATACTATCAGAAAATGTTGGCTTCGCACGGCAAGGCGAATAAAACAGCCTCATCGACTCCCGCGGCCGCTCCGGCTTCGGCCAAGTCCGCAGGTCCCCGCAAACCTGAAGTTGTCTCGGGCAAATCCTTTGCTAACGCGGTCGCTCCACCGGCAACTCCTCCGGTAGCGACTCAGGATGATAGAATTGTCGCTCTGTTGAACGACTTCAATGACTTTCAAAAGAAAATCATGGCTGCTCTTCTTCCGATTCAGTAATGGCTAACGAGGAACCATTACTTCGAGTTTGTTTCTGGAATGCCAATGGCATTTCAGATAAGTTGGGTGAGGTGGAACAGTTCTTCATCCAAGAGAACCTCGACATCTTGCTGGTGTCCGAGACTAACCACCGTCTCCAATCTCTCCACCAATCGTTGAGGCTACCGAATACTTTTACGTATTTGGGGTTGTCGGGGACTAGACCAAGGATTAGGACTTTGATTTTTGCAAAAAGATCATTGGACCACTCCGAGGTTGACACCCCCGAGCTAGTCTCTCTAGAATCCAATGCGATAGTGGTCAATGTGCCCGGCTTAGGGACATTAAAAATCGCATCAGGCTATCTCAGCCCGACTAACCGAATCGAAACGGCGGATTTCGAATCGGTCCTTTCTAACCCTCTCCCCACAATCCTTGCTGGGGATTTCAATTGTAAACACCCGGCGTGGAACAGTTTACGTACAAACGTCAAAGGTTGGACGTTGCTCGACTTTGCAGAGCAAAGAGGGTTTCAAGTAGTGGGTCCAGAAGAACCCACTTTCTATCATAGCGCAGGCTACCAAGGGGACGTTCTTGATGTGGCTATTTTCAAAAACGTCAACTTGGTCTATACCATCCGAGTAATGAACGAATTGAGTTCCGACCATCTCCCGGTCATGTTAGAGCTCTTCGGAAGGGGGTTACCTGGGGAGGGTGGTAGGTCCGTCATCCGTACGGATTGGCCCCTCTTCTCACGATCCCTGGAAGAGAGTATCGGACGCATGACTCCGGTGAGAACGGCCCCGGACATCGATAGGGCCGTCAAACTTTTTACGCGCCAAATCCAGCAGGCTTCGGAAAAAGCCTCTAAAACCCATCAGGTTTGCGTTGATAATCCTCTCGGACTATCTCGGGACGTGAAAGATTTGATCCGTAGACGAAATGCCGCCAGGCACCTTTGGCAGCGGCATCGCGACCCCTTAGATCGAATGACACTAAACTCTCTTCATGGTGAGGTGAGAAAAGCCATAAGGTCCCACAAAGATTTGTGTCGGAAAAATACCTTGGAATCCTTCACGGATGACGATCATCCAATGTGGAGGGTCTCCAAGTCCTTAAGGAACAGGCCGGTCCCCATTCCAGCCATTCATGGCGAAAATGGGGTACAATACTCGCTTGAGGGAAAGGCCGAAGCATTTGCTGACAGCCTGGAACTCCAATGCTCCCCGAACATTTGTTTGGACACGGAGCACGTCGAAAGGGTTGAAAGGTGGTTAGGAGAGCCCTGAATGCCGCTGACGACGACGCGCCGCTGCAAAGCGTGAGACCGTCTCGAATTCGAGAAATCATCCAAAGACGAAAAATCCGGTCTGCTCCTGGCACTGATGAAATACCCAATAGAGCGCTAAAATGGTTCTCGCACAAAGCGATAATGGTTCTTACCAATATTGCTAATGCGATCCTTCGCACTGGGCATTTTCCTACGGTCTGAAAAAGCTCAATTGTCATCAATATCCCAAAACCAGGGAAAGACCGGCGGTTTCCTCAAAACTACCGGCCTATCAGTTGACTATGCACCTTGAGCAAGGTCATAGAAAAGTCTATCTTAGATATTATTCAGGATCACGTTGATTCGAATAATTTACTTCCCTCGCATCAGCACGGCTTTCGTTGGCAACATTCTTCGGTCCACCAGTTAAATCGGGTGACTGATCACATTGTGGAAGGTTTTAGGTCGAAAAAGGCCACAGGGATGGTCCTTTTCGATGTGGAAAAAGCTTTCGACAAAGTCTGGCATAAGGGTCTTCTCTACAAACTTCTCAGTCAAAAATTTCCTCTACGTCTTATAAGGCTGATAGCCTCATACTTAAACCGTAGATCCTTGGCTGTTAGAATTCATAAACACGTTTCTAGCTCTCGAAATATCACGGCAGGGGTCCCTCAAGGCTCCATTCTCTCTCCGGTCCTTTTTAATCTATTCGTTGCTGACCTGCCTTCGGGATCGAAGCACGGGGTTAAAATGGCACAATACGCAGATGATACTGCACTTTTGTACTCGTCACGGTCACCTCTGGTAATCACCTCTAGGCTACAAAAAGCCACCGACGATCTGGAATGCTGGTTAAATGACTGGCTGGTAAAGGTCAACCCGGAGAAAAGCAAAGCCGTTTTCTTCACTCGGCGACGGAACGCACCTCATGATAACGTCTGTCTCGACGACGTTCCCATACCGTGGTCCGATTTTGCCAAGTATCTTGGGGTTATCTTTGACAAGGGGCTCACGTACAAGTTGCACGTGCAGTCATTACTCGATAAGGCTAAATTAGCTAAAAATCGTCTCGTTCCGATGCTGCGGCGGAACAGTGGTCTCTCTCTCCGGAACAAAGTCCGGTTATACACGTCTACCATCAGACCCATGATGACTTATGCGTGCCCCATCTGGGGAACCGCCGCAAATTCGCATCTAAATAGATTAGAGTCGTTCCAAGGTAATACCTTGCGGTGGCTCACTGGAGCTCCATGGTTCGTCCGAAATCGCGAAATTCAAAGCGATCTCGGGATTCCTCCTCTGCGCAGACATTTCGAAGCTTTGACCGCAAAGTACTTCGACAATCTCGCGGTTCACTCCAATCCTGATCTGGCCCGACTCGCCGAGCCAGATAAGGAAGTTTCGCGACACAAGCGCCCCGTTAGTCAATTGATTAACATTCCCTAGAACTCCTTACCTCTTCCCTCAGCCTATAAGGCGTTATGTCCCCCCCTCTTCGACACTGTCTTGTCTACAAAACTAATCAACGGAAGGTTTATGAGCTTTAGGTCTCGAACTTCCAGGCCTATCACCGGGGGGGAGTTTAGTCGGTAGGCGCCTGCCTCTTGCGGGTGAATCCGACACTTTCAGTCTTTAAAAGATTCTCCTCCCAAGCCACAAAAAATTAAAAAAAAAAAAATGTGTGCTTGCAATTAAATATCAAAAAATTATTTAACAATAAATCTCTTGTTAACTAACGCTTAAGTGGGTGGGCGGGAACAAAGTTAGTTTTGTAGGCAAGTAACTTTTTCTAGTGTAACCCACCTACCCACCAAAGTATTAGTTATCAAAGGATCAAGTGATTAACCCACTTCTTGTATGCTTGCATTTAAATATCAAAGAATTCTTTAACAACAAATCTTTTGATAACTAAAGCTTGGGTGGGTGAACGTAAACAAAATTTAGTTTGTAAGCAAGAAGCTTTTTCTACTGTAACCTACCCACTCACCCAAGTGTTAGTCATCAAAGAATTTAGTGTTTAACCCACCTCTTGTGTGCTTGCACTTAATTATCAGAGAACTCCTTAACAACAAATCTCTTGATAATTAACGCTTGATTGGATGGGCAAGAACAAAGTTAAATTTGTAAACAAGTAACTTCTTCTACTGTGACCCACCTACCCACTCATGTGTTAGTTATCAAAAGTTTAGTGTTTGACCCACCTCTTGTGTGCTTGCAATTAAATATCAAAAAATTATTTAACAATAAATCTTTTTGTTAACTAACGCTTGAGTGGGTGAGCGGGAACAAAGTTAAATTTGTAAGCAAGTAACTTTTTCTAATGTAACCCACCCACCCATCAAAGTATTAGTCAACAAAGATCTAGTGTTTAACCCACCTTTTGTATGCTTGCATTTAAATATCAGAGAATTCTTTAACAACAAATCTTTTGATAACTAACGCTTGGGTGGGTGAGCGTAAACAAAATTTAATTTGTAAGCAAGAAACTTTTTTACTGTGACCCACCCACCTACTTAAGTGTTAGTCATTAAAGGATTTAGTTTTTAACCCACCTTTTGTGTGCTTGCAGTTTAATATTAAAGAATTCTTAACAATAAACCAAAATCTAGTTTGTAGGAGAGTAGCTTCTTCTACTATAATCCACCCACTCACCCAAGTGTTATTCATCAAAGAATTTAGTGTTTGACTCACCTCTTGTGTGCTTGCAATTAAATATCAAAGAGTTATTTAACAATAAATCTCTTGATTATTAACGCCTAGGTGGGTAAGCGGAAACAAAGTTAAGTTTGTAGGCAAATAACTTCTTCTACTGTAACCTACCCACCCACCCAAGTGTTAGTCACCAAAGGATCAAGTGTTTAACCCACCTCTTATGTGTTTGCACTTAAGTATCAGAGAATTCCTTAACAATAAATCTTTTGATAACTAACGCTTGGGTAGGTGGGCGGAAACAAAGTTAAGTTTGTAGGCAAGTAGATTCTTCTACTGTGATCTACCTATCCACACAAGTGTTAGTCATCAAAGAATCTAGTGTTTAACCCACCTTGCACTTAAGTATCAGAGATTTTTTTAACAATAAATCTCTTGATAACTAATGCTTGGGTGGGTAGACGGAAACTAAGTTTAGTTTGTAAGCGAGTAGTTATTTTTTTTACCTGACAAAATTGCATGACACATATCAAGGTGAGACTAAACTTGCCCTGATAGACAACGGTTCTAGCTATAACTTCACTCGGCTAGCATTACCTTAAAAGGTTACTTTTTTGCAAGACGACAAGCTCATTTAAAGCCATCCGTAGCTGACACAAAACTTTTGAATATGTATTTTACCTTGTCCATTTTAGGTAGACAGTAGAGAAATAATTTACTGGGCTTATCCCCAAATCAAACCGACGTTAACACCACTAACCGACCTGCTAGCTGACTACTGGATAGTAGCAAATTTCCGTGCACAAGGTTAGCCAACACCTGACCGCTTTTGATATGCTTGACAAAGCCACTTATTATTTTAAGGTATTGCTTTTTAATTTCCAGAAGTTGATGGCTAAAATGTTGGCGGCAACATTGTACTGGAGTATTTCTAAGGCGTGTGATAAAAAAGTTGCAAGAGTACGGGCTGATGTTCAACTGAAAGAAATGCAATTTTGAGCAATCCAAAATTGATTAATTGAAACAAAAGGTCACTAGCTTTTGAAACACTATCTTAAACTTGCCCGCGACTAACAACCCAAGAACAAATGCGCAGCTTTATAAGTATATGTACGTGGTTAAGAGAATACGTGGAGAACTTTGCGGAGACTGCCGTCTCTTCACGGACTTACTAGAGGCAAAAACAACGCTAAACACGTTTTTGACGCCTTTGTAGCTGTTAAAGTATTGCAAGACAAACACTTAACTTTAAACCTCCCACGACCTGGTTTGCTGTTTGTTGGGAGCTACAGAAAATGACCGTAAACACATAAAATTAGTAATGCTGCAGTTTACGGTTATCAAACAACAATACCACAGCAATGAACAGAGTTGTGTAAGCAATTAAAAAGTACAACGCTTACTTAGATAACAGTTTATTTCTTGGTTGGTGTGGCTTACCGTCATGCAAAATACCAAAACCATATTTATGAGATGGTTGCTACTGTTAGCTAAATTTTATTTTGACATTAAACATGCGTTCGAAGCAGAAAATGATTTACCCAACGCCATCCATCCATCCAACAACAAAGAAGCCAACAACCTAGACCGGAAAATACCTCCTAAAACCAAAACTAAGACTACCAAAGAAATTTTTGCATTACAACCCTTAAGGGGATAGCGTTGTAAAGCAAACACAACATGAGTACCCGCAGATGCGTAAAATAATCAACGGGCCACGCCAACGGTTGGCCAAAACAGAAAGGATTGTAGACTACCGGCAAAGCACTAAAGAGGAACTGTATTGCACCTTAGCGGGCTTAGACCAGTTAGCCGTTTTACCAGCAATGCAGAAAAAAGTATGCATCACCTGCACGCGGATAAAAACTGGTATTGCCCAAGAGGCTACCGCTTTACAGTCCCATCCCAACGGTCACTCCTGGCAACGTATTTTAATTGACTACGTTGGTCCGTTGAATACTACCCCACAAGACATTGGTTTATCTTAACCGTGATGAACATGTGCGCCCGCTGGGTAGAGACTTTTGTCACCTAACACCACCAGTGACGTAACCATCAAGGTCTTAGATCAACAAGTTTTTTGCCAATTTGTATACTTCAAAATTGTGCTGAGCAACAACGGCCTACAATTTGTTAGTTACAAATTCCATGAAGTTACCATAAATTAGAAGTGCCATTACTATTCGACAACCACTTATCATCATCAGGCTATACCCGTAAAACAACAAAAGTTGAAGAATTCCTTAAAGCCTACTGGACAACCTAGAACTTACTGGAGGCAAATATTAACACACTTTAAACGGAAGTCAACAACAACGTAAAAACCAGATGCAAAAATATCAGATAGGGGCAAACCGACTAGGTTATAGTGCAAGAACAAGAGAGGTCACTGGCTGCCAAATGGTTAGGCCCAAAGCGGCTAACCATTTCCGCCAAAAGATACTGCCCGTCACAAAACTATTGTCTATGAGACACGGAAACATCAGTAACTCTGGCTTGAGTTTAATAATGTTCAAAGTTGAACCGCTCAACTAACAACGCTTTGAGGGTATCATCCAAGCGTTCCCGCAGTAATGACACCATGCAGACCCATAAAATAAACCTTGCCGGCATTATCCCCACGGCAGCATACACAAAACGGAATTAAACACAAATCTGAACACGACCAGCTAAACCCAAATATGAATCACCGTAGGGGATTTTGTATAGATTACAGTCAAACTAAATAAAGCCACCAAAAACGTAGCTGTTAAAAATTTTGGTAAAACATAGGTTATTACAAAAATAGATCTCACCACAAATTATTGTCAGATTTTGATGCACATGACCTGTGCATCAAAATCTGACAAACACTATACTTTAATTGCCGCCACATACCAGTTTAATGTAAGGTTTAAAATTTGTCCTCAAAAATAAAAAGACTACTGTGCAAATGCATCATAATGGTATTCTCAAATAACACACACAACACAGAAATTATTTCTAATTGGTCTTAGAACGGCTCCAAAAGCACGGGTTGCGCTGCAGCCTGACCAAATGCAAATTTGGAAAGAGCAAAGTATATAAGGTATTTGGACCACCGCATACAGCAATGTAAAAGCTAATACAAAACTATTACATTGCCATCGTCTAGATTAGGGGTTGGCAAACCTATTTTTAGAAAGAACCAAATCATAAAAATTTTACGCTTTTTGTGGCAGAAATGACTTAGTTTGCCAAAAACTGACTGAAAAGATATTGTCCGTACTTAGAAGCCAAAATTTTCACATTGAGAACTGATAATGAGCTTGTGCAGCTGAACAACTCTATCAACTTCAAAGAAAAAGTTGATTATGTGATTACTGCTGCTCAAAAAATTTAAGTACACTATCAAGTAGGCCTCTAGATTGATTAACTTAGTGACGGGTGCTCTATCCAGGCACTTGTAAAACAAACTTGTGGGAACCAAAGTAAAAGACGTAGACCTGCTTATGCTTATGAACAATTATCAGAGATAATGCGTACTAAGAAGATACTTCAGATAACATCGCAAAATAATGCGCAAAAAAGAGATGGATAAAAAAAACTGCCGGGCAAATAAGAACGTAGTCTAGGCAACGACAAAGTAATACTAAAAGAAGATTGAACTGCTGCCCTTAGTATACTAAAGAAGTTTTACTTGGTAGACGTTTGGCGGTTGAAAAGCATTCCAGATAAATCCGGCACAACCTCTTATGAAATTTTCCCCAAAACACAATAAAAAAAAAATCTTTACTAATCAGGAGATTGGAACGAGAACCAGACCAAACAAAAGCAAGAAGCCAAACACCGTCAGGCTACATGCTATAACGGCCAATACCCAGGTAAGCCGACATCCAACACAGCTATCAACCAAAAAAAAAATTGGATTGATTGGAACTAATGTTAAAGAACTGTTTCATAAAGATATTGTAAACAAAAATTGTTTGATATGTAATGTAACTTTAATAAATCATATTATCGCATTATACTAAACGCAATTCATTTAATATAATCCCTTAATTTCGTCCCCAAAATTAATACAGCAAGCAAAATATGAAGCCAGCTAACTGAGATTAACCTTGTCAAAGACGATTGTGCCAATTACAAATGCATTTATACCAGTATTAACTTAACTTCCGCGTGAATGAGTATGAAGCAATTAATTCCATTATTATTTTAACAAATAATAAAGTTTCAGTTTAAATTAAATTAGTTTTTGATGTGTCAGATTAGATATAAAGTTTAACTATGTGAATGCATCAGGAAGTTAATATGAAAATGTTATTACATTATAAAATATAAAGGAAATTCATATTTCATTATTTAATTAAAATTTGTATTATAATTTGCTCAAAAATTGAGTATTTCGACTTAGAAACTTTAAAAAATTATTCACTTATTCGACTAGCTTTATTGATATTTAATAAAACAAATTAATTAAACTTAAACCTTTAAAAACAATTTTTAAAGCTTTTTGATTGTATATATTGCAACTCTGAACTTTGCAACTATTTTCTCATTATACTGCAAGAAAATATATAAAGAAAGAAAAATAATTAAATTGAAAACGTGCTCTAGTTGTTTTATGTAAAAATACTGAAAGGCTCATGTAAAATAAATCAGACAATATGATCTCAAAACTTCAAGCATAAATTATATTCAAAACTTTACAGTTTTATTCTTACCAGTTTGTAGATTCAGCCGTGATGTTGCCAACACAAAATCCAGCAACAATTGGCGTCAGACTGCTGACATAATCCTCATATCTGATGTGTACATTGCTGATATTCAATTGTAAATTGTTGACGATGTTTGTGATAAGATATTCAGAGAACATATTGGGGCCACCGATCAATTCCGCTTCCGTGCTGAGATCTGACAAGGCTTTCCTTTTAAAGGCTCGTACTAACCGTTTGTTTTTATCCGGATCGAATTCATCATCTGTTACGATGGGACCGGCTATTATGTGAATGTCTTCTATATTCACAATGACGGGTTGACTCCATAGAGATGACCACGGAATTTGAAGCCATACTTTACCGATTGTTCCGGCACGTACTTCGATTGGTAAGTTTAATTCAAACTGAAACAAGAAGAGAATTGTGATGAATTATTTTTATGTAATACAAAAAATAATAAGGATAATAACCAATTATTAATAATAAATGTTATCATTATGTTAATGAGCTGAAAGCGGATCAAAATAAATTTCTGTGCAGTACAGCTTATTATTTTTATAAGAAGACTATAATGTTGTGTACAGGTTGTAAATCATTTGAAATTAAAAAAATTCTCTACAAAATTAAATACATTTACTATTATTGAAGGTGGAATAACATTTATGTATTATAATAAATAACTAATGCATTTTATGCGCAAGTTACGTCATGGTATTTCACTACTCAGCAGTAGTAAATTCCAATTACAATAACATGTTGTGGTGCATTCTGCAGCACAGCACATTATTATCATGTTATTCAAATATTATATTCCACTATATATATTGTTATGTAACGGTTAATTAAGTTCAGTTCTGTTTGTAATTGACTCATAAGAAGTCTTAAGATTAATTTGTATTATTGATAAAAATAAAGTTTTTAAAAATATAATTTGTTAATCGAAAGTGAAAACTGGCGCAGTCGTACGGATCTTCGAAAAAATGTATTGATTAGTTTAAGAAAAATCAATAGCATTTTTTAAGTGTTAACTTTCAATAAACGAACATCAACGATCCCAATTGTTACCACAAAGAGTGCCCCACAGAACAAGCATCGTCCACCGGAGCCCTTGGAGCGGAACAAAGCAACAGAACTCACCAGAGAGCGGCCTTCCAAAAATTGAATAAACCGTCTTTCGACATCGAGTTCCAGTGATTCAATCAACGGGAACAAAACATTGTCCCAGGATCGACATCACTAAATTCATCCAGTCTATCGAAGACACCAGTCCATCGAAGACATCGGATCATCGAGATCATCATAATATATAATAAAACCGTAAGAATTGATTAAAAAATCGAATATTTATAACATATACATGCTAAACTAGACATGTATTATGATAAATATTTATTATAATTGATTAAAATTATAATAACATTTTATTCCTATATATATATATATATTTTTTTAATTATTTTATTATTATTTTTATTTTTAATATGTGATAGCGTAATAATTTAATTTTAATATTTTTGAACATATCAAAATACAGATCATTTATTTTTTTTGTAAATTAATTAAACTGGATACGATCAAGGAATCTAGTTCCGAAACAGAATTAGAACCAGACGATTATACAAATCAAATTTCAGAACTAAATAATTTAGTAGATCTTTTCAAAGATTTATAAGTAAATCCAAAATTAAAAATGGCGGTTCAACAACCCCAAACATACCCACAAGGGTTTCATACATTCTTTTTAAACAAAATTCCCCGTTTTGAAGGGAACCCTTCAGAACTATATGTAAGATCTGTAGAAGATTTATTTACACAGTTCTGGCAAATTCAAAAGCTTACATAAACAAGCTATTATTTTCCGCTGCTCGTAACCGCTTTAAAGGTGCAGCCTTAGAAGTAACTGGTAAAATTTTAAATTTATGGAATGATCTTAAAACACTGTTAATCAATAATTTTGGTAACCAAAGATCAGAATTAAATTTAAAAATTGATTTATCTCGACTAAAACAAAATTTTAAAGAATCTCCAATTGAGTATTATAATAGATGCAGATCTTTGCTAGCAATATTAAATTCAAAAATTTCTTTAACTAATGAAGCTATTGTTATAAAAAATCATAAAATTCAAGAAGCAAAAAACTTAGCAATTACTGCTTATACAAATGGGTTATCAGAACCGTTGGGTTCGTTTATTAGAAGTCGTGCCCTACAAACGTTAGAAAATGCATTGACATTTGTAAAGAGTAAGCTAGACATAAGGTATTTTCAAAATTTAAACAACCAACAATCTAAACAAATTCCGAACCAAACACCAATCAAAAATCAACCTGTTTTCCAGAGACCCCAAACACAAAATTATTTCCAACAACGACCTTTTGTTCATCAAAATCAGCCCCAATTTAGAATGAACCAATTGCCTAGTTCACAAACAATGCAATTTCCTCGATATCAAGGATCTTTTACAAAAACTGGTCAAAATGCGTTTGCACCAAAACGAAATTTCCAAAATTTTAATCGACCTAAACCAATGCAAACTAGCACAATAAATAAGGTTCTTTTTTCACAACAAATTCAAAGATCTAGATCCAAATTTTAGACCCAACAATCAACAACCAAACTAATCTAGACATTTTTATTCCCAAAAATTATTTAATGTAGATCTCCATGAAACCACTGAAAACCATGAAACCTACTACAAACAATGTTCCTCAGAAATACCCGAAACGTCATACCAATATGACCATGAAACTGAACAAGAAGTTTTAAACAAATTTGAATATACCAAACAAGAACAAACTGATTGTCAAAAAAATTCTGTAAATTTTCATTAACAGCCTCGGTCGAATCTTTTTCAATAAATCCAAAATCAAACTTACCATACATAATAATACCGGAAACCAATGACAAATTATTAATTGATACCGGAAGTTCTCGAACTATACTTTCACTCAAATTTGTAAATACTTATTATCCGGAATCCATATTTGAACACCCTTTCGAAATTTCAACTTCTCATGGAACAACTTATCACAACTTAGTCGCAATAGTTCCAATTCTAAATTTGTTCTCGAAAAAAAGGAACACACCTGTGTTACTTATTTAATTTTCACACTGAATATGTTGGACTAATAGGTACTGATCTATTAGCAAAATTACCTGCAAATATCGATTACCGATGGATGCACATCCAAACAGAAAAAAACAACAGTTCCGTTTTACTATAATCATTCAAAATTAAAACAAGGAGAACAGAAACGTAACCAATGCAACTTTCTAAAAATTAAAAAAATTAAAAGTGCTTTAAAGACTATCATATTGCCACCAAAAGTAGAAATGTTTGTCACTCTACCTGCAGTAGGAAAAAGTGGTTACAAATTAACCCCCCAATTAAACTTAACTGAACATGTACTAATGCCTTCTGCAATAGTAACACTACATAATAATTGGTTTCAAACAAGCCTTATCAATACTTCTGACAAATCTCAAACTTTGATTATTTCCCAACCTCTTATCCTAGATGATTATACCCCTTCAAAAGAACGAGTTGATATTAATAATATTTATAACTCAATCCCCAACCAAAAACAAATACTTTTAAAAAATTTAAAAGAAAATTTAAGATTAGATCACCTAAACTCTGAAGAACGTACGTTATTAACTAACGTTTGCGTTGAGTATAAAGAAATATTTTATACCCCTTAAATTCCATTGTCTTCAACAACCCTAATTAAACTAAGACAGATACGACCATATTTACAAAAACGTACAGGTATCCTCATGTACATAGAGAGGAAGTAAAAAGACAAATTGACAAAATGTTAAATGACGATATAATCGAACATAGCAAATCGCCTTATAACTTTCCAATTTGGGTAGTCCCAAAGAAACGCGACATTTCTGGCAAACAAAAATAGCGCATTGTTATCGATTATAGGAAACTTAACGAGCAGACTATAGACGACAAATTTCCTTTACTCCGAATTGAAACGGTACTAGACATTTTAGGCAGAGCAAATTATTTTACCACCCTCGACTTAGCTTCGGGTTTTCACCAAATAAAAATTGAAACTCACGATAGAGAAAAAACAGCCTTTTCTACAGAAGAAGGTCATTTTTAATTCAAAAGAATTTGAAAAATGCTCCCGCGACGTTTCAAAGAGTGATTAACACTGCTTTAAAAGGACTGACCCCCGGACAATGTTTAGTATACCTTGACGACATAATCATTTATTCAAGTTTATTGCAAGAACACATTAATCGCTTGAAGAATGTATTTCAAAAATGCAAAGAAGCTAATATTAAAATTCAACTTGATAAATCTGAATACCTCCAAAAATCTGTAAAATATCTAGGTTATGTATAATCCCTGATGGAGTCAAACCGGATCCTTCCAAAATTATAGCTATTAAAAACTTTCCACTACCCACCACTAAAACAAAAATAAAATCATTTTTAAGACTTTTTGGATATTATCGAAAGTTTATAAAAAAAAAATTACTAAATTTCTTACTCATTGCTTGAAAAAAGACAACAAAATTATTCATTCTCAAAATTTTATAGATTCCTTTGAATATTGTAAAAATCTATATTACCGTACCCAGATTTTTCCAAACATTTGAATTGACCACTGATGCATCTAAATTCTCACTTAGTGCTGTTTTATCCCAAAATGAAAAACCAATATGTTACGCTTCACGTACGCTAAATGATACCAAGCAAAATTACAGTACAATAGAACGCAAATTGCTGGCTATTGTATGGTCAACAAAACAATTTAGACCATATCTATATGGAATTAAACTTACTTTGTTCACAAATCATAAACCTTTAGTCTGGCTCCGTAACCTCAAAGAATCTTACTCAAAACTTACAAGATGGGCTTTGTAATTTGAAGAATATAATTTTGACATAAAATATTTACCCGGAAAAACCAATAAAGTAGCTGACGCTTTTTCTCGTATACAAATTTACCCAACAAGATGACATCTTTTTGAATAAGATTATATATGATTTAGATAAGATTGATACACCTAATCCTACACCTTCTACTTTGAGCATGATACCAAATCGATCTGAAACACCAAACATTGATGATTTATTTGATATTTCTATCCTCAATTTGCCATCAGTTTCAAATAACAAACAAAGTCCTCCAAATAATGATGATAATGATTCATTGGCAGATACAGTTCAAACTCAACAAAGTTCAACACCAGTAATAGACGTTAGCAAAAAACTATTGCAACATTTTAATAAACAAATAGAATTCATTGAAGTCCAATTACCAAGAAAAATAAAAATATCAAAATTTGATGGAAATACACATTACTCAGTTTTTGTCACCTCCAGTAATAAAAAAAAACAAATTTAATGAGTTACATATAGAACATTGCAAACCTCACATAAATTATTATTGTTACTTTCCTAATAACACATTCTATCAAGAATTTTCTTTGTACATAAAATCAATAACAAATGAAAATACTCCTAAATTTCATAGATGTAATACTCAAGTTACGTATGTGACCGAACTTGAAGAACGACAAGAACAGATAATGAATTATCATACTGGAAAAACTAATCATAGAAGTATATCCGAAACTATTGAACACCTCCAACGCAAATACTTTTGGAAAGGAATGACTAATGACATTAAAATTTTTATTGATAATTGTCAAACTTGTAAAGCTCAAAAATATAATTGAAACCCTATTAAACAACCTTTACAGTTAACCCCAACTTTCACCCGACCATTCCATACTATTCATATAGATATATTCCAAGTCAATAAAAATAAATATTTAACTTTAATTGATGCCTTTTCTAAATTTGCCCAAGTTTATCAACTACACTCTAGCAATTTAATTGAAATAACTGATAAACTATTAAGTTTTTTCACAACTTATACCACTCCAAACGTAATAGTTGCAGATAATGAATTTAATAAACAACCTTTCATTAACTTCTTGCAATTACATAAAATTCAATTGTACGCAACAACACCCCACCATCATCAGTCAAATTCTCCAATAGAACGTCTACATTCTTTTAGAACATTACAGGATTAGATGATAAAAAAATGTTCTATTGCATATTAGTCTATATTCATTCCATTCACTCAAATCTAAAATTTTCCCCTTTTGAAATAGTATTTGGACACACTGATAACAAAAACCCGTTTAATCTGGACTACAAACAAACATTTTTTGAAAACTATGTCACTAACCATAAAGAAAAAATAAAACATATTTATGATGCACTTTATGATAAACAAGTTTTGACAAAAAAAACTCGAAATGATAAAATTAACAGACCTTGTAAGGTTAAAATATTTAAAATAGGTGACCGTGTTTACGTAAAAACTAACAGACGAAACAAAAAGAAACCCAAATTTGTAGGACCTTATGTTGTTGACAAAATTCACGAACGTCCCGACAAATACAACCTTGAAAAGACATGCTAACGACCTAATGCCTTTTTCAGGTCATTGCAAAACATTATCTTCCTCTTCACCTGGTGCTACATCAAGTGTGACGTAGTGATAGAGACTTTAAATGACAACCCTGGACTAAACCCTTTGCAAAAAGGCAGAGCTCTTTTAAAAGAATTAGAATGGACAATAATCAAAATACTTGACTACACCCCCATATTAAACAACTATCAGACACTAAAAGATAATCTTCTAAAATCAATATTGTTTTTAGAAAATAAACATTACCTTATTGCACATAGAACTTATAAAAATCTATCAGATATACTGATCAATCACAATAATGAACTGTTGATTCTTAAACAATACATTAATAAACTTTTATATCAGCTATTCCCTGAAGTTCAGACCACCAGACAAAAACGAGGTCTAGTAAATGGATTAGGTAACGTAATAAAGTTCGTTACAGGTAACCTAAACACAGCAGATGGACGACGATACGAGCGTATGGTTTCCAAATTGACACATAGTTCTGAAAATCAAAAAACCGCCTTGTTAGCACAGGCGCACATTCTAAATAATACTCTATCTGCCATATATGATTTTTCAAAAAATCAAAAATTGTTAAATATTAATTTAAACAAAATTTTATTAAATAATGCAGAAATTAACCAAATAATATCTGAAAGTTCAACCTATTCAATAATAAATCAATCGATTACAACTGTTTATTAATATTTGGATAGAATTAGAAAACGCCCTTACTTTTGCTCAAAAACACCAACTCATTGATAACAACGATTTTATTTAATCCCTTAATCAAATATCAAAATCTTTAAATCAACTTCAAAATTCCAACGCAAAAGGATTAACTCTCCCTTATCCTGCAGAACATAAAAACATTCATTTATATGAATCAATCTTAACAACAAAAATTTATCTTCGAAATTCCATTAATTAAATCTTTTTCTGATTTTCAATTAATTGAATTGATTCCTTTTCCTGCATACACCAAAAATAATGAATTCCAAATGATTGTACCCTTTTATAAAACTTAGTTATTTACAACAGAATTTAGTGTTCCTATTAAAATCAATCAGTGCCAACAAACTTCCATTGAACAATACTTTTGAGTTCAAAAAAACCATTTCACTATCCCGAACTCAAAATTATGTGAAACACAATTATTGTCTTTTCACGATAATCAAACATGTCAGCCGTACATCTTTAATTTAACTTAGAATAAAAAATTTTAAATTGATATAGCTACTTGGTTAATTAGTTTAGGTATACCACATATACAACCTCTTCACGAATTTCGAGCAATTGATTCACCCAAGTTTAAAATAGCTGCTATTAATAGAAACCAATTGGTGGTCAATCTACCTGCGGAATCTGAAAATTTATCGGTTGACTTTAAGGATGCAACCTTATTAACCAACTTAAACGACAAAGAAAGATCACAATTTAAAAACTTGCTAGACCAATATGCAACAATCTTTTCAAACATCCCTGGTCGTACAACAGAATACCACCATGATATTTGACTTACCGATAATACGCCATTCCAAATAAAACTTTACCCTACGCCTTTTGCTCATCGACAAGCTGTCCAACAAGAACTAGAGCGAATGGAACAATATGGAGTTATCGAACGCAGTAATACCCCATTCTGTTCTCCTTTACTAACGGTAATAAAACGGGACGGTAGTGTAAGAGTCTGTTTAGATGCGCGGCGGCTAAACAGCGTTATGGAAGCTGACTCAGAATTACCACGTCCAATATTCTTCAAAACTTAGGCGATGTGCGTTATATATTCACTCTTGATTTGGCAAATTCATACTGGCAAATACCGCTTAAACCTGATGTCAAGAGGTATACCGGATTTGTGGTTGGGACTCGTTGCTACCAGTTTTGGGTGTTACCTTTTAGTCTCAAAACTGCAGTGGCATCTTTTACTAGATGCAAGTCCAGAATTTAAGTCGTTTACTACCGCCTATGTTGATGACCTTCTTGTCCATTCCAGTTCTTTTGATGAGCATCTTTCTCATTTAGAACGCATTTGTCCGATGCTGGTTTTACATTAAAGTTAAATAAATGTGTTTTTTTTAGACAAGAGGTAACCTTTTTGGGGTATGTTTTGAATCGAGAAGGCCTTAAGTCTGATCCTGCACGTATACAGGCTATACAAGAATTTCCTCTGTCTACAAACCAGAAACAGTTGCACGCTTTTCTTGGTTTGTGCAACTACGATCGAGCTTTCTGTCCAAGTTTTGATTATTGCATACACAAATTGTTTGATGTGATATATAATACCGTCTTGAGAAGAGAGGATAACCAAAAATACCTAGGCGATATCAAAGGAACCATCTGGTACACAGATTCTAAAAAAAATGGTCTATCAAAGAGTGTTTACGTAGCGCTTCCACCATTGCAAATGCAAAAAAAAGTTTAGTGAAGAAAAACCTGAAACTAAAAAAAAACTTTAATCCTTTTAATATGAATTTTAAATTAATACGGTCTCCCCCTTCACAAAAGTAGCTAAAAGGCATTTCATGTAGAACTAATGAACCAGATGACATACAAACTTTTTAAAAGATTGAGAAAATAAACCCAACATTTTCGAGTGAGAAAGTTGAGGTAGTCAATCCAAACAAGTGGAACACCGTAGACTAGAAGGTAATGGAGACAATGGAAAACCTGGCTGCTAACAACAAAGCAAATAAAAATGTTTGCAAAGATGTTAAAAACTTTGGGCACAAAACAACAAAATCAACAAAGTGATAGACTTTATCAAAGTGAAAGACAAAGTCAACATAAAAAAAAATTAAGCAGCTTCGTAAAGAGATTTAACTAGGAAGCTACTCAAAACAAGAAGAGATCGCAAAGTTAAAAGATAAAACAATCTTCTTTAGAGCAAAAAACTAAAACTGAAAAAGACATGCAGCGGGAAAGGTCATTAGAAACAACAAAATCTTGCAACGCTCTAAAATAAGCAAAGATATCCTTCTGAACACTTCAAGAGATTTCAATTTGGCGGTGTGTGGAGACACAAACAAACCAGACATAAACTGTAAAATTCAAGAAAAGTTGATTGCAATATAAGGAAAATTGAAACCAGTACAAGACATGTAGTAATTGTCACAAAGATTAGGATCAAAAATGCAACGCAAGAGTTAAAAAAAGACATTTCTAATTATTTTAAAGTTACAGATGTTAATGTACAAACATTTTAATTCTACAATTGGAAAGAAAGAAATTCAAAAAAACAATAGAATGTGCTTTTTGCACTAAAAATGCAAACGTAGTGATCCACATACCCTAAACAGGGTAAACAAAATCAAAAATAAAATAGGCACACAAAGCGGTCAAAAGCAATTAAAGAAAGCAATTTAATGTTAATTGTTATAAACAACATGAAGCGTAAATAAACTGAGGTATAAAAGTAATCCAAAATTAAAACAATTTTTAACAATAAAATTAGCTATATGGTAGAATTGTTCTTAAAGCGAAAGGATATTTATTACCTTGCTAGATTTGACGAAACAAGTCGTAAAAGACATTATTGCAAAAGAAATGAACGGTTTGGAAAACGATATAATCAGTATAAATGTGCTAAGATAACAAGAAACGTCAAACCTAACCTAACCTAACTTATGTTAAACTTTGAAAAAAATAAACGGTTCAATTACTGATGAGCTGAATTGGTTTCAGCTAAATTAGATAGATAGTTAGGGAGATCATTACACCAGCTAAGTACTAGGGTAGAACACAAAGTCTTTAACTGCAGTACAAAATATTCCTGTCACAGATGTGGTAAAGCCAATCACAGGATGAAATGTCTCAGATTTAGATAATCAAACAAAAAGAAAGCACGATCAGCAAAGGCAGAAATTAAAATCATTCGTCATTACTCCACAGGCAAAATCTGCTTAGTAAAGTGCAAACACCTGTCTATTGTCTTAAAACCAAACAAAAACATGATTAAATATGGCCAAAATTAGATCACAGATCAAAACATCATAATGTGTTTTGGAGCATATTCTAAATAAGAAACTCTTTAAAAAAATACAAGAAAAGGGAGTCTTGTCCAGGGCTTTACAAACGCAAATCTACGGTAGACGTCATAAAGCAAGTGAAAACAGCCACAAGCTTGGCCAAAAACAAGTTACGGTTAGTGTGAAAAATGCTTTTAATTTGGTTCTCTAGGAAGGAGTTATCACCAAAAAAGAAATGTTTGTATTTCATTAATATGATTAAGGCACATCTAAAATATTGTACCATAATAGTTGTGAACCGTATTATGCAAACGACGCTTACAATTTAAACTTAGTTTTTGACTAAGTTCCAGCCCACCCACCCCAGCAATAGTTTTCATGAGATTTATTGTACAATAATGTTTTGATATTTAACTGCAAAAGGTGGAACAAACATTAAATCCTTTGATGACTAACAGTTGGGTAGTCGGGCGGGTTACAGTAGAAAAAGTTACACGCCCACAATTTAAACCCACCCCAATGTTAATTATCATGAGATTTATTGTTCAACATTGTTTTAATGTTTAACAACAAGCACACTAGAGATAGGACAAACAGTAAATCTTTTGATGAGTAACATTTGGGTGGGTGGGTGGGTTGGTGGATTACAGTAGAAGAAGCTACTACTCGCTCACAATTTAAACTTAGTTCCCGCCCACCCACTTCAGCGTTGATTTCTAACTACAAGCACACAAAACGTAGGACAAACAGTTAATCCTTTAATGACTAACACTTGAGTGTGTGGGTGGGTTAAAGTAGAAGAAGTTACTCGCCTACAATTTAAACTTAGTTTCCGCCCACCCACCCAACATATACTATGACGGTGTACTAAGGCTTAATATAAGTGAGTGAACAGACAGTCGACTGCAAGCAGCCGACTAGCACGCATCTACAAGCATCTTCTAGCGAGAGCCAAGCTGATTCTTTGACGAGAACTTCACCGAGCAATTATTATTGCTACATGATATTAATAATTATAACACCAAAAGGTGAATATAATTATTAATATTAATTATTAATTTCTGTTTTTCCGCTTTTTTAAGCCCACCGACGAGCAGATCCTATCCAAACCCGAAGATATCTAGGACAATCAAGGATACACCTTAGTCACCAAAGGAAAGAAGAAGAAGATCCAGAGTGAGTCTTCAAACTCTATTTCCAAAAGACCTTCAGTCAATCCCCAGCGCCCAGCAGGTGCTGTGCACAAACAGCCGTCAAAGGCTACTCCTGCCGGCTTTTCAAGCCAATCGGCAAAAGGGTCTTCCACCCAAAAAAAAGACGCCGCCCTCGCCAACGACGCTATTAAAGGGAATAAATACACTGAGGTCAGGTTCAAACCACAGGGTAAGAATCCAGAACCCGACAGTGACGGTACCCCCCCCCCCCCCCCCCCGCAAAGTCAGCCAATCTTTTCTTCTTCGCGTCCAGTGGCCTTTGTCATCACTGACCAAGACAACTACCCAAAGTACTTGCAACACTTCGCAGATAGCGGAACTAAAATCGCGACGGCAAGGCATACATTCGACGGTTTTCGCGTCACCCCGGACACCAACGACAATCATCGAAAGGCTACGACCTACCTTAAAACAACTACTTCATGTAGGCTTTTCCTGAAGAACGGTGCTTGGAGGTGGTCATTTGCAACCTGCCGAAAAGGTGGGTCAAGCACTAGAAGAAATGGGCTTTAAACCCTCAAACGTGCATAGATTGGAGAACGAATTCAGTCGCTTCCTTATGGTTTTGGTTCAACTCCCAAAGGGGGAGAAGAGCCAATCTATTCGGGATTTTAAGGTCATTCTTGGCTTTACTGTGAGAGTGGAGCCAAAAATGTCAATGTCAAAAATGCCAGGCTTACGGCCACACTGCCAAAAGATGCTTCAAAGCAGGCCAAGTGTGCCGTAATTGTTCGGGTCCCCACAGATCGGTGGCATGCCCAAAGGGCACACCCTCAAAGTGTGCTTTGTGTTTAGGCCCTCATCCCGCCAATCATCAGGGATGTAAGGTATACATCAAAAAGGCAGCCGATCCGGCGCCAGGGTCCGCTTCGGCCCCATCTCAAGCTTCCCAAAACTCAGGTTTCCGCAAACCTGCAGCTGAGGTAAGCCCTAACAGGTCATTTGCTAATATGGTGGCGCCTCCATCCCCATCCACGGCAAACAACAAAATGGCCCAATTATTGGTTGAGCTCATTAAGTTTCAACAGAGAATAACGGCCATGGTCAAACGTCTTACTGGTCTTCCAAACAATGGATAATACACCCGAGGTATTACTAAGGGTATGTTTTTGAAATGCAAATAGCATTCACGAAAATATGGGCAATGTGGAAGAATTCTTCTTTGACCATGATATCGACATCATGCTGGTTAGTAAGTCGAATCACAAACCCTGGCAGGCGTTGAGGGTCCCAAATACCTTCACGTATTTTGGAACGTCGGGGTGGACAGGAGGCGTGGGACAGTAATCTTTGCAAGGAGATCGCTGGACCATTCCAAAGTGGACACCCCAGACACTGTATCGTTAGAATCTAATGCGATAGTGGTGAAAGTGCAGGGGTTGGGCACTCTCAAAATCGCATCTGGGTACGTCAACCCAACCAACCAAATCGAAATGGCGGATTTCGACGCGGTTTTATCTTCTCCGTTTCCTACTATCTTAGCAGAAGACTTCAATTTGAAACCCTCGGTTTGGAACAGTCAGGTAACCAACGCGAAAGGCCAAGTATTGCAAGGTCATGTAGAGTCTAAATGGTATTAAGTACTGAGTACAGACGATCCAACACACTATAGCTTTGCAGGTTACCAAAGGGACGTTCTGGATATAGCAATCCTGAAAGACGTCAACTCGCAAATTGAAGTTAGGACAATCAATGCCTTAAGCTCCGACCACATTTCGGTAATTTTGGAACTCTATGGACAGGGATCTGGCAAGGAAGGAGGACGATTTTTTACCCATACGAATTGGCATCTTTTCTCGAGATACCTGGAAGATAGCATAGAAAGGATTGTTCCAATAAGAACAATTGCTGACATCGAAGGAGCCGTCGAAAAGTTCACAGAACTCATTTTTAAAGCCAAAGAACTGGCATCTAAAACCCATCAGGTTCGGGCAAATAATCCACTTGGATTATCCCGCAAAATAAAGGCATTGATTCGCAGGAGAAATGCCGTCAGACATCAATGGCAAAAGCATTGCAACCCTTTAGATCGTGAAATTCTGAACAACTTTCATAAGGAAGTTAGATTGTCTATAAGGCTGCACAAAAACCAGTGCTGGCAGGAAAAGATAGAATCAACCACAGAGGATACTAATCTGATGTGGAAGATTGCCAAAGCCTTACAAAACAGAAAAGTCCCAATACCAGTCATCCATGGTGAGACCGGTCTCCAATATTCTATAGAGGAAAAGGCCAAAGCAGAGACAGAGAAAAATGATACGGAGCACGTTGAAAGGGTTGAAAGAGCGGTGGAACGCCTTTTGGATAGCCCACGTTCAACCGTCACGGATCAGAGGAATTCTATCTAAACTTAAAGCTCGATCTGCGCTAGGTCCTGACGGTATTCCGAACAAAGCTCTTAAACATTTTCGCACAAAGCAGTAATGGTTCTGACCAATATTGCCAATGCAATCTTACGTACAGGGCACTTTCTTTCAGCTTGGAAAGGCTCACACGTAATTAATATTCTAAAACCTGGAATGGACCGACTGTTTCCTCTTAACTATCGGCCAATCAGTCTTCTATGCACCTTGAGTAAGGTCATAAAAAGAGTAATTTTGATTAACCTCCAAGAACACGCAGAAAAAAATTCTCTTCTACTCTCTCATCAGCATGGGTTTAGGCGTGAATACTCTGTAGTACACCAATTAAACTGCGTGACAGATCATATTACCGAGGGCTTTAGACTTAGAAAAACCACAGGGGTGGTATTTTTTGACGTCAAAAAGGCCTTTAATAAGATATGGCACGACGCTTTAATTTTAAAGCTACATAGACTTAAATTTCAATTGCGTCTCATAAAGCTGATAGCTTTATATCTTGATAGTACAACTTTAGCAGTAAAGCTTCAAAATCATGTCTCGACCTCTCGGCCAATTACGGCAAGGGTACCTCAAGGGTCTCTTCTCTTGTCTTTGCTATTTAACCTTTTCGTTGCCAACATGCCATCGGGCTGGAAGCACGGGGTAAAAATGGCACAATACGCCGACGATACGGCGCTTCTCTACAGCTCAAGGTCGCCTATGGTGGTCACCACAAGGCTTCAAAAAGCAACCGACGATCTTCAAGAATGGTGCAATGATTGGCAGCTCAAGGTAAATCCTAAAAAGAGCGTTGCCGTTCTCTTATCGCGGCGAAGAACTATACCGCACCATAACGTCTTCATCGATGACGTACCGATTCTATGGTCAAATGCTGCAAAGTATTTGGGAATCACATTCGATAAAGGTCTAACGTACGAATTGCACGTTCAGGCTGTTCTTGATAAAGCCAAATTGACAAAAAACCTGCTAGTCCTAATGCTCCGCAGGGGCAGCTTTGGAACAAACTCCGAATGTATACGTCTATCATTAGACCGCAATTGACGTTTGGTTACCCAATCTGGGGAACGGCGACAAACAGTCATATAAGGCGCCTTAACGCTTTTCAAAATCTAACTCTTTGTTGGATTGTAGGAGCGCCATGGTACGTTAGGAATGTAGACATTCACAACGACCTAGGCGTCACTCCACTACGACAACATTTCGAGGCGCTCACCAAGAAATACTTCATAAATTTAACAATTCATTCAAACACCGATCTAGCCAGATTGGCAGAGCCGGACAAACAGGACCACTTCTATCAAAGACCGGTCAACCTTATCTAACCAAGTAGGTTCACCCCACATTCTACAACCTTGCCCCACAGCCTATACGGCTTCCTATCTCTATTCATCACCTTAATTTCTCCCAATGAAAGGTTTATGAACATAGGTCTCAAACTTCCCGGTACTCAAAATGAGGCGGTTTATAGTCGGTAGGCACTTTCCTTGTGAGAGTGAATCCGACACTTTAAGTCAGTCTTTAGAAGATTTTACCGCCCTGACCACAAAAAAAAAACTTAATATGGGAAAAGGTATTCTGGTCATTGGCCTATAGGTGCTAATTACTATTAAACAAAAAAATATATAATGAAGAAGAAAACAGAAGGAAGAAGATTGGAACAATACCGCATGTGCGCTAGCTAGGAATAGAGAAATTAATGCCGTTCTTAACAATGCAAGCTTAAAAAAAATTTAAAATTCTATGATACCATTACTATAAAATACGTCAATAATATTTATATCTATGTGCTGAATTTGACATAATTTCAAATTAATTGATTTGATTTAATATGGATGCTAAAAGGTAAATTAAAAAGCATAATTCTTAAACCAAATATATCTTATTATTTATATAGTTAAGTGCATATGACAAATATACTTACAAGCAATCTAATAGTAGCAAAAAGTAACAAATTTAATTAAAAAGAAAAGGTGGATAGAATACGAACAAAAACATTAAATAAGCCTGAACAAAGATAAATCTCGAAAGCACTATTCTATTATAAGTTACCGTTTCTAATGGACGGAAAATAAAAGAATAATTAAATAGCAAAGGTCAAATTGTATTAAGAAAAATAAAACCTTAGAAAAAATCAGGAATTTGATATCTAGTAATATGATGTAAGAATTGCTTTGTATTTAGAAAAGTAATTATAAAAAAAAATTTTAGGCCTAACTAATTCCCAATTATAAATTAAAAAGTAAACATCCAATATACGTTTTAATAAAGCTTCTCAGGGCCATGCATGTCCTTGATCTGATATTGAAGGAACTGCGCAACGCTTTTAAATATACGATTCCTCTACGTTGTCCATGACATGTTTTGTAAAATAAATTTAAAAAGTAAGAATTTTATTTTATTTATTTTATTTGATGAAGAGTAACACAATATTGCTAAATATTAAACAACAATTATAAAAGCAATTTTAATTTATTCATAAAAAAAATTGTTCTATCAATACATTAAAGTTATATGAAAGCTTTTCAAAAAGAAATGAAGGTTGTAATAGCTTTGATCGACAAGGGACGGATTATTTTTAATCCTCTCATAAACCTCAATATTCTTTCTTTCCTCATCATTTTTTGTTTGTTTAGATTTTGTGTGCTTTTGTATACTGCCGTTATTGCTTTCATATCGAAGCGGCATCGCACGTATTATGTATAAAAAATGTAAAATTAAATCAAAGAAATTTAATTAAACTATATTTTAAGTATTTATTGCATTTAACTATAAATGATTGATTAATAATTAATATTCAACTAATTTAATTATTATTAATTAATTTCATGTGTTGCAAGGAAATAATAAACATCTTATCCATGTCCTATGGGCATTATTTTAATTAATTAAATTAGACATAATTTTGAAATATTGAGAAAAGTATATCGCAAACCCAACACATTAATTAATATTTTAAATGATGTAATATTATTATACGCGGTTGCTCGTTAACATAATTAAAATGGGAAATTTCTCCGCCATAAAACGACAGCTTCATTTTCATATATAATAAATTGGACTTGTCTGTGCGGGATTAAAGGGTCATTAATGTTGGTGGTTACCAATTTACCTTATTTACGTTTGCTGGTTGGAAGAGGGTAATTTCAACATTCAAAACAAACACGCTTTTAAACATTAGGGAATTAAATGGAATAAAACATGTTCTAAATGTAGCTAATAATTTAATATTAAGTAAATTGGTTTGTTAGAAATATAAGTAATTTAAAGTAAACGATTTTTAAATTAAGTTATTTTATCAAAACAATTTATTGTAGAAAGTTTGTCCTTGAAGCTAAGAAATGACAACAATGGCAGTTCACATTCTTTTACTTCTTTATTTAATATAACGTTTTAATTTTGACGTAACACATTTAAAGTGTTTCGTAAAACTTGCTTAGCTCAATTGGTATTTATGTCCCAACACAAATTTTACTCTATAATTATTTATTGTATATACCGTATAAACGTACAGATTATGAGCACGACTCTGCCTCTACACTTACTTGCGGCGTCAACAAAGTTAAAGTAAAAAACTAAAATTTGGTTAAAACATGTTTATAGCTATAAAATGGCAACATAAAATCATAAAATGTTAAAAATCCAGTAAGAAATCTTAAATTAAAAAAAAAAACAATAAATTTTACTATAAAATGTCAAAAACACTAAAATCCAACCACAAAACTCAAGGAAAATATTAAAATTACTTTAAACTGGAGAGCCCACACCAACTCCTAAGTATTGATCATCAAGACATTAAAAAACCAACAGTAGAGTGGGTAGGAGAGTCACTCCAAATTATGATTACTATCAAGTGGAGTAGTTTGAGCTCAAGTACCTATTCACCCGCTCAACTATGGGTTATGAAGATATTATATATGTTTCTTTCTCTAAGCGTTAGAAGTCTCTATAGTCAAAGAAGAGGTTCTGATACTAACTTTTGGTCGGGAACTTCAGTTTAAACTACTTAATGGTAATTATAAATTAGAGTGTTTCATCCACCAACCCAAACGTTGGCTATCAGGAGATTGTCTTTGCTTACATAGAGACTTCCAACGCTTGCAGAAAGAACACATCCGGCTGGTGCATGTGCGTTGATGTGTAGTCCAGAACCGTAGTCTCCAGGGTTGTCGCAGAATGTGTGATATTCGGTGGCGTGGGGTGCAATGCCGCAAGGTGTATCGCTGCCGGAAAGCATGGTGAATCTGCCCGGTGCTGTCGTCGGTGTTGAAATGGTCATAGTAGAGTAGTCAGTAGGCGTAGCGGATGTTGTCTGGTTGCTCAGGTAGTTGTAATTCAACGTTAAGATAAATCACACCTTAAAGTTGAATTAGCCGATTTGAAGTAGTCTTTGATGTTTCCAGTCAAACTGGTTGAAGAGCGCAAAAGTTCAATAGTTACATCCGCGCTATTTTCTGCTCTTAGGCGGCATCAATCACTTCCAATTTCCTGGACTGCGGCTACGTCTTCTAGTGGAAGAGCTGGACCCCGCTGTTGTAATGACTTTTTTGGATTTTGGCCATCTATTGCTGAGTTCTTTGGCTTGTTCTTGTACTATGACAACTTTTCTTGACTTGTATTCTTGCACGTGTTTTGAGTAACTGCGTTTGCCGTTGTCGGACTGGTTGCAATCTCTTTTTTAGGCTTTTCTGGCTTGTCTAAATTTTCGGGTTTCCTCATGTTGTATCCTAGCATCAACTTGCTTGGCGTGTATCTTGTAGCCGCGTTTGTTCGGCAGTTACAGTAGAATACGACTATGGGCAGGTATTTGTCCCATTCTAATCTTGTGCAAGGTACGCAGGTTTTTATTGAGTTTTGCGTGGCAACGTTTTACAGGATTAGCTTGCGATTGGTAAGTTGCTGTCATTTGGTGTACTGTTTTCCATGTTTTGATTGTCTTTTAGAAATGTTGAGTAGTAAAGTGGGAACCGTTGTTTGGCAACACTATTTTAAAATATTCCCATCTTTGAAACAATTTTTTTTCTAGTAGTGGTGGTAGTCTTGCTGCTGTAACGGGCGTGACTTCTAGCTATCTGGTGCAGGTGTCCATCATTGTTAGGATGTACTTGTTTTCTGCTTTTGTCTTTCTCTTTCTTATGGTTTTCATGGCGATTTTAGCGGTGCTTTGAGAGGCGTCTCTCCGGTCTTTACCCTCAAACAAATCAGACACCTTTTGATAAACGTTTTAACGTCTTTTCTAATTCTTGGTCAGTAGTAGGTCCTTAATATGATTGCAATAGTTTTGTCGTGGCCTGGGTGTTTGGCGGTGGTTGTTGCGCGATGGTATTTAATCACTTTGCTTTGCGCTCTTACGGGTACCACCAGTTGATTGTTTCCGGCACTTGTCTGCAGGAGCTTTCTTTATGTACTAATCCGGTACCCAAGATTTTTGTCTTTTGGGCGTTCCGGTATTTTTTAATAACTTCTTGTACGTTGGTGCTTTTAGTTTAGATACGCCAAACCAAAGCCGCCAAAGTCTTTTTTCCTAGTAGGCACACTTTGGCAAAATCCGTGCGGTACGCTCGAGGTGGGCGTACAACGTTCTTCTCTGTGTCCTCTGCCAGGTTGGTGAGTAGTTTTGAGCCAAGATATCGGCTAAGCGCGTCAAGTAAGAAATTGATTTGCTCGATTTTTTAGAAGACCAGCTTGTAAATTTTGCTGTTGCGTCTGCCAAAATCCTTAACCAGACTAGTTATTTATATTCTAAGGATGAACGGTTTGTCTTTTAGATACACTTGGTACTTATTAATTTTTATGCACTTCAGCTGATTTGAGTGGTTCACATAGTTTCAACTTTGAGCTGGCAAAAGATGTAATTTGTTGTTGATTGTCAATCTCCTGATATGGGACTGCTCCGACGCCAATGTTGCAAAAGTCGGCTTGCAGAACAAAAAGCCCATGTTGTTTAACCTTAAAAGGCTTTTTATTACTTTGTAGGGTCATGAGTGGTGCTGCTATGTTGGTATATCCAAAAATATATTTTCTTAACTACGTGCACGGTCTTAAGAAACTCCGCAACTGTTTCTTGTTACGTAGTTACCTTAAACACTAATTCTAAAGACGATTAAATGTTTGTAACTTTTGGTCATTGGTATCTGCCAATATCTTGCTGTTAAGTCAATCTTGCTGAAATCTTTTGCCGGTCCAAAAATTTAAAGTGTTAATTTTAAAATTAAAACCAATACACACAATTATAAGTACAAATTAAAAACAATCAACATATATTATCTGGAAATATTGGTTGTTTAGTAAACGGAGCTGGTTTGGCCATGGCTACAATGGATATTATAAAACTATATGGAGGTGAAGCAGCTAATTTCTTAGATGTTGGTAGTAATGTAAATGAAGTACAAGTTAAAAAAGCATTTGAGTTATTAAAAAAGGACAAGCAGTTTTAGTTAATGTTTTTGGTAAAATTATTAATTGTGTAACTATAGCAAACCGAACTATTGAAACATTTAAATCGATTGATTTAAAAATTCCATTAGTTGTGCGAATGGAAGGGACTAATGCTATTTATGCTAAAGAAATAATTGTAAATTCAGGACTTCCCATTAGTATTGCGGTTGATTTAGAAGATGCTGCTTGGCAAGTTGTTAATAGTTGTAAAGCTTTAAATATAACAAATTATAAATAAAATGTAACTTAGAGTATTTATGCTTTTTTGACATAAATTTTCTATTAAAACCAACTAACAGATGGAACCGTATACAGTAGATTTAAATCAGCGTCAAAACTGCTTTGGAGTCAATGTTGTTTTCACGTTTGTCCACAGAAAAGTCTTGGCGGAGGTCAGCAACGACACCCACAAGAAGATGAGTCGTCCTAGACTAGGTGTGTTGGCTTTTTGCGGCCGGTTGATGCAGTTCTGCAGTTTATCACTGGTGCGACAAATGTTTCCAATTGAAAAGTACAAGAATTGTTGCGTGGTTGGTTAATGCGATAAAACTGACTAGTGAGGATTTGAATTTATCTTTGCTTGAGTCACTTTTGATCAAATCTAAGTCTGGCAGCACATAAAAGCTGTTTATTTAGTACTGTGTGCATGTCTAGTCTGTCGTATTTGTCAAATCCTTGTATTAAAATTCTTTTTTTAAGTCAAGATCTTCCTTAGGGTTTTTGTCAAATCTTGACCAACATTGTCTGCTAAGTCCTCATCTGAGTTGCAAAATGTTGAACTGGTTATGTCTAAAATTGGTGCAACTAGGAAGGAGATTGTTTGGGTTGGACTACTATGGTAATGTTTGTTTTTATTGTTCTTACGGTAACCGTGCTCTTAGGTTGTTCCTGCGTCAACTTTTTTGGGTTCGGTTTTTGTGTTTGGGCCGGTGATTTCCGTTTTTTGTTTTCTTGTTTTCCGACTTCTGAATCAAATTGGCGCTGGGTTTTGCTTTATTTTTAACCGAAAACGCTCTTATTCTATCAATATTTGTCTTTATATGGCTGGCTACAACAGTTCAAACGTGTCAAAGTTGATCACGTCAAAGAATTGCTGGATGCAAGGTTTTAGCGTAACCAAGATCTTAGTTAATTCTCTAGCCAAATGCTGTAGCCACAATCGCTGATAGATTGCCGCTAGCCTCTTCAGAAAGCTTTCCAATGTTTCTTAGGGATCATAGTGCTTGATTAGTAATTTGCTTATCAACTGGGTTGTCATGCCGGGATCGGTTTAATTTTGTGCTTTTTTTCAAACACGCAAACGATGTTTTTAAGATTTTTGACTAACAACCGATGTTGCGCGTTCTTTGGCGCGTGTTGTACGAAGTGCTGTTTTAGGCGTGCAAAGAATAGGTTCTGGACTTTGTTCACGAATAAAAGAATCAACATAATATTGAACAAAAAAATCAAAGTGTTATCAGAAAGCACCAAAATCTGGCTATAAGTTGTAAAAAGAACAAATTTCTTTTTATAGAATCTCAAAAATGACAAAATCCATTCGTAAAGTATAAAAATATTGTCAGAAAGCATTAAAATTTAGTCACTAACTGATAAAAATGCAATCGACCATAAAACATTAAAATACTTTCAAATAGAATCAAAATTTAACCAGAAACGATTAAAAAATACAATATTTTATTTATAAAATAATAAAAACAGGAAACTCGGATCTTAAAACATTAAAATATTGTTAGAAAGTACGAAAAGTCAAAAAACGTAAAAACTTTATATAATCTATAAAAAATAGCAAACTTCAGCTAACATCAATAAACTGATAGAAAAATTTAAAATCTTATCAAAAAAGAAAAAAATTATTTATAAAATGTCAAAAATATCTAAATCGGCTTATAAAATATAAAAATATTTTCAGAAAATACCAAGATATGCCATAAATTGTTAAAAATATCTACGTAAAGTCAAAAATGGTGCAACATTCTGTTAATAAAATGACAAAATAGCAAAACCCGGCCATAAACTGTTAAAAAAGTGCAAAATGTTACTGTATCAAACCATCAGTCCAATATTTATATCCGATATAAATAAATATGTTTTTGCCCTCCGGCCCAAGCGTTAGTTGTCAAGAAATTTGTTATTGTACCCACTGTTGACGTATTAGTGTCAACTGTCATTCAATCTGTCACATTAAAAACATCAGAAACGCAACGAGTGTGAGAATAAACAAATTTCTTGATATCAAACACTTGGGCGGGTGGGCGAGAACACTGTATCAAACCACCGGTCCAATACTTATAAACTGTGTTCCCGCCCACCCGCTTAAGTGATAATTGTCAAAAAATTTGTTATTGTACCCACCTTTGACGTATTAGTGTCAACTGTCATTCAATCTGTTACATTAAAAACAGCAGAAACGTATCAGTGTGAGAATAAGCAAATTTCTTGATAACTATAAATATAAAATAACTATAAACTGTTTTTCCGCCCACCCACCCAATGTCAGTTATCAATAAAGTTGTTATTGTACGCACCTCTGACGTATTAGTGTCAACTTGCATGCTTATGAGCTCTTCCGCATTGCCATTGCCATTTGAGTTAAATATTAAAGTAAAACCGACGCTAACAAATGGAAATATTTTTGTTTATTTTACTGCTCAATTAGTTTTTTTGCAAATTGAAGTTTGTCAACTAGATGCTAAAGAACGCTTTTTATAATCATTTTAATCTAAACTAAATAATAATACAAATTTATATAAAATAAGTTTATTTCATGCTTTAAATTTAATTTCTACAAACAATTAGAATAATAAACTGCAAAACTTATTCTTTATTCTGAACTAAATTTATTATAAAATAAATTATGTGCCGCAGAACTGAGCTATTGTTATTAAATAAATCTACCGCAATGCAGGAGTTAGTTATTTTATGCGAGCTTACTAAAACTCGCATACAACTTTATATCTAACCAGAATATGTTGGGGAAATATATGGAGTCAATATGGTGTTTACGTGTAAACAACTCAATATGTAAACTACATAGTATATTATAATATTAAAACACGCAAAATATGTTATCATGATTGACATAGAAAAGCATTAATATTTTGTTTACTAAATTAAAGATTTCTTTATTAAAATAAAGTTTTTTAAGAATTGAATTAACATAAATAAGTTTGAAAGACATTTAACAAACATCGTTTCTGTGAAACTAAATTTATTATTGACATTTATAATGTTAAAAACTTCAGACGTGACCTACAATAAAGTTGATAGCAACCATTTATCTCTGCTGTGATGAATTGAGTCTTCAAATTTCTTAAAATCAATATCAGCAATTTATTAAATATTTTAGTAATTTCTACTAAACATTGATTTTATTATTAATACTATTTATATGTACATATTACTACAATCAAATATATTGAATCACAATAAAATGATGAGTACATATTACAATAACAGATGTTGTATTTCCTAAATTGCTTCTAGTGCAACACAAATTGAATTTGTAATGCGTTTGTATATGATAGTTATATTCATCTCAATGTAATAATATTGCGTTGATAAAATAACTCGAACGTGTTTGCAATTTCATATAGAATGTTATCCGTTAATTCGCATATTCCAAATTTCAAACGTAACTTTGTAGGATTAATGATGTTGTATAAAGCACACAATAATTATCTCTATAAATGGATTAGATTTGAAATCTAAAGCTAATGATTTTTATTCATTTGAATATTTTTGTATTAAAAAAATGATTAATAGATACTTTTGAAGCTGATAGGTTGAATTTTATAATGATATCAATAAGCATTGAGTGACACAGATTGAATATTAATCCTGACTCGCTTGTCACTGAAACTGAATTATAAATCAATTGTACTTTCTGGATAACACAATTTGTGAATGAATTATGGATGGTTTAAATTGGCTGATGATTGAACTGGTCTGATAATATATGGTAATTCTTTTATCCAGTGACAAAGTAATGTGCGTCAGTAACAGGGCAGTCAATAAATTAATGATGTTTAATTATTTTTAGTTTATCGATTCGATGCTTTCGCCAGGTTCGTGGTTGTATTGTTTATGGCTACTCGAGTTATAAAAATAACTAGAGCTTATTAAGTTGATGGGTAAAGACTAATATTTTATTTTATTTTTGTAGGTGTAATTACCCATTATGTTATTAATTAATTGTTAGTTTTGTTGTTTAAATAATTTATTTGTCATAAATATTTAAGCACATTTAATTATAACAAATATTTTATTCTATGAAACATTTAAAGCATTGGACTATGATACGTTCTGCTTATTAGGACAGATTGGCAACAAAATATAGAAATTAGAATCTACCACATTAATCTAGAAACTACCACATTAAAGACTACATTAAAGCAGTCTCTGAACATTGACTTAAAATATTTGGGGCTTATAAGTCTTGGAAAATATTGAATTTTAAAATTTATTCTATGTGTTGATAGTACGGTTAAAGAAATTTATTTTAAAAGATTCGGCCCTACATCTCTGAACTGTCAGTGAATATTTGTTAGAACTCTTAGCAAGCCTTGTACTACAAGTAGATATTTGCTTAGATGGCGAAATGTCTTGTATTTTGTTTGAACAATGTCCATTAAAATATCTATAGAAAATGCAACATTACGCCTGTGTTGTAAAGTATCGAAGTTATTAGTCAATTTTAGATTGGCAATGATCCGAATAGCTCGTTCTTGAATATAGTTTAGAAGAGGTAGTGTAGTTTCCGATGCTTCTTCCCATACTTGGAAACAATATTTAATACAAAAACGAGTATAAGTTTTATATATATGCAAAAGTTGAGCAGAAGTGAAAAACTTTTTGGATCAATTAAGAAGTCTTAGTTTTTTAGATACTTTCAAAGCTATGTCAACAACACGGATGTTTCAGAAAAAATTATGTAAGGTTGTAACCCTTAGTAGACAAACTAAATAAGTTTTAGATATGGGTTTGTTATTTAGTTTAATATTTAGTACTGATGATACTCGGATTTTGATTTTGAAACTGTTAGAAGTTGAGTTTTTTTAGAATTAAAACTGTCTATGTTGGAAGTGCCTCCATTTATATATTGTTTTGAGATCTTTGTTTATAAATGCTACAGATTCTAACCTAGAAATTTCAAGACGCTCTGCCAACTTTGTTGATATGGTCTTTGGAAAGTATGAAGTATGAAGGGTGCTATCATCTGCAAAACTATGAATAAGACTTTTAGTTATTTGAAAAAATGTATTAATGTAAATCAAAAATAATGTTGGCAAAAGAGCAGAACCTTAAGGAACACCAGCATTTATGGTTTTAAGGTCAAAGTTAAAACCATCAATTCTAACTATAATTTTGTTATTGTCAAGAAAACTATTTTAAATTTACAGTTTTTTATTTAGACCTATACAATGAAACTTGTTGACAAAATTAGAATGCCATACCTTATCAAACGCTTTGGAAATGTCTAAAACTACCGCAAGATTTTCTCTTATTTTGCAGTACGGTTTTTCTTAAAAAAAAGATAATGAGTATTTTTATTTTTTTCCAAATATGGATTAAAACGTGCTTTTACAGTCTGCACTGTTCCTAATTCTGTCTACCTATTCATATACTTTTATTACTATTTTTTTACTTAACTATATTTTGTGTATTGACATTGGTGCAATAGCTCAATGGTAAAGCTTTTGCATATCATGCGAGCAGTCCGGAGTTTGATCCCCAAAATATGACTTCAATAATAAATTGCTCTTTATCCACCAAGGTGATTCGAAACTCATTTAATAAGCTGTTGGTCTCATGAAACTTTTTTAAACAAATTGTAGCCTTACTGGTGCAATGTAAAATAGCCGTAAAATGCACAAAATAAACAATCAAACAACCATGTACCGGCAAGATATAAATTACTTAGACACTCATTTACGTATAAGCAGCTAGTTAAGGAATATCAGTTTATAACTTGTTAGCAGCTTTTTATCTTTACCAGGTTCAAGTACTAGTCGATGATAGCAAGACTCAGGGCAATACCCTGCTGACCATGTCCAGTTATAAAGTGTTAATAGACAATTTGGGAACGTTTTATGACATTCAGAAACATTTTCTGAGAATTTGAAACATTTTTTGACATTAATTAAAAACATTTTCATGTGAACATGTTTTAAAAATTTTTTTTTCTTTGTTCTTAAAGCAAAAACATTTTTTATGATAATTTAAAAACATTTTTTGACAATCGGGTACATTTTTTGACAATTATGAACATTTTCTGACAATTAAAAAACGTTTTATGACAGTTTTTAGATGTTTCTGTTATGTTTCACTCATTTTTTTCAATCTCCAAAAGCAAAAACGTTTTTTAACAAATCAGGAAACAGTTTAGAAACGATTAATGATTATTTATGAATATTTCTATCATGTTTCAAAATTATTTTTTATGCTCTAAAAGCAAATACTATTTATGATAATTCAGAAACATTTTTTGACAATCAGAAACATTTTCAGACAGTTCCAAAACGTGATCACAGTTTAGGAATGTTTCTATTATGTTCTAAAAACAAAAATATTTTATGATAAATAAAAAAAAAAAAAGATAAATTAGAAACTTTTTTTATCAATTCAGAACGTTTCATGACAGTTTATAAATGTTTCTATAATGTTGACCATGTCACAGTTTGGAAACGTTTTTATGACATTTTATGGATGTTTCTACCATGTTCTAAAAAATTTTTGTAATAACTTAAAAACATTTTTTGACAATTGGGAACATTTTTCGACAATCAGAAACATTTTCTGATAATTCGAAAACGTTTTATGACAGTTTATGGATGTTTCTGTTATGTTTCAGAAACTTTTTTCATACTCCAAAAGCAAAAATATTTTTTGACAATTCAGGAAACGTTTTTTGACAATTTAGCAACGTTTTATGATCAGTTATGAATGTTTCTATCATGTTTTAAAATATTTTTTTTAAGTTTCCAAAGCAAGTACTGTTTATGATAATTTAAAAACAATTTGTGACAATCGGAAACATTTTTTGACATTTGAGAACATTTTCGGATAGTTCTGGAACGTAATGACAGTTTAAAAATGATTCTATCATGTTCTAAAATCAAAAACATTTTATGATAATTCAAAAACATTTTTTGACATATCAGAAACTTCATCAATTGAAGAACGTTTCATGACAGTTTATGGATGATTCTATGATGTTCCAAAAACTTTTTTATGTTTCAAACGTAAAAACATTTTATGATCATTCAGAAACATTTTTTGACAATCGGAAACATTTTTTGACAATCAGGAATATTTTCTGACAACTTGGAAACGTTTGAAGGCAAACTATTGATGTTTCTATTATGTTCCAAAAAGTTTTTTATGAAGTTTCTTTGCAAAAAAACTCATAAATGTTATGCAATAAATAAGAACATTTTATGATAATGTAAGAACATATTTTGATATTTCATAAACATTTTCTGACAGTTTGTGAACATTATTTACAGTTTGATACAATTTTCTTTTGATTCTTGTAGAACCCTGAGGTCAATGGCCTCACAATCAACTCTATCACACAAATAACTACGAGAAGGGCCATGCCGCCTTTCCCAACATCATAGACTCCCACCCATACCACCTTGGGGGCGGGGTGCCGGTAACAGTGTTATTTCCGTTTCTTCTATTTTAAATTGTATACCCATTTTTGATCGTTTCTTTAGTGCTTCTTTTACACCATTCTTTTTTAACCATTTGCTGATTTTTTTCATGAAATTAACGGTTCTTGAGCAAATTGGCTGCTAAAATTAAGTTCTCTGCGCTATATTGTTATGTTATAAAAATGTAATCTGCGTAATTTTGAGTTATTTTAATAAATTTTATTCTATAAATGAGTTTTTTGTGCAAATTTTGATAAAGTAAAGGTAATTTTTTAACAAATTTTAAATTAAAAATAAGTTTTCTGTATAATACTTATATTTGTTTGTTTAATTTGAAGACTCAAAGGATATGATGTTTTTTTGTGCATTTTTGAGAATTTTAAAGCAAATTTTATGCTTTAAATGTTTTTTACGCTAATATTGATCAAGTTTATGTGGTAAATGTGATTTTTGAGCAAATGTTATACAACAAATGGTTTTTAAGCCCAATTCAATTGCTGTTTCTGTGTAATTGTGAGGTTTTCTAAAAGAATCTAATGCGATATTCAAGTTTACTACGCCAATTTTGATAATTTTTAAATGGTATATATATTTAAGGTTCTCAGAGTATTAAAAGAACACTATATATTAAAAAGATTAATACAAACAAATAAATAAAAATTGATAATACAAGAATAATAACAAATAAGATGAATTGGAAACATAAAATGGTGCCCCGAATACGAAGCTTTACAGCCAGCCATTCATATGGAGACGGTGTAGCGCAGCAAGTGGAGACAAAAAAATGTAAATATGTAAATATATTATAATAATAAAAAAAAAAAAAAAGTTTTGTTTTCTATTTTATGTAGTAAACATAATTTTTCAGCAAATTTCAAGCAAATAATAAGTTTTTTGTTTGTTTTCAATCAAATCTTATGCGATATTTACGTTTTCCACGCAATTTTTGATGAATTTTATTTGATTCACAAGCAAATTTCAAACATGAAATGTTTTTTTGCATAATTTTTATGATATTCAAAGTTTTTTGTGTAATTTTTATAGTAAATAATAAATTTTTTATATTTTATAAAACAAAATTTTGCCATTTTTGTATTCTTCTTGTAAATATTTTAATGCTTTATGCTCGGATTTGGTTATTTTTGACTTTTGCAATTTTTAACAGTTAACGATTGAATTTTTGACATTTTATTAAAAAAAAAAATTAGTAATTTATAACCAAGTTTTGTTACATTGTAACAATCTTTTAAAGTTTCAAGACCGGATATTGTTATTTTAAAAATTTTATAAAATAAAAATGTTTATTTTTTAACAGTTTATAGCCCAATTTTGATATTTAAGTAATAAAATTTTACACTATTCAACAGTTTATGGCCGGTTTCTAGTGCTTTTTGACAATATTTTGTAGCTACTTTGGACTTTCGCAGAATTCACGCAGTCTGCTGCGGCAACACATGCTGTCCCCTTCCATCTTCCATTGCTTGGCAGGCATAGTTGTTTTGACCTTTTTTGTTTTTTTCTTCTTTATTACTTTTTTTAATATTCTTTTGCTTTCATTTAGCTCCTCGCTCCTCTTTCCTTTGTCTTCTGTGGCTTTTAGTTAGAGTGTTTTCTTCCATTTTGGTTTACCTAAATCTCAAAGAGGAGTTTGAACCTTTATCTATTTTTTCAGTACTGTTGTTGCATAGTTTCTTAGTGCTCTCCATTTGTTTTTGTCACTTAGGCATATTTTAATAATTGTAGATTTGTCTACTTTGTTTTCTAATATCTTTTTTAGCGTGTTTCTATCTTCCTCCCACGCTTTACACTCTACTAGCGTATGTTCTGCGTCGCCATGAGTGTCTTCTAGACAAAATATACATTTTTTCTCTTTCTTTTTCTCTATCTTATTTATTTTTTCTAAGTACTTTCCAAACGTTCCATGTCCGGTAAGTAGTTGTGTTGTATAGTAACACGTATCCGGTTTATTTCTACCTATTCTTTTATTTCTGGTATTAGTTCTTTGTCCATTCTCCCTTTTCTCCTTCTTTCCACTGCCTTTGCCATCTTTTCATTATATTCTCTCTTGCTTGTTTCTTTGCTTCTTGCTTACTAGTTCTTTCATTTACCATTTTTTTTATACCTCATCTTTCTTCTACCATTAAATCTGCGGGTAGTGTCGCCGCAATTACTTCTAGTGCCTCCTGCGACACCGCCTTGTAGGCCCTGCAAAACTTGCTCTCATAGCTCTTCTTATTTCTTATTTCTTTTTTGTTTTTTTTTGTTTGTTTTCAAAGCTTCTTCCCATGTTTCTGCGGCATAATAATAATATCTTTATTTACGGCAATCGCCATTACAATAAAAAAAAAATACAAACAATTGAAAATACATATGTGTATAACGCTATAAATTTACATTGTACTATAAAATAACATTATATTATTTAATCTATAACAAACTTTTTTGAATCTTTTATGATTGTGATCAAATACATTTAATCTTTGAATAGATGAGAAATGGTTAACTTCATTCATTAACCGAGATATTGGAGAATTATGCAAATAATTGGTTCTATAGAGTTTGCACCGGAATAGATATGAATTTCTTGTATATCGATCTTGACATACAATAGTTTACTTTGAGCTGCAGTTGCTATTAGCTTTCTTGCCCCTTCTCCTGGTCCTCCCTTGTTCGGCATAAGCCTACTAAACATTCCTTCCATTTTTTTTGTTTTTCTTATAGCTTCCTTAACCTGTTCATTCCATCCTATTGCTTCAAATGTAACTCCAAGGTATTTATTTTTTTTGCCAATGGTTATTATTTGTTCACCTATCTGTAATTTTTTATTTTCCCTGTTTGTCTTCTTTGTCGATAGCCATGCCGCCTCGGTTTTCTGTGGAGCCAGATCTAACTCTTTATTTCTCATCTATCTCTTGATCATCTCTATTGCCAACTCTAACCTTTTATTTAGTACTTCTATGTTTATATTTCTACCTACCAGAACTAAGTCATCCGCAAATGCCATTATTTTCACTCTTTCCGGCAGCCGCATTCTGAGTAGCTGATTATAAACTAAATTCCATAATTTAGGACCTAGTGCAGAACTCTGTGGTACTTCTCTAATCAGCCTAAATTTTCCATTTTTGGTCAGTAGATTTCTATTAGCTCCATATTATCTTAGTAGTTTTATTTGTTAGTTCATTTTGTTCATTTTGTCTGTTTCTTTTTTGTCCGTTATTCCTGCTGGTTTTTCTACTATTCCTCCAGTGGGAAATAATTTTTCAATGATTACTATTTCATTTTTTTCTTCTTTTAAGCACACTGCTTTCATTCCTTCTAATTTATTCATTACTATTTTGTATGGTTTGCCCCAGGAATCCCTATCTATGGATTCTAACATTTCTTCCTAGCATCTTTTCTTACTGTCCTTGATTGCTTCTTTTAAAGCTTTTTTGTCATTTTTCAGTTCTTCTTCAGTTTCATCGGAATCTTCTCCCCTTCTTCTTTGTCTTTTGACTTTTCTTGCTGTTTGTATTGCTTTCTTCCTGCTTTCCCTGACTTCTTTGCATCACCATGTTCTTCTTCTTTCTCCTTCTCTGTATCTGGGAATTGATTCTTCCGCTGCTTTCCTCAATTTTTCCTAGTATCTTTTGCATCTTTCCTTTAAGTTTTCGTTTTCAGTCACTTCCTCTGTTTTCATAGCTCTATTTATTCTTTCTCTGTCTATCCTTCTTATGTTCCATTTTCTTTCTCTTTAGTTTTCTTTTTCCCCTTTTCCGTTTGTGCTGTATTGTATGTACTTATGTAAACTCAGTGATTCTTCTTCTGTCACTGTCCAGCCCTTTACTACTCCAGCCGTTTCCCATGTTGCTATGGTAATGTCATTGTATGATTTGGATCTTCTTCTTACAAGCGTTGGTTTATCTCCTTGATTGCATATTGTAAGATTTACGGCTACTATCATCTCCTCAAGAATTTGGCTTCTTCTGTTGCACTTGGTCCCTCCCAATCTTGGCGATTTTGCGTTGAAATTGCTTCCTATGAGAATTTGTTTGCTCTTTTGTTTCCTTAGGCTGTGTTCTAGTTCTTCTATCCACTTCTGATAATATTCCATATTGCAGTTTGGACTGATGTTGTACACTATCAGACCTCTTATATCGGCCCACACTATTCTCTTCTTGGGTGTTCCCCACCTTTCTACTTTATCTCTACACTTACCCCTTGCTAGGATAGTTGCGTCTGAATTCTTATCTTTTATCCACTTCCCACTTAGTTTGTTTTTATTTGGTTCACTCACTATTACTATGTCTATTTTTCCTCTTACTGCTGTTGCCATCAATAGGCCTCTCTTCCTCTGTCTATATTTGTTTGGATGATGTTGTACATTTTGGTTTGTGTTTTCAATCTAGTGTTGTCTCCAATTATCTGGATTCTTGTCTTCTAAGTTCTTTCTTGGTCTTCTCGTTTTTTTTTTGTATGTGAGCAGGCATCTTTTTGCTCCTGTTCTGTGTCCTGTTACTTTACACTCTATACAATATTTCCTATTACTGCATTTGGCTATCTGATGCCCTTTTTTTCCGCATCTTATGCATAATTTTGATCTGTCTTCCCTTGTACAGTCCGACGCAGTGTGGCTTTTCATCTAGCATTTATAACATTTGCTTTCCTTATTCGTTACACTTTCTGTTCTGCATCTCATAAGTCCTATATATATGCTTCTTTCTCTTATTAGTTTTTCCGCTGTCTCCTTGTTTGTTCTGATTGTTGCTGTTTGTATATCCTTGTACCCTTTCTTCATAGATATAATTGTGATATCTTTGTTGCCTACTCTACCGCCGATTTCTTCTATCAGTTTCTCTTTGTTTGTCTCCGGGCTTATACCTTTAATCAATACTAAATCTCCAAAAAAACCCTCCATTCCGTCTCTTACTTTTTCTATTTCTTTTTCCGTCTCCGATCCATTTTTACTAGTAACAGCTCTCCTTTTTTAGTTTCTCTTATCTCTTTAAAGATCGTTCCTTTCATCTGGATTTTTGCCTGTTTTAAAAAGTCAGCGTAAGTTGCACTCTCCTTGCTTACCGCAATCGCTCCTGTTTGAGGCCTCCTTTCTCTGTTAGGTGTTGTTTGCAGTTATAACGGGACACACAATGTCATTTTCATTAGTGTACGCGTTCCAGCTACATCCATTGCTTCCCTTGGTGCAATTCCTGTCAGTATGGGTATATCAATTACTTTTATACCAAGCTGTTTTGCTTTGTTTAATACTTTTTCTAATGCGTCTAGAATATTTTTCTCTTCTGTTTCAAACTTTTGTTTGATAATGTGTATTTAAAAAAAAAATTATTTATTTTTTTAATTATTTCCACGTTTCATCCTTTACTTCTTCTTCCATTAGTTCTGGGTATTTTTCCTTAGCCTGTTTTAGGATACCCAATTCCTTTCCAACTTTTTCTATATTTATTAGAATTGCAGTATCCAATTCTTTTTTTATCATCGGATTTTTCTTTTCTATTGTTAAGTATTTAAATTATGTTTCTTTTCATTCTTTATTAATTATTAGTTGCAGATTTTCATTTGTAGCAATTGCTCCTTTTTGTTTACAAAATTATTTCTTTGTATTTCCTCAATATCTTCCGTCTGTATTGACATTTCAATACTTGCTTTATTTCTAGTGTTATTTAATTCTTCTTTTTGCGTCTTTTCAAACTCTAATCTCTCTAAGACTGCCACTAGTTTATTGGCAGCTTTTTTTATTTCCATCTTTGTATTTAGACATGCATGTGTTTGATCTCTTAACTCTCTAATCAAAACTCTTATTATCATTAGCGTTGTTGAGACGTTTGTACTCTTAGCCTCATTATTTCCTCCTGGGGAATCAATTTATCTTCCCCACTTTAACGATCAGTTTAAACTTTTAAAGGCCGGATTTACACTTTTAAAAACCGGATTGGCAGTAGACTAAGTACATTTGTGGCTGAATTTTAACTTTGAAAAGCTGCAATTACACTTTCAAAAGCTGGATTTACAATTTGATTGCTAAATTTAAAGTTTCGCAGTAAAGTTTAGCATATTGGTTGCTAAATTTTTAATTTGAAAAACTTAATTTACATTTTTAATTTAATATCAAAATTTACAGTTCGACAATCAAATTTAATACTTTTACAGTTTTATAGGCCGGATTTACATTACTGCAGTAAATTTAAATACGTTGGTGACCGGATTTACACTTTTAAAAGTCAAATTTGCAATTTTAAAGATTGAATTTAAAATTTGAACACCGGATTAACAATTTGGCGGGCCAACTTAACATTTTAAACTGCCAAATTTAGAAATTTTAAGGCCGAATTAACAGTTTGGTATCAAAACTACAATGGTAACCAAATTTTGAATTTAAATGCCGGATTTATACTTTAAACAACGCACAGATGGGCGCCGCAGACAAACCGTTGGTTTTTTTTTGGGATATATAAGCGTTGAAGAGGAATGGCTCATTCCGATGTAGACAAAAACTCGGAATATTGTCAAGAACAAACCGGAGGTTGAATTAACTAGCGGTTTTTGGTGTTGGCTTTCTCAATGCCGCCTGCTCCTTAAATTGATTTTATGTTAGTTTTTTATATATTATATAAATTAAAAAAAATTTCAAACAATTAGACTTATTTAGACTCAACTAAAAAAAAAAAGAGTATATTTTTAGTTATTTTGAATTAAAAAGAGTAAAGAGTACTCTAACTTCAAAAAAAGTATATGTTACAAAAAGAAAAGTATGTCTGGTTAGCTTGTGTTATTCAAATTATAATTTTCTATTAACTTTTAGGATTGAAATTCGGCTTTAAGCATTTTTTTTCTAATTGACTATTGAAAGCTCTCAAATACTCAATACTTTATTAAATCATAAAACATTATTTAAATATTGCGTGTAGCCATAAAATAAAAATAAAAAAATTATTCATTCTACACAGTTATATTTATTTTTATCACCTTAGAAAATTGAATAAATTTCATCTTCACCTTTATAATATTATACATGACATCTCCATATATATAAAACGAACCATCATCGTGAATTTCGCCCTGAAGCGTAGCACATGCTGCTAAAATATGATCCAATTGCATTTGTCATAAAATGTATGCATTGAATAAATGGTTCAATTTAATATAATTTATTATACCAACTCAGAATTCTAATCAATATTCTGTATCGTGGTTATATGCATAATTGAGCTATAATAATAATATAATTAATGAAAGAAATTGAAACCACTGATGTGTGCGAATATAGTTGAAAACAATATAAACGTTGATAATTAAATGGTTTTAATTTAACAATTTTTATAAAATTTCTACAGAATTTAATTAAACTATATCTACAAAAAGCAGACAATATTAATAAATAGCAGAGCGGAATAAAAAGCAGAAACACAATTAAAGTGCACAGATAATAAATACACTCTGAAATGTAAATATAAAATAAAAAACACTTGTTTCACAGCGCAATTCAACATTATGCTATTATTGACCTAAATGCAAAGTATTGTTATGAAAAATGTATAAATTCTATAGCTTGTTTGGATAAAAAATCAATATTGAGTTAAATATATTTAATCTTGCTTTAATTAAGAGAAGTGCTGCTTGAAATGAGTATTTATTTGAAGCTTTGTATTTAATTGTGTGTTTGGGAGTGTATAGGATTAAGCTTATAGAACCATGCAACATGTTAAATGAGACTAATAGTGATTCTGAATGTGTACATGTTTGAATAGGTTTTTATTTACGTGTATGCTATTTGAACTAATAAACGGAAAGCTTTATATATAATTAATATAATAAATAATTAGTAATAGTAAATATATTTATTTTATATTACATTGTGACAATGAGATGCTTCAACAATTCGATCAGTTAAGCTCCCCTTTCATTGGAAAATTGATGTGGGCTGTTGATATACTATTCGATTTATACCTTTTCGCGACAAAGTCTATGCTCAAAGAAAGTTTTCTTTAAATGCAATTGAGTTAATGTATTTCTCGGATTCTACTATTAAATTTATTATTGAAGGGATAAAATCATAGAATAGCGCACAAACTAAGTTGGAATATATTTGAAAATAAATTGAGATATTTACATTTAAATTAGTTCGGAATATTTGATCAAACTTAGTTTTATTTTCTAGCACCAATACTTGTAATATGTTGAAAATAATTTGTAGCAAATTTTAATCAGACAATTGTTGTAAGTCAAACACTAAAAAGATATAATTTCACTAAAATGACAGATAAATAAATTAAGTCACGCTCAATTTTTGAACTACTGTGGCTCACCCACCCCCGAGTGCTTGTTGTCCAGGAATTAGCTAATCAATCACTGCTGATGTTCCAGCTGCTATAAAGTACGACAGTAGAAATAAAAGTTGACAAAAATATGCGCAAATATAATTTCCTAGAATTAGATCCAAATATACTAACAAAAAGTGTTGTAAAATAAATTGGAGTTATAAAAATAGTAACATTTGTACGGTAAATTACTTTTTGAACGCTTTATAATGCCTCATGTTGGACGGCCCTAATGTTTCAAAAAAACGCAATTTGTTACAGTTTTTGTCAGGTTTAAAAACGCTATAAACGATACAATCTGTACAAAATGGGCCATAAAACAAAAATTGATAAAATTTGTTTGTAAGTATAATATATTACTTAAAATGTTAGAACTGCAAAAGCTGTGGGTTTTATAAGTAAAAAAATCGTAAAATTCTTACGTAATCGCTCGCAAAACATAAACTAATCAAACGATTATTATAAGATTTACTGAAAAGTAGCGCAAAACTATTGCAAAATAAATAAAAATTATAAAATTGTAATATTTCTACGTTAAAACAATTTTTGTAAGCTTCATAAATAAAAAAAAAACGTAAAATTTGTACGTTGTTACTCGTAAAACAAAAACCTATCAAGCGTTTGTAATAAGATTTACTGGAAAGCAACACAAACAGTTACTTAACAAACTGAAATAATAAAATCTTAATCATTTGACGTTAAAATAGTTTTTAGAAGTTTCAAAAGCGCAAAAATCCATTAAATTCTTACGTAATCGGTCGTAAAACAAAAACCAATCAGGCAATTTTTATGAAATTTGCTAGAAAGTAGCACAAAACGTTGCTAAAAACATTCGAACTACTAAAATTGCATTTATAATTTAATTCATTAGTTTTCGTAAATTTTTAATTGCAAAAAACGGTAAAATTCGCACTAAAATGGTAATAAAACAAAATCCAATCTAACGATTTTTATAAAATTTTGTGGTTAGTAGGATAAAATGTTGTTAAAGGCATAAAAAATACTAAAATTGCTATTATAATATAATATAATAGTTTTTGTAAGCTTTTATGTGCAAAAAACGGTAAAAATTTACTTAATTCGTTATAAAATAAAAACCATTCAAGCAATTTTAATAAAGTTTCCTAGAAAGTAGCACAGCTTAAAGTTAAAAACATTAAAATTACTAAAATTGCAATTATTATACAATAAAATAGTTTTTGTAAACTTTTTATTGCAGAAAACAGTAAAAAAATTTTTTAATTGGTTATAAAACAAAAACCGATCAAGTCATTTTTATTAAAATTGTAGATTAGTTGGACAAGTTGTTACTAAAAACGTTTAAATAATAAAAACAACAATATTTTTATGATGAAGTTAAATTTAAGGAAAAAAACGGTAATTTTTTAAATAATTTTGTTGTAAAACAAAAACCAATCAACCGATTTAAACAAAATAGCACAATATAAAGTAAAAACATTAAAATTACCAAAATTGCTATCATAATTCAATAAAATGGTTTTCGTTTGCTTTTGATTGCAAAAAAACGGTAAAAATCTTACTTAATTGATTATAAAATTTAAAGCAATCAACAATGTACCTTTTACAATTTGTCACTAAAAATATTAAAAGTATAAAAACGCCAATACTTTTATGATAAAGTTAAGTGTATGCAAGAAACGGTAATTATTTTTAAATTAACTAAAAGAAATTGATTTAAATTGAGAATTATGACAAAAAAGCTTTTGTTAAACAAAAACTAATCAAACGATTTCAATAAAATTTGCTAGAAAGTAGCACAATATAAACTTAAAAACATTGAAATTACTAAAATTGCAATCATAGTACAATAAAATGGTTTTTGTAAGCTTTTATTTGCAAAAAACGGTAAAAATCTTACTTAATTGATTATAAAATAAAAAGTGATCGAGAAATTTTAATAAAATTTGCAGGTTAGTCGGACAAAATGCCACTAAAAGTATTAAAAATATAAAAACGCCAATACTTTTATGATAAAGTCAAGTGTATGCAAGAAACGGTAATTATTTTTAAACTAACTAAAAGAAATTGACGTAGATTGAAAATTATGCGTCTACGGTGTAGTCTTCTTTCTATAATGTCTATATAAATAGTATTGAAAAAACCCAATACAAATTTAAAAAACTGCTAGCAGTAGCGTATTTTATACTTTTTTTTCTAACCCTTCCCCCCAGGTTTTGACAAACCCCTTTGTAGGATTGGAAACCCTCCGCACCGCGGAGCCTGCGAGGTCTTGGCTATGGCGTTGACTTGCAAACCAAAGAAAATAAACAGAAGCCTACTTAATAATTTATTTATTTTGTTGTAAAATATACAATAGAATAAATTTCTTTTAGCTATAATTGAAGCTGCTGCAATAACAACCATGCCGGAGCAGCAGCATGAACCCGTCACCACCGGCAAATCGACCCGCGTATCACAAAAAAAGTCACTGGCCATGAACAAAACAAGCACCAAGATCAAGGCAACGGCGTTATCCTACTAGGTTCAAATCATAAAAATCATCTACCATCGATGCCCTAAACAAGAAAATAGTTGACATCAGCTTTTGGCGGATTTTGTTACCCAAAAGGTGCTTCCTGCCACTAAGGAATCGAGTCGGGTCTAGAAAACAATAAACGTGGAAGCCCTCCCCAGCGGCACGCTGGCTTTGATTCCTCCTTATTGAAGGTTTTTCAATAGAAAAAGAAGCAGTTTACAAGGATGATTTGCTTGTTGGCCCTTTAGGCCAACTGACAAAAGGGCTTTCTACCCCAAGCGCGCCGCCTCCGCTCAAAAGAAAACCTCCTTCACCAAGGTGAAGTTTTGGCTTGTTGCCGCGGACTCAGACGACGCCAGTAAAGGCGATAAGGATAGTAAATTAGTCAGTCAACCTCCTTCTCAACTCTCCGCTAACAGATTTTCTAAATCCAGTGCGCTAATTTTTATTGTGACTAATAAAAAAAAATTTTTGGCTTTGTCTAAATATTTTAAAGATAATCAAGTAGTTATCTTATTTTTGGAAAACACTCAAAAAAGTATCCGCATGTTTCCTGCCTTTCACACCTGGTTTGTGGCCAAATAGCGGTTCCTCGGGGTCGTAATCCGGATTTCTTTACGGAGCAAGATGTGAGTCTTGCCTTAGTGAATCTTGACTTTTTCTTTTCCACGTGCATTGCAGAAGAAACAAACACGTAAGTTATAACATGGTATTTGTACAGCTGCCAAAAGAGGCTAAATTATCACCAATTATAAAGTTGACCAAATTCTTTGGGTTGGAGGTTTTAGTAGAACCCAAAAAACGTGGGGGCCAAACGCTGTTTTTTTTTTTAATTTTAGTTTATAAAATCTGTACAAGGCCCCATTAGTCAATAGCTTGCCCTAAAGACATGTCGCCGAGGAGTGCCCTTTATTTTGGCCCGCACTCTGTCAATTTCAAAAGTTGCAAAAACTACCAAAGAATGTTAGCTTTGCGGCTACTGGCAACGAACGTATAGTCGCTCTTCTGAACCCTCTTTAAAAATCAGTAATGGCTAATCAGAATTTGTTTCTGAAAAGCCATTACTATTTCAAAAAAGGTGGGTAAAATGGAACATTTATTCATTCAAGAGAACGGAGACATTATGTTGGTGTCACCCATCTAGGTATTGTGGCATGGGACACTAATTTTTGCAAAAAGATTATTGGATCACTCTAAGGTCGATAGACTCGAACTAGTCTTATTAGAATTAAATGCGATATTGGTTAATGTGTCCGGTTTAGGTTTAAAATTTCATTTGTTTACTTCAGCTCGAAGAACCTAATCAAAACGGCGGATTTTGAATTAGTATTTGCAATCTTTCTCCGCACAATCATTGTTGGTAATTTTTACTCTAAATACTTGACGTGGAATAGTTTACAGACAAACGCCAAAGGTTGGGAGTTGCTAGATTAGTATGTAAAGCAAATAGTGGAACCAGACAAATTTACCAATTATCATAGCGGAAGACACCAAAGGGACGTTCTTGAAATGTTTATTTTTAAAAACGTCAACTTTTAATATAATGTCCGAGTAGTAAACATGAATTTTTTGGAAAAGGGTCACCCGTAAAAAGAAAAAAAATTGTCATTTGCACAAATTGGTCTCTTTTCTCACGATTCCTAGAAAAAAGCATCGGCAGCTTAATTCTAGTGAGAACGGCTTCTGCGGGCCGTCAAACTTTTTACGCTCCAAATTTAACAAACTTTGGAGAAAGTTTGCGCCAATAATTTTTTTGCAATATTTTGGAACGTGATAGAGTTAAACCGTAAAAGTAATGCCGCCAAGCATCTTTGGCAACGGCACCGCAACCCTTTAGAGTGTCTTACATTAAACTCCCTTCACGTAGAAGTGAGGAAAGTCATAAGGTTACACAAAAATACTTTGAAATCTTTCACATAAGACGATCATCCAATGTGGAGGATTTCCAAAACTTTAAAAAACAGCCGGTCCTCCATTCTAAACTATTAGCCCACCCTTCCGCTCAAGTATTCCGCATTAAAAAATTGAATGTTTGTCATTTATGTGGACGTCAGGAGATAATTTAACACAAAAGAAGTTTGTGATTCAATTGCTTGATAACTAACATTTGGGTGGGTTACTGTATTCCAAAGTATTGGCTTCTTTCCATGCTCTAGAATGACCCACCTACCCACCCAAGTATTTCTCACCAAAGAATTAAAAGTTTGTCTTCTATGCGGACGTCAAAAGTCATTTTGTCACAAGAAAAGATTGTGATCTAGCTTCTTGATAACTAACATTTAGGTAGGTGTCTGAGCTACTTTATTCTAAACTATTGGTCTCTTACCATGCTCTAAAATGGCAAACCCACCCGCTCAAGTGTTTGTCATTAATGAATTGAATGTTTGTTTTTTTTGCGAACGTCAAACGTCATTTTATCACAAGAAAAGATCGTGATCTAGCTTCTTGATAACTAACATTTGAGTGGGTGTATGAGCAACTTTATTTTAAACTATTGGCTTCTTACTATGCTCTAAAATGGCAAACCCACCCGCTCAAGTGTTTGTCGTTAATGAATTAAATGTTTGTTTTCTTTGCGAACGTCAAACGCCATTTTGTCACAAGAAAAGATCGTGGATTTAACTTCTTGATAGTTAACACTTGGATGGGGGTGGGCCACTCTATTCCAAATTATTGACCTGTTGCCATGTATTGGAGTGTCCCACTCACCCATCCAAGTGTTTGTCATCAAGAAATTGAAAGTTTGTTTTCTATGCGGACGTCAAGAATCAATTTAACACAAGAGAAGTTTGTGATTCAATTTCTTGATAACCAACATTTGGGTGGGTGGGCGGGTCATTCTGTTCCAAACTATTGGTTCCTTACCATGCTCTAGGATGGCCCAATTACCTACCCAAGAAATTGAAAGTTTCTTTTCTTTGCGGACGCCAGAAGTCAATTAAATACAGTACGTGCTCTACTTTATTCTATAGAAATGGTCTTTTACTATACTTTGGAATTCACCTAAGTGTTTGCCATCAAGGAATTAAATGTTTGTTTTCTTTGCGGACGTCAGAATTCCATATAATGTTTTTTTTGCAGATAGGAGTAATTTTAACACAACGGAAAATTGTGATCTAAATTCTTTGATAACTAACATTTGGGTGGGTCACTCTATTTTAATGTATTGGCTCTTTACCATGTTCTGGAATGGCCCGCCCGCCCACCTAAGTGTTTGTCGTCAAGGAATTGAATGTTTGTTTTCTTTGCGGACGTCAGGACTCAATTTAACGCAAGAGAAAGTCGTAATTCAAGTTGACTATTGAAGACTCAAACACGGAGCAAGTTCAATAGGTTCAGTTTAAAAGTAAAGAAACTCTGACAGAGTTCTAAATAGGGCTCTCAAATAGTTCTTCAATAAGGCAATAATGGTTCTTAACAGCATTGCTAATGCAATTCTTTTTTTAAACCGGGCAATTTTCTACGGTTTGGAAAGGGTCACTCGTAAGTAATGTCCCAAAAACTGTAAAAAACCGGCAATTTTTTTTTAAACTACCGGTTTATCAGCTTACTATACACATTAAGTAAGGTCATAAAAAAGGTTATCTTGAATATAATTCAGGATTATGTGGAACAAATAATCTACTTCCTTCTCATCAACATGGGTTTCGATGGACGTACTTAGCTGGTGGACACCAGCTAAACCGAGTAAGAGACATTATTGTTAAAGGTTTTATGTTGAAAAATGCTACAGGGTTGATTTTTTTTTTTGACAATTCAAACTACACAGATAAAACTGGCTGTTAGCCTCATATTTAAATTGCAAAACTCTAACTGTTAAAATTCAAAAAAACATTTCTTCCTCACGGGAGATTACGGTAGGAGCCTCATGTTATCTCAATCAATTCTTTTTAACTTCTTTGTATAGGACATACTTTTTGGATAGAAGCATGGGCTGACAACATAGCGCTTCTTTAGACTTTAAGTCACTAATAGTGGTTACTTTCAGGCTGCATAAAAAAATGATACCACCAATCTTTAATTTCACTTACACAATTTGACAGCTTCAAGATTGTTCTAGAAGCTTTTAAATCAATACTTCAAGTAAGAACTAAATTAAAAAAATGGGAATCAATATGGCAGTCTGTAAATCATAAAAACAATCTCATCCAATGTTATTTTAAACTTTTTAGCACATTACTAACAGAAAGTAATTACTTGATTCAACACATTTAAACTATAGATGGATTTGTCGACAGTGAGCAATTGTAAGCCGTCGTGTTTTCTAGATTTAAATTAACTTGTTTTTAGTCTGATCTAATGAAATTTATGTAAAGAATTATTTTGTATTTTGCATTTAAAACAAAACAAACGTTTTATTTAAATGTTTCATATAACAAAAATTTATTTAATTAACAAAAATATTTAATTATTCTAAAAATTACTCAATTTTTCTTAGAACAAGTTACGTAACATAAATACTTTAATCTATTTCTTTATAGATAACAATGTTTTTGGAATATTTGCTTGATATACCATTTGTTATGATAATATTAAGAAAATCAATTTGTTACTATATTATTAAAATTTGTAGCAATTTAACCATAATTTGCATCAAACTATACATAATAACTTTTCATAATAAATAAATATATTATTTAATTAATCAATTTTTTTTAAACGTATTCATGTAATAAACAGATAACACTTACCAATGCTTCAGTTTTCAATTTCAAATCAGTGAGTTGCACGTGACCACTGAAAATACCCACATTCAAATTTTCCGTATCAAGGTCGACCACATATTTCCCGAGCAGCTGGTTTAGAATCCGAGCCACCGCACCTTCCAACATTTTGAAAGCCTTTAATCAATCAAATATGCATAATCAGTAATATTAATAACTAATAATTTTTAAAATAATTATTTAAATAATTAATCTTATTCTTACTTTTTAGCTTGGTTTTAGCGCGGTATGGTTTATCAGATGATGTTGCTGCTTGGTTGATGTTGAAGTTACATCGTTCTGGTTAGAAATGCGGGATGGTTTCATGAAGGTTTGCCGTATTGATTTTCCGCACAGCTGAAAATATTTTCAGTCTGGCTTTGGTTTGTCGGATGGACGCTGGCTGGCGCTTGTGATGAAATCGATATGATTACAGGAAGCTGGAAATATGAGGATAATGATACTTATTGTAAAGGATTCTCTATTTGTAAAGAGCTTATATATACGTTTGATCTTTGAAGTGTACAATATTTTACCTATTGAAGTTGATTGGATATTTATTACAATAGATGGCATTTTGATGAAATTATAATTAAAATTAAATTGTATTATTAATTCAATTAATAACAAAATTTCTAAAATATAGAACAAATTATGTATCGTTATAATTAACTTTTTAGATAGAATTTTTTTCTAAAACTCTAAACAGACCTGGTTCTAGCAGGCCAAAGATTCTTTTGAGCATAAGTGATGAAATGAAGCAAGATAATTAATGTTTGTGAACTTGTTTGTTGCTGAAACCATAAATGCTGAAGCGATTAGCGCGTTAAACAAACTCACAAATAATATACTAATATACCCTCTCGTGGGTACTACCTTGTCGTGGTAAGGAGGCTGAGTAACTTCTGCTCGAGCTATGCTGGTCCTTGGCAGAGCCACCCATTTCTGGTTACCTTTCCCGATTTTCCTGTCATTTAAATCTCAACCCTTACCTTTTTCTTCTTTTTTTTCCAACCTGGCGGTAGGTAAGACGCAATTTTTATTTCTTATTATGTCAAATAATAAATCACGCCCTTAGTCCGTGCCGTTAGTTGAATCTGACAGGTGCTTTAAAATTTGCACGGATTTGGCAACTACCAGAGTAGGAGAACAATGCTCCAGTAGCGCATAGCTAATTGTTCGGAAATTGGTGCAACTAATCGAGTTGTGCCAATGGATAATGCTACCCAATTCTTGTCCGATGACAAATTGGACCCCCCAGCTTCTTCTTCAACAAAAAGGAAGAAGTCTGGCAAAGTTATTTTGTCCAATAGTGCCTGAGATGTGAAGGCAGGACCTGTCCTTCAATTCATCGTGGTCACTAGAGAAGAGGGCAACTTTGATAAAGTAAGCTTCTTTTTAATAAGTAAGTGTTTATACAGACTGATCAGTAATACTAAATCTATTAAGAAGATCAAAGATGGCTTTCTTGTCGAAACGGTTTTAGTCGCTAAAACTGCTAAAATGTAGCCGTATCTCAGTTATGAACGTGACAGTCTTAGCTTATAAAACTTTGAATTCTTGTAGGGGGGTTGTCTACTGCAAAGACTTTTTAAATTGCAAATTGGAGGAAATTGTCGAGAACATGAGTGGTCAGGAGGTTATTGAAGCGTGTCGCATTTCTACCATGCGCGACGAAAAACGCAAAGAAACCCCTAATCATATATTGACGTTCAACCGCCCTCAACTTTCCACCAACGTAAAAAGGGCCTTTTATCGCCTCCCAGTCAGGGCATATATTCCGGCACCAATGCGTTGCTTCAAATGGACACATCCTCCAAAGAGCAGATTTGCGCGTGTGAAAAACCTCTGCATGAAGCTATCAAATGTCAACAGCCAATTACGTGTATCAATTGCAAAGGAGAACACTACGCAAAATCACGTAATTGTCCGAAATATAAAGAAGAATTCGCTATCAAAGAAATCATGACTAAAAACAAATTATTGTATTTTGAAGCACGTAAATTGGTATCAATCTCAACACCAATAGTCGGAATATCATACGCCAAAGCGACGACTGCATTAAAAAGCTCAGTAGACGTTAACGAGCAAATAAGCAAACTTTTAACGTCTCTTATTGCTGACAGATTCAGCTTTCTACAGCAAAGAAATTACCAATACCGGTCATTAAAACTAACATGCCTCCTCCAAATCCTCCGGAGCAACAACGGTTGAAAAGAAATGTAGTTTCCTTAACCGTTGTTTTCTTCTGTGTGTTTATAGTAGTTTGCGGAGAAGTACCCCATTATCTACCTATCATGCTTTGTCTTGTGGCTTGTGGATTTTTTACAGGTTATCCACTTCCTGTTTTATGACGTTTACAGCTTGGCCCTGATTAGGTTTACAGGTCTGTTGTAGGTGGTGTAGTTCGGGTGATAGTATGTTATGGATTGAATGTCGGTGTTGTCATAAGTTTCCGCTTTGAAATAGAATTTTTCAGCGTTCTTCATGATGAACTCATGCAAAGTGGAGATTTTTAAGTCTTCTCTGAGATCTTTATTTCTAATATTCCAGAGAGCTCCGGTAATCATCCTCAAGGTTTTTGATTGGCAAGCTTCTAGGGTTTTGAAGTAAGTTTTGGCAACCGTTCCCCAAACTTGGCAGCATAGGACAGCTGGGCTCTAATGGTGAATTTATAAAGCGTCAATTTTGTTCTTAGTTTTATTTTCTTGTGTCTTAGTAGTGGTGCCAAACTAATTATTGAAACTTTAGATTTATCTTTGATTTTATTAACATGGGCTATTCATGTTAAGGATTTATCTAGAGTTACTCCAAAATAATTAGCTTGGTTAGCCCAGGGTATAGGAATACCATCAAGGATGATGTTTCGATAGGGAGTTATTTGTCTTTTTGTGAATAATATAGCTTGACTTTTTGAAGGATTTATTTTAATCCCCCACTCTTCGGTCCATTCGGTAATGGTGTCTGCAGCTTTTTGTAGGTTTTTAGTTATAAATTTGGGAGAGGTGGCTTTGTGAATAATTGCTGTATTGTCCGCAAACTAGGCGAGAATATTCCGTTTGTCATAGATGGGATGTCTCCGACATAGATTTTATATAGTGCTGGAGATAGAGTAGGGCCTTGGGGAACTTCCGCTGTCATGGGTTTAACGGAAGAAAGCGTATTTGCAATTTTAACTTGGAAGCTTCTGTCATTTAAAAAGTTTTTGATAAGTCTACCCAGATGGTGGGGAAATTTAGCACGATACAGTTTGGCTATCAGGCCATCGTGCCATACCTTATCAAACGCTTTTTCTATATCAACAAAAATTGCTCCAGTTGACTTTCTGTTATTAAACCCTCTAGAGATGTGGCAACTCGTGCCAGTTGGTGGACGGAAGAGTGTTGTTTCCTAAAGCCGTGCTGGTGTTTGGGAATTATTTGATTAGTTTCACTGTGGATGTTTATGTGAATCAAAATAATTTTTTCCGCTATTTTGCTTAATGTAGGTAGTAAGCTTATCGGGCGGTAGTTCTGTGGAAATGATTTTGGCTTATTTGGCTTAGGAAAAACAACAATAATGGCATGTTTCCATTTATGGGGAAAATATCCTTGCCTTAAAATTCCATTGATAATGTTGGTGAGGCTTACAATGGCTTTCCTAGGAAGGTTTTGTAAAGCCGCATTAGATATGTTGTCGTGTCCGGGAGCTTTTTTAGGGTTAGTATGCTTAATAGCTGTAGCCACTTCTGTAGGATTTGTAAATGGTATTGCTTTATCTTCGGCAATATTTTCGTAGTGTTCTATCTTTTTTTCCACATCTTCCATTACGTCGACGTCTAGGATATTATATGCCGGGCTGAATTGGTCTACAAGGGTCAATGCAATAGCTTCGGCTTTCTTTAGGGTAGTGTGTGCTAGCCCGTTTTGCCCGTAGATGGTAGGGATGGTCTTGTGTTTTTTCCTTAAACACTTTGAAATGTGCTATGATTTGGGCATTTTGTCGTCAGTTTGGTGAAAAAGGTTGTCCCACTCCTGGTTTTTGAAAGCTTTGATTTCCTCTTTAACCTTGTTTTCTAGTCTGTTTTTGGTAAGTTTGTCCTGGGCAGTTCTAGAGCGTTGAAATTTCTGTCGGGCAGTGTTTTTCTCCCTTATGAGATTTTTTTTTAAATGGGGGGAGTCCAAGTGGGGCATTATCTCTGATGGTAATGTTGCTGGAAGTTTTGTCTTGGGCAGATTGAATGGATGAAGTTAGTTGTTCAACAGCAGCGTCTAAGTCTTGAGGGGAGCAGATTTTTGGAAGAGGGCCGAGATCGTGCCATGGATGATTAGTAGAACGGAATAATGATCTAAGTCTATTTTGTTGAACACTTTGGAAGTGGTGGCGTTGAGTATGCCTTTTGAAACAGCTATATCGAGTATATCGGTCGGGTGACCTGCGTGACTATAAAATGTTGGGGAAGTTGGACTGTGTATGGAAAGATTGTTCTGGTCCATACATTTGAATAAAACTCTTCCTTTTGTGTTTGTGGCGCGACAGTTCCATGCCTCGTGTTTAGAATTAAGGTCACACCCAATAATGGTGGGGATATTGTCTTCGAATGCCATTTTTAAGTCGTTTTCCAATAGTAGTTTAGGAGGAGGTTGATATACTGAGATTTTTTTTTTATTTTTTTGGGGGAAGGTTGATAATAACCCCGGTTGCTTCCAGGTTGGTGAAGTTTGGGATATCAATTTCTGAGTGGTCAATTGATCTTTTTATGATTTTGGCTGTGCCTCTGCCTTACTTTATTTGGTCATTTCTATATATGTTAAAGTTGGGAAATTTTGGGTTTTCTCTGGGTTTTAATCTAGTTTCTGACAATAGCATAATATCAATGTCATTTTCCGAGATAAAAAGTTTCAGTTGTTCTGGGTATTTGGCACTACAGTTGGTGTTGCAGTGTCCTATTGATAATATATTATTGTGAACTACCATTATTGATTTTTAAGAAGAACTGCCAAGATTAATTAAAGTAAGTCTTGGTCGTTGCTGCTGACATTAGTAAAATCAAGTTTTAAACTGGATTTTTCTTCCTTGGGCGGAGCTGATTGTTGTTGTGGCTGCACAGCTTTTGCACACGTTGTAAGTTGTGGGCGTGGTTTAGGGGTTTTGTAGTTGACTTTGACTGGGGGTTGCCCTTTAGATTTAGTTTTAGATTTGATTTTTTGATAGACCGGGCAACCTTTGTATGATGCGGAGTGGTTACCACTGCAGTTGGCGCATACAGTATTCTCCCTGTTTGCAGAGGTAAGGTGACATTGTGCGGAAGGATGATTCTTGGCGCACCTGACGCACACCCAGTTGTTGGTACACATCGATGCGGCGTGGCCATAGGCTTGGCAACGATGGCAATGAGCCGGTTCACCAGACTTAAATTTAAACTCGACTTTGACTTTGAGGCCGAGAATTTTTGAAACGTTAAATATTTTTTATAATTTTTGTTTAGCTGAATATATAACTTATCATAAGTTCTGGTAAAGTTATGCAACCTTGAAATTGCGTTAACATCAAAACCTTTTGCCTCCAGCGCTTCACTCATTTCCTCGCAGGAAACATCTTCAGGGACGTTGTGCATAACCGCTTTGATGGTTTTCTTTTTCTTCTTCTTCTTCCTCCAGCTGGTAAGTGAAAGACTTGTGACCTTTTGCATTAAGGTATGTTTTTGCCCTCCGGTGGTCTGAGGGCGTTTTTGGCATTATTTTAATGCACTTAACATTTGATATCAAAATTGATATTTAATTTGTCCATGTCGTTTTTGATTTCTCTTCATGCTTTTTGGCATTAATTGTGATTTGTGGAGGAAGTTTGACTTTTGGTAGTTCAGGTGTGGTATCATCGATGTCAGGATCGTCATTCTCGCTGCTACTTGAGCAATGGGCTTTCTTTTTCCCTTTGTTTTTGCGATCTACTAGTTGCCATTTTTTTTCGTTGGTGGGGTTGCTGGAACCTGGTGTAAAGTCGTTCTCAATTGGCAATGTTTTGGAGTCGTCCATGTCTTAATTAGAGTTAATAATTAGTAGGGGAGGAAAAGGGTTTCCAGGTGTCCACTTAGATTTTAGGAGTTGGAGTCGCCGATTTGATCTTTTTTGGTATTTTGTCAATAGATGAAGAAAAACTTTTTGTAATTGACTTTTTTTTATTTTTTGATATCTTTTTTGTAGGGCTGCTCTTTGGAGTGACCGTGTTGGTTGAACTGTCCGACACATCTCCAGACTCATCATTTATGGGGTGAGGTTGAGCTTTATTCACGTTGTTGATTTTTTTGACTATAGCCAAGATCTGTATAGATAGTTGATTGAAACCAATATTCATGTCTGTTTGGATGTTTTTATAATCAATTTGCATTTGATTGACAGTGGATTTTAGAACAGTTACGTCATTCCTGGTAGATTCCGTGTTACTATTGGTAATGTTCAGGTAAGCATTTAAAATTTCCAAGTTCGGTTTTCAGAAATTTTAGTGGAAAATTTAATTGAATTTTTATCAATTTTTGCTTTAAGAGCATCCAAACTTTGATCTGCATCGTTGTCTTGGGTTAGGGTAAAATGAGAATTTTCCCCCATGGCGATGGTCTCCAGGTCTGCTGGGCTGCACAGTTGGAGGGGTATATGTAAAATCACTAATCACTTAAATGTTTATTAGCACTTTGCACTTTAAAAGTCTTGGTTCCTTTGTTTGATAGATGTAGCTTCAAACAAAGAAAGGTGAGTGACCGGGAACTGGGTCATAAGTCTTTGTCCTTTCTGCGGGTGCGTGGTGCCGCCCGCAGATTAGAGGGATGTTAACTAACTATCACTAGTCACTTAATTTATCAGGCACTTTCTTTGCTAAACTAACGAACTGAGGTGTACGCATACGTGAACACACACACACTACACTGTACTGTACTGAACTGTAGTTTCCTTAACCAAAAACGTGGGGAAGCACCCCCTACACATTCTCAGGTTGGTCTTAAAACCGACCTGACCAAACTTGTTTTGGCAGATACGCCAAAACAAATAAATAAGGGTAATAAATAAGGGTAAACGGAAAAGGGATGGACCTTTTTCCAGCAACTGTGACGACGAATCCAGTTTGGCATCAAAACTTTCTGTTGTCGACAGTGGAAGTAGCAGAGGTAGAAGAAGAAGGAAACCTGGCTCGAAAAAGGGCAGATCACGCTCCCAGCTGTAGGCATTCTTTTATGTTTTTTAATGAAGTGTTGTTTTGTATCGGCACTGCAGTTCTTTACAACTGCTGTGTCATCGCTTTTCCATTTTAAGGTTCTAGCCTTAAAGAATTATTTGTCTTTAATGTCATCTGTGATATTAATTTTAAGTTTAATTTATTGTTTGGTTTTGGCATCGGAGTTGTTTACAACTTCGATGTCATCTGTGATATTAGTTTTAAGAATGTATCTGTTGCCTTGTCTACGTCCAAACACCAAAGTCACTGCAAACGCAGTTATTGTGAGCTGAAAATGATCCTAGTAAATCACATGTCACACTTTAAGCCCCAAAAAAATTTCTTCGGGGCTTTACATGCACAAGAAGTGACGTTCTGCCGAGTGCCCGAGCCAAAGGTGGAATCGCTATTTTTATGACGAAAAATTTACTGTTTACGGAATAACCCTTAGAACTAAACTCCAGGAAATTGCAATGCGGCTTACCATCCCGATAAAAGCCACAATATGCAACTTGTATCTTCCGGAGTTTGACTGGACTCTAAAAAATACACAAGAATTTACTTCGCAGCTTCCACAGCCTTATCTCCTAGTGGGCAATTTTAACGCCCACAATCCGCTATAGGGTTCCCTGAGGAAAGACACGCAAAGTCGTTTGATAGAGGATTTTCTCGATCAAAGCGACGCTGTCTTCATAAACACGGGTTCCCACACAATTTTAAGGTAGGGGTACAAATTTTTCGGCAATTGATTTGTCCTTATCGTCCCCAAGTTTAGCCACACGTTTGTCGTGGCATGTAATAGAGGACCATTTCCAACCCAGTCTGGTCCCACCAGAATCAAATGGTGAGGATGTCAAGACCGCTGTGAAGGTTTTCACTAATTGTATTGTCCAAGCATCGTATGTGTTTGTCCCAAAGTCCAGCGGACAGCTGGCCGGTCCGTCGGTTCCTTGGTGGAACGACGATATCCGAGTAGCTATGGAAAAGAAAAAAAAAGCTTTTAATTGTTTCAAAAAAACTCCGACGCAGGAAAACATGATTGCTTTCAAGAAAAAACGCGCCGTTGAACGCCGCAAAATTCTGGAAAGCAAGCAACGATCATGGGAAAGCTACGTGTCGACAATCACGCCAACCACTTCGGTCGGCAAAGTGTGGAAAAAGGTGGGAACCGTGTCGGAAAAAAAAATTCCTTTTGTGGCTCCCATCTTAATCGTCGACGGACGCAAAGACACCAAAGCGGCCAACATTGCAGACGCATTGGCAACTCAATTTGCGTCTGCCAGTAGCTCTCAAAATTATAGTGAAGAATTTCTGCGTCAAAAAGAACAATTAGAAACTCCGTTAAATTTTTCTTCCCCGGATTCCTTGCCCTACAATGGGGATTCAGAAACGGTATGCTTCTTTTTCTTGAATCTTTTATGCGCGATTGCACATTTAAAGTAAGGGTGGGAACCACTAACTCGAAGACAGTATGTCTAGAGAACGGTGTTCCCCAAGCAATTAGCGTTACCCTTTTTGCGATTGCGGTAAACAATATTGCAGCGTCTGTAATTACACCTGTAAAAAAATGCTTGTACGTCGACGATTTGGTGATGTACATGGCGGGAGATACCATCCTTGCCATTACACGTCAGTGGACAGAGAGGCAAAGGCGAGAGGTTTTTGCTTCTCTACGACGCCTCTGAAGACCTCACCGGGACCCCGCGCTTGTCTTGCGAGATTTTAGAATCACGTACGTCAAAACAGTCCGTTTTGTAGGGCTTGTGCTCGATAAGACCTTATTCTTTCGAGCACATATTGATGAATTGATCACAAAGTGCAAAAAAGCCTTGAACGTGATCAAGTGCTTGGCCAACATCAACTGAGGAGAGAAGTACTGTTGCGGCTGTACAAAGTCCTGGTTTTATCCAGAGTCAACTACGGCTGCGCGGTATACTCATCCGCCAAAAAATCCCGGTTGAAAGCCCTATACGCAATCCACAACGCAGGCATTTAATACGCCACGAGAGCGTTACGGACAAATTCTGCACCGAGTCTTTGCTGCGAGTTGAGTGTACCTCTTCTAGTCACTCGTCGAAGTCGCTTTGTACTTACGTACGCCGCGGCAATGCAAGAAAAAAAAGATCACAACAACCGACTCATATTTACCGCCAACAAAACGCAACAACGCAAATACTGACTCAGGCCTACCGTCAGTAAGCCGGTGTGCGTCCGATGGTATTTAAGATCGGATCTAGCGATTTTTTACTCTGGCTGATGCCAAAGGTTATAGCTCGTCTTGATCTGACTTCCCAGAGCAAAGTTTAAAGCTTTTAAGCAAAGGAACATTTTTTCCAAAAAGAAGATTTGCTCGTCTACGTCTAAACTCTCACTTGGACAACCTAGAGAAAAGGTAAAAGACACAAGAAAAAAACCCAACATTCCCCTTACAAGAAAGAAGAGAAGACCCAGCTTTAAAAAGGTTGCTTCATTGCACCTTTGCGTGGCGGTTACCAGTCTGACTCATCCCCTAGGTAAAACTACGAGTGAACAGGATAATTTAATTAAAGATGCTTTTTTTCAAGAGCTGTATAATACCATAACTATGCTAGGCAAATACCTTCTACCTTCAGTGAGCTGTAACACACAGGAGAGATCTTTAGGATTACCTGTGATAATGAAGTCTCACTGGGGTGGCTTCAAAAAGTAATTTCCTCTGTGGCCGGAATTACAACTAGGCGTTGTGCTACTGAGCCGGCTTCTTAGGCTGACAAAGACTACTTTGTGGTTTCCGGGAAAACCGCAAGTCGTAGAGCTGGTCATTAGTTGCTGTATGTCTTCGATAACTTCACAAATTCCATCTTTAAGGTCTTGAATCGATTATGGAGCATTGGCATAGACCTTATCTTTCACGTGGCTCTAAAAAAAAAGTTTGAAAGTGTTAAATCACAAAATCTTGGTGGCCAATTGTAACCACCCTTTCGAGAAATAACACGTTCAGAAAACTTTTCTTGCTGAAAATAAACGTCATCCACATCAATATCTTCCAATTCCGACCATAAAAAATTATTAATCATAGCTCAATAGCGCCTTCCATTCACCGTTACAGTTGCATCAGCCTCATTTTCAAAAAATGTAGGGTCCAATCACACCGCCAGCTCAAAAACCGCACCAAACAGTGACACGTTGAAGATGCAAAGACATTTTAACAATCATTCTTGGATTTTCTGAGCCCTAAATGCGACAAATCTGCTTGTTAACGTAGCCTCCGAGGTAAAAATGGACCTCATCACTGATGATGATTTTTTGATGAAATTTCGGATCATATTGATGCATTTGAAGGACTCAATCAGCAAAGATACGATGTTTATGGTGATCGACTTGAGTTCTTGTGTTAACTAAACTTTAAAAATCTTAAGACTTAAGTTTTTATGCAAAATACGAAGGTGCTTTACGACGACCAAAATGTGCTTTAGTTTTGCAAATTGTGACTAAAAATTTTTCACCATTTTTGTAGTGAATTTAAATAATTTCAATGCGTTGTTGAAGTGTGTATTGATCCAAATGTCAAAAGAGATATTAGCTTCAAAATTGACAGCTGCCTAAACAACCTGCTATTTAAAATGAAACTTCTTATTGGAAAACTCTATATAACAAGTGGCACACGGACAACACCAACTGCTCCTCTATTCTTCTCAATAATTCTTTATTTTTTACTTGTCCACTTTCTTTTCTAATGCCTTATATCAAATAAATCTTGTAGAAAGGTAGTGGAACAAGGAAAACAAAGGAAACTACCTTTTAGTAATCTTGACAATTTATCCCCAAAGAACTGTGAATGCTACAATGTAGACAAGTTGAACTATCACTACAAATGGAGAAGATTTTGGCCACATTCAACATAATCTAGAAATTGAACTGTTGCTACAAAAAGTTGCCTCTAGAGAGCAGTAGATCGAGGCAGAGTTTAGTTAGAACAAGTATCACCAATAAAATGGAGAAGATCTGCTCAAAACTTAATTTTGTGTAAAAACTGAAAGTCTGAATTTTTTCGAGTTATTTCTAGAAAGCGAAAACAATAGATCAAGAAGAGAAAGAAAACTACCTTTTAGTAAACTTGATAGTCCATCCCCAACAAACTTTGAATACTACAATGAGGACTAGTCGAAGCATTACCAAACAATGTAGAATCCAGAAATCAAGCCCTTGCTAAAACCTGTTTGATTTAAACCTGAAATGAGTTGTTAGCAACCGTCAGGATTTTCACAAGAAATCACGCCCATAGAGGGACAATAGATTAAGGAAGAAGAAGGACCTTTAACTTCTAAACTTGCGTCAACCTTTAAAATGTTGCATTACCCAGTGGAACCAACATTACCCAAAGATTGGAGAAAAGCTTGGTCACAACTGCCCAAAAATCAAAATATTGTGGAACCTTATATTGTGTTTTATCTAGACCAAAAATAAGTTAAGGTTAGCAACCGTCTAAATTCTTTTGAGAAGTTAAGTGGATCAAGTCCAGTGAAACTAATATCACACAGAAATGGAGAAAACCTTAGCTACATCTGTCCAGAAATCAAATCATTACAAAAACCTATACTAAGTTTGACCTAGACCAGAAATGAGTAATTAGTATCACGTATCAAGAACAAACGCAGTGGGACAAGGAAGAAGAAGAAAGTTACTGTTTAATAATCTTTGAAAATTTGGAAATGATGCATTAGACACTAAAAAAATTGCTAAGATCTTGGCCTCATCTGCTCAAAAAACAAATCATTGAGAAAATGTATACTAAGTTTGATTTAAGCTAACTAATACTGTTTGGATTTTTTTGAAAAGTCACTTCTTAAGATCAAAACTATTGGAAAAAGGAAAAGGTAGAAAACTACTGTTTACTGAAGTTGAGCCAACCTTTGAAAATTTAGAAATGTATTGGAGATTAGTGGAACTACTATTTCATTTTAAGACTTTAAGCAAACCAAGAAATCTGTTTAAAGCATTTTTTAGTGCTTGACTAAGTAGAAATGCACGGACCGCTAACGAAACGCCGCTTACAAAGCTCTATAATGCCATTGACTATCACATCGGCTAATCATCAATAAGCAAAACGTTGGAGCCTATGCCTATAGGAAAAGTTTACAAAGACCCATTTTTTGAACCGAAAGTAAGTCAGTTGCAAGAATATATCGAAGCAACTTTACATGAGAAATCTTAAAAAGGTTTACGGAGACCCTGAAACGTTCTTAAAGACAATCGAACAGTATTCAAGAGCCAAAAAACCTAGTCGAGAGTTACCTACAACGCCAGTATACTCGCATCACTCAAAAACTTTACCAGTTGCAAACCTTATTGGTCTAGTTCTTGGCCACTAACTACGGCAAACACTCTACCAAACAGACCTTGTAGACAAAACTTTGAACAAAACAAACTCCCCAATAGATACATAAAACAAAAAACTGAATGATGTGACCAAAACCGACTTGACCATACACCGGATGGAGGCACTTACCACTTTATTATTTGCACTTAAGAATGGGCTAGCCACTTTCTAAAAACATATGTTTGGGATATTGGTTGGGCTCCTAATTATCATTGCCATGGTTATTTTTAACACCATTAGGATTGCTAGTTAATTTGTAACATATAATTAACATGAACACTGCGCTATTTCAGGAATGGGCTCGGAATTTTCAAAGGGTTGTATTAAGTGTGTCTCCGTTGCCAGTCGCTCTGTGAGTTAATTATTTTTTTTATTCATGCAAATTTTATAACCAGTTCTTTCCATGGATTTGCATTGCATTTACAGTAAACGTTCTTATGAAACGAGAAAAGCATGAGAAATGTGAAATTATTATTGAATCATAAACTGTAAGATTATAATTATCATATGGAAAATGGAAACATTATTTTTTTTAGTTTTTTAAATCTATTCCTTATTTGTTTACTGGAACATTTATTCATTAGTTATAAAATTTAAAAAAACTTTTTACATCTATTAGATTTTAGATACTTTTGAAGCTATGTCGACAACATGGTCGTTCCAGAGAAGATTGTATGAGATTGTAACACCTAAAAGACAAATTGAAGAAGATTTATATATAAATTTGTTGTTTAGTTTAATATTTGGTATTGATTTGGATTTTGGAACAGTCAAAAGTTGAGTATTATAGAGTTAAAATTGATCATGTTGGCAGTGCTCCATTCAGATATTGTTTTGAGTTGCTACAGATTCTAACCTAAAAATTTCAAGACGGTCTACTATATTTGTCAATATGGTCTTTGGAAAGTATGAAGTATGATCTGCAAAGCTATGAATAGGACTTTTAGTTATTTGAAGAAGTTTATTAATGTAAATCAAAAATAAAGTTGGCTAAAAAGCAGAACCTTGAGGAACACCAGCATTTATGATTTTGGGGTCAGAGTTAAAACCATCAATTCTAATTATAATTTTTCTATTGTCAAGAAAACTATTGATAAGATTTACATCTTTTTTATTAAAACCTATACAATGCAGCTTGTTAACAAGATTAGAATACCATACCTTATCAAACGCTTTGGAAATATCTAGAGCTACTGCAGTATGCTCTACTTGTTTGTCCACAGTAGAATTGTGACTAACATAAGTCAAACGTTCTGATCAAAATCTATATTAAGTATATGCTCATGACGCCTGACTAAAATTTGCAAATGTGAACCAAAGTTTGTAATTTTTTGGTTTCTGAGGTAATTTGGACAATTCCAAAATTGCTGTTCCGATATTCTTAACATTTCACCTTCTAATATATTGGTTATCGCCTACTAGGAACAAAAACCTAAAGGTAAATTAAAATTCAAAAATATTTTTTTGAGGAGGCGCTTTTTTTCTCAATATTTTGCCTACAAATCTTAGTTACGGTACAGCTTATGTTCACTAATATATAGTAATTGTAGTTTTAAAATAATTACAATTTTTCTAACTAAATTAACTCTATGGATTGATTTAGCTTTACATCAAAATATAAGAAAAAATGTAACTAATTTATTCAATATTAATTCTGTTTGAAAAAATATATTTTGATGTAATTTTGCCTGCTCACCATGTCAAGGTACCAATCCGTGAGCAGAGGAAGGAGTGGAAACAAGGGATTATAAGGTTGGAAACACAAAGGAGTCGTTGCTAGTAGATAAACAAGGTGCGTCCAAATTGAACCTTCCACTACTTTTTTCAAGGCTGACCTTTTTCTTAAAGTCAACCACTTTTTGAAGGTCAAGGTCGCACTCAAGTGTGTTAATATGTTCAAGGTCAACGTATGTAGTTTTTCAAAGTCGACCACTTTCTCAACTACTTTTTTGAAGGTCAAAGTCAAGTATGAATCATTTCCAAGACTACCCCAAAACCACACATCTAATTGATCTGACTTTCGCGCTCAGTTAGTAATCAGTTATATATAAAAGGATATTTATAACAACTTCGATTATTGTATCAATTGCCATCATGAATGCAACAACCTTTATTCTATTATCTGCTGTTTTAAATGGCTCATTATATGTATCCAAACTAAAAAATACAAAGACATGCTATATTTCAAATAATAATTCAACATGGAAGCGAATGGGTATGGATTATATTTACCAACCAAAAACATGCAAAACTCCAATGACTATCAACCACAACTATTTCGAATATAAAATTATGTATGGATTAAAATAGTAAAAAGAATACAAACATAACTATAGAAAATAGTAATTTTAATAATTCAAATACATTGTACAATTTTATTAATATATTATCAATTATTATTTTAACATTGTTAGGTATTTATACATTATATTTTGTCACAAGAAAAATGTACACTACATATATTATTAATAAAAAAGAACTTATAACACAACAACATCTGTAAAATCTAAAACTGACAATGGCCTAACAGCCGAAACCGGTCTTAAATAAATAAATAAAATAATAAAATTCAGCACAATAAAGTATATACAAATTTATTAAAATAACCTTAAATATTAATAAATAGTGCAATATTCAGATAAATAAATACTACTTATAATAAAACATTCACATAATATAAAACATATTATTAAAACTTAAAAATTAGTTTCTACCTCTATTTTTCCGCAACTTCCAATAACAAGTCAAGATTGGTTTTACCAGAACATTCCGATTCTTTTTCAATTTCTTCTACTACTTGCAATAACAAGTTAAAATTAGTTTTACAAGAACGTTTCGATTTTTTCTCAATTTCTTCTGCTACTTCGAAAAACATTTCAATATTGTTTCTTTAGATTGGATCATTATCTAACAGTTTATGTCCCCAAGCTAAAGTTTTCATGGAACCAAAAATTACATATCGTTTATCATCAAAATTGGTCAATGCTACTTTATTTTTTAGTTCTCTATACATATTATGTAGATGTTATTGAAAAATACATTCTACAAAACTTGGTATTACCATTCAGAACATTTTGGAAATCATGTAGTGTCAATTGTTTATCGATAGCACACTTTTTAACACCCTCTGCTTTTTTTGTGATTGATGAAGGTGTTACTTAGCAATAACCTTTTGCTCCGGTGCCATAGTAACTTTGAATCGGTTCACCAACATACTCATCTTTCATTTTACCCAAAATAGATTTATTTGTAATTATACCATGAATATTACCATTCTTGTAATTAGATGTGTCAAATTTATTTAAATTTTGTTTCATATCATCATAAAAATTATTAGTTTTTACTTTTATTATAAACGAATCAGTATCCGTATATAATAATGACACGTTTTCATTATACTTCAGTTTTAAATAGTTATAATAAAAATCATACATCACTGTTTTTGACAAATCTAATATAGAAAATCTAATATAATTGGTTTATCATAATATACTTTTACTTTATTCATCTGAATAGCAACTACATTTTCAGAAAGTATTGAAGAACTTTTAAAATTTGGTTATGCTATCAATACTTCTGCTCCGAATTGCTTACCTAATTTATTTCAATGACTGACAAGTTAGTTTTATATCGACTCTGTTGTCTAAATTTTCCATTGTTTTATCGAATACACTATTATTCAAAAGTTTAAAAAATAACTTTTCAAAATCATTTCTTGATTCAATTCGCATTTTAGTATTTAAATCAATGTAACCTTTAAGCCACAGTGATTATTTAAATTGAATAACACGATGTTTTTTTTTTTAATTTTAAACCATGAGTCGAGCATTGCTTTAAATTTCTGTAGTGAATGGTGTATTTATTTTTATCATATAAGTTTGGAAATTTTCCCATGGGTGGTATTATATTTTCTGAACAAAATGGAAAATCATTATAAAGGTCATGTAATTTAGATGGATACTCTAAGGCAACTTCTAAAACATATAGCCTGTATCAGAAGTATCAGAAATGTCTTTAATTGTTGTATTTCTTCAGGTGTTAACCAACAAAAATCTTTTTCGGGTAAATATTCAGATATTGACAAACCATATAAATTTGTTGCATCAAGATACATAAGAAATGAGATCAGCTTTGTAGGATCGTAGTTAGGTAAAAATTTATTGTTTGCATCAGCTTCCTACGAACACATGTACTGGCACCACCACGTATATCTTTTTTTAAAAAAATGTAACATATCGATGTCAGTTAGCAATTCTAATTTAACTTTTGTATATTTTAACATAGCATCCCAACTTAAACCAGGAGCTGTATAATAATGTGCTGGGTCTAATTTATAATTTTTTAAACAAATTTTACGAAAATTTTCAAAAACATCTGCTAAAATTAGTACATCTGATTTTAAATATATATATAAGCATAATCACCAATAGTTTGACATTTAAATAGATTCCATACATCACACGCTCTCTGATAATCTTCTGTGGAAATATTTTCACCTCTAAGTTTGTCATAAAATTCATGCATAGCTGGTAATTTTGTTTCATTTAATTTTAAACAATTATCAATATAAGAATAAAGGAATACACCTTTTCGTCTTATAAAATTAAATTTTGTCGAGTCTTCAAAATATTTTTTTATTTTGATACATTCTTGTAGATCTAAATTTTTTGATAATTTTTCTAGTAATTGTGACATAAATCAAAGAGTCCAAAAATCTCAATGTGAATGTATACGATTTTCTCATCTACTACATCAACCAAAACTTCTTTACTAAATGATATATATTTTTCTTTTGTTTGTGCAATCACATTAATTTTTTCATTATTTAATGCTAAATATTTAATAAACAAATTTGAATCATAATTTAAGTTGTGGAAAAATATTGGAATATGATTTAGATTTTTATATTGTAAATTATAGTTAGAGTGAGCAGCATCTCTGTATTTACCTGTCGGATGACAATGTTTTCTTACTTTTCTATTTTCATCAGAAAATTATGTTTCGCAAATATGACATGTAGTAGAATTCTGATATTTATTTTTGTCTTGTATTGTCATTACCATTGGTTTTATTGGTTTTAAATGCTATTTATATATATTTTTTAAATCAGTTTCTAATTCTTCAATAAATATTTTTTTCCGGATTGGGGCCAGATTTCTAATTTTGACAACGAATCATCATAATTACATTTAATATAGTATGCAAATGAATATGGCTCATGTTCATACGTTTTAATACTGAAAGACTTTGTCGGATCAGGGGAACATGTTAAAATCTCTTTTAAAACACACTCAAAATCAGCATATACTACAAATAGTACCTCTAACTGTTTTAGAATATTTTGAAATTCTAATATGTTTTCAGATACAATTTTTCAAATTTATTAATTTTGGTGTTGGTACTAGAAATTTGTGTATACACGTAATTGCAATTATGTTCTAAATGTCTTAACAATTTTAAATTGGTTCCAAAGTATTGCAAACACCCATCACAAAAGTGTTTTGTTTGGTGATGATTAGAAATTTGTGATGAAACTAATTTAGATAAATTTTTAATGTAACAGTAATGATTAATACCAACATCATCACTAAATAAAAGTAAATTTATGTGAGTTGGTTTTTTAATTTTGTATAGTGCATAGGACCTACGATTTCATATTTTCTGATTCAATTTTTAAAGTATGAATCTAAACCGTACACATTAATTGATAAATTATTATTTTTTTCAAATGTTTTGATGTCACTTAATTTAATTGAAAAAACAATATCACTAAAACTAAAAACATTACTATAATGTTCATAGGATGTTGTCTTATTTGGGTTTCCGGTTGGTTGACGTACTGCAGCAACAACACTCCACGCAAAACAACACTTATCTTCATACTTAATGTTGCTTATTGTGTTTTTTCTTTGGATATTTAATGGTAGTGGAATATATGATGAAGCACAAAGAGGATTGTACTTATTGAAATTGATTTCCAAACACAATATTTTTTCCAACTCCCAACCGGCAACAATAAGTTTAGTTAATAAACAAATATATATATATAAAGCTTACCTGAATCTCGTTCTTGAAATTCAGACATTTTTGTATCTAGAATATGTTGAAAAGTCTCATACAACTCTTCGAATGGTATAGAAACATTAGCAACTTGATATACAGTATTGAATGATTTTATATCTCGCATATCTTTTTCACTAATTGTGTATGCTGCAAATAACTCAAAATCTATTTTGACTGCACGAAATTTGTTGATAACTTTGTCAATTACATTATTCGCTTGTTGTTTAATTTTAATTATAAAATTATTTAAATTTTAATCATTGTCTTTTGTTTGTAATCTAAACGTCACAATTCTACTTTTAAATGCGGTTGATACCAGCTCTACACCATCATCTATTACAAGACAACAATTTTTTTATCTTGGAAGCTTTTCAAATGATTGTTGTATGAGCTTGATGGAGCATTTGTTTTACAATCATTGCAAAACTTATCTGGAAATATACATTTTTTTTAATAAAATATAAAAATATTAAAAAAAAAATTAACCCGTATTTGTTTTTCTTTGATTTGTTGGAGGTGTATAATTTTCTAAACCACAACTTTCTTTGTAATGTCTTTTAAGAGAACTCATTTTTATATTGTTTATTACACTTTGAGCAGTTCATAATTAAATGGTGTTTAGCGACTTACTGATATACTAAGAATGCAGATTTACTTAAAAATGTCTTAATATAAGGATGCTGAACTTGACGTTACCCAACAAAATCACGGGGAGGTGTCAGCGTATTGTCAGGAATGATAGGAAATAAGGAAGGGATAAAGAGTTTCAACACACAAGCAAACTTAATTTTGATTCAATTGTTTCTGAAAGTTTCGCAAGCGCCAAACTTCATCTAATTGATTATTAACGTTTTTTGAAATTTTATTTATTTCAGTTTCAATATTAATTAAATCTGCAACCTGTTTCTTGCACTTATCCGTTTCAATGTCTAAATACTCTTCACTCCAATCCTCAAACTCTGCTGTTAATTCCACATTGTTTATGTTTGTGTCTATTTCACTTAGCTCCAAAATATTATCATTTAAGTTAATGATTGTTTCGGCTCAAAAAAATGATGGCCCAACTATCAAAGTTTGTGCTAATGCTGACCAAACCTTCAAAACTCTACTACGAGGTATATCGTCATCATCATTACTGATACACATTTGAAGTTGTTTTGAAAGTGGTGGTAATGGTGGTTGTGGTGATACATCATCCATATTTTCATCATCGGTATCTTCATCACCACAACTATTACCACCATAACCACCACCATTGAGGTGGTGGTAATGGTAGTTGTAATGATACATCATCCATATCTTCATCATCGGTATCTTCATCACCACAACTATTACCACCATAACCACCACTATTGAGGTGGTGGTAATGGTAGTTGTGATGATACATCATCCATATCTTCATCACCACAACCATCTCCACCATAACCACCACCATTGAGGTGGTGATAATGGTAGTTGTGATGATACATTATCCATATCTTCATCATCCATATCTTCATCACCACAACCATCAGTACTATAACCACCACCATTGAAGGTGGTGATAATGGTAATTGTGATGATACATCATCCATAACTTCATTATCCATATCTTCATCATCTATATTTTCATCACCACAACCATCTCCACCATAACCACCACAATTGAGGTAGTGGTAATAGTAGTAGTGATGATACATCATCCATATCTTGATTATCCATATCTTCATCATCCATATCTTCACCACCACAACCATCACCACCATCACCACCATAACCACCACCATTGAAGGAGGTAATAGAGGTGGTTGTGATGATACATCATCCATATCTTCATTATCCATATCTTCATCATCCATATCTTCATAACCACAACCATCTCCACCATATCCACCACCATTGAGGTGGTGATAATGGTAATTGTGATGATACATCATCCATATCTTCATCATCGGCATCTTCATCACCACAACTATTACCACCATAACGACCACCATTGAGGTGGTGATAATAGTAGTTGTGATGATACATCATCCATATCTTCATTATCCATCTCTTCATCATCCATATCTTCATCACCACAACCAGCTCCACCATAACCACCACCATTAAGGTGGTAGTAATGGTAGTTGTGATGATACAATTTCCATATCTTCATCACCACAACCATCACCAGTAGTTGTGATGTTACATCATCCATATCTTCATAATTCATGTCTTCATCACCACAACCATCTCCACCATTACCACCACCATTGAGGTGGTGATAATGGTAGATGTGATGATACATCATCCATATCTTCATCATCAGTATCTTCATCACCACAACTATTAAAACTATAACCACCACCATTAAGGTGGCGGTAATGGTAGTAGTGATGATACATCATCCATATCTTCATCACCACAACCATCAGTACTATAACCACCACCATTGAAGGTGGTGATAATGGTAATTGTGATGATACATCATCCATAACTTCATTATCCATATCTTCATCATCTATATTTTCATCACCACAACCATCTCCACCATAACCACCACAATTGAGGTAGTGGTAATAGTAGTAGTGATGATACATCATCCATATCTTGATTATCCATATCTTCATCATCCATATCTTCACCACCACAACCATCACCACCATCACCACCATAACCACCACCATTGAAGGAGGTAATAGAGGTGGTTGTGATGATACATCATCCATATCTTCATTATCCATATCTTCATCATCCATATCTTCATAACCACAACCATCTCCACCATATCCACCACCATTGAGGTGGTGATAATGGTAATTGTGATGATACATCATCCATATCTTCATCATCGGCATCTTCATCACCACAACTATTACCACCATAACGACCACCATTGAGGTGGTGATAATAGTAGTTGTGATGATACATCATCCATATCTTCATTATCCATCTCTTCATCATCCATATCTTCATCACCACAACCAGCTCCACCATAACCACCACCATTAAGGTGGTAGTAATGGTAGTTGTGATGATACAATTTCCATATCTTCATCACCACAACCATCACCAGTAGTTGTGATGTTACATCATCCATATCTTCATAATTCATGTCTTCATCACCACAACCATCTCCACCATTACCACCACCATTGAGGTGGTGATAATGGTAGATGTGATGATACATCATCCATATCTTCATCATCAGTATCTTCATCACCACAACTATTAAAACTATAACCACCACCATTAAGGTGGCGGTAATGGTAGTAGTGATGATACATCATCCATATCTTCATCACCACAACCATCAGTACTATAACCACCACCATTGAAGGTGGTGATAATGGTAATTGTGATGATACATCATCCATAACTTCATTATCCATATCTTCATCATCTATATTTTCATCACCACAACCATCTCCACCATAACCACCACAATTGAGGTAGTGGTAATAGTAGTAGTGATGATACATCATCCATATCTTGATTATCCATATCTTCATCATCCATATCTTCACCACCACAACCATCACCACCATCACCACCATAACCACCACCATTGAAGGAGGTAATAGAGGTGGTTGTGATGATACATCATCCATATCTTCATTATCCATATCTTCATCATCCATATCTTCATAACCACAACCATCTCCACCATATCCACCACCATTGAGGTGGTGATAATGGTAATTGTGATGATACATCATCCATATCTTCATCATCGGCATCTTCATCACCACAACTATTACCACCATAACGACCACCATTGAGGTGGTGATAATAGTAGTTGTGATGATACATCATCCATATCTTCATTATCCATCTCTTCATCATCCATATCTTCATCACCACAACCAGCTCCACCATAACCACCACCATTAAGGTGGTAGTAATGGTAGTTGTGATGATACAATTTCCATATCTTCATCACCACAACCATCACCAGTAGTTGTGATGTTACATCATCCATATCTTCATAATTCATGTCTTCATCACCACAACCATCTCCACCATTACCACCACCATTGAGGTGGTGATAATGGTAGATGTGATGATACATCATCCATATCTTCATCATCAGTATCTTCATCACCACAACTATTAAAACTATAACCACCACCATTAAGGTGGCGGTAATGGTAGTAGTGATGATACATCATCCATATCTTCATCACCACAACCTTCACCACAATAACCACCACCATTAAGGTGGTGGTAATGGTAGTTGTGATGATACATCATCCATATCTTCATTATCCATCTCATCATCATCCATATCTTTATCACCACAACCATCACCATCATAACCACCACCATTGAGGTGGTGGTAATAGTAGTTGTGATGATACATAATCCATATCTTTATCACCACACCCATCACCACCATAACCACCACCATTGAGGTGGTGATAATGGTAGTTTTGATGATACATTATCCATATCTTCATCATCGGTATCTTCATCACCAGAACTATTACCACCATAACCACCACCATTGAGGTGATGGTAATGGTAGTTGTGTTGATACATCATCTATATCTTCATCACCACAACCATTTCCACTATAACCACCACCATTGAGGTGATGATAATGGTAGTTTTGATGATACATCATCCATATCTTCATCATCGGTATCTTCATCACCACAACTATTACCACCATAACCACCACCATTGAGGTGGTGGTAATGGTAGTTGTGATGATACATCATCCATATCTTCATCACCACAAGCATCACCACCATAACCACCACCATTGAGGTGGTGATAATGGTAATTGTGATGATACATCATTCATATCTTCATCATTCAAATCTTCATCATCCATATCTTCATCACCACAACCATTACCACCATAACCACCTCTATTGAAGGTGGTGGTAATGATCGTTGTGATGATACATATTCCATATCTTCATCATCCATATCTTCATCACCACAACCATCACCACCATAACCATTACCATTAAAGGTAGTAGTTATGGTGGTTGTGATGATACATCATCCATATCTTCATCACCACAACCATCACCATCGCCTTCAACTCAACTACAGATGTGTATTAGTGATGATGACAATATTCCTTGTCCTGGAGTTTAGAAGGTTTAGCCATCATAAGCACAAACTTTGATAGTTGAGCCATCAATTTTATCAGCCAAAACAATCATTAACAAGAGTGATAATATTTTAGACATAAGTGAAATAGACACAAACATAAACAATGTGGAATTAACACCAGAGTTTGAGGTTTGAAGTAAGGAGTATTTAGACATTGAAACGGATAAGTGCGAGAAACGGGTTGCAGATTTAATTAATATTAAAACTGAAATAAATAAAATTTTAAGAAACGTTAATAATCAATTAGGTGAAGTTCGGCGCTTGCAAAACCTTCAGAAACAACTGAATAACAATTAAGTTTGCATGTGTTTTGAAACTCTTTAATCCATCCTTATTTCCTATCATTCCTGACAATACGCTGACACCTCCCCGTGGTTTTGTTGAGTAACGCCAAGTTCAGCATCCTTATATTAAGACATGTTTAAGTAAATCTGCATTCGTAGTATATCAGTCAGTCGTTAAACACTATTTATTATGAACTGCTCAAAGTGTAATATAAAAGTGTGAGTTCACTCAAAAGACATTATAAAAAAAGTTGTGGATTAGAAAATTATATACCTCCAACAAAACAAAGAAAAACAAATGCAGTAAGTTTTTTTTAAATATTTTTATATTTTATTTAAAAAAATTGTATATTTTCAGTTAAGTTTTGCAATGATTGTAAAACAAATATACCATCAAGCTCATACATCAATCATTTGAAAAGCTTCCAAGATAAAAAAAAAATTGTTGTCTTGTAATAGATGATGGTGTAGAGCTGGTATTAACTGCATTTAAAAGTAGAATTGTGGCGTTTTGATCACAATCAAAAGACTATGATCAAAATTTAAATGATTTTATGATTAAAAGTAAACAACAAGCAAATAATGTAATTGATAAAGTTATCAATAAATTTTGTGCAGTCAAAATAAAATTTGAGTTATTTGCAGCATACACAATTACTAAAAAAGATATGCGAGATATAAAATCATTCAGTACAGTATATCAAGTTACTACTGTCCACTGACCATTCGAAGAGTTGTATGAGACTTTTCAACATATTCTGTATACAAAAATGTCTACATTTCAAGAACATGATTCAGGTAAACTATATATATTTTTTATATTTGTTTATTAAATAAACTTATTGTTGCAGGTTGAGCGTTGGAAAAAATATTGTTTTTGGAAATCAATTTCAATAAGTACAATTCTCTTTGTGCTTCATCATATATTCCACTACCATTAAATATCCTAAGAAAAAATGCAATAATCTACATTAAAAATGAAAAAGTGCTGTTTTGGGTGGAGTGTTGTTGCTGCAGTACGTCAACCAACCGGAAAACCAAATAAAACAACATCCTATAAACATTAAGTAATGTTTTTAATTTTAGTGATATTGTTTTTTCAATTAAATTAAGTGACAACAAATCATTTGAAAAAAATAATAATTTATCAATTAATGTATAGATTCATACTTTAAAGATGGAATCAAAAAATATGAAATCGTAGGTCCTATGCACTATACAAAATTAAAAAACCAACTCATATAAATTTACTTTTATTTAGTGATGATGTTGGTATTAATCATTACTGTTACATTAAAAATGTATCTAAATTAGTTTCATCACAAATTTCTAATCATCACCAAACAAAACACTTTTGTGATGGGTGTTTGCAATACTTTGGAACCAATTTGAAATTGTTAAGACATTTAGAACATGATTGCAATTACGTGTATACACAAATTCCTAGTACCAATACCAAAATTAATAAATTTGGAAAAATTGTATCTGAAAACATATTAGAATTTCAAAATATTCAAAAACAATTAGAGGTACCATTTGTAGCATATGCTGATTTTGAATGTGTTTTAAAAGAGATTTTAACATGTTCCCCTGATCCGACAAAGTATTTTAGTATTAAAACATATGAACATGAGCCATATTCATTTGCTTACTTATATTAAATGTAATTATGATGATTCGTTGTCAAAATTAGAAATCTGGCCCCAATCCGGAAAAAATATTTATTGAAAAATTAGAAACTGATTTAAAATATATATATATATAAAGAGCATTTAAAACCAATAAAACCAATGGTAATGACGATACAAGACAAAAATGAATATCAGAATTCCACTACATGTCATATTTGCGAAACATTATTTTCTGATGAAAATAGAAAAGTAAGAAACCATTGTCATCTGACAAGTAAATACAGAGGTGCTGCTCACTCTATAACTATAATTTACAATATAAAAATCCAAATCATATTCCAATATTTTTCCACAACTTAAATTATGATTCTCATTTGTTTATTAAATATTTAGCATTAAATAATGAAAAAAATGTGATTGCACAAACAAAAGAAAAATATATATCATTTAGTAAAGAAGTTTGGGTTGATGTAGTAGATAAGAAAAACGTATACATTCACATGTGGTTTTTGGACTCTTTTCGATTCGATCGACAAGAATGTATCAAATAAAAAAATATTTTGAAGATTCGACAAAATTTAACTTTATAAGACAAAAAAGTGTATTTCCTTATTCTTATATTGATAATTATTGTTTAAAATTAAATAAAACAAAATTACCAGCTATGCATGCATTTATGACAAACTTAGAGATGAAAATATTTCCACAGAAGATTATCAGAGAACGTGTGATGTATGGAATCTATTTAATTGTCAAACTATTGGTGATTATGCTGATATATATTTAAAATCAGATGTACTAATTTTAGCAAATGTTTTTGAAAATTTTCGTAAAATTTGTTTAAAAAATTATAAATTAGACATTATTATACAGCTCCTGGTTTAAGTTGGGATGTTATGTTTAATTATGCAAAAGTTTAATTAGAATTGCTAACTGACATCGATATGTTACGTTTTTTTTTAAAAGATATACGTGGTGGTGTCAGTACATGTGTTCGTAGGCAAGCTGATGCAAACAATAAATTTTTACCAAACTACGATCCCACAAAACTGATTTCATTTTTTATGTATCTTGATGCAACAAATTTATATTTGTTTGTCTATGTCTGAATATTTACCCGAATTTTTTTTTTGTTGGTTAACACCTGAAGTAATACAACAATTAAATGTGTTAGACATTTCTGATACTTCTAATATAGATTGTGTTTCAGAAGTTGACTTAGAGTATCCATCTAAATTACATGACCTTCATAATGATTTTCCATTTTGTTTAGAAAATATAATACCACCCATGGGAAAATTACCAAAACTGATTCCAAACTTATATGATAAAAATAAATACACCATTCACTACAGAAATTTAAAGCAATGCTTAACTCATAGTTTAAAATTGAAAAAAATACATCTTGTTATTCAATTTAAACAATCACTGTAGCTTAAAGGTTACATTAATTTGAATACTAAAATGCAAAATGAATCAAGAAATGATTTTGAAAAGTTATTTTTTAAACTTATGAATAATAGTGTATTCGGTAAAACTGCGTAAAATTTAGACAACAGAGTCGATATAAAACTTGTCAGTCATTGGAATAAATTAGGTAAACAATTCGGAGCTGAAGTATTGATAGCAAAGCCAAATTTTAAAAGTTCTTCAATATTTTCTGAAAATTTAGTTGCTATTCAGATGGATAAAGTAAAAGTATATTATGATAAACCAATTATGTTGGATTTTCTATATTAGGTTTGTCAAAACAGTGATGTATGATTTTTATTATAACTATTTAAAACTGAAGTATAATGAAAACGTGTCATGATTATATACGGACACTGATTCGTTTATAATAAAAGTAAAAACTAATAATTTTTATGATGATATGAAACAAAATTTAAATAAATTTGACACATCTAATTACAAGAATGGTAATATTCATGGTATAATTACAAATAAATCTATTTTGAGTAAAATGAAAGATGAGTATGTTGGTGAACCGATTCAAAGTTACTATGGCACCGGAGCAAAAGCTTATTGCGAAGTAACACCTTCATCAATCACAAAAAAAGCAGAGGGTGTTAAAAAGTGTGCTATCGATAAACAATTGACACTACATGACTTCCAAAGTGTTCTGAATGGTACTACCAAGTTTTGTAGAATGTTTATTTTTCGATCACATTTACATAATATGTATACAGAACTAAAAAATAAAGAAGCATTGACCAATTTTGATGAAAAACGATATTTAATTCCTGATTCCATGAAAACTTGGGTCATAAACTGTTAGATAATGGCCCAATCTGGAGAAACAAAATTGAAATGTTTTTCAAAGTAGCAGAAGAAATTGAGAAAGAATCAAAACGTTCTTGTAAAACTAATTTTATTTTGTTATTGCAAGTAGTAGAAGAAATTGAAAAAGAACCGAAATGTTTTTTTAAAACCAATTTTGACCAGTTATTGGAAGTTGCGGAAGAAATAGAAAATGAATCTAATTTTTAAGTTTTAATAATATGTTTTATTATGTGTAAATGTTTTATTATAAGTAGTATTTATTTATCTGAATATTGCACAATTTATTAATATTTAAGGTTATTTTAATAAATTTGTATATACTTTATTGTGCTAAATTTTATTATTTTTATTTGTTTATTTAAGACCAGAATCGGCTGTTAGGCCATCGTCAGTTTTAGATTTTACAGATGTTGTTGTGTTATAAGTGCTTTTTTATTAATAATATATGTAGTGTACATTTTTCTTGTGGCTGAAGTATAATGTATAAATAACAAACAATGTTAAAATAATAATTGATAATATGTTAATAAAATTGTACAATGTATTTGAATTATTAAAATTATTAGTTTTTATAGTTATGTTTGTATTCTTTTTACTATTTTAATCCATACATAATTTTATATTCGAAATAGTTGTGGTTGATAGCCATTGGAGTTTTGCACGTTTTTGGTTGGTAAATATAATCCATACCCATTCGCTTCCATGTTGAATTATTAATTGAAATATAGCATGCCTTTGTATTTTTTAGTTTGAACACATATAATGAGCCGTTTAAATTTGCGGATAATAGAATAAAGGTTGTTGCATTCATGATGGCAATTGATATAATAATCGATGTTGTTATGAATATCCTTTTATATGTAACTGATTACTAACTGATCGCGAAAGTCAGATAAATTGTGGTGTGGTCTTGGGGTGGTCTTGGAAATTATTTATACTTGACCTTGACCTTCAAAAAAGTAGTTGAGAAAGTGATCGACCTTGAAAAAACTACATACGTTGACCTTGAACATAATGACACACTTGAGTGCAACCTTCACCTTCAAAAAGTGGTTGGCCCTGAGAAAAAAGTCGACCTTGAAAAAAGTGGTGGAAGGTTCAGTTTGGACGCACCTTCCTAATCTACTGTCGCCCACCCTATCGCGACGCATTTGGGGATGGAGCACGATATCGGACCGTGGTCACATTACTAAAATAAAGGGAACCGGCCAACCCATTTTGGCGCATAAATAAACCGAACAAAGTCGGACTTACTTTTGACTTGCTTACAGATGAGATGCACAAGTCACCCGTTTTCTGGGCTCCCTTCAATGCCGGACCTACCTTAATCTTGTGCAAAGGTGAGGGTAGAAGTTCTCAGGTCTCCTGCATACCCCTCTTGATTGCACTTTTAATTAATTTGACCACGGAGTTTTTTTTATTTGTTTGCACCTACATATACCTATTGAGCTAACTAACCTGTGCCATCAAGGTCGAACCACCAATAGCAACAGCGGAAGATGTCTCTGCGCATGTGGGGTTTACCCTTTTTTAGATCAAACGCTTATAGCAGAACATTTTCAAAAGATTGACCAAATCTTTAAAATGCAATGCGTCGTCTGAAATGATGGGGACTTAGTATGCCGGCCTCAACTCTTACACTAGATCCAATCTGATTAACCTGGTCAAGTTACAAGTCTTCACTAGTGTGATGAGGTTGGGTCATACTTCCAACCTATCTATCTAGCACCCACACTCAATGTTCTTTACATTAAATTAATTATGCAAGAATGACTCACATAAGGATAGAACAATCAACATTTTTTAGAAATTAACAAACGCTGCTGCAAATATTTGTTAATAAATTCAGCAACACTTTCAAAAGTTAAGCAATTGTAACAAAGAAAATTTATGATAGTTGTAAATTGTTTTTCTGACTAGTGAGATGCTAGGCACACTGATGCATACCTAGAAGCACTAGTGTATGTAGAAAAGCAATTTAAATAATATTAATAATTTATTAAACGTAAAGAAGATTTAATTCATTAAATATGTAGGTGTAAGCAAATTGGAATTAATTTAATCAAAATTTTGTAGTAAATTAATTGATACTTTTCTTAGTATTTATGCATAAGATACTAAATTTGGTTTAAATTTTTAATTTTATTTAATTTGGAAATATGTAGTTAAAGACCTGATTTAACGTAACAAATTAGTAATTTAAAAAAATAATTGCATACAATCATTCAAACAACTATTTTATATCAACACTAATTAGCTGCAGCTAATCCAATATTATATCAATAATACATAATCATATTTAAAGAAGCATACAATAAAATACACAATAATTAATAAAAATAAGCATCAATACATTTAAAAAAATATTTAAAACAATTTAAAAATTAAAGCAAACCTCCGTTAATGGCCATCACTTTATATTAAATAATGAATTCCTGTTCTTGTCTTCTCGCACTTTTATTTAAATGATAATTATATTATACACCGGCATACAACCAACGCGCACTGTATGCACTGCGAAATATAGGAGGAGCCAGCTTCACACTGCACTTACAAGAACAAAATAATTTGATTTAATGTGAATCCAAAGTATAATAAGAGAATTTTGAAACATTTAAAATAATAAAATATATCCCGAACAAATACAGGAAATATTATGCCCTTTATAGATAAGTGAAATCAATAAGAAATGTTTTAGAATGTGAAATTAGAAAATATAAAGTATTTTGCGATAAGAAAACAATATTACTCATGTTAAATTTAGAATAAAGCAACAACGCACATAAAAAACCTCTTAAGCGAACGATGATGAGGCAGATTCGAATCCGTCGTATCATAACCTTCTCGTGACCTTCACTTGCAATGTGCGTCGTTGTATTATAAATTCAATGCAAATAATACTAATAAACAGACTAAACGCTTACAATTTTCATGTATAATTACCAAGTTAGTTGCACTTATATTAATAACACAATTTAATCAAATTCTATTAATCATTTCATCACTTAAATTAATTAAATCAAGTTAAATCGGAGCACGTCTTACACGCACGCTGTACTCTGACCGACTGCACGGATCTATTGCGTCTGCGTCGTATCAAGCAACACATGGCGTCTACCCACTCCACTTATCCGGCCGGATTGAAATATTTTACAAATTATACTAAATCTCTCTTAATAATGTAAAAATAATTAAGAACCAATATGTTCCGCATACAGAAAAATCTCAGCTTTCCAATGGTGTAAACGACCACCCCCTCCGATTAATATAAAACAACCCTGTTACAAAAATAAGTCTTAAAAATTAATAATATGTTTTAAAAATATAAAACTGCTTATGTTATTAATAAAATAATCACAACTAAACAAAAATTTAATTAACCACCCCTTAAAATAATTTAATTTAAACTTCCAATATTATATCAATTCTGTTTAACTGATGTAATATAAATAATTAGGAATCAATATAGAAAAAAATTATCTTTTAATTAATGTAGTCACCCACCCTCTGTGGGTAATATAAAACAAAACAACCCTTAAAAATATAAAATATTTTAAAAATATAAATTTGCTTTTATTACTCATAAAATGACAACTAATTAAAATTTTATTATTACCCCTTAAGATGATTTAATTTAAGCACCCTTAATTGAATGATGAAAATACCCACCTCTTAAAACAAACAAAAATCAACCCTGTAACAAAAACAACCTTTAAAAATATAACAACATATTTGGTAGTTAGTTGGTTAGTCGGCTTGATTTCATTGTGCAATTGCGCGGACGCAGCGGCACGGTGACTAACAAAGAAGCTGGGGGCGGTTTGGTGGGCAAAACAGAATTTGCAGTCAGGTGAGGACTACTGCCGGTCTTTGATCGACTTTAAAGTTTAGAGGGCGGTGACGTTTGGTTATGTATTTCAATAACTTATTAGATAACTTTTGAATCACTTTGATGGACACCAAAGAACCGGGGGCGGCAAGATTTCTACCACAGGGACGGAAAAACCGCCTTTGCCAACGGGAGCGGCAAAGAAAAACGCTAAGCCCTAACTTACCCCCAAGCAACCGTCGAAGTAGCCATCGTCGACAAGCCAATTGATTTCTTCAAGAAACAGAAGAAAACTGCAGGTAATCCTGCAACCAACGACAAAGAAGGATACATCCTCGTCTGAAGGAAGCGTCAAAAAAACGGGGGTGAGTTAACCTCCAATACTAATACAAAACCATCAGTCAATCCCCAGCTCCACTCAGGAGCGGCGTCCGGACGGCCATCAGCGGTCATTCTTGCCGGGCCTTTAGTCCGTAGTGTAAGACCTTTTGCTTCGGACCTCAACCCAGAAAGTGATACTGCGGAATCCAACCCGATGTAAATACCAGAGTCATCCAATCTAATATAGTCATCGATGGGGTCACGGTAGAAAGAGTAGAGAGCTACATCTAGTTGGGACATAAACTAAAAATAGTCAAAAAAAACCAAGATGCGAAGACCAGAAGAAGAATAAGACTAGGCTGGGCAGCATTTGGAAAGCTGAATATTATTCTAATATACAAGACGTGCCCAAGAAAATTGAAAGCAAAAATATTTGACTCATGTGTTGCACCGGATCTCACATATGGCGCAAAAATCACAACATTTACCCAGCACAACATCAATAAACTGGCCGTTGCGCAAAGATCAATAGAACGGAAAATGTTAGGCTTATCGTTACGCCACAAAAAAAAGATTGAATGGATGCGGAAGAAAACAAGTATCGCGGATGTGGTGGAAAGAATGGCGCAACAGAAATGGAGTTGAGCTGGGCATATCCTACAAACTGATAACAGATGGTCTCACAGAATCCTGGTATGGAAATCAAAATTCGGAAGGAGAAACATAGGCCGCTCCCCTAAAAGATGGAACGGGATGTAGCAGGAAGGAAATGGTAAAGACTGGCGAGGAACAGAGAAGAATAAAAAGTTAAAAGAGAGAACTATATCCAATATTGGAAGAATAAAGTCTAAAAAAGAAGAAAAAGAAGATCTCAAATCTTGCCCACAGGCTTGTGAACAACAAAGCCGCAATATTGTAAGGATAACGGAGGCAAAAATTAGACAGGCACTCAAATTGCTAGGATTTGCACCAACAAATGACCACAGAATTAAAACAAGAAACAAGTTGGCGTGCAATTGCTGAAAAGTGACAAAAACGCGGAAATTAAAAAGTTGACAAAACTCTTAAACCTCACAGTATCAGTAGAGGCAAAAAAAAAACGGTGGCATTCATCAATGCTAACGGTGCCAGTGCCACGGGCACACTGTCAAACGCTATTACAAGGCAGGGTTTATTTGTAGTATCTGCCCTGGGACCCACCAAACAAAAGTTTGCGCAAAAAGTACGACTCCAAAGTGCGCTCTCTGCGCTGGTCCGCATACGGCCAACTATCTAGGTTGTAGAGTGTATAAACAGTTAATGACATCTAACGCTAAAAACAAAAAGGGAACCAGATTAGCGCACAAGCCTTTGTCGGTGCAAGCCTCTACCACTTTCAACGCTCCAACCTTGCAACTCTGCAGCCGTTTGCTATCTTGGTTACCTAACCAGCTCTACCTCAACAGCAAATGCCGCTTTAATTGCGGGATGCAACAGTTTTCAATCCGAAATGATTGCAAAACTTTTGTCCATCCAAACCAATAATGAATAATCCACCTGAAATGGTATTAAGAGTATACTTCTGGAATGCAACAGCATTCCAGAGAAGTTGGGCAAAATGGTAAAGTTTTTCTTTGACCAGGAAATTGACGTCATGCTTGTGAGTGAGTCAAACCACCCGCCTTTGGCACGCGCTGAGAACTACAAATACTTTTACGTATTTGAGAACGTCGGAGGTGAATCAAAATTGTGGCACAGTGATCTTTGCAATAAGATTGCTGGACCATTCCAAAGTAGACACAGAAACAAATATGATTGTGGTGAGGGTGCCGGGGTTGGGCATTCTCAAACTGGAATCTGGGTTAGCTCATTCAAATAAATCGTTGTTTTGTCTCATTTTTCCACCATACTTGCTGGAGATTTTAATTCCAAACATACGGCTTAGAACAATTGTGCAAACAACTTTAAAGGTCGAACTTTACAAGACTGCTGGTGTCACCGAGGGGACGTTCTGGATGTAGCAATTCTAAAAAACTTTAACTCGCAACTCACCGCAGAAAACGGAAGCGGCATCGTTATTGACAAAAAGGACAAATAGAAGAACAGAAAAAATACAGGTAGGTGAACAAATAATAACCATAGGGAAGAAGATTAAATACCTTGGAGTTACACTCGAAGCAAAATGATGAAAGGAACAGATTAAGGAAGCGGTAAGAGGAACAAAGAAAATGGAAGGAATGCTTAGTAGGTTTATGCCAAACAAGGGAGGACCAAGGCAAAAGGCAAGAAGGCTAATAGCAACGGCGGCCAAAAGTAAACTATTGTACGCCGCAGATACATGGGGAGATGCCTTAAAGACAAAAAACAGAAAAGAAATAAAAGGAGTCACTAGAGCAAGCTCATTAAGGATATGTAGGGCTTACAGAACGGTGTCGCAAAAAGCGCTAGAGGTAATTGCGGCGACACTACCCGCAGACTTGATGGTAGAAGAAAAATTAAACATAAAGAAACTGGTAAATGAAAGAAATAGTAAACAAGAAGCAAAGAGACAAGCAAGAGATAATACAATAAAAAAAAGGCAGACACAGTGAAAAAACGGAGAAAAAGGTGAATGGACAAGAAAGTTAATACCAGAAATTAAAGAATGGGTAGAGAATAAACCGGAGACGTGTTACTATACAACACAACTACTCACCGGACATGGAGCCTTTGGAAAGTATTTACAAAATATAAATAAAATGGAGAAAGAAGAGAAATGTATATTCTGCCAAGAAGACACGTATGACAACGCAGAACATACGCTAATAGAGTACGAAGCGTGGGAGAATGATAGAAAAGAGTTAGAGAATGTATTGGAAAACAAAATTGTAAATCTTCAATAATTATTATTTGCCTGAATGACAAAAACAAATGGAGAGCATTAAGAAACTATGCAACGGCAGTAATGAGAAAAAAGATATAGAAGTTTGAAAACTCAAGATCTAGATAAATGAAAATGGAAGTAAACACACACATCAAAAGCCACAGAAGACAAAGGAAGGAGGAAAGAGAAGCTAAGTGGAAGCACAAGAACATAGAAAAAAGCAATGAAGAAAAAAAATACAAAAAAGGTCAAGACAACTATGCCTACCAAGGAATGGAAGAGGAGAAAGTAGACAAGAAAAGAATATACAATGAAACATTAGCACCATCCAAAGTTGCAAAAATAAGGAAAAAAGAAAAGAGCTGCTCAAAAAAAGCAAACTGACGAAACTGACCAGAGAATTTCCAAATGGTAGATACGCCATTTCGAGGTTGACTGAAAATGTAACCTTTGAATGGTCAGAGTATATTTGGCAACCAGGGGACACGAAGAAATAATTCCAAATGGAGACTCAAGCATATCCTTAGAAGTTAAATTGGCAAATCTAGGATTACCAAAGAGGGTTCACCTAATGGAGCTCCACAAAATACTCATGAAAGAGAGAGGATACGCCGACAAAGAAGTGAATGAAAACTTAGAGAAACTAAGAAGACATCTAAAGACAATCCAACAACTAGGCTAAATAACAATAGAATGGCAGAAAGGAGAGATGAACGTCAGTATAGGACAGACAACAAATAGGGTATAGGAAGTGATAAGCCGGGGACAGCATGTGTTGCCGCAGCAGTCTGTGTGAATCCCACAAGGCCAAAACCAACTCATCTCAAACTAATAATAGACTAGAGACAGACATGATAAGGACAATATGACAACAGAACTAAGGTAGAGAAGAAACCCAAAAGGTATTGTCCTGCGTTAGTTATTCTCAAAGGCCACTTGCTGAGGCCAAGACCTCACTAAGTCCTTAAAAAAAATATAAAAAAAAAAATCGTAACTCGAGATTAGGACAATAGACGACCACGTCCCGTTAATACTGGAAATTTATAAAAGAAGATTTGACAAGGAAGAAAGACGATTTGTTACTCACAAATTAGATTTTTTTCTTGAGATACCTGGAAAAATGTATAGTCAGGATAACTTAAGTAAAACAATTGCAGATGTTGAAAAAACCGCCAAACAGTTGATAAAGCTACGGAAAAGCTTCTAAAACCTTTCAGGTTCGGGTTGATAATCCTCTAGGACTATCCTGCAATCAGAAAGCATTGATTCGACACAAGTATTTTGCCAAACCTCAATGGCAAATGCTTCGCGACCCATTAGATAGTGAAATCCTCAACAAACTAAACAGGAAAGTTAGATCCAATATTAAGTCTGTGCTGGCAAAAAAACCTTGAAACCAACCACAAAGGATGTAAATCAAATGTGGACGATCTCAAAACTGCTTTGGATTAGAAGGTGAAATGTTAAGAATATTAAAACGGCGATTCCGAAATCGTAATCAATGGCCCAAATTACCCCAGTAACCAAAAAATTATCAACATTGGTCCACAGTTGCAAATTTTAGTGTGGCAACGTGAGCTTAGGTTAGGTTAGGTTAGGTTAACAAGAAAGTTTGTTGGTCGCCGAAGGAAAACCCTTTGACCTACGGATTTTTGGTTTGCAAAAGCATCTGCCGGGGTCTGTTAGTTTGCAACAGGAGCAATTGCGTCCTCTTCGGAAACTATATTTGTTTCACACGTTTTTGTAACCAAAATATACCCTAAAACCGCTTTGGATTAGAAGGTGAAATGTTAAGAATATCCAAACGGCGATTGCAGAATCGTAATTAGAAGTCCAAATTACCCCAATAACCAAAAAACTATTAACATTGGTCTACATTTGCGAGTTTTAGCAGGGCGACGTTAGCTTAGGTTAGGTTAGGTTAACAAAAAAGGTTGTTGTTTGCCAAAGAATCTGCCGGGGTCTGTTGGCTTGACACAGGAGCAATTGCGTCCTCCTCGGCCCGTTAAAACTATATTTGATTTACACGTTTTCGTAATCAAAATATACCCAAAAACCGCTTTGGATTAGAAGGTGAATTGTTAAGAATATCTAATCGGCAATTGCGGAATCGTAATCAGGAGTCTAAATTACCCCAATAACCAAAAAATTACCAACATTGGTCTACATTTGCAAATTTTAGTGTGGCAACGTGAGCTTAGATTAGGTTAGGTTAGGTTAACAAAAACGTTTGTTGGTCGCCAAAAGAAAACCCTTTGACCTACAGACTTCCGGTTTGCAAAAGCATCTGCTGAGGTCTGTTGGCTTGCCACAGGAGCAATTGCGTCCTTCTCGGCCCGTTAAAAATATTTGTTTCACACGTTTTTGTAATCGAAATATACCTTAAAACCGCTTTGGATTATAAGGTGAAATATTAAGAATATCGAAACGGCGATTCCGGAATCGTAATCAAGTGACCAAATTACCGGAGTAACCAAAAAAATTACCAACATTGTTCCACATTTGCAGATTTTAGTGCGGCGACGTGAGCTTAGGTTAGGTTAGGTTAACGAGAACGTTTGTTGGTCGCCAAAAGACAACCATTTGACCTACGGTTTTCCGGTTTGCAAAAGCATCTGCTGGGGTCTGTTGGCTTGCCACAGGAGCAATTGCGTTCTCCTCGGCCCGTTAAAACTATATTTGTTTCACACGTTTTCGTAATCAAAATATACCCTAAAACCGCTTTAGATATGTAATTAAAAAAAAAAAAAAAACTCAAAATATTTGATTTTACGCAAGTATTGTTATGGACTTATATTGCATCATTGAGTAACTTATTATGTAATTTAAAACTCTAACAAAGATTTACTAATATTCAGCAGCTCGAGCCTTATTGAGTCGTTTTGCATTGAACTCGAAAAAATTATTTTTATATATATTTAACATAAAGAATCAATTTATAGAAAAAAACTGTATGAAATGGAGTTTACAGAATACTCATTTATATATAGAGGACAATAGATGGTGCTATTGTTGTCGCCTTTTTATCACAATCATCACAGCAAGCAGCAACTTTACTTACACATAACTGTTGCTGAAGGATACAGAAGAAGAAAAGATATGATAAATGATAAAATAATTGCAAACTGCACAATGTAGCCGAAGGCAGTAATAGTGTAAGTAAATAGTTATTACTTTGCTTCATTGATAATTGGCTTAATTAATTCAAAAAAATATAGCAATCTAATCTATAAGTTGAGCCTAGGGAGCTATGATTGTTTTGTACTTTTAAAGGATATGAAAAGTAATGTTTGTTTACATTTTAGAATTGTAATAAAATGCTAAATATTTTAGGTGGAATAAAGTGATGGAATCTAAAAATTATGAATTTTAACCTACTTAAAATGTGAATTGATTCGATCCGATGAATTGCTGTGATCCAATTGATGATGAGGACTCGATTCAATAGGCAACATAAAAAAAAAGTGAAACTGCTTAATCACTTCACACAAGATGCAAATATACTAATCGGTGGATGTGCCCCCTGCTGATGCACCAATCTTTCTTATTCGCTAACTCATCCTTTTCATCTGTAGATGTTACGATTTCTTCAAGGATGGACATAATCCTAAAACATAAACAATTGAGAAAGATTTTTGATATAAATTGAATTATATTAAATTAACACAACTTACTTCAATTGGATTGATTATAATAAAGCTGAAAAAAATCAATTAAATTAAAGCATTTTTTTTACCTTTGTTAAATGAGTAGGCTGATGTATATTCAAATATATTTAATTATTGTTGCTATAGTTTCTATAAACAAATTGCAAAAATAAATCATTAAATTTTATTAGCTTGTGGTTTTCTGGTTCTGAATCTAAAACAAATATTATGTTATTTATAATTATTGCTGTAATTGAAAAGGTATGTTATTAAATTTCATTTCTTGCTGAGATGGTAATTCAATTGAAGGTTATCTGAAACATAATTTTATTATTATTGAATGTATTAATTTACTCATTTTGTATTTAAATTCTGCTTCTTCCAAATCCTTATCTGAAAACCCTACATAACATGACACCTAACGATTTGAAACAATGTTGGCTGAAAATCAAATTCCTAACCGCAACACTGCAACAATTAATATAAAACTATATATAAAAATAATGTAACTGTGCACAAAATGTTACGCAACATGTCTAACGTTGCATGCAATCTCCCATTCCAATTGGGAGACTTTAGACCTGCGATTTTTGGTCCCGCAACAGGCCCGTAGACGGCGTTTCGTCTATAGACATGTCTACGTAGACAACTTGAGACACGTCTCAGAGACCAAAATTGTGCAACATGTCTACTAGTGAGTACTAGGCTTTACACTTGGGTGGTTGGGCGGGAACCAAGTTTAAATTGTGGGCGAGGTACTTTTTTTACTGTCCTACCCACCCAACTATTAGTCAACAAAGGATTCCATGTTTCCCCACCTCTTGTGTTCCTGCAGCTACTACATAGAAGAGATTGAATGTCAAATGTCATTAAGATATCATAGAATTGTTTAACAATAAATTCCTTTAATAACCAACGCTTGGGTGCGTGAGCAGGAACTAAGTTTAAACTGAAAAAAACATACCCGATTGCACAAAGAAACGAAAATAATGAGAAAACGAAGAATGACCATGCAATGCGAAATCTGCAACAAACGCTTCATGTTAGCACAAATCAAAGGCCACATGAATAAACACCACGATATCGTCAGAAACTACCAATGCACCCAATGCGAGGTTTACGTAAAAACCTACATAATAATAAACATATGCGATATCCGTTATTTAACTGGGCACCATCTAAGCAGACATCTTAAAACACATGCCAATATTAAGCCATATATTTGTCAATTGTACATGCGTCCGTTTGCCAGTATGCAGAATATGAAGTGACATTTGCAAGTCCATCGGGGTGAGAAACCGCACGCCTGTGAGATCTGCCAAAAAGCTTTTCTTACATTAGAAAATTTAAAACGACATATCCGTACTCATACTAAAGAAAAACCATATTCATGTACAGTTTGTGATAAACAGTTTTCACACAATACCACTGTTAAAGAACATGATGACTCATACTGGGGAGAAACCATATGGTTGTAGAATTTGCAATAAATTTTTTACTCTTAATAAAATGTTATATAAACATATAAGAGATAAACATTCGGATCATTTGAAGCAGAACGATATCAAGCAAATGTGCAGATATATACTAAATAATATACCTAATTTGTTGGAATTAAAACGGAAATTAAGGAGAAGGAAGAAGAAGTTAGCTAGTTGTAAATGGGAGTGTTATAGAGTTATTTTTATATTAGTTTAGTAATTTTTAATTTATTATGTAATTATTAAATTTTATTCTATTTGGGAGTTGTATATTTTAATAATTCAATCCGTAAATCCGACCACGGAGTATCAAGTGATACTCATCTCCTCCTCGCATCATTGCTTGCGCTAAGCAATACAAGCCCGGAGAGACCTCAGTTTGGTACGATTGGGGTTATCATAAACGTGTGAATTGGCCGGCCACCCATCCATGCGTGTTGTAAATCAACGTAGTTCTTGTTGCGCCTTAGAGATGTGCCTTCATTACACTCCACTGGGAGGATTTATCGAGAAATAAAAAAAAATCAACGATTCTGAGGTAAGTAAAGCCGTTTACGTATTCAAATGTTCAACGGAAATTTTCCTAAATCAATCGGGGCGTTTCAAAGATTGGTTAGGTTATTTATTTGGTGTTCCTTGCTTTGTATTAATTTATATTTTTGTGTAAGCATTCCAGGTTATTTTTAATTAAATGTGCCATATATGGATGGAAAAAATTTGTTGTGTTTTTTATTCAATCTATGTTTTATGATCTTTTATCTGCAATTTTATAGAATTTCATTATTATTATAGTTCGGTTTGTTGTAATTAATCAATCTTAATTACGGTTGTTAATTAATATTTACTGACTAATGCTATGTTTTGGGTAGGTTGAATTTTATTTTTAATATACGAGATTTATTATTGATATTGTAATAATTGTGTATGGATTAAACCACTTTTTTCATATTTTCTTTATTGACTTGTAAATTATTCAGTGAATAATTTATTTAATTAAATTTGTTTTTTAATTTTTGTCAATTTTGCATCAACAACGACTTAACTTTGACATTTTTTTTTTATTTCTTTGGTTTACATGGTTTTAATTTAATACCATACCATACAATCATTTTTTTTTTAATTTTCCTTGTTGCTAATTTTAATATTATAACAAAATTATTCAAAGTTTCAACTGAATAATAATTTTGATTGTTTTTTTTTTGTATTTACAGTTTAGACTTAATATGACGACCATGACTGTATTTTAATTTTTTTTTAGAAAACATAATTCGACTATTAATCTTATTTTTGCTTGTATTTACACACTGAATAATATTTATAACGTTATTTTCCTTCTACCTTAATTTTAGATCTATTTAATGACATATAAAAGACTTTACTATGACTAGTATTTTAAATTTTTTAATGAAATGACTTCATTATTACCACAAACATATTTTTGACTGAATGCATTTATATTTTAAGCTAGAATAATATTTATAACATTATTTTCTTTTTACTTATTTTTTTAATAATGACTTGACCACTATGATCATTTTTTAAATTTTTAAGTTGCACTAATTTAACATTTTTACAAAATTATTCAGAGTTTTGACTGAATAATATTTTTAACATTTTTTTAAATATTTGCACTCTAAGATTATTGTGACTTTAACTAACTTTTTAATTTTTTAGGTATACCTTAACAATTTTAAAACATTATTACATTTGAATTTACTGTTTATGCACAATAGTGACTCTATTTTGACTATTTTAGGTTATTTGATATTAATATTACCAGAAAATTATTCAGAGTTTCGACTGAATAATCTATTAATTTAATTTTAGTTACACTTTAGATTTATTAATGACTCAATCATGACTGTTTTAAATCTTTAGGTTACATTACATTTATTTTTGACTAAATTATTAGTTAAATATATTTCACATTTTAGACTAAGTTGACAATATATTTGGGATGATTTAGTTGTATCACAGAATATGGTGCTTTTTGTTCTTCGAAATTGTTGTTTTATTTTTGGTTTGACTTGAATTTGTCTATGGTTTTAATTCCACTAATAGTATTTGGTATGAATGAAGCTGGTGTGTCCGGCTTATATTGAATGATTTTTGTTGTAGTTTCAAACAATTTTTGTTGGTTTTTTGAAATCTTCAAAAAAACTATTTGTTTTCTGGGTTTAATTTGAATTCCTTCAATTTTGGCTTGTGGTTGGTATGAATGTAGCTGGTCCAGCAATGGTTTCTCATCATGAATGTTGTTCTTTGTTATTTTTGGTTTGATATTCTTAAGTGATTTGAATTTTGATTTATTTTTACTTGTTTGGTTTCTGCTTGTCAGATTTGGTTGGGTATGAATTTGGTTTGTATGAAGCTGGTTTGTCCGGCATATTGTGTATGCTTCATTGTATAAAATTGTTTGATTCTTTAATAGTGTTAATTCGTCGGGAAAATTCTTTGATTCTTTAAGGTATTTATTCTTCAAGTGATCATTTCTTGTTCTCAATTGTTGGCTTATTCTATGCATCATGTTCTAATAGATATAACAAAATTATCTTAAATATAGTGATCAATGATTAGGTTAGTTAGTTTTAATTTAAAATAAAATCTCCAACGTTTCAACTGGAGATAATTTTAGCTTTTATTAATTTTTTCTATAATGAAGAAATATTCAAATAGGTTGATATTATATATTAATAAAGTCATCAGCGTTTCAACTGATTACTGAAATTTTAGTTTAGAATAGGATTTTTGTTTAAATCAATCAACTTTCTTCAATTATTAAAGATAGAATAATAAGTCTTCGGCGTTTCAACTGTAGACTAAATTATTTTACTCAAAGTTTGTTTTGAAGCTTTTTATTTAGGTTAGCGTTATTGAATATTGAAGTTTCCAGCGTTTCAACTGGAAACAAATTTAATTTAACAAAATCTTACTTTTTTCAATTTTATTTTTAAGAATTCTCTTAGGTTACATGTAGTTATTGAGTCTGCAGCGTTTCAACTGCAGACCTTAATTTAAGTTTAGTAAATATAGATATTAAGACAAAAATGTTAATTGACGCTACAAACAATAATTTCTTACTTCAGAGTTTCTACTGAAGGAAGAATGACTGACATTCAATGTAAACTTTAGTTAGGCACAAAGACAGATCTACTTATCTCTTCAGCGTTTCAACTGCAGAATAAGTTGATCGACATTACAATTGACGCTAGAAACGATTTTAAAAAATTCTTACTTAGGTTACTGTTATTTAATGTTGAAGTTTCTAGCGTTTCAACTGGAAACAAATTAAAATTAACAATTTTTTTTTCTTCAATTTTATTTTGAAGAGTTTACTTAGGTTAAATGTAGTAATCAGGTTTGCAGCTTTTCAAACATTAAGACAAATCTATGTATTGACATTCCAACTGACGCTACAAACAATCCTTTTTTTCTTCAGTTTCGACTGAAGGAAGAATTGACTGACATTCAATGAAAACTTTAGCTAGATATAAAGATGGATCTACTTATCTCTTCAGCGTTTCAACTGAACAACAAGTTGATCAACAAAATCACAATAAACAATTTTTTCTTACTTTAGAGTTTCTACTAAAGAAGAAATGATCGACATTCAATGTAAACTTTAGTTAAGCACAAAGACAGATCAACTTAGTTTTTCAATGTTTCTACTGAAGAACAAGTTGATCGACAAAACTGCAACCAACGCTATCAACAATCACTTATTTACGTATTTAAGTTACATGTAGTTTAGAATAGAATATGTTTATTTGATTTTACAGACCAAATAAATGGTATAAATCATGTCAATACAATACAATACAATACAATACAATACAATACAATACAATACAATACAATGCAGTACAATTGAATACACAATAGATAAAATGTACAATACAGTTTTGCAACTTCTGGATAAGTACAAAATTGACTAGTTACACGATAAAATTTGTCAACCTAAATCCATTAATGAATTTGATAACACTTATGCTAAAATACTAAAACAGCAAACAAAAATTATAGTAAAACCAAAAAACAAGCAAGAAACCAACAAAACAAAAGATGAACTGAAATCAAAGCTTGATCCGACTAATTTGAAAATAAGTGGTTTAACGGGAAATAAAAGTGGAACAGTTGCTATAGGATGTAGTAATGAAAAAGATAGAAACCAAATTATAAAAATTGTAGTGATCAAGTCTGCATCGTTTCAACTGCAGACATTGATTCAAGTTTAATAAAATAAAAACAAATCTGTTAATTGATATTCAAATTGACGCTACCAACAATTTTTTCTTACTTCAGAGCTTTTACTGAAGGAAAAATTACTGACATTCACGTAAACTTTAGCTAGACATAAAAACAGATCTACTTATCTCTCCAGCGTTTCAACTGAAGAGTAAGTTGATCAACTAAATTACAACAAATAATTCTTTCTTACTTTAAAGTTTCTACTAAAGAAGAAATTACCGACATTTAAAGTAAATTTTAGTTAGGCACAAAGACAGATCAACTTAGTTCTTTAGCGTTTCAACTGAAGAACATGTTGATTAACAAAACTGCAACAAACGCTACCAACAATTTTTTCTTACTTCAGAGTTTCTACTGAAGAAAGAATGACTGACATTCAAAATAAATTTTAGCTAGACTTAAAAACAAATCTACTTATTTTTTCAGCGTTTCAACTGAAGAGTAAGTAGATTGACAAAATCATAACAAATAATTTTTTCTTACTTTAGAGTTTCTACTAAAGAAGAAATGACCGACATTTAAAGTAAATTTTAGTTAGGCACAAAGACAGATCAATTTAGTTCTTCAACGTTTCAACTGAAGAACAAATTGATCGACAAAACTGAACAATTTTTTTTATTTCACAGTTTCTACTGAAGTAAAAATGACCGACAATTAAAGTAAATTTAAATAGGCCAAAGACAAACCAACTGTTTTCAATGTTTCAACTGAAGCATAAGTTGATTGACAAAATCGCAACGAACGCTTAAAACACCGCTTCTTACTTCAGAGCTTCAACTGAAGAAGAAGGCACTAATATTTAATGTAAACCTTAATTAGGCCAGAAACAGATCAACTTAGTTCTTCAATGTTTCAACTGAAGAATAAGTTGATTGACGTACGCAACAAACAAAACAGGAAATAATCAATATTCAATCTAAACCTCCATTAATTCTAAAGACAAATCAAATTATTTCTTCAACGTTTCAACTAAAGAATAAGTTGGTTGACAAATTTCTATAAATTACTTCTTAATTCAGAGATTCAACTAAATAAGAAGCAATTGACATTCAATATAAACTTTAACAAATTAATTAAACAAAAATGGGAAGCTTTCTTTAACATTTGTTCAAGATTAAGCACAAATTTACCCATAAGTGTGGTTCAATCTAACATAATTTTAGGAAAGTGGAAGGAATGTTTCAGAGTTTATACTGAAGCAAATATTTTTATTAAATCAATTTAGGTTTTTTTGGATAAATTTATTCTCATCAATTTTCTTCAGCGTTTCAACTGAGGAAGCAAACAGAATTGTATTTTTTAGGTTTCAGCATCATTCTACTGTAGAATAGTTACATGGCATTGTTTGTATATATTAATTTGTTTTCAATCGCTTATCAAATTCAAAATAATAATTATTTTGCATAAAATTGAAGATAATTTTTTTTTTCAAGATTAAATTATCAATTTTTTTTCAGATTTTATGGCTAGCTTTACAGAAGTAGATTCATTAATTTTGTAAAGGTTTGCTTATTTTAATTAGGTACTATAAGTAACTCTCTCTATTGCTTATGGTACATTTGTTATTAAAAGGGATTCATTAAATTTGTTATATGTTGGTTACATCGCTATGTTTTTTATCAACATTTATTGGCATTATATTATGGAAATTTTGTAATAAACCCTCCAAAGACTAATAAAAATTTGCTTTTCAGTTAATAGCAATTTAATTTTTTCCAAATGAAAAGATTTCATTGCTTATTTTAGGTTACGTTCTAGAATCCAACTAATTTGCCATGAATTAATTATGCAATTAAGTAACAGAAATAAAAGGACCAATAATAAAAAAAAACTAATTAATCACAGAACTGATTTGTGTTAACTGGAGTTATCTTAACAAACACTGGATAACAAAATCTAATGGACCAATAATTTAAAAAATAAACTAGAACAGAAGACTTAATCAGTTTTAATTATTTCCAGCCGATAGCAATAGTTTCTTTTCAAAATGAAAGGATTCTATTGCTTATTTCAAATTTAGTTCTAGAATTCAGACAAAATTAAGCACAGAATTGGTTTGTGTTAATAGGAATTGTCTTAATAACAGAATCTAATGGACCATTAATTTAAAAGAATCTATAACAAAAGATCTAATCAATTCCAGCAATAGTTTTTTTTTTTAAATGAAGGTATTCTATTGCTAATTTGAATAGTATTAACTGGATACCAAAACCTAATGGAATAATCAAAAATTAAACTAGAACAGAAGATTTAATCAATTTTTATTTCAGCCTAACACAATACATATATATCAAAATTTGAAAAAAATGTATTGTACTTTTATTTCAGCTTATCATAATAGCTTTAGTTTATAGAAATTAAGTACACAAATTGGATTATTAGAAAAATTTATATTATATTAAGGGATGGATTAAATAAGAAAAACTAAGGCTAAATTTACTAATACTAATTCTTTACAGCAGTCCCCAAAAAATTTCCATAATATTTTAATTTAATTATTCCACACAAATGCGATCTAACCAAATTTTAGCGTACTATTCAGCCAGGCAGGGTGGGGGTTGATTGTAATTTTCTCAATTTTGTTTAAACTGTAATAGGATAATTTCCAGTTGTTTGCTTCATTTTATTTAAAATAAACGGATTTGCTTATTTTAGTTATCAGATTTAGTTTGCGTTGCTATGCACCATCGAAGACTTGTAGAGATCACCGTGTGTACGAAAGCACGTCTTCTCTACTTGTTATAATTCGCACCATAGGTTCGACCTGTCTCGCCATGCATAAAGCTTGTCTCTACGCCTGAAAAACCCGCGAGAAGTTCCCTTATTGTGCCATTCCTCTATATCTCGTAACTATTCGTTCCTAATCTAATTTCATTTCCAGTTCTTGAGCTGATTATAATTGAATTTATAATAACAGTCAGGCTGTCTCTTAATTTTCGCTGCTTCTTTGCGCTAATATCTTCTACTTTTTTTATTGCTCATCTAACATGCTTCTTCTGTCTCTTGTAGTTCTTAATTTAGTTGTTTTCTCTCTGACTATCCACCTTTTTTCACTTTATAACTCTGCCGAAGCCGGTCCCAAGCCCGGATGCCAGAATGAGGAGGGGAAAGATTTAATTCTTCTCTTTAAATTTTTCTTTTATTCTTTAAACTATTCTTCAATTTTTGAAATGTTTTTTGTTTAATTTAATACAATTATTATAATTATTAAAATGTTCTAGTAGCAGCTTAAAAGAAATGTTTATGGAAAGTGCAGATAAGAAAATGGTAAGTATCTCTAGTTGCCTGGTCTTAATAAAATATGACAATTTTGACTAAAGTATTTATTTTGAGAATGTACCAAAAGTAGGAAACATCATTGATTGTCTTGCATTTTGAAACTCCGATGATGTTCCAGCTGAGATGAGCTACAACTAATACCAACAACAAGGATTGTACCATAAAGACAAATCCAGCTACTTGGGTATACCGCCGCACTAGGTAGGATAAATGGCGGAATAACTGGTCCCCAATTACAGTTTTAATCATTTTATTTATTTAATAAAGTAAGATGGATTTCTGTAGTGTTTTTGCTTTTCAGCAATATTATTTTTTACCAATTTTAGAACCAGAAACACCAATTTTCTTGTTTTTAATTGGATTCAAAAATAGCCTTTAAGTAACCTAAAAAAATCATATTTTTTAATTTCCTACCCGTAGTGACATGTATTTGTTAGTGTAGAACAAATTTTTTGTAAAAAATGCAAAATTTCTAAGTTCTTGAACTATCAAATAAGTGCACAAACGTTCTAAAAATGTAAAAATATCAAGAAGTATCAAATAATTTAAAAACATTCTCAAAAATAATCTACAACTGTTAAAAAGCGTATATCAAGAATGTGCTAAAACTGTTGAAAGTGTTCTAGAACTGTCAATAGAATTTTAGAAGTGTTAAATAAGAATGAATGTTCTAGAACTGCCAAAAATTGATCTAGAGATGTCAAGTAAGTGGCAAGAATTTTTTAAAATTGCTAAAATATGATCTAGAACAGTCAAATATGTATTTAAAACATTCTATAATCGTCAAAAATGATCTAAAACTGTTAAAAAACTTCAAGTATGTTTGAATTTGAATTGTAAAATTTAATCTAGAACTGTTAAAAAATGTTCTTAAACTGTCACAAATGATCTGTAAGTGTCGATAACGTTCTAGAATTATTTAATTTAAAAAAAAACTTCTAGAACTGTTAAAAATTATCTAAAAGTGTTCTAGTATTGTCAATTAAGTGTCAATATGTCCTAGAACTGATACAAATAATCTAAATGTGTCAAAAATGTTCTAGAAGTTTTAAAACAGTTTTAAGAATGTTCTTGAACTGTCAAAAATGATCTCATTTTTTTTATTAAGTGTCAAAAACGTACTAGAATTGTCAAAAATGATCTCAAATTTTTTATTAGGTGTCAAAAACGTACTAGAATTGTCAAAAATGATCTCAATTTTTTTATTAGGTGTCAAAAACGTACTAGAATTGTCAAACATGATCTACAAATATCAAAGACTAAGTAATTTTTTACAGTTTTAAAACACTGTAAAAAATTACTTCGAATTGTCAAAAGTGATCTAGAAAAGTCAAGGGTGCTCTAGGAACCACAAAAAGTGTCAAAAAAGTGCAGAACCTTCTAGAACTGTAACAAAATATCAAGAAGTGTCAAAAACTCTTAAATATATTCTATAAGTGACAAGATTGTTCTGTTAAAAATAATCTAGAACTGTTAAAAGTGGCAAGAATGTTTTAAAAGTGTTCTAGAACTGTCAACGGTATTTTAGAAGTCTCAAATATGGTTTAAAATTTTTAAAAAACGTCAAGAGTTACAATATCTTTTCTTAGTAGAAAGCAAAACTAACAAGCGACCAATATTAAGAATAATAATAAAGAAAATATAATTCATACAATTTCAGCAATTTTCTATAATAATTTTACAATTTAAATCAATCGCATAAAAGTAAGAATTCTTTTTAAAATATAAACTTTTACGTATTTCAATGGACTATCTCTTTATTTTACGCTTATCAGTTTTGTTTACAATCTAAATAAAATCAAGGAAATAAACTTATGCGATTATATATATATTTTTCGGTTATTTTCTAACTATTATTTAAATAATTCCTAAATATCACATTTGAAATTAAGAAAAGAACATAATTATTTAGTTGCGCTGTTCTGCTATATATTCTGCCATAACTTAAACTGCATATTACTGTCACTTATGTCAATTTTTAAAATTGCTAATATAATCAAAATAGTTACATTTATTATCAATTTTAAATGTTATTTTATTGTCAAAACTTTAATGAATGCAATTTCTCTCACTGAAGATGGATTCTACAACAACCAATTTTGTCATATTAAAAATATTTTTTTGTTGCTTTTTTTTTGTTGTATGCACCGGTTGGGTCCTGGTTGGGTCCTGCAGACTGCAAACTAATAAATAAAACAGGCAATATCTGTCATTATATGCCCAAGAATATTATTTTAAAATCAAAGTAATTTTTTTTCATAATAACTACAGTTAATTTTTAAATATATGGGTGCACAAATAATGTATATAATATGTAATATTTTGTTAAAGTGTGATAAATCTCGCGGGTCGGAAAAATGTTCAAGGCGTCCATAATGCAGAACCATAACCGTGTAACGTATACATTAGTATACAATATGTTGATGTTCTCTCAAGAATAACAAAAATTAGCAGTTTTTGTTATGGGAATTTTTTGTCACACAAATATACCGTATCAAAATAATATGAATAAATAATAATAATAATAATATTTATTAACGCTTCAGCATTTACAAGAACAATATAGTATACAGATTAAAACAAAACAAAAAAACACTATATATACATAAAAATAAAAATAAATAACTATTAATAAAAATACAATCAAAATATAATGAAATTAAAGCACGCTTCGGCATTGAGCTTTGAATGTAATATATGACACTCCGGTGAAATCAATTAATTGTGCGACTTCATTAACACGTACATTAATGATTATTTTATGGAGGTTTTGATGTAGAAAATTATGTGATCTAAAAGGTAAGTTAATGTCAAACATACTCAGCAATTGCTCCGATCTAATAATATTATTTAGTAGTTTAAAACAGAATGCCAAGTCCATATCTTGCCTGCAATATTGAAGTGATGTAAGATATGTATGTACATACAAGATGGTTTAGGTGTTAAATGATTTCCTTTCTTATACAGTTTGTTGGACAATATTTTTGCAAATATGCTCTGTACAGACTCCAATCAGTTCACTTATATGATATTCAAGATGAGACCTTACTAATGAATTGAATAAAATTACAAGCGCCCGTATGTTGCTGAATTCAGCTGTGCATCGTTTTAGAAACCTTGACAGTTTTGGATCCAATGTTACACCTAAGTCTTGAATGGAATTTGCTTTGCACAATTTTATGTTATTAAGAGTGTAATCAAAGTCTATTGGAATTCTAATTCGTGTAAACCGCATCAAGTGACATTTTTCAATGTTTAATTCCATGTCACTAGTAATGCACCAGTTTTTAATTAAAGTTAAATAATAATATAATAATAATAATAATAAACTTTATTCACGTAAAAAGTAACATATACAGATCATTAGAAAAACTAAAAAGGAACGCAAATTGGTAGGCGAGATTCACTTATGCTGTAGAAACAACCTAAATGATCTTCCATCTAGACCTACAAAAATTATATTAACTTACAGTAATTGTACAAAGAAATTAAAAAAAAAAATACAAACAAATAACAAAATTACATCGGCTAAAATAAAAGTAAACAAAAAGAACGGTAAAATGTATTGAAGATAAATAATAATAAATATAAATCAAATAAGGACCAACAAACTAAATAAGAACCAATAAACTAAATGAAGTAAGCATTACTTACACAATATAACAAAAAAAAGTATGTATAAAAATAAAAATATAACAATCATACGTTTAAGAATGTATTTTTAATAACAATCCTAAATTTGTAATATGATAGCTTGGCATGGGCGGGCGAAATGGCATTGTAAATTTTATAAATGTTGTATGAAAAAGACCTCTCAAAAATGGCAGTAGAATGTCTAGGTGGGGACCAAAGTCCATTAGACCTTGTATTTAAGGTATGAACGTCACTGCGAAATGTAATTTTATAAAATAAGTAAGGTGGCCGTATAGTACTTAAAATCTTATGATATAGACAAGCTTCAATAACTTTTCTTCTTTCTTCCATAGACAGCCATCTGGATTCTTTTAATTTATGTGAGATTCTGTCAAACTTACGAATGCCATGAACAAACCTGAGACAAGAATTTTGAACTAGTTGAATTCGTTTGGAAGTATCTACAGCAATTGCTGTATGATACAATGTAGAACAGTATAAGAAGTTAGAAAGTACAAAAGCATCACACAAAGTTTTCTTAACAGCGACCAAAATGTATGACCTATGCGAAAATAGTTTTTTTAAGTTTAAATAAGCAAGAGACACACATTTATTAATAAATTTTTTATATCTAAAAGTATTATCAAACATGATGCCCAGGTTTATTGCTTCAGTTACAAAAGGAATAAGTTTACCATCGATACTAATTTTTATTTTATCTTTTAATTCGTTGCAAGTTTTGTTTTTTCCAAAAAGTAAAAATTTAGATTTGTCTGGATTAACTTTTAAATCAAGCATTTTGGAAAAGTCAGAAATATGCTGAACATCTCTAGTTAAACATTGTATGGCATTTTTATACAGACTAGGTTCAAATGATAAATATAGTTGACTATCATCTGCATACATGTGTCCTTTGCAATTAAAAAGCTGATTAAAAGTCAGTGACGTGTATATAGAAAACAGTAGTGGGCCAAGAATTGACCCTTGAGGTACTTCTTGATTAACGTATACAAATGATTATTAGAATTAATTTTGACGCACTGTCTTCTGTTTTGTAAATAATTATTTAACAGTAAGACTGCGGAATAGCCAAACCCATAGTACTTTAAGATAGTTTGTAAAGTTGAGTGATTTACAGTGTCGAAGGCTTTAGAGTAGTCAAGTAAAACAAGTGCACTTATTTTGCCCTGATCAGTAGCTGCTAATATATCATCGGTTACATCTAGGAGAGTAGTTTCACAACTAAATCTATTACGAAACCCCGACTGATGAGTGGGTAAAATTTGACATTTATTAACAAATACTAGTATCTGATTATACATAACTTTTTCTAATATTTTCGACATTGTTGATAAAATACTAATTGGACGCAAGTGTTTAGGCTCTGATGGATTGCTTATTATAGGAATAGGTTTAATAATGGCATCTTTCTAGCATTTAGGAATAACTAATTCTAGTAGACAGGTATTTATAATATGAATAATTACCGGAATTACTGTAGGACAACATAGTCTAATCATAACAATATTAATATCATCAGACTCCGCACTTGATGATTTTATTTGATTTAAAATATTAATTATCAATCAAATTAAAGTTAAAGTGTGAATGGTTAGAATTAGTTAAATTTGAATAATAGCCTGAGATATTTATTTCGTTAGCAATATTCAGGGGAGTAGTACTATTCAAAAAGTAATCATTTATGAGTTGAACATTGGCAAGATCTCCCGATATGTTGATTTTCTTAGGTTTGCGATTCCTGAGAAGAGATTTATTTTGAAAACCTAATACATAGTTATAATAAGCTCTTTTCTCGTTTTTCACTGAACTGTTGGTTAGGTTTCTTAAAGTTTTGTAATAATCCCAGTGAGCTGGATTTCCTGACTTTCTAAATTTTGCTTTGGCCTTATCCCGCAATCTCATCATAAATTTAACATTGTTTGTAATCCAAGGAGGATTGCGTGGGTGATTTGTGGAATTACAAAAACAAATAGGAGCGTGTTTGTTAAATAAGTTTTAAATAAATTATGTAATTGTTAAAAAGATTAATTTTTGTATCAACGTGTTCTGCATAAAAAATTATCTTAAATATATACAATCATGTGTTTCCTTAATTCTTAAAAATATTTTCAAATTGTCAGCAAAGAGTAAGTGTGGACAGTTTATTATACTAGATAAATCATTTATAAATATCGAAAATAATAGTGGTCCTAAATGGAAACCTTGAGGAATTTCTGAAGTTACATTAAAGGTGTGTGAAGTATTTGCTAAAATCTGTGTAGATAGCATGAACTTCAGCTCCACTTTCAAATGCGTAAACTATATAATTAGTGAATAATAATAAATTAGTTTGAGTGGAACGACTTGGATAGAATCCCTGTCGACTTTTACTTATTATGTTTCGAAAGAACTCAAAAAACTAACCACATATTAACTTTTCATGTTTAGGTATGACTAAAAACACAGAAATTGGTCTGCAATTCCTAACATTAGTTTTAGAACTTGCTTTATAAATAGGTGATACGTATGCCGATTTCTATACGTCGGGAAAAATGTCCTAGTTTAACGACATTGAAAACATTTTATATATATGATAAGCTAATGTTCTGCTACAGTTTAGAAGAAATATTGGAGAAATATTGTCCGGACCAGGGCCACAAGTAATTTTTAACTGAGGGAGCTCCTTAAATACACATTCAGGTGTTATTTTAAAACTGTTTAAATTTACCGATATATCAAACGTAAATGTAGTCACAAGTTCAGTTGCGGTTTTATGAACAGAAGAGAAATATTTAGCAAACAGATTAGAAATTTTTTCGGGCGTCATATCAGTATGTCATACGTCATGAAAGTTGGTATCCCAGATGATTTATTTTTCTGATGAACAAAAGACCAAAAACACTTCACTTCACTTGATTAGAAGAAATTGACTGCTCGACGTTATTTAAACACCTTTTATAACATAACACAGTTGCAGATTTACATTGAGCTCTAATTTGTTAAAATGTCATGTATTCAAAGTTATTACAAGATAATATCCATATTTTGTGAGCTTCTTTTCTAGATTTTATCATATTAATCAGTTGTTTAGAAAACCAAACGTGGCTGAACTTAGCTACGGCTACGGATTCGTTTAAGAAACACATTTGTGAATCCGCGCTCTCACTCAAGCATCGCCCAGCTAAATCATTAACATGCGTACCAGTATTGGAATTTAGCGGCGCTCTTATATTTGTTTTAGATCAATATAAAACTTAATAATTTAAACAAATTGCTCTGTTGTTTAACTAAATAGTATTATTTAGCAATAATTAAATAAATAATAAATTTAAAACAACTGCGTTGTCAACAAAATATGTAGATATAAATGGGTGTTATTAAATTATAAATATAACATTAAAACAGCGTTCAATATTTTTACATAAAAAATAATTTGTAGCTTTTAAACGTTTTTACATATATTTGCATCATATTATTTAACAAATAGAAATAAACTTATTTATGAAACAAAAATCTAATTAATTTAACTAATAATTTAATTTAAGGTTGGGTGGCCATTGCTTAAGCTAATAAATATTTAATTAACCAATAATAATAAAACCTTAAACTTCTGGATATCCGAAAAAGATTTGTTTAAAAACGGAAAATGTAAAATATAGGAAAAATAAATTATTCAGTTTTTTGGCTGACACAACCTTATTTATGAACGGATCCGCAATGTTTTTGCTAATAATTGTTTCTATTTAACTAATAAATGGGAATACATATTCAATTTTTTCGATATCTCGGGGGAAATTGGTTCAAAAACGGAAAATGTAAAATATTGCAAAAATAAATGATTCAGTTTTTTTTGGCTGACACAACCTTATTTATAAACGGATCCGCAATGTTTTTGCTAATAAGTGTTTCTATTTAACTAATAAATTGGAATATATATTCAATTTTTCGGATATCTCAGGGGAAATTGGTTCAAAAACGGAAAATGTAAAATATTGCAAAAATAAATGATTCAGTTTTTTGGCTGACACAACCTTATTTATGAAGGGATCCGCAATGTTTTTGCTAATAATTGTTTCTATTTAACTAATAAATGGGAATACATATTCAATTTTTTTGATATCTCGGGGGAAATTGGTTCAAAAACGGAAAATGTAAAATATTGCAAAAATAAATGATTCAGTTTTTCGGCTGACACAACCTTATTTATGAAGGGATCCGCAATGTTTTTGCTAATAATTGTTTCTATTTAACTAATAAATGAGAATACATATTCAATTTTTTGATATCTCGGGGAAAATTGGTTCAAAAACGGAAAATGTAAAATATTGCAAAAATAAATGATTCAGTTTTTTGGCTGACACAACCTTATTTATGAAGGGATCCGCAATGTTTTTGCTAATAATTGTTTCTATTAAACTAATAAATGGGAATACATATTCAATTTTTTTGATATCTCGGGGGAAATTGGTTCAAAAACGGAAAATGTAAAATATAGCAAAAATAAATGATTCAGTTTTTTGGCTGACACAACCTTATTTATGAAGGGATCCGCAATGTTTTTGCTAATAATTGTTTCTATTTAACTAATAAATGGGAATACATATTCAATTTTTTTGATATCTCGGGGGAAATTGGTTCAAAAACGGAAAATGTAAAATATTGCAAAAATAAATGATTCAGTTTTTTGGCTGACACAACCTTATTTATGAAGGGATCCGCAATGTTTTTGCTAATAATTGTTTCTATTAAACTAATAAATGGGAATACATATTCAATTTTTTTGATATCTCGGGGGAAATTGGTTCAAAAACGGAAAATGTAAAATATTGCAAAAATAAATGATTCAGTTTTTTTGGCTGACACAACCTTATTTATTAACGGATCCGCAATGTTTTTGCTAATAAGTGTTTCTATTTAACTAATAAATTGGAATATATATTCAATTTTTCGGATATCTTAGGGGAAATTGGTTCAAAAACGGAAAATGTAAAATATTGCAAAAATAAATGATTCAGTTTTTTGGCTGACACAACCTTATTTATGAAGGGATCCGCAATGTTTTTGCTAATAATTGTTTCTATTTAACTAATAAATGGGAATACATATTCAATTTTTTTGATATCTCGGGGGAAATTGGTTCAAAAACGGAAAATGTAAAATATTGCAAAAATAAATGATTCAGTTTTTTTGGCTGACACAACCTTATTTATTAACGGATCCGCAATGTTTTTGCTAATAAGTGTTTCTATTTAACTAATAAATTGGAATATATATTCAATTTTTCGGATATCTCAGGGGAAATTGGTTCAAAAACGGAAAATGTAAAATATTGCAAAAATAAATGATTCAGTTTTTTGGCTGACACAACCTTATTTATGAAGGGATCCGCAATGTTTTTGCTAATAATTGTTTCTATTTAACTAATAAATGGGAATACATATTCAATTTTTTTTGATATCTCGGGGGAAATTGGTTCAAAAACGGAAAATGTAAAATATTGCAAAAATAAATGATTCAGTTTTTTGGCTGACACAACCTTATTTATGAAGGGATCCGCAATGTTTTTGCTAATAATTGTTTCTATTTAACTAATAAATGAGAATACATATTCAATTTTTTTGATATCTCGGGGGAAATTGGTTCAAAAACGGAAAATGTAAAATATTGCAAAAATAAATAAACACAACCTTGTTTACTGTCAGATTCCTAATGTTAACTAATAATTACTCACACACAAGATTTTTTTTATAACACATTAAAAAATTATCAATTTATTCGCATTAAATTTTATTTTTAGAAAATACCTGTTGTTTAAGCTTTAAAACGGTTTATTAAATTTTTTAATGAAACTTTGGAATACCCTGAATCGAAATTTTCACAGTGATTATGAAAAATCCCACAAGAAGATTAATATTCGGCGTTTTTAATCTTACCTAATCTTTTTTTATTACAATAATGCTTAAGTTGGCCAACTTTGCCGCCTTAATACTAATTATTTTTTTAACTTATTTTTGTAATAATGCTAACATTTGCATACCTGAATATCCCCACCTTTAAAATTTCCACTTCCACACACATTATGCAAAATTATAATAAATAAAAACTTTTTTTTTTACAATATTTATATTAGTAATATTTCTGTTTGTATGGTTTACTGATAGTGAGTTACTACTAGTAGTTTTATAATACTGATAATTGTAAGTATATGTTTTTATCTATTAGTTTTTATTACACATTTTTAAATAGTTTTTTGTAAGAATTGTGCACAACATTATAAGTAATATAAGTAGTATCTAAAGTACATTTTCATGTTTATTAATAAATTTGTAAATTCTTATAATGGCGAAAAAATAGCTATAGGTTTTAATAGGTTTCAGTTTGTATTGCTAGAACATAATATATTACTGTTAATTTATAATTAACATTAAAACCTCAGTTTATTAGATTCAGAAAAACACGCTGAGTTTACAGCATACGCCAGTTTTAATTTAAAGTCAGTAGTTTTGTTATTATTAATTAGTTTACAAAAATACGTACAAAATAGTTATAAACGCTTTCGTTCGTTAATAATTACTTAATTTAAATAATAAAAAACCTAAATTATGTTAGGTAAACTTATTTGTCACCTAAATTTATCAATTATAATTTGATTTGTTAATTATTATTTTATTTAGTTTAGGATAGAATAAGTTTATAAGTTCGGTCTTTTTTATTCTCAAAAGGTTTTATTTTTTTGCAGTCGTAAAATATGTTATCATGACAGCCGTACTCCCTCCGTATTGAAAATTTATGGCTTTCTTACTGACCTTGAAATAATATATATATTTGAAACCAAAAAATGCTAAAAATTGTTTACTATAAACTATCAAATAATATTTTTTTATTAATAAGTTTTATAACTTCAGCGTAAAATTCTCTCGGAATCTTAACCCTTGATTAGTTAATTATTAAACAAACGAAAGCGTCTATAACTATTTTGTACGTAAACTAATTATTAATAACAAAACTACTGGCTTTTAATTATATCTGGCGTATATTGCTGTAAATTTTCTTTTCTAAATCTAATAAACTGATTATGTTTTAATTTTAATTATGAATTAACAGTAAATTATAAGGTTTTATTTTATTGCTGGAACAGTAAAACCTATTGCTATTTTCTTGTCGGTCATTCTTATTTAAATCTCTAATGAATAAACGCAAATTATAGTTTAGATTACTATCAAGCATATATGAGGCTATGAGAGCAACAGTTTCCTAACCCACTAGCATATCTAATGGAGCTAAATGGTATTTTTTAGAAGTTATGGTATTTTTCAGAAGTTAATTTTTTTTTTCTACAATATGTTTGCAGTTTTTAATTTTTAATAATTTAATTAGTTGTTGCCTAATCTTAGAAAACTTTAACATTTTACTGCAAAAATGTTAGTTTCCCTATTTTGAAATTTTTGTGGTTTAGGCCACTATTGCTCTCATAGCCTCATATGTACTTATAAGTTATGATGTATTTTTGTTACATTCTGCTTAGTTTTCTCAAAACTCATATAATTACGTTTTTACATTACGAATAAAATTGTTCTTGCAACCAATTATTTTCATTCTATTTGGCGTGGACGTAAATGCTACTCTCATAAAGAGATTAAAACATACAATATAAATATAAATGGGTGGTCGGTACATATAAATCCATTTATTTATTAATAATAAAATAGCAATAAGCAGGCAACTAAAAAAACATAAAAATTGTAATATTTTATTTGTAATTTTTACGCAAATATTACTAATATAAATGTTTATATTTTAATCGAAATGTATATTTTATAAAATTAAAACTTCTAAATAAGTAATCAAAATTAATAAATAAAAATTGCGTCATTTAATTTATAGCGGCGCACAACGCAAAATGTATTTAAATGAATCTTATACATATAAATAATAACAAGAAACTAAAAAAAATATTATATGACACGGCCTTCAATACATATTTCAATTATTTAAGATCGACTAGATTAAATAAAAAGTATTTAAAACAAATGTTTGAAATTTTAAAAATAAAATAAAACGACACAATTACCTTTGCAACATTTGTATTAATATGTCAAATAAACTGAACAAACAAATATTTAAAACTTTGTATTTCTGAGTTGCCGGCGTAATGCTATATTGCAACAAAGTGCCGTAAAGAAAAAACGTTTCGTAATATCACCCCGCAACACGGAATAATTATTATTGATAATCAACTTTTAAAATTAAATTTTTTAAATGTGATTTATTAAGTTTCTATATTATGCATAATTAATAACAACATAAAAATGCCCTAAGAATTCGTTATTTCCACGGCCGGCTACAGAATTTCGATAGTTTTTAATGCAAAAAAAACAAAAAAATAACAAATAATATTGTATTATACAAAGTAGTAGTAACATAAGATTAAAAAAAAATGTTGTTTAAAAAACTAAAGTTGGTTGTTATTACAAATATACTAAAAACAACATCATACTTGTATAAAATTTAAAATCAAACACAAGAGTTGTTTATAAACTATCATAGCAAATAATTAATATTTGGTTATTACTAAAGTTTGTCTATACTGCTAGTTTTTTAAATTATTTATTTTATCTGTTATACTTACATACATTTTAATTTTCTAATCAGACATAAGACTTTATACAAATTGTAATAAAAAGCTAAGTTTTGAAAATGCCAAAAAAGCAAAAGCGATTTTGATTATATTGGTATATCAATATAGCAACACCATGTTCAGTTTACTTAGTCAAAATTTCACATTAGTTTATATCAAACTTTAACATTGGTGCATTACAGATTTTATACTTAATTTAATTTTATTTAAAAAAATTGTTATGTTACGTCTAAGCTAAAACATCTAAAGATTTTTGCTTGTTTAAATTTAATTTAATAGTGTACATTTGACTTTCTACCTAGATCTCGATACTTTTCAATTACCTTTTAATATATTTACATTATTAAATTTTTAATTATAATACATAATATAAAGTTATTATATTGCTTTTAGATTTCCGATAAAGTATCTGATGGAAAAATTGGATAGAAGTATTTAAAGAGTACATATATTCTTTCCTGAATAAGCCATTGCGCAAACACTTCTCTAATACTAAGTAGAAGAATAAGTTTATGCGAATAATAAATATTTTGACAACCTTTTTTTAAGGATTAAGGCTTTTTTATTGTTGTTTTTTTTTGACTAATCTTATTTGAGATAAATTTTTACTATTGATTTTGTTAGCTTCTAATTATTAGCTGTTAATTATTTTATTTTTAGTTACTAATTATTATTTTTTTAATATTTAGTAATCAATAATTATTTTATTATTTAGTTAATAATAATTATTGTTTAATTTTTTGCTAATAATCTTTTTTTAAATTTTTTAGCCATTAATATTGGTTTTTTTAATTCATAAATAATTTTTTTTTTAATTTTCAGATATTGTTTGTTTTATTTTTATTTTTTTAATTAATTATTAATTTATTTTTAACAATTTTTTTAAAATTTTTATATTTTTTTTAAATATTTGACTATTAACGGTTTTTTAAATTTTTTGCAATTAATTATTGTTAACTATTTCATTTTTTAGTTTTTTTTTTTAACTTTTAGTTAATAGATATTTAAACTTGACAATCCCATATTAAGGGTTTACTTGACTTATTTTTTTATTATTATTTTGCGGTAATTTGATCAAGTTTTACATTATTCTTTATTTTAATTTATTTTCTTTAGAATTAATATTTACTATTAGTTTTTTAGTTAATAATTGATTTAATAATTCTTTTCAAATTATTATTTATTATTTAATTTTTTGATTGCCATTTTTAAACTATTTTTGTCATTTTTTTTGTTTAGTTTTGTTTTGTATAATTTTTAGTTTATCAATACTTTTTTAATTTTTTTTATTATAGTTAGTATTTTTATTTCAATTTTTTAGAAAATAAATTTAATAAATCTATTTTCTTTATTTTCACTTGTCAACTATTTTTTGGTTAATATTTTTTCAAATAATCAATAGTTTTTTTTAAATTTTTTAGAAATTAATAATTTTTTAGCAATTGTTTTTTATTTTTTTATTTTCAGCTACTTATCTTGTTTTATTTTTAGCTTTTTTTATTTTTAGTTATCAATTTTTTTCTTTATTTTTTAGCTATTAATTATTATTTTTTTTAGATTCAATTTTTTTTCATTTTCAAGTTAATAATAATTATTTTTTTCATTTTCAGCTACTAATCTTGTTTATTATTTATTATTTATTATTTATTATTTATTATTTATTATTTATTATTTATTATTTATTATTTATTATTTATTATTTATTATTTATTATTTATTATTTATTATTTATTATTTATTATTTATTATTTATTATTTATTATTTATTATTTATTATTTATTATTTATTATTTATTATTTATTATTTATTATTTATTATTTATTATTTATTATTTATTATTTATTATTTATTATTTATTATTTATTATTTATTATTTATTATTTATTATTTATTATTTATTATTTATTATTTATTATTTATTATTTATTATTTATTATTTATTATTTATTATTTATTATTTATTATTTATTATTTATTATTTATTATTTATTATTTATTATTTATTATTTATTATTTATTATTTATTATTTATTATTTATTATTTATTATTTATTATTTATTATTTATTATTTATTATTTATTATTTATTATTTATTATTTATTATTTATTATTTATTATTTATTATTTATTATTTATTATTTATTATTTATTATTTATTATTTATTATTTATTATTTATTATTTATTATTTATTATTTATTATTTATTATTTATTATTTATTATTTATTATTTATTATTTATTATTTATTATTTATTATTTATTATTTATTATTTATTATTTATTATTTATTATTTATTATTTATTATTTATTATTTATTATTTATTATTTATTATTTATTATTTATTATTTATTATTTATTATTTATTATTTATTATTTATTATTTATTATTTATTATTTATTATTTATTATTTATTATTTATTATTTATTATTTATTATTTATTATTTATTATTTATTATTTATTATTTATTATTTATTATTTATTATTTATTATTTATTATTTATTATTTATTATTTATTATTTATTATTTATTATTTATTATTTATTATTTATTATTTATTATTTATTATTTATTATTTATTATTTATTATTTATTATTTATTATTTATTATTTATTATTTATTATTTATTATTTATTATTTATTATTTATTATTTATTATTTATTATTTTTAATTCATTATTTATTATTCATTATTTATTATTCATTATTCATTGTTCATTAAGTTGACATATTATTAAAATAATTTAACTAATAGATGAATTTCATTTAAATAATTTTGGGTTGTAAAGTAGACTGCCTCCTCGTGGTGCAACCTGGATAACGCTAAATAGTCTACATAATTAAAAACAAAATGTATTAAGTTTTAATCATTTTACCATGCAGGTTTTTTTTTCTTTATAAATATGTAGCTATAAATATAATATGTTAGATGACAATACTGAAAGAATTTTATTTGATAAAAAAATATTTGTAGTTTTAAAATTATCTTTTCTTATTAAACTTAATTAGTGAGCGTTTTACAATATCTAGTTCGTCAAAAATTGTTTATTAAGAAATTGGAAATATAATTTCTACATACTATGTTAGTTGAACAGAAACAATGATTGCTTAATACATTGCGGTTTTTTCTTAATTAAAGTTGTGTTAGCCAAGAAACTCAAAAAACTAGTTTAGCTGTATTTTACATTCTCCCTTCTGATATCCGGAAAATTAAAATTTTATTTCTATTTGATAGTTAAATAGAAACAATCATTAGCAAAAACATTGCGGATCCCTTCATAAATAAGGTTGTGTCAGCCAAAAAACTGAATCATTTATTTTTGCAATATTTTACATTTTCCGTTTTTGAACCAATTTCCCCCGAGATATCAAAAAAATTGAATATGTATTCTCATTTATTAGTTAAATAGAAACAATTATTAGCAAAAACATTGCGGATCCCTTCATAAATAAGGTTGTGTCAGCCAAAAAACTGAATCATTTATTTTTGCAATATTTTACATTTTCCGTTTTTGAACCAATTTCCCCCGAGATATCAAAAAAATTGAATATGTATTCCCATTTTATTAGTTAAATAGAAACAATTATTAGCAAAAACATTGCGGATCCGTTCATAAATAAGGTTGTGTCAGCCAAAAAACTGAATCATTTATTTTTGCAATATTTTACATTTTCCGTTTTTGAACCAATTTCCCCCGAGATATCAAAAAAATTGAATATGTATTCTCATTTATTAGTTAAATAGAAACAATTATTAGCAAAAACATTGGGGATCCCTTCATAAATAAGGTTGTGTCAGCCAAAAAACTGAATCATTTATTTTTGCAATATTTTACATTTTCCGTTTTTGAACCAATTTCCCCTGAGATATCCGAAAAATTGAATATATATTCCAATTTATTAGTTAAATAGAAACACTTATTAGCAAAAACATTGCGGATCCGTTTATAAATAAGGTTGTGTCAGCCAAAAAAAACTGAATCATTTATTTTTGCAATATTTTACATTTTCCGTTTTTGAACCAATTTCCCCCGAGATATCAAAAAAATTGAATATGTATTCCCATTTATTAGTTAAATAGAAACAATTATTAGCAAAAACATTGCGGATCCGTTCATAAATAAGGTTGTGTCAGCTAAAAAACTGAATCATTTATTTTTGCAATATTTTACATTTTCCGTTTTTGAACCAATTTCCCCTGAGATATCCGAAAAATTGAATATGTATATTCCAATTTATTAGTTAAATAGAAACACTTATTAGCAAAAACATTGCGGATCCGTTCATAAATAAGGTTGTGTCAGCCAAAAAACTGAATCATTTATTTTTGCAATATTTTACATTTTCCGTTTTTGAACCAATTTCCCCCGAGATATCAAAAAAATTGAATATGTATTCTCATTTATTAGTTAAATAGAAACAATTATTAGCAAAAACATTGGGGATCCCTTCATAAATAAGGTTGTGTCAGCCAAAAAACTGAATCATTTATTTTTGCAATATTTTACATTTTCCGTTTTTGAACCAATTTCCCCTGAGATATCCGAAAAATTGAATATATATTCCAATTTATTAGTTAAATAGAAACACTTATTAGCAAAAACATTGCGGATCCGTTAATAAATAAGGTTGTGTCAGCCAAAAAAAACTGAATCATTTATTTTTGCAATATTTTACATTTTCCGTTTTTGAACCAATTTCCCCTGAGATATCCGAAAAATTGAATATATATTCCAATTTATTAGTTAAATAGAAACACTTATTAGCAAAAACATTGCGGATCCGTTTATAAATAAGGTTGTGTCAGCCAAAAAAAACTGAATCATTTATTTTTGCAATATTTTACATTTTCCGTTTTTGAACCAATTTCCCCCGAGATATCAAAAAAATTGAATATGTATTCCCATTTATTAGTTAAATAGAAACAATTATTAGCAAAAACATTGGGGATCCCTTCATAAATAAGGTTGTGTCAGCCAAAAAACTGAATCATTTATTTTTGCAATATTTTACATTTTCCGTTTTTGAACCAATTTCCCCCGAGATATCAAAAAAATTGAATATGTATTCTCATTTATTAGTTAAATAGAAACAATTATTAGCAAAAACATTGCGGATCCCTTCATAAATAAGGTTGTGTCAGCCAAAAAACTGAATCATTTATTTTTGCAATATTTTACATTTTCCGTTTTTGAACCAATTTCCCCCGAGATATCAAAAAAATTGAATATGTATTCCCATTTATTAGTTAAATAGAAACACTTTTTAGCAAAAACATTGCGGATCCCTTCATAAATAAGGTTGTGTCAGCCAAAAAACTGAATCATTTATTTTTGCAATATTTTACATTTTCCGTTTTTGAACCAATTTCCCCTGAGATATCCGAAAAATTGAATATATATTCCAATTTATTAGTTAAATAGAAACACTTATTAGCAAAAACATTGCGGATCCGTTTATAAATAAGGTTGTGTCAGCCAAAAAAAACTGAATCATTTATTTTTGCAATATTTTACATTTTCCGTTTTTGAACCAATTTCCCCCGAGATATCAAAAAAATTGAATATGTATTCCCATTTATTAGTTAAATAGAAACAATTATTAGCAAAAACATTGGGGATCCCTTCATAAATAAGGTTGTGTCAGCCAAAAAACTGAATCATTTATTTTTGCAATATTTTACATTTTCCGTTTTTGAACCAATTTCCCCCGAGATATCAAAAAAATTGAATATGTATTCCCATTTATTAGTTAAATAGAAACACTTTTTAGCAAAAACATTGCGGATCCCTTCATAAATAAGGTTGTGTCAGCCAAAAAACTGAATCATTTATTTTTGCAATATTTTACATTTTCCGTTTTTGAACCAATTTCCCCTGAGATATCCGAAAAATTGAATATATATTCCAATTTATTAGTTAAATAGAAACACTTATTAGCAAAAACATTGCGGATCCGTTTATAAATAAGGTTGTGTCAGCCAAAAAAAACTGAATCATTTATTTTTGCAATATTTTACATTTTCCGTTTTTGAACCAATTTCCCCCGAGATATCAAAAAAATTGAATATGTATTCCCATTTATTAGTTAAATAGAAACAATTATTAGCAAAAACATTGCGGATCCCTTCATAAATAAGGTTGTGTCAGCCAAAAAACTGAATCATTTATTTTTGCAATATTTTACATTTTCCGTTTTTGAACCAATTTCCCCCGAGATATCAAAAAAATTGAGTATGTATTCTCATTTATTAGTTAAATAGAAACAATTATTAGCAAAAACATTGCGGATCCCTTCATAAATAAGGTTGTGTCAGCCAAAAAACTGAATCATTTATTTTAGCTATATTTTACATTTTTCGGTTTTAAACTAATTTCTCTCGAGATATCCGGAAAATTAAAATTGTATTCCCATTTGTTAGTTAAATAGAAACAATTATTAGCAAAAACATTGCGGATCCGTTCATAAATAAGGTTGTGTCAGCCAAAAAACTGAATAATTTATTTTTCCTATATTTTACATTTTCCGTTTTTAAACAAATTTTTTTCGGATATCCAGAAGTTTAAGGTTTTATTATTATTGGTTAATTAAATATTTATTAGCTTAAGCAATGGCCATCCAACCTTAAATTAAATTATTAGTTAAATTAATTAGATTTTTGTTTCATAAATAAGTTTATTTCTATTTGTTAAATAATATGATGCAAATATATGTAAAAACGTTTAAAAGCTACAAATTATTTTTTATGTAAAAATATTGAACGCTGTTTTAATGTTATATTTATAATTTAATAACACCCATTTATATCTACATATTTTGTTGACAACGCAGTTGTTTTAAATTTATTATTTATTTAATTATTGCTAAATAATACTATTTAGTTAAACAACAGAGCAATTTGTTTAAATTATTAAGTTTTATATTGATCTAAAACAAATATAAGAGCGCCGCTAAATTCCAATACTGGTACGCATGTTAATGATTTAGCTGGGCGATGCTTGAGTGAGAGCGCGGATTCACAAATGTGTTTCTTAAACGAATCCGTAGCCGTAGCTAAGTTCAGCCACGTGAAAACCAAGCGGGATAATTACTGTAACTTACACGTTCTTTAGATACAAACAAGTCTTTAATAAAATAAATAATGTCATAAAATATTTGAGTAGCATTGTTATTATCAAGACTATTATTGAATGCAGACCAGTCAACAAATGTTAAAAAGTTATTAATATGATCATAATTAGCACGCTTAAAATTAGGTTTATAAAATAAGTGATGGGTGGTACACATCACATGGAATTATAGGAAGACAATTTGTAACAAGTAAAGCTTCACTATTTGAAAAACATAAATTACTAAAATTACTCCATATTTATTTGCAATAGAATTAAATTGATTGAAACCGATAGATCCCATGCTATCACAAAATGATACCTTCACAGGAGAATGCACGTTTCTTGGTGTGTAACTTTAACATTGATTTTAAGCACTCCGCCAAATCTTCTTTTTGTGCTCGTTGCAGCTGAGCGGTCAGTACGGTAAACAGTAAATCGGCAATCAATCAATTAATTATTTTTTATTGAGCAATACAACCCAGTTTCGGTAAGAGCAAGTATGCAGTAATTTTCAGTAAGGCAGGAATTGTAAAATTCTACAAATTTTGTTCTTAAACCTCTCACATTTTGATAGTATAGAAAGAATGTTTAGTCATACTTAATCCGATTGATTTGATTGGTTTTTTAAAGGAGTATGCTGCTTTCCGTAAGCACCTCGCGGAAAAAAACTCTTTTACTGCAATGCCAACAGGCCATTGGTTTGGATTTAATAGACTTTGAATTAATGATTCTCTTACACCAACCTTAAATCTTAAATAAACTGGTATCTTCATTGGCAGCAAGCGGAAAATATTTATCATTATCAATGTTTAGCTTTTCATTCATTCATATTTTATTATATCTGTATCTTTAACTCCAGGCTTAACTCTACCAACATAAAGCCAGTGTCGCCTTTCAGCTGAACACAAAAAGGACGAATTATTGAGAGTAGAGTTGCCAAGAATTACTAAAAGTGTTTATAATTGAAGATGTTTGAATTGGAATTAATGCCATTACCTACAGATTGAGAGGAGTTTTATTTTTTGGCGAAAGAAATCCAAAGATGATCTTTTGATTTGATTTGAAGCAGATTCGTTAATATTATTAACATTTTTTGATAGATTTCCTACGTTATCATCAACAATAATTTGCGTTTTCAAATTATTTATTAAATAGTAATGATTTTATTAAGCTGTTTTAATGTTTTTTTCTCCAATGTATTTAAAAAAAAAATACCAATAATGCTTTTGTCCAGCATATTTAATAATACTAGTTTAGTAATTGTTAAGAAACACGTTCTTAAAAGTTTTCGTTATTATAACATGTTTATTAGATTTTTATTACACATACATACGATATGTATATAATAAGTACCTACGGCTATACAAAACTAATACAGCCAGCATCCATTTCGATTCGATAAGAGCAACCGTAATAATAACGCATTGTAAAATGGTTTATTTATTTCATTTGATCTTTCTGTGCTCATGTGTCTTAACAAATATAAATTGTCAGATTTTGTTGGGTCCAACTACGGGTGAGAATATGAGTAAGCATAGTTATTAATATGTTTATATAGATTTCACCTAAAAAAATCATATCTTATTAATTTGCATTTATATTTTTGTTTTATATGTTGTAATAATAAAACAGTTTTTTAATAAACAATTGATTAAATGCTTGCAAAAATAAATAAATAATTAATTATAAAATATGTTAATTCACAAAATATGATTATTGGTTATTGTATAAACTGTTTGAGATTGTGATTATGCTATTTAGAGTCGTTAGATTAGTAAATATGGTAATTAACATTTATTAACTGTTAAGCTGTTGTATGTAGAAAGTATAATTTGCACAAATAAGATTAAGATTAAGATATTATGTGTGCTTCATATTTATGTTTGCCATTTTCATAATGGAATATGAACTACATAATTCTAGAACAAAATTCATTCAAGTGACAATATATTTATCAAATAGTCATTGCTTTATCCGATAACTTTAAAATGCAGAAAGAAAGACATTTTGAAAGTAGGTTATAGTGTTTTTCTAGCTTTTCAAACCCTATTTAATCATTTGATTACAGTAATTCCTCACATTTTAATGTTTGGTTGCTAAACTAAAAGCCAGAGAATAATTTTGTTATATTTTAAAACAAATTTTCTAACTTCATAAAACTTACAGCGAGTTCAAATGTTTCTGAAAACAACATTTTTGAACATTTTATTTACATTTGGCCCAAACTCTACTTGACAATTGGATATGATAATTTTAATATGTTTTATTTGTTCTTAATTGACATTTGACAGTAAAAACGATTTTCTAGTATTTTCAACTAATAAATCAAACTCCATAAAAATTGCAGCAAACTGAAATATTTTATTGAATCTCAAAATATCTCTTAAATATTTTTATCAAATTTTACAAATTCGCAGAAATTTAAAATATTTATGGAAGCATCATTTTTGCAATACAAACATTACATGCCACCCCAATGATTTAAATAAACTATTTAAAAAATATCTAATCCAATATTTCTTAAGTTTTCATCATGATTAATTTAATAATATCTAATTTCAGTTATTACACTTCACACAAGAGAAGACCGCTATCAATTTTTTCCAATGCTACTCGACTATTTTGAAATTGATGTAAGGGCAACAGAGGATATTAAGTTTGTACTGGCAGATACTCCAAGTTTACGTATCATCTATGGCGGAAAGAGTAATACATATTCTGCAATTCGAAGAGATTCTCTCGAAGAAAATCATATGGTTTATAAAACTGGAGCAATTGCCGTTAACAAATTTGAAAAGTACTGGGTGAGGTATAATAAACTCAACGGAACGTTATCTACAGGAAAAACAGCTAAAAAAAATCCTTACATGATTTACGTTGACCCTGATCCAATAAATGTTGCTTATATTGGAATAACCACCGGAGGTCTTATTATTAATACATGGCACTTGGACATAGGAATTTTACAATGTGAACTAATAGATTATTCTCAAATTACACAATCTTTTCCGCTAGGTTTTCAACCTCAGCCCCCGCAACTTAGTCAAACAAATTTAACTCCCGCTTTTGAATCAACCTCACCTCTATCATTAAATCAATCTTTACCCCCGCCATTAAACTAACCTCTACCACCACCTTCATTGCCATTTTTGCCATTAAGTCCTTTTAATGTATTTGGATAAAACTGATACAAAATTATAAAAAAATCATTACAACAATCAACACTATTTTAAAAACAAATCTTATCTATGGTGCAAAAATCAATAAATGTTTGATGTTATAGTTTTCCAAGCGTGTGATTGCATACATCCACCATTTTTAATATTTATCAATTGTTTTTGATGTTTTTAGGAGCACCAGATCCCATAAGAAAAATTATAACATAAATTTATTTAAAAATTATTATTAAAGTTATATTATACATATAGATCTATTTGATTTCTTTGATATATACAGAACACAAGCTTAACTTATTGTAAATTCAAACAAAATAAATAAATCAGAATTAACAGAATCTGAATATCAATATCAATATCAATATCAATATCAATATCAATATCAATATCAATATCAATATCAATATCAATATCAATATTTTAAGTTTGATAGTGATTTATTTATTAAATCTGTACGTATATTACTATTGAAAAAGCAAATATATCCAGAGATGATCCAGAGTTGTCAAAATCATTTTCCAAATTAATTGCAAATTACATGCAATTGGCAGATGAAGCAATAAATAGAGTAATTAAACAATTCTTTTCAATTCTATAAAACATTCTATTAGACAAAGATGAAGCTTATAATTTAGAAACTGATGAACCAAAAGTTCAAGAAATGGAAGCATTTAAACTATGGATAATTAGTTTGAAATTAAAATGAAAAATGACGAGAAAATACTAAAGTGAGAAGTTTTTGCAATTAAAGAAAGTTGAAGATTGTACTGGTCTTGAATTGAATTCTGAGAATTTTTAGTATTAGTTTTGTTGTATTTTTGTTAGAGTTTTTATACAGACCGATCTAGAATGTTGCTCATTTTTATTCCTTTAATTAATTTCAATTTAACATAGAATTAAAAATGATATAAAGCTAATATACACGTTTTTAGAGATAAGTGTGACAAGTAGAAAATATTTTTAAGTTTTGATTGAATACGTCAATATATGAAATAATATTCTTAGAATAGGCCAAGGAATAACCTCTTGAATTTTTTCCGCATGTTTACCTAACACCCTGTGTATGTACTTTATTTTCCGCGCCCTCTAGCGGAAAAACAAAAAATTATAAAAAAATGCCTATTGAATTTTCCGCCTACAACTTTTAATAGAGATCATTTTTGCCCAAAATGCATAGTGCCGAGATTTTTAGGGTACAACTTTCAAAAATGTCATTTTTTTACTTATTTTTGCAATTTTTAAACGTATGTAACTTTTTAGAAATTTTTTGTTTACAAATTATTGAAGATAACATTTATTGCTTAAAATTAATCAAAAACTCAAAAAAAAAGTTTAGGAAACATTTCCGTTAACTTTTAAAAAGTTTTTGTTTGTTATTTAAACCTCCTACAACCTCCCAGACTTAAATCTAATCAGCAATATCTAAATGATGAATCAACAACAATGAACGAAAACAACAAAATAAATTTAATATGTCAAAACTTACAATCTATTGGAAATTCTGTTAATATACTAGAAGATTTACTTGAAAATATCAAAGCATGCTATTTTTTAACTGTAACTGAACACTGGAAATCTAAATTAATGTTAAAATTAAAATTATATTAATTGTAGTATATAGACCACCAACTGGTGATATTACATTATTCATTGATAAAATTAATACTATCTTGGAAAAACTTTATGCTGAAAATGCCAAATTTATTATTTCTGGAGATTTTAATATAGATTTCATGAGTAATTCTAAAATAAAGCAAGAGTTTGTTTCTTTGTTAGATTTTTTTAATATACTTGTAACTAATACTGACAAATATACTCGAGTCACAGAATCATCAAATGCACGTAGCATTGATAATATATTAGTTAATTTTAAAAACGATTGGATTTCTGAAGTATTGAAATCTCACATTGGTGATCACTACGCCGTTAAACTTAATTTTAATTTCAATGTTCAACAAAAAAGTAAACACGTACAAATTCGTAATTTTAATCAAGAAAACATTATCAATTTTATATCGAACTTTGAAATCATTCTTGAGATAATGTGTATGACGAAAAACTCAATAATGTAAATCAAAACTGAAACAATTTTATAAATTATTTTATAATAAATTTCAGAAACTGTTTTCCATATAAAAAAATTAATGTTTTGTCAAATAATAAACATTTATACAATCGATCTTCTGAAGTTATTGAACTAAAAAGACATGTAGATATTTTATTGGTTCTTAAGCATAATGATGCAAATTACAATCAACTTTATAGAGAAGCTAAAATAAATTATGATAAAGCAGTTAATCGCAAAAAAAGTGAATTCTATGAACATCAGATTACCTTATCAGATAATAAGTCAAAAACTACTTGGCAAATTATAAATCAACTAAATTCAAAAAATGACTATCAAAACTTTGAATTTGATGGTGAACTAAATAAGATAGCAACGGATTTTAACATGTTTTATTCTAATTTAACAAAAAAATTACTAGATACCTTGCTTTAAACTGAATGTGATTTGTCCAACATAAGTTACCATAATAAGTCTATATTCTTATATCCAGTAACTAAGAATCAATTGTTTAATATAGTTTACAAAATGAAAAATCAAAAAAGCACAGGACCAGATGAAATCCCAACAATAATTATTAAAAAATGTTTTAATGAAGTTCAAGATCCATTACTTCACATCATCAATGAGTCTGTCTCAAGCGGTATTTTTCCAGAACAACTATAGTTAGCTATAATAACACCTATCTATAAAAAAGATGATAAAGAAAACATGGAAAACTACCGACCAATAAGTCTGTTAAATACATTTTCTAAAATATTTGAACAAATAATGGCAAAGCGATTTATAAATTTTTTTGTATCAAATAAACTTTTTAGCCAATCTCAGCATGGCTTTACTAAGGGAAAGAACACAGCTTCTGCAATATTTAATTATACAACGTCCGTGATAAACGCTTTGAATAAAGGAGAGGTTCCTTGTGGCATTTCTATAGATCTCTCCAAGGCTTTTGATACAGTAGATCAGTCAATATTAATAAAAAAATTAAACCGCTATGGAATTAGATGCAACGCACTAAATTGGATTACTTCCTATTTGTCTAATAGACAAAACAAATTAAAAATATCATCAAATGGCAATAATGTAATATCTGAAGCAGTGGAGAGTTCTATGGAAGTACCTCAGGGAAGCATATTAGGCCCCCTTTTGTTTATAATCTATATTAATGACATAACTACTACCGTAGCTCATACACAGCATTCAATAGTCAACTATGCAGACGACACTAATATTTTAATAAAAGGAAAACATTTTAACGATGTTGTTTTGGAAGCAAATAATGTTTTTCCAAAAACTCACGCCTGGCTTACTACAAATCGACTATTATTAAACGCAGAAAAAACATGCTGTTTAATCTTTAAAACAAATCATTGTTCAACTATAACACCTGATGATATGTTGTTAGGTACTAAAAATGTTACGATCTCACAAGAAGCGCTGTTTTTGGGCATTTACATCGACAATGTGCTTTCCTGGAAAAATCACATTAACAAATTATCATCGAAGCTAAATAAAACATGTTAAGTATTCGTATATTAAGTAATTATCTAAATTACAATTCATTAAAGCTTGTCTATTATTCAAACTTTGAATCACTTTTAAGATATGGCATAATGTTTTGGGGAAACAGCATAGATACACCTACAATATTTGTAATACAGAAACGAGCGTTGCGCTTAATGCATAATCTTAATAAAAGAAATTCATGTCAAAGTTTATTTAAATCAAAAAAAAAATTTACAGTAGCTGAAATGTATATCTTTGAATGTCTTATGTTCAATTTTAAACAAAAAAATGAGTTTGAAAAAAGCCATGGTAGAAATGTGAACAACACTCGGTATAGAGGTGATTATGTTTATCCCATTTATCGACTCTCAATGTTACAAAAGGGATCTTATTATGTATGAAATTATTTAACAACTTACCTCTAGAAATTAAATCAATAAATATACCGAATAAATTTCGCACTAAAATTACGGACATTATTATAGACATTGAACCTTATACTGTTGAAGAGTTTATGAATAGGATAGCCCATTATTAAGACTGATATGTTATTTGTGTCTGTTTATTATTTGACTTGTTTTAAATGTTTTATGTTATGCAATGTATTTTTTTATGCTATATTGTACTAATGTAAACTTTTTTAAATAAATTTGGTTATTATTTATTATTATTATTATTACAAAATTATTCACGGGCACACTGATAATGATGATTTTCTTTCTAAAATTAATTTTTTAGTACCACGGTTATCATCTCGTAGTAATGAATCTGTTCAATATGCAACTTCTCATACAAATCTTCACATTTTCTCTCCTCTCATTTCAATGTTAAAAAATTACCACGGTGTCCAGTATAGAGTAGATATATTTTGTACTAATAGAAACCAATTTTTAAAAGACTTAAGGTCGTGTCTGTTATGAATTGTATTATGAATGGTATTATGTTTTGTTTTGTGTATTATGTATTATAATTTTTTTATAGTTATTTGTATATTTTATAAATACTTCTAACTACTTACTAATTATCTTTTATGCCACGTTGTAATCGGATATAATATCCATATCAATTTTTAATTTGTATTGTAATTTATCTATACGCAAACTTTATTTATATTGTAGTTATTTTTTCTTTGTAATTAGGTGCATACCTGTTAAGAAAATATATATTATTATATACAGCTCTCCTTGACACACACCACCTTCGACACATTAGTAAACATAACTGTTTAATAATTACTGTGATTTTATGTAAATTGTCTATTCGACTAGTGATATGCTAGGCACACTGATGATGAGTGCGTACCCTGAAACACGAGTGTTTGTGTCTCTTACTGCATGAAAAGGCGATTTACATAAAATACATTATTTATTAATTTTAAATAAATATTTTAATTTGCACTTTTCATTTTATAATTCTGGAATAAGTGTTTACAAGCATTTTGCATGAATATCAGTTTAAGAAAAGAAAGAGTTAAACAATGTATTTTATTTAGTATATAGTATCATGTTATAGTATATTATCAAAATAATTATTCGGGCGGCAACGTTACCAAAATCGTTATGTTGCAACTATATAAAGTAAATAACATTGCAATATTATAGCAAGCAATTATAATTATATAATTTATTGCACACAACTCCTAAGCGTGCAGTCGATCTCTCATCAAATAAATAAAATTCCAAATGTCAATTATCCACAATAAAAAAAAAAAAACATTTAAACAAAAATTTTTCAACAAATGAACTAAGTTTCCAAATTCAATGTTTTTAGATGATAAAGATATTACATTTAAAACTAAGAAAAAGTACCTGATTTGTATTTCCAGACCTGGCTATCCAATTCTTATTCTGCATAGCACTTCTTATTGTGTTGTTGTCTTGTTGATTATTCATTAAGTTATCGTTTACTCATTTATGTTCCAATTGACTACCTTAAATACCAGCATCTAAAACTGTGTCTAGGTTATTGAATGTACTGTGTTTTTAGAATTGCATAATTAAATGCATATTTTTCAAACAGAACGTGTTTTTGTTATTAATTAAAATGATAGTGACAGTAGTTTTTTAAATTGTTATTTAATAAAAAACATTGTTCTTTTTTTAAGTAATCTACTAATTAAAAGTGCAATAGAGAGACTGTAAGTTAGATGTTGCTTAAAACCGCTAGTGCCTCGAATTGAAGTTATTTAGTAATTGGAAGCTTTTTAAAAACCTATAATAATTGATGTTTTTGCTTCGTGTTAGAAGGCAGTTTTGGTTAGTTAGTTTAGATTTTTGGCATATTAGTCTAAAAGACTATTAATGCCAATTCTTTCTTTTAACATTAAAAATGTAAAATAATATACTGTAAAATGGGATATTAAAAATAAATTAAATATTAAAATACCAGCAAATAATATCATAAAAGCCTATAGAATAAACAATAAGAATCCGGATGCACCAATACTGGTTAAATTCAAATCAGAAGATGAAAAAAAGAAAATAATGGAAAATGTGGATTAGAAGAAAAAAAAAAGAAATATACATCACTGAACTGCTTACATACGAAAACAACAGTATATTTTATGAAGCAAGAAAATTGAAAAAGCACGGATACAAATGGGTTTGGTATAAAGAAGGAAGAATACTTGCAAGGAAAACAGAAGAAGACAAGCCATTAGTTATCCATGGTATTGAACATGCCAAGGAACTATTAAACAAAGATCAATAAAACATAAAACAAAAATATATATAAATAAAAACTATAACCAAAATGGACAACATAAAAATATACCTACATAACGCAAAAAGTATTCGAAACAAATTTGATGAAATACTAACAATACCTGTACTATACAAACTAGATATTATTGTAATAACTGAAACATGGCTATATCCAAATGAAGAAAAATATTTTCAAGTTCCAAACTACGCAGCAATATTTAACAACAGATTGATGAAAGGTGGGGGCATTGCAATATACATAAAAAACGGAATAACAACAACAGTACAAGAAAGTAAAACAGAAAAAAAATACTGAAATACTAACAATAAAACTTAATAAAACAAACATACATATAACAGCAATATATAAACCTCAAACCGCAAAAAACGATGATTTTTTAAAAGTAATAGACAAAATAACAAAAACAAAAACCAAAATTATAATAGTAGGTGACATGAACATAAATTTAAGAGAAAATAACAATGTAACAAATAAGTACAGAAACTTATATGTAGAAAATGGCCATTGTATATTAAATAAAATAAACGAAGATGGAGTGACGAGAAATAACGCAGATAAACCTGGCACAATAATAGATCACGTTATAACAAACATAAAAGGTTATAACAAAAAAATTAAAATTAAAAAACTAACATTATCAAACCATAATGCGGTAATAACAGAATGGAATATAATATATGAAAAAACAAAATATGAAAAAGTACTAAAAAAGAAAATAAACTATGAAAAATTAAGAAAGAATTTGAAAACATAGATAAAAAAACAGTTCACGATTTTGACACACTAACAACAATATTACAAAACACAATAAAATGAAATACAAAAGTAACGGAAATAAAAAGAAATAAAAATAATAAGAGGATAAATATGGAAATAATAACAATGATAAAAGATAATAACAATGATAAAAGATAGAAACAAAACACAAGAGAGACACATCAAAAATCCAAACAATGTCATTAAAAAAACATTAAAAGAAAAGAAAAAAAAAGTAGAGGATAAAATTAAAGAAAGAAAAGAAAATTACAACAAAAACAAAATGCAAATGGAAATCAAGTTAAACAATGGTCGGAAATAAATAGTATGCTAAATAAAACAAAGAAAAAAACAAAACAAGAAATAACTGAAATTATAACAAAACACGGACAAAAAAAAACCAGATAAAATTGACATAGCGGACGATAAAATTGTAACTAGTCAGTTGCAATGGATGTGCAAAAGCATCTTAATAGAAGAGCAGCATGGATTTCGTGAAGGGCGTTCCACACTTACTAATTTACTCTGTTATGAAAATGATATTTTAAATGCATTTGAATCTAAAGTACAAGTTGACTCAATCTACACCGATTTTTCAAAGGCGTTTGATCGTGTGAGTCATAATATTTTGATTGCCAAGCTCAGTGCTCTGGGATTTCATCATGATGTGACTTCCTGGTTATTCAGCTTTTTGAAAAATCGCACGCAGTGCGTAAAAGTTAATAACTTTTTGTCACAGCCCATTCTTGTTTCATCTGGTGTTCCTCAAGGATCTCATTGTAGACCAATTTTATTTTTGCTTTTCATTAATGATATCCCACAGTATATCAATTCATCGTCATTTCTTTTATTTGCGGATGATTTAAAAATGTATAGAAGAATATCATCTCTCAATGACTGCCATCTTTTACAACTGGACTTGGATTCTATAAATACTTGGTGTTTTATTAATAAATTATTTTTTAATGCTGATAAATGTTTTTCAATAAGTTTTCATAGAACTTTAAGTAAAATTTCTTTTAACTATATAATTGACACTAAAGTGTTAAACAAAGTCACACAAATAAAAGATTTAAGCGTTATTTTTGATCATAAACTTACATTTGTTGAACATATAAACATCATGTGCAATCGTGCCATAAAAAATGTTAGGATTTGTATATAGAATGTCCGCGGATTTATCAGCCAGTACACTTAAACTTTTATATTGTGCTTTGGTGCGTTCGCATTTAGAGTATGCTCCGTCAGTTTGGAGTCCTGTTTATGAAATTCATAACCGTAGTATTGAACAAATTCAAAAAAAGTTTTGTCGTTTATTGTCTTATAAATCCGGCATATTATCTGTAAATTATGATTACTGCTACCGCCATTGAAGATTCGCCGCAAAAGAGCTGATTTGTCGTTCTTGCGTAATTTAATTATGTCTGAGATTGATTGTCCGGAGTTACTTGGTACTCTTCCATTCCATGTAGCACTTAATAATAGACATAGCAGACATTCTTCTTTATTTCGCGAGTCTACTCATTCTACTAATTATGGTTTTAACAATCCACTCGGTAGAATGTGTAGATTTGCAAATAATTTACCATTTGATATTAATGTATTTTGTGTCTCTAAATCTACGTTCAGAAGTCAGCTAAGTGTATTTTTGTATTGTAAAACATCATTGTTTATGTATATTTGATGTAGATGTAAATGGTAAGATTATACCGTGAATAAAGTATTATTATTATTATTATTATTAACTGAACAACTACTTTGCAACAGTAGAAAAAAACTTGGCAAACAAAATTAAGAAGAATAAAAGCAGGAAAACAATAACAACTGTAAGATTAGAAGAAGAAGATAAGTTTGACGAAACAACAGAAGAAGAGATAGAAGATATAATCAAACAACTGAAAAAAAGAAGCGCGCCAGGAGAAAATCAAATAACCCATGACGTAATAAAAGCTATAAATAAAGAAGTAGCACCAATACTGAAAAAACTAATAAATAAAATGATACAAACAGATGAATATCCACAAATACTTAAAAAACAAATTATAAAACCAATACACAAAAAAGGAGAAAAATCAAAATCAGAAAATTATAGACCACTATTGCTTATATCAGTGCTAAGCAAAATAACAGAAAAAGCATTATATAACAGACTTATGACAGTTATGACACACATAAGCAAACATAACATAATAAACAAAAGACAATATGCATTTCAAAAAAACTCAAACACTATGGGCATAACAACTGACATAATACAACACATAGCAGGAAAGCTGGATGACAAACAGTATGTAATACCAATATTTATAGACATGAGGAAAGCCTTTGACACAATCGACAAAGACAAATTGATCAACAAAATGAAAATTCTTGGAAGAAGAAACACAAACTTAAAACTACTAAAAACATATATTAAAAACAGAACACAAAAAACAAGAATAAATGACATACGTAGTACATCTACAATAGCAGAATATGGGCTACCACAAGGTGGAGTACTAGCGCCAATATTGTACATATTATACATAAATGATAAATATAATATAAACTTAGTTGGTAAAATATATACATATGCTGATGACACATGTATTATATATCACAGAAAAAATTAAGAAGAAATAGAGAAAAACATATAATTAAAAAACACTATATATTAACAAGATCTAGTTAGAAGATAATAAATGAAAACATAAAATGGTGCCCCGAATACGAAGCTCTGCAACCATCCACATGGAAACAGTGTAGAGCAGCATGTGGGAAAAAATATATTTATATATAAATTGTAAATATGTAAATATTTTTTAATAAAAAAAAAAAAAAAAAAAAAAAAATACGCTGACGAAACTTCTGGAAAACCAATGCCAATCGTATATGAACACTATCATGTAAATCAAGTGTTTTACCACTAAACCGAGTATTTTGTACAAGTACATATATTTTTATAATGTTATATTCAATAACAAAAAATGATAGATAACTCTAACAGTGCTTACAATGTATAAAACTCTTAACACTGCACACAAACATTAATCACAATAAATATACAATCATATTAATATATCCGGTATGCTCTGTCAATCCACCACGGAGCCACATATAAAATGCTACATCACAAACTGATGCAGTAACCAGTGCTAATATAGTGACATACAAGTAGGTTTCATAAATGCTAATAAAAAGCTTTTGCAAACATAAAGAATACTATTTGACTTTAACCGAAGCACTGGGGTCTGTTCGAAAAACCGGAGCGTTGGTGTGTGGTGTGCAAAGCGTCAATTCTCGAACGATTCGGAGTGACACCAAAGAGTGATTATTTAATGTTATAAACCTTTCATAGATAATTTGTAATTGTTTATATCAGTTTTGTTTAATAATAATCAAATTGCACTGCGATTCATCGGTTATGTTCCCTAACCCATTCATTTATTAAACATAAGTTTCAACATAATGAACTTAATATTATTTGAGTACGCTATTATAATGACTGTAACCCTCAAATTATACTGAAAGAATAAGACAGTTATGATCTTGGTAGTTTTATTTCTGTTCTAGAAAATGTGTGCAACATTTTTATTTATTTTGATCCAAATGTATTAAAATTGTTAGTATTAATTGTTATTTGTGTTAATTAAATGTATTTTGTCTAAACTTGTCCCTGTTACGTTTGTTGTTTTGAATTTTGTGGTAAAACTTGAGAAAAAAAAAAAAAATCCACTCAGCTCTAGACTTGGGTAGACAAGAGCGCGCTATCGGTGCGACGCTCTCTAATTTCGAACGTTTTGAGATGTCACACCAAGAGCGACACTCCGACTTTTCGAACTACAAAGAGTGCGCCCTATCATCTACTACATACATAATTTCTCACTTTAAAGTTAAACAATTCCGTTTTATCAAAAATTAGAGCTAAAGCAATGTATTAGAACTAACACTGTTTTAAACATGAGTATTAGCCCCACAACTACCAGAGTCTGTCTTTTACTAGCAATTGCGTCACCGCGCACTGCAAACACTCAAGGTATTATGTGAATAATGTCAAAAATAAACTCATAAATAAGTTTGACCCGGACAAACTGTGGTTTTTTTAACAAAGTTATCTTCTTGCCTATTGGTCGCCTTTTACGACCAGCAAAAGGACTAAAAAAAGTATTTCTTTACACCACTTTCTGTTACAAGGACATGTTCTCAAGGAGATTGTTGCAAGTATTGATGACAAAAAGTCGAGTTGGTTATCGATTAAGAAGGAAGCGGTTGTTGTCATCTATTGGATGCTGGAGTCGTAAACGTGATTGTCTTTGTGTTGTGTAAACTGCTAGTCTTTAGCAAAACAATTGAAAAAATTAAAGTATGGTTACACCAAAACTTCAAAATATAATTCAAGATTTTTGCTAGTTCATGAAGTATGTTTAATCTAAAACTACAAAATTTAAAATTCCTGCTATTTAATACAAACATTTTATTTTGTTAATAATATTTGTAATCACATTGAGACTAATTAATTTATAAACAAAATAAAAATGTTTAAAAAAGTTTTTCTAAATTTTCTAATAAATTTTTGTTAGTCATTACAAAAATGTCAATTTAATAAAAAAAAATTGTAATATTTTTAAGAAAAATTGGTTTTCAAACAAAATAAAATATTTCAAAAAAGTTTCATAAACTATCCGATATACTGTGTGTAAGTATGTTTAATCCAACAATCCAAACCGCAAAAAAGAATCTAAAAAAAATTAACTAAGTTATATTATATAACAGATTTCACCGCCGTGAAGTTGTCCATAAAGGAAAGGTCAATCAAAGTGCTTTTTCTTGCTTATAATGCATTGGAGAGCAATTATTTTTATACTGCAGATTTGGAACGGGTCGTCAAAAGTACAAAAAAAAGATTACAATACGATTAAATTAGCGGAACAATGCTTAGCCACTAATCAATTTTATCAACAAAACACTGTCTTTGTTTGTGGCTTAAAAGTTAATTTTGCTAATGTTTGTAGTCTAAAAAAAGAATTTAAATTCTGTTCATCACATAGAACACTTTATATTCTTTTTTGTCTACTACCAGATCGCTTTAATCTAGTAGATTTTGATTATTATCTTGAACATTTATTTGTTGACCAACAAACAACAAGCATATTTTAGGCAGATGGTTCTTATAGCATATTAATATATAAGTAATTCCTAAATATCACAATTGAAATTAAGAAAATAGCATAATTATTTTGTTGCGCTGTTCTGCTATATTACTGTCACTTATGTCAATTTTTAAAATAGCTAATATAATCAAAATAGTTACATTTTCTAAAAAAAAAATTGTCGAAAATTCTGTCAAATTTAACAATACATGTAATCATAAAAATAATCAAATTGAGTTAATTTAAATTTAATTGTAAACAAACGTAATAAAATAATTTATGGTATGAATATATAATGCTAAATGTTCGTGATCAAACAACAACAATTGTCAATGAGTAATAATTATAAACAGTTTTATTACCTGATTTATTAATATTTAAAAATAATATTTTTTCTAGGAAATATATAATGCAATTGTATAAATAATTTTACTATAGTTATTTTATAGTTTATATAAATAATATTAAACCTAAATTACATTTTAGTCACGTACCACATATTAAAATTTATTAAAAATAGCGTATAACAACATTGTATCAAAAATGTAATGGTTTTTTTTTTAAATAATTAAAACACATTTACTATTGACTACATCACGAAACTGAAAAAGTATGAAGGAGACTTATATCCAAAGATAAATTAAATAAATCTAAAAAAAAATACGAATAACATATAATTATTTTAAAAACCGTAACAAGTTTCAACCTTTACAAGGCCATCATTAAACGGTGGTGCAAATAAGTATGAATATAAAGGAAAACATATAAAGCATATAGACTTTCCATTCAAATTAAGTATTTCTTGAGACTTATAAGATGCAAATGTTTAACGTCAATGTTTCAATGTGATAGTTTTAGAAAGAGTGGGTTTACTCGTTAAAATTCAAATTTTTCAATTGTTGTGACATATTAAGCAATTCCACAATATCAATTTTTGAAAAAAAAATCAGCTATTGAAATTGTAAGAAAAATTAACAATGTAAATAAAACACGTTTACTGTGTACTCTATCACAAATATATTTAAAAAACCGTAACATGTTTTTTTTTTCTTTTCCATTCATTTGCTACTGTCTATTAGAAATATATGAGTTAATCAGTTTGTACGCTGCAAAATAAAAAATGTAAAAATATCATTTACGTAGAAGAAAATTACAAGATACACATTACTAAGATCGAAAAAAGTTCCAATGAAGTGCACAATCTAATCAAATCTTTCTAGGAATAGTGATAAACGCAGTCATTGCATTTCTCGTAAACCTTTCTCTACAAGAACCATATTGGCTGTTAGATAATATTAAGTTGCATTTCAATAAACTTTAGATATAATGAGAAAAAGTAATATGAGTTTATAGTTGTTAAGGATTCTAAATTACTGCTCAGGGAAAACACTTGTCGCGACATTATAGACATTGGTGCTTTTACTATGCAATCCTTAGATACATGGTTTGTGAGTAATGGATCAATACTTAATGAAGAATGAACAAGTTGCATTCTTTTCAAATCAAACCAGAGACAACTAACATCTGAATCAATTACACTTAATTTCACAAATTCTGTACAATTTTTGGGAATGCAATTTGACAAAACTCTATCAAATATCTAGCATATAAACAATGTATCATTATATGTTAATGTAAGTTAGGCTGGTTTTAAATTGAGAATTTTAACAAAAATAACCAATTCTAATATAAACAAACTATTTTATTATGCTAATATAATTTCTTATGTCAGATATGGAATAATGTTTTGGGAAATCACTTCTAAAGCTGGTAGAGCATTTTTTGCACAAAAAAGCCTAAGAATTATACGTTAACCTTCTAAAAAAATTGTAGCGGGAATTCAAATCTGATGAAGTATTCACATTATTTGGCTGTACATATTAGAATATACAAAATTTATATATAAACATAAAAATAAGTTTCAAATAACTACTTTGTCTAATCATTACAATACACGACACGGCCAGACGTATTTGTTTTTGTCACACAGACTAAGTACATATGGAAAAAGTCCTTTGTTTAAAAGTATTTAACTTTCTACCACGCAGACTTAAAGAAACATCTAGTTACAGTATAATGAAGCAATCAGTGTTTCAAATAGTGGGCGACATGGTGTTATGGTTTACGGTCGGTCCAGTTGGCACATCCGCAACCTTTGGTCTTTATCTGCACCAATTCAAGTGCAAAGACCTTACCTTTGCTAGCTACTTGCTAGATTGTTTGAAGGAAGTAACTAATTAAACAAATACGCCGGTTGTGTAAAGTTTAACGAATACTTTATTACTAACTAAAAATATATACAAACACTTAAAATGTAAACTATATCTAAGATGTGGAGGGAGGTTAATACAACCACCCTGCACGCAAGTCAACCATCTGCACCGTCCATTTATTGAACCCTGTTAAGAAATAAACCCTTTGGGTTTATGACAGGATGGATTCCTACGTGATATAATAAATGTACGGACCAATAAAAATTCTAATGGTATCCATGTTTATTATAGTTGTAATATGGTCTATATTATATTACGACAATGGAACCCTACAGTATGTCAGAATTTTATTCTCACAAGTTTTAAATTCAATTAGTTTCAACGCTGTTATTCCTTTTCTTTTAGTTTTTACTTTTGTATTTTTGTATTTGTGTACTTATACTCCTATGACACTTTTGTATGCATAATTTTTACCTCATTGTAATATTGTCACTGTAAATAAATATATTATTATTATTATTATAATTATTAACTTTTCTATGTTGCCGGTTTTACACATAGGAATTACTAAAGTTTGTATTAATACTTTGGGAATGATGTTATCTATAATAGAACTGTTTATAAATGTAGTAAGTGGGGTAACTAAAGCCTGTAGTTAGCCCACATACATCTCTGCTTGTAGAGCTTTTTAAAATATATGATTTTATTATTTATATTACTTTCTCACTTCTATGTATCCAACTTAAACTTCAATGCTACAATATAAAAAACTTTAAGCTAATATCATCATACTGCCGCCAGCCAAATTCTCATGAAGGAGTAGCAATATACCTTACATAATAAAATGTTCAGGTGCGGAATTTATATTAAACAAAATTAAAATTATATTATTTGTAGTTTATAGACCACCAACTGGTGATATTACATTATTTATTGATAAAATTAATACTATGAAAATAGGATTTTTCTATATCAAAATGAGAATGTACAAATTGAAAAAAATCTAAACTAGAAACTGGTAGCTTACTAACTAAGGTCATTGCAACAATACATAAAACATCATACTAAATTAATTAGGATTTCTATCACAGGTTTTATTGCAGACGTTAGAAGAACTAGTTTTTATTAGAAGTCATAGTGCTTTAGAATTGTTTTTGCTTGTTTTATAAAAGTGCCATATGTATTCAGATTAGCTTCTATACGTTTTTTTTATATAAAATAGCTTAAACGACAAGTAATTTTCTTTCAAAATAAAAAATTTGTTGTTTGTTTTTTTATAAGGATCAAGGTTTCACGTATATTACGATTTGTTATTAAATCAGTAAATGTGTTTATGTTTGTTTGAAACAGTCTTAGAAGAAAAAGATGAATCAACGTTGTCCATTTTTTGTTTTTGGTTTCTGTACAAAATCTCTCTTTGTTTAGAAAAACGGCAAATTATTGATTTATTTTTGTTACAATTTGTTTAGTTTAGTAAATTGACGTTTATCGATTTTTCTGTTTAAAATGATTTGCACATTGATACTGTTTTATGCATTTGGCACACAAGCGATTTAAAGGCAAGTTTATATTTTTGTGTTTTGATTTTAGGAAATTTTTACTTAGTAGTATGGTATAGTTTGACTATAGGATTTCAAAATCTGTTTATTAGGGATTGAAAAGATGAAAGAAAAGGTTATGTTTTTATTTTTTAAATTTCTATTTCTATTGATTAATAATCGATTCAAAATCTAATTTAATACCCAGTTTTGAATCAAATGGAAGCTGTTTGGTATAGTAAATAAAAGTATTGCATAAGTCTAAGAATAGTTTTTTCGAATTTAATTTACAAAATAATTTAGTTAGTTAGATAATCTAGATTTGTGGCATATATATTAATAAGTTATGTAATGTTGGGAAATAATATTATTTTTGAACATTAGATAACCTATACAAATAATGCCAGTTTTTTTTTCTCTAAGTCTAAAACGTGTAAAATAATATGCTGTAAAATAGCATATTATAAATTAAAAATTTAAATATAAATAAATAAATTTTTACAAAATTTTAAAAACAATTGCATAAGATGACTAGATAACTCGTGTAAATGATCCTATAACTAAACACTGCTGAATTTGCATGATGAACTACACGTGTTATGACGCTTTTAGTCATTGCAGCTTGTTCTCTTGTTGCCAGCTAGACAATAGCAATTGTTACAGAAAATTACAAATATCCCGAACGCAATCTTTGTCTGAAACACGTTCAGCGATAGTTTATTTGATTTTTACTACACCTACGATATGTATATAAGCACCTATACACAACTAATACAGCACTGATTTCGATTCTAGCAAACGTAATCCCAACAAGTTGTGAAATGCTGATGTATGGTATCACTCATTTGATCATTTTGTGGTCTTGTATCACAATAAAAATTCAATGTCAGATTATGTTGGCTCCAACTATAAGTAACAATATGGGTAAGCATAGTTATTATTAAAAAATCATATCTTATTAGTTTGCATTTATATTTTGTAATAAAAAACATTTTTTAATTTAATAAACAATTGAATTAATTCTAAAAATTAAAAAAAATTGTATATCAATTTTTAAAAATGACAAATTTACAAAATAATTGTTATAAAACAAATTTTCATTTTTTTTATTCATTCATTCATGATCATACATAGAAATGTAAAGTCGTTAGATTATAGATTAGTTAATATGTTAATTAACATTCTATTATAAAAACTTGTTTATTTATTAATTATTTAAGCTGGTTTATAGAAAGTATAATTCGTATAAATAAGATAATAAAACTACAATTTTATGTTAGTGATAGCAAACTTGTTGACATTTCTCGTTCGTTGGTACATTTGATTAAACAGTAAATACTGAGACTATATATTTGTTACCAAATAAATTGTCATTGCTTTATCAGTTTACTTACTTTAAAATGCAAAAATTTTAAAGTTGGTTATAGTATTTTTCTAGTTTTTCAATCTCTATTTAAAATATCACAGTAATTCCTCAGAACATTTTAACGTTTGGTCGCCAAACTAAGAGTAATTGAATAATCTCGTTACATTTTAAAATAATTGCAGTATATTCTTCACGCTTAGCGCCTGCTTCAAACCATCAATTGAATAAAAAAGTCATTAAACTTAGATTTTCAAAAATTTGGTTTATAATTTGACTCAATCTATACTTGACAATTGGATATAAAAACTTAAATATATTTTATTAGCAAACTAAAATACTTTTAAAACAACAATTTTCTTATTAATTCTCAAAATATTTCTTAAATAATTTAATAAATTTTACAAATTTGCAGAAATTTAAAATATTTATGAAAGCAACATTCTTACAATACAAACATTACATGTTACCGTCAATGATTTAAATAAACTATTAAAAAAAACTATCTAATTTAAGTCCAATATTTCTTAAGTTATTATCACAAAAAGCAATATTTATAATTTTTTTTAATATTTCATAATATAAATGGTAAACTATAAAATAACACAAAATGTTATAATGTTCTGAATTATTGTATTGAATACTCAATGAAAGTAAATCTAAGTTTATTATTACCCAATTTATTTTATTTGTTTCGAATGAGCATATTATGTCAATAAGTTAAAAGTAAGGTTAAGTGGAACACCATCACTGCGATAATAATTTGAATGTCACAAAAATTAAGTTTTTAAGATTTTAATAATTATTATAGAGTTAAACTTAACTGATTAATTTAATAATATATATTTTCAGTTATAACACTTTCCATATCAGACGGCAACTTTCAATTTTTTCCGATGTTACGAGACTACTTCGAAGTTGATGTAAAAGCAACAACAAATATTAGGTTTGTACTATCAGAAACTCCAAGTATAAGTAGAAAATTTTATTATATTATCTATGGCGCATGGAATAATACATTTTCTGCAATTCTAAAAGATTCCTTAGTTACAAATGATGTGATTGATAGAAAATATGAAGCAGTTGTCGTAAATAAGTTTGAGAAATACTGGGTCAGATACAATAGGCTTAACGGAACATTATCGACGGGAAAAATAAATCAACAAGAACCCTACATGGTTTACGTTGACCCTGATCCAGTAAATGTTGCATATTTTGGAGTATCCACCTGGAGTAATATAGGTGAATGGCACTTGAACATAAAGTTTTTACAACAATTTGATTACTCTCAATTTACGCAATCTTTTCTGTTATGTCCCGCTATTGAATCAACCTCACTTTTGCCATTAAAACAATCTCTACCTTCGCCATTAAACCAACCTCCACCTTCGTCATTAAACTAACCTCTGCTTCCACCCCCACTTCCAGCACCATTTTTGTCATTTATTACTTTTAATGTATTTTGATCAAACTGATACAAAAGAATAAATAAATCATTATAACACTATTTTAAATTCAAATCTTATGTAATCTGTGGTACAAAATTTAATAAATGTATGATGTTGTTAATTAATAAAGCTTATTTAGAAACTGATATAGCTAACGATATAGTTTTTCAAGCGTGTGATTGCATACATCTATCGCATTTTTAGATAAAAGTGAAGCTTCTCTTTTTAATATTTATCATTTATTTTTGATGTTTATATGAGAACCAGATCACTTTAAGAAAATTGTAACATAAATGCGTTTAAAAATTATTAATAAAGTTGTCAAGTTATTCTTTGATAATATAAGTTGTTTTCAATTAGTCAAAAATTACTTATTATAAAATCAAACAAAATGAATAACAGAGTTAATAGAATCTGAATATCCACAAAACATTTTATTAGACAAAGATGAAGCTTATAATTTAGAAACTGAGTTTTACAGAAAAAATCATAGAATTAAAACGTATTTTTAAAAAATTATTAGAACAGTAAGTTCTATTCTATTGATAGATAATTTAAAATTAATGTTACCTAAAATTATTATTATGTCAAAAAAATGTAAAGCAATATAAAAAGTTTTTGCAATTAAAGGAAGTTGAAGGTTTTTAATATTAGTTTTGTTGTATTTTTGTAAATGTTCTAGAATGTTTGCTTATTTTTTTAATTAAATTAATTAATCCCATTTTAATATAAAATTAAAAATAATATAAAGCAATTATACACAGTGTTTGAGAATAAGTGTGACAAAAAAAAATATATTTTTGAGTTTTGATTAAATACGATTGTCGATATAATAGTCAAATTTTGATATAGAAAACCAAAAAAAAAAAAACTTAAATTTTATAATACACTCCATACAGAGTGGCCCATAAGTTGTGTCATTTATTTATTTATTTATTAAATTGTTATCCTAACAGAACTAGTAATTCCACATGAAGATAATATACAGACATAAAACGTAGATATATATATATATATACAAAGTAAAAAAAGAGAATTTCATAGTGTGGTTATAAGTAAAGAATAAACAAAAATGATACAAAATGATTAACAAATTGACTGATTGGGCGCTATGGAGCTACGGAGCTATGGAGTTTATTGCATTTATTACTGTGTTCATCGGCGCGTTTAGTACTAAATTACTGTGCGCCCTAAAATAAGTAAATGTTGGTGAGTTTCTGGCTGCTAGTCTTAGTGCATAGAACTTTAAACAGCTTAACAGGATTGGACAATCTACATGTCCGCACACAATCTTAGTGGACAGATATACAGGGTGTTGAAAAAAGAAAGTAAAATATTTAAGAGGTGGTAGTACACACCAAATCAAACAAAAAATTCTTAATAAACATGGGTTGTCATAGCAACGGTTTCAAAGATATGAAACATTATTTATTTTTATATATTTTTACAAAGGTCAGAGTTATAGAAGATGTTTGAAGTGTTCCCGTTTCATTTCCATACAGGCACGACATCTTTCTTTGACGGACATTTGTACTCTTTCTAAAACTCCCTCATTGGCTCATATATCTTAAGACTTTTCATTAATTTTTAACTGCAGCTCCTCGAGGCTATTTACAGAAGTAGCATACACTAATGATTTCAAAAATCTCCACAAAAAAATAAATCAAGATAGTTTAAATCAGGCGACCTTGCTGGCCATAAAACTGGTCCGCCTCTTCTTACCCATTTATGTAGAAAGGTTTGGTCTAAATGTTCTCTTAACGGCAATCGAAAAATGAGCTAAAGCACCATCATGCTGAAACCACATTTGTTGTCTGTGGGCCAAAAGAATGACATCCAAAATATTGTGTTCTGCAGAAAGTTAAGTTGCTGAATTTGTATATATATATATATATATATATATATATACAACTAATTTAAATACAGCAACAAAAAAAAGCGTTATTTATGTTCATTGTAAGAGTTTTCAGTTAAGTAGTTGCAGCACGTTGACAATTAAATTAATTGATGTGATGAGATGCTTCAAATAACTGCTACGCATAGCAAAGTTAATCAGATCTCTGGCGGGAGAGTTTTCTTTGCATTTTTACTTTAGATTTTTAATAATCAATGTAATCAATGTGATGGGCGTTGCTATTATTTCTTTAAACCCAAATTCCCACCGAAACAGTTATACAATAAAACAAACCACGCTTTGGTTGCCCACTGTTTGCAGTGCCTACATAATACTACACAACTTTTTACTTATTGAATACTTTTGTTTTTTTAACATATTTGGCTTTGTAGCCAAAGTTTTGAGTAGTTTAAACAAACACTTATTTTAATGTCAAATGCCCCCGATAAGTGTTCCTAGATGCAGATTTATTTGCAAAACATATGTACAAATAAAATAAAAACTATTTTATTCAAACTACTTACATAATAAATATAGAAAAACACTAAAACTAAGTTTAGATTTAAAGTCAGTAATAATTAGTTTTTTTTTATATGTGCATGTGCTGCTTTAAATAATATTTAAATGTTTTTTTGTTATAAACGAAATGTAATGTAAAGCTATATAATTCTTTGTGTCTTTCACTTATTTTGTGTCAATTAAAAAAAAGTATCGCATTCTTTGAAAACGGTTGGGCAATAGTGCACAGTTGCACTTTAGTTTATTCACTGAGATAGTTCCATAAGTGGATAACGTACAAGTTATTTGTTTTTTTTTTTAAACAGTTCTTTTATATCATTTAGATTACATTATTTTTCCCAACTCCAATGAGGAATTGAGTAAAACTTATTCTGGATATACTGTAAAATTTTGACAGATTTTATTGATTATTTCACTAGCTTGTTGTTCTTTACATCATTTCCTCGCCATTCTAAAATATGAAAACTTATTAATCTTGTAATAAATAAAATTACTTAAATAACAACCCAGTGTCTCCTTGCCTATTGTTGTCTTTTACGACCAACAAAGGGGTTAACAAAAGTATTCGTTTACATCACTTCTTCCTGCAAGAACAAGTTTTTAGGTAAATTGTTGAGAGTATTGTTGGCAAAATAAAAAAGAGACAAGTCTGATTCTTCATATTATTGACCAATTACATTGTCAAATCTATAAAAAAAATTATAAAAATATATTAATTTCTACATTGTCAAATTCTTGGAACAAATTAACTCAATATGGATTCCGATAAAAACGTTCGACAACAGATCTTTTGACTTATGCTAATCACAAATAAAATTCCACTTTAGACAATGATATTATTTTTTTGCATAAATTAGTGAATGGTAATATTAATTGTTCTGTATTAGTCAAAAAATCAGATTTTAATTGTAATACAATTAAATGTACTAAAAATTTTAGTCTTTTTAAAGTAAAGTTCCATCGCGCCAACTAAGAGTACTATAGTATATAATCTACTAACGCGTATGCTACGTCAATGTAATTATGTAAAAATATATGTAATTTTGATTTATTTGATTATTCACATAATGCATTTAAAACTAATTGCGATAAATTTAATTTTAATTTGTACTTTCAATTCTGTGTAAACAACTAATATTTTTTTATACTATATGTTTATGTTTTATGTTTAATTATGTTTTTTTTATGAGATATATACATACACTAGTTTTTAAGTTGTTATTTTATAATATTTATTGTATATTTAATAAAGAAAATTATAATTATTATCCTTAACTTATCAACAAACTTCATTGTATAGATGTTAATCATAAATCAGTAAATCTTATCTATAATTTTCTTGACAATAGAAAAACTATAGTTGGAATTGATAGTTTTAACCAAAGAGTTCTATAACTTGAGATTGTAAGCTAGTGTTTTGCCGTACAATTTCAGAGTCTTTGTTTGTGTCGCACACTCTACCCTTTCCCCCTCCTGCTAGCGATTGAGCGTTGTATGTGATAAAGAAACGTCATAGTGGGACAAAGACGGAGATACCGAGAGTGTAAACTGCCTATACATTGTTTAAACAACAGCTTGGAATCTCTTGTTATAGAACTTATTGGTTATAACTCTGACTTCAAAATCATAAATGCTGGTGGTCTCCAAGGTTCTGTTCTTTTACCAACTTTATTCTTGGACCTCTTATAAACAACAACTTTAAAACAATATCTGAATGATTCATTTCCAACATGGTCAATTTTAACTCTAAAAAACTCAACTTCTTTCTGTTTTAAAATCAAAAGTCAAAATGCTATCAGTACAAAATGTTAAATTAACAACAAATCTATATCTAAATCTTTTTTAACTTATCTTCTAGAGGTTACAATCCTACATAATCTTTTCTAAAAAAGTGTTTTATTTCTGCGTATATATAAAACTTATAGTTGTTCTTATATTGAATATTGTTCTAAGTATGGGTAGAAGCATTGGAAGTTACTATCTCTTCTAAACTCTATTCAGAGACAAGCTATTTAGATCATTGCCGATCCAAAATTGACTAATGACTTACATACAACACAGGCGCGTAATGTTGCAGATCTTTACATTTTTGATAGATATTTTAATGGACATTTACTTGTAGTACAAGGCTTGCTAGAAATTCTAATAAATATTTATTGACAGTTCAGAGATGTAACAGAATTATCAACACATGGAACAAACTTACATATTCTGTATTTTCTGAGACCACAAATATTCAAAATCAATGTTTACAAACTGCTTAAATCTAGTCTGTAATGTCAATTCGACGAGCATGGTTTTACTCGTTAAAATTTAGAGGTATTTTTATGTTGTTACATATTAAGTAATTCTCAAATATCACATTTAAAAATAAAAAAAATAAAAAAATAAAAATAAAGTTTTAATGATGTTATTATTAATTGAATGGTGGTGACCGTTATTACGTAATAGCTCATTGTAGAAAATAAATAAAACACATTTACTATGTACTATATTACAAATATATCTAAACTGTGACAGTTTCAACCTTTTTACAAGGTCATCATCTGACGGTCATACAAACAAGTATGAATATAAAAGGGAATTTACATAGCATATAAAATATACAACAGTAAAACATAAAGTACTTTAAGGGAGGGGGTGGCAATGGCAGAGTGAAGATTGGTTTAATGACGGAGGTCGAGATTAGTTTAATGGCTGAGGTGAAAGCTGATCTAATTGCAGAAGTGCAGTTTGATTAAGTGACGGAGGTGGAGGTTGGTTCAATGGCGAGAGTGCAGTTTGATTAAGTTGCAAGGTTAGCGGGAAAAATTCTGAAATTTTAGAGTAATTTAATAGTTGTAGAAACTTCAAGTTTAAGTGCCATTCACCAATAATATCACCATATGTAGATATTCCAATATAGGCAACATTTATTGGATCAAGGTCAACGTAAACCATGTAAGGTTGTTTTTCATATATTTTTCCAGTAGATAATGTTCCGTTTCGTCTATTGTACCTCACCCAGTATTTTTCAAATTTGTCTAAAACAATTTTTCCTTTTTTCTAAACCACAGGATTGCTTCCGACGTTATCTCTACAAATTACAGACAATGTATTATACCATCCGCCATAGATAATATGCAAAAATTTTCTAGTTAAGTCTTGCGTTTCTGACAGTATAAACTTAATGTCTTCAGTTGCTCTTACATCAACTTCAAAGTAGTCTCGTAACATTGGAAAAAATGATAGGAGTTGCCTGATGTGAAAAGTGTTATAACTGAAATTATATATTATTAAATTAATCAGTTAAGGTAAACTATTTAATAACTAGAATAACCTTTATTTTTGTAACATTCAAAAAAAGCGAATTTTATTGCAGTGATGGTGTTGCACTTAACCTTACTTTTAACTTATTGACATAATATGCTCATTCAAAACAAATAAAATAAATTTGGTAATAATAAACTTAGAAGGAGAGAGGAGGTCGCCCTATGTCGCTTGCGCATAGGTCATACCAACTTGACCTCTTCGTATCTCCTGACCGGCGACGAACAACCAGAATGCCAAACATGTCACGACCCTCTAACGGTGAAGCACATTTTGGAGGAATGCCGAGCCTACCTTCCCCACCGTAATCGGCTCGAGCTCCCTAACAACGTGGCGTCTATTTTATCAAATAGAGAAGAGTCCATGGGAAGGTGCGTCCAGTTCTTGAAAGACGCAGGACTCCTCAAACAGGTGTAACCAAGTTTTTGTGTTGTCTTATAATGATTTTGGTGTTAACTTATTTATTTATTTCTATTGATCAGTTTGTGTTGTTGAGTTGTTTAAAGCATTGTAGTCTTTAACAACTTCGGTGCAATCTGTGATATTAGGTTTAGTTAGTTTTTAGGGTCTGGCATCGAAGCATTTTACAGCTTCGATGTCATCTGTGATATTAAGTTAAGTTGTGATATTAGGTTAAGTTGTGATATTAGGTTTAGTTACTTTAGTTTTTAGGGTCTGGCATCGAAGCATTTTACAGCTTCGGTGTCATCTGTGATATTAGGTTAGGTTAAATAGTAAGTTTTGTGATATTAGTTTTTTTTTTTTAATTTAAGCAACTGTGATATTAGATTTATTTTTTATTTATCTATTTATTTATTTAACCATTTTAATGTGTTGTATTGTCTCCTCAGGTCTATAACCTGAGGTTATTATTATTAAAATAAATAGCTAATGACCTCAGTAGTCGACGCTAAAACACAAAAAAAAAAAAAAAAATAAACTTAGATTTACTTTCATTTAATATTAAATACAATAATTCAGAACATTAAAATGTATTGTGTTATTTTATAGTTTAACAGTTATATTATAAAATGTTCTCAAATATAAAAAAAATAAATATTGTTTTCAGTTACTTAAATTAGATATTTTTTTTAAATAGTTCATTAAAATCATTGGCGATCACATGTAATGTTTGTCTGCAAACATGTTGCTTCCATAAATATTTTAAATTTCTGCAAATTGGAAAATTTTTTAAAATTATTTAAGAAATATTTTGAGATTTAATAATAAAATTGTTGTTTTTAAAAGTATTTCAGTTTGCTGCAATTTTTATGAAATTTGATTCATGTTTAAGAATTAATAAAATATATTTAAATTTTCATAGATTAAGCCAATTTAAAAATCAATTTTTTTTAAATGAAATTTTTATAACTTTTTTATTCAAATTTGAAACTTAATGGTTTGAATGAGGCGCTAAATTTGAAGAATGTACTGCAATCGTTGTAAAATGTAACAAGATTATTCAATTACTCTTAGTTTGGCGACCAAACGTTAAAATGTTTTGAGGAATTACTGTAATATTTTAAATAGAGATTGAAAAACTAGAAAAAACACACTAACTTTAAAAATCTTTGCATTTTAAAGTAAATAAACTGATAAAGCAACGATATAGTCTCAGTCTTTACTTTTTAATCAAACGTACCAACAAATGAGAAATGACAACAAGTTTGCTATCACTAACATAAAATCGAAGATTTATTATCTTATTTATACGAATTATACTTTCTATAAACCAGCTTGAATAATTAATAAATAATTAACATACATATTAACAAATCTAACGACTTTACATTTCTATGTATGATCAAAAACTCAAATAGTTAATACAATAATTATAATTGATAACTAATCATCAATAAAAATGAATATTTGTTTTATAACAATTATTTTGTAAATTTGTCATTTTTAAAAATTAATAATTAATTTTTTTTTAAATTTTTTAAATTAATTCAATTGTTTATTAATTTGAAAAATGTGTTTTATTACAAAATATAAATGCAAACTAATAAGATATGAATTTTTAGATGTAATCTATACAAAAGTAATAACTATGCTTACCAAATTTGTTACTTATAGTTGGAGCCAACATAATCTGACAATTCATTTTTATTGTGATACAAGATCACAAAAAGATCAAATGAGTGATACCACACATCATCATTTTACAACTTGTTGGGATTACGTTTGCTAGAAGCCATATTACTGCTGTATTAGTTTTGTATAGGTGCTTATACACATATCGTAGGTGTAGTAAAAATCAAATAAACTATCGCTGAACGTGTTGCAGACAAAGATTTGTAATTTTCTATAACAATTGTTGTTGTCTCGCTGGCTAACTGAGTGGTTTGCTATTCAAGAGAACAAGCTGCAATTACTAAAAACGTCATAACACCCTAGAGCTCTTCATGCAAATTCAGCAGTGTTTTGTCATATGACTATTAGGTGTATAGGGTGTACTACGCTATTGGAGTTCAAGTCATTTTTTGCTCTTGTTTTTAATAGTTTGGAAAAATTTATTTTATTTTTGTTATTTATTTATTTATATTTAAATTTTAAATTTTAAATATGCTATTTTACAGCAAATTATTTTACACGTTTTAGATCAAGAGAAATAAATTGATGATGATATGGCAAAAATCTAGATTAACTAACTAAATTATTTTGTAAATTAAGTCCGAAAAATTTATTCTTAGACCTATGCAAAATTTCTACTTTCTAGAACAAACAGCTTCCATTTGATTTAAAACTGGATATTAAATTAGATTTTGAATCGATTATTGATCAATAGAAATAAAAAATTAAAAAATTAAAAAAATTAAAAATTAAAAAATTAAAAAATTAAAAAATTAAAAAATTAAAAAATTAAAAAATTAAAAAATTAAAAAATTAAAAAATTAAAAAATTAAAAAATTAAAAAATTAAAAAATTAAAAAAATTAAAAAATTAAAAAATTAAAAAATTAAAAAATTAAAAAATTAAAAAATTAAAATATAACTTTTTCTTTCTTCTTTGCAATCACTATAAATAGAAACACATTTTTGAGATCCTATACTAAAACTCAATTTCTACAAAACACGAAGCTGTTATTTATAACAATATTACTAGTAAAAATGTTCCTAAAATCAAAACTCAATAATATAAACTTGTCTTTAAATCGCTTATGTGCCAAAAGCATAAAACAGTATCAATGTGCCGACTTAGCCAATCAACTTTAAACAGAAAAAAATCGATAAATGTCAATTTACTAAACTAAACAAATTTAACAAAAATGAATCAATAATGTGCCGTTTTTTTAAACCAAGAGAGATTGAATTTCATTAAAATGTCCTCATGAAACCAAGACAAAAAACCTTTTTGAAAACAATATGATTAAAAACAAAAGTTATAAATTATTCTTTGGAAATCAAGAAATTCAATTTTGAGAATCTACTTCTGGGATCCCAGTTGTCGGCAGTAATACTCAAATTAACCAAAAGAAAATTTACCGGACGTTCAAATTCACCAACAAGTACTAATAACCCTGATATTATTACCCCAAGTATTTGGAACATTATCCTATAGTTGCTATCATTCATTACCAATTATTTGGATGGACATTTTTCCTAATATAAATGTTTTATAAGTATCAGTTGCTTCTGTTGCTAGTAAGTTTTGATACCATATTTGGATACATTTCAAGTATATAAGCTCTGGAATAATTGTCAACGTGTACAGAAATAAAAAAAATCAAAAACAAAAAGTGGACAACGTTGATTAATTTTTTTTTTTTAAGACTGATCCTTATGAAAGAAGCAACAACAAAATTTTTAATTTGAAAAAAATTTCTTGTCCTACCAGCTAATTTATTATAAAAGAAACGTAAAGAAGCTAAACTAAAAACATATGGCACTTTTATAAAATAAGCAAAAACAATTCTAAAGCATTGTGCTATATCTGCAGACTTTAGTTACTCCACTTACTACATTTATAAACAGTTCTATTATAGGTAACATTATTCTCAAAGTACTAATACAAACTTTAGTCATTCTTATCTATAAAACTGGTCACAAAAAAAGTTAATAATAATAATAATAATAATAATAATAATTTATTTTATTTATTTATTCAATTTCCTTTCTACCTTTCGGTGTAAGACGTACATTTTATTAATTTAATAAATCTTATTAATAAATCTAATACTCTTTCTTATTTCAATATTTCCAGTGTTTCTTTAGTTTGATAATTGCTTCTATTACTTCTACATACGTCTTTTTTAATTTAATTTTCTTTTTTTTTTTTTTTAACAATGATACAGGACAAACAAACGGAAGAAATAGATAAAATAATAATAATAATAATAATAATATATTTATTTACAGTGACATTATTACAAAGAAGTAAAAATTGTGCTTGCAAAAGTGTCAAAAAGAATAGAAGTACAAAAATACAAAAATGCAAATATTTTAAAATTTAAAAATAAAAAAGAAAAGAAATAACAGTGTTGAAATTAATTGTGAGAATTAAATTCTGACATACTATAGGGTTCCATGACGCACACTGTTTGAAACAATGATTGCTTCATTAGATTGTAATTAGATGTTTCTGTAGCTTTGCGTAGTAGAAAGTTAAATATTTTTATACAAGAATATAAAGGACCTTTTCCATATTTACTTAGTCTGTGTGACAGAAACAAATACGTCTGGCCGTGTCGTGTATTGTAATGATTAGACAAAGTAGTTATTTGACACTTATTTATATGTTAAATATATTCCCAAAAGTCGTACCGAGTTTGTGAAATTAAGTGTAATTGATTCAGATGTTAAGTTGTCTCTGGATTGATTTAAAAAGAATGCAACTTGTTTTTTCTTCATTAAAAATTAATCCATTGCTCACAAACTATGTTTCTAAGGATTGCATAGTAAAATCACCAATGTCTATAAAGTCGGGATAAGTGTTTGCCCTGAGCAGTAAGGTTGTATCATCTGCATAATTTTGAATCCTTAACAACTATATACTCATATCACTTTTTTCTATTATATCTAAAGTTTTTTGAAATGCAATTTATTATTATCTAACAGCCAATATGGTTTTTGTAGAGGACGGTCTACAAAAAATGCAATGATTGCGTTTATCACTGTTCCTGGAAGGGTTTAATTAGATGAGCACTTCATTGGAACTTCCTTCGATCTTAGTTAGTAATGTGTTTCTCGTAATTTTCTTCTACGTAAATTATTTTTTTAAATTTTTCATTTTGCAGCATACAAACTGATTAGCTCATATATTTCTAATAGACAGTAGCAAATTAATGAAAAAGTAAAGAAACACGATACAGTTTTTTTAAATATATTCGTGATAGAGTACACAGTAAACGTGTTTTATTTAAATTGTATTAACTTTTTTCTTGCTTAATATGTCACAACAGTTGAAAAGTTTAAACTTTAACGAGTAAACTCACTCTTTATAAAACTATTACATTGAAACATTGACGATAAACATATGCAGCTTACAAGTCTTAAGAAATAATGAATTTGAAATGAGAGTCTATATGCTTTATAATTTTTCCTTTATATTCATCCTTATTTGCACCACCGTCTAATGATGGCCTTGTAAAGGTTTTTATTTATTAGATTTTTTTAATTTATCTTTGGGTATAAGCCTCCAATTTTTAATAAATTTTAATATGTGATACGTGATTAAAATGTAATTTTGGTTTATTATTATTTATTTATATATATATTTATACAATTGCATTACATATTTCCTATAAAAAATATAATTTTTAAATATCAATAAATCAGGTAATAAAACTTTATAATTATTACTTATTGACAATTGTTGTTGTTTGGTCACGAACATTTTGCACCATATATTCATACCATAAACTATTTATTATTATTACGTTTGTTTACAATAATTTTTTAATTTACTCAATTACATTATTTTTATGATTAGATGTATTGTTGAATTTGACAGAATTCTCGACTTTATTTTCAGAAAATGTAACTAATTTTTCTTGATATTTTTTTGATTATATTAGCAATTTTTAAAATTGACATAAGTGACAGTAATTTGCAGTTTAAGTTATGGCAGAATATATAGCAGAACAGCGCAACAAAATAATTATGTTTTTTTCTTAATTTCAAATGTGATATTTAGGAATTATTTAAATAATAGTTAGAAAATAACCGAAAAAAAACCATCAAATATAGAAATAAATGCGTTTTCTGTATTTTTGATTGCATTTTGTTGCTATTTGCAAATATAATTTCACAAAAAAAACTTTGATATATCATAGTTTAATCCTTCCTAAAGGTACTGGTAAAAAAATAAATCGATTATCAAATTATTTGTAGAAGCAACGATGAAGGGGCAGTTGCCGTTTTTGTTAAAATACTACAAATCAAGGTAGGGGTCGGTATGGTCTTAATACCCTTTGCCAATTCTCTAACGTAATCCCATGGGTGATTCTTGGATCCACAATTTGAACCCATTATTGCAACAGGGACATCGTGTTTCTTGGTCAGCCATGAATCCACATTAAATTTCTGGTCTGTGTTTAAATCATCCGCATAACCGTACGACCGTATGGTCTTACCTGTATGTCATCGATCAATTACCACTTCACACATTGTTTTAAACTAGTTTAAAACAAGAAACATTGTTTAGACAATTTTGTTTTAAACAGCTGTTTTAAAGAAACGGCTAGTTATTAGAGTAATGCCGTAGTTTTATTCAATTTCATTGATAATTGAAAGTATTTTGCAAATTATTTATTTACGTGTAGTTCATGGTAATAATAATAGACGGCGCTCCATCTTTTATTTTAATAAAATTAGATGATGGTGTTGGTTTTTTTAAATTAAAATGTCAACTTGCTTCGGTTAAATATATGTTACGATTGTTGTTAAAACAACACGAAGTTAATATTTTGTGTTGTTTAATTAGGTTTTTCTTTTAATTTAATAAATTTTATTTGTGTAGTTTAAATGCAATGCGAATAGATGTTTTATTTTCATGAAATTATTTGTAAAGGTAAAAAGCATTTGACGATTGTTCTTCCCATTTATTTACAACTACGTTCCGACCTTAAAAACACCGGTGTTTAGTTAGAACACCGTTTAATTTTTTGTTATTAATATAAAACAAATCGCATTAAGAAGTTTATTTAAGAAGTCGTTCAAATAAAAATATTATTAATACTTAATACAAAACCAATAAGCCAACTTTATAAAATAATAACATTTTTGTAAATACTTTAAATTGTGGTCTAATCATGGATGCATGGGAATGGGAATAAACAAACAAAACTTTTCTAAATCGTTGTACACTTTGGTTTTTCTACTATTATAATTTAAAGCTTCACATACTCTGCAATAATATTGGGAAACACTTTTGAAGTATCCGTGTTCGTTTAACACTTTAAAGTTTTTTTCCATGTGAAGTAACCATTTAGCATTTCAGGCGTGACTATTAAGTAGTTTAGGTAAGTAGCCAAATCTTTGGAGATAGCAAAATCGTCTATGTGTATGAAGAAGTTTGGAGAAAGTAAGTTCTTGTAGAATGATTTTGGTTCTTTCATTACTACGGGGATTGAATTCTTGTGGTAGGCTTGCCACTATACTTTTTTGGTTATGTATTCTTTGCAATTTGAGTTTTCGAATGCTAGGTAAAACATGTAATGATCTATTTTGCGACAGTCTGAATCGATGTGTCCTGGGCACCTACAAAATAAATGATAGCACTTAGTTTATTGATTGCTTTACAGGATTAATAACTTTTGGGTGGGTGGACGGACTACAGCATGTTAACAATTGGGCGTGATTATGTTTATATTTTTTTCTCCCACCGGCCCAAGTGTTAGTTATCAAGAAATTTGTACGTTCCCCTACCTCGCTTATAATTGTGACAACTGACATTTGATCTCTTGTGTTTTTTTGACTGTAGCAACATTATCGGTGGTTTAATATTAAATTACTGGATCGGGTGGGTGAGCGGGCCACAGTATTTCAACAATTTGGCGTGATTATATTTATAGTGTTCCCGCTCGCCCGCTCAAGTGTTAGTGATCAAAAAATTTGTACGTTTTCCCTCGTCGCGTTTAATAATGTCAACTGACTTTTCGACTCGCCCAACAAAAAACATAGTAACTCAAAAAATTGATGTTTTGAGTTACGACCGTCAAAAAATCAATTATAAATGAAAGTTTTTCCCCTAAATGTATCGTAACTCTCTGTCAACTCTAGGCAACTAAAAATACACATTCGTTGTTAGCAAACACAGAGTGCTGATGTACTGTGTCAAGTTACGTTTTTGTTAGTGGCGATAACAATGATATTGCAAAGAACCAAGCAGATTTTACGGCTTATTGCTAAAGATAACAATAAAGGTCAAAGTGAACAAGTGCCTGAACATGTGGGTAAGTAGTTGCATCTTTCTTTATTGTAATTTTGTTTTTTAAAGTACTTCCTAACCTAAAAATAAAAATCAGCTGTTCACATAAATTTTAAATTTCTAGTATTAATATAGCTATTTGTGCAACAAAAATTGAAAAGAAAATGTTGAACATTTCCAAACGCTATACGAAAAAATAATTTTTTTAATTTTAGACGTGAAAAAAATTCAAAATACCTCTAAATTAATAGATTCGATTACTTCATCAACTGCTAAAACTACTACTCATCAGTTTAAAATGCAAGAGATTATTATTAAAGAAGCACCTGTTATTCTTTCATGTTCAACAACCAAATCATGTTTTAAAGAGGATATTTGCCTTCTGATGATAGTTGTCAGTCTCGAGATTCTGACACCTTATCAACTACTGAAACCACAAATCTTCAGCCAATAGTGCACAAAATATCAACATTGCAAGTGCTACTGATTCTAGTTCAAAAAAAGGAATAAATTGCAAAATAACACCTAAATCTAATTCAGGTAAAAAACGTTCCAGAACAGTAAGTGGTTGGTTAGATGTCAAAGCTAAGGCAGACTTAAATTGTGGTATTGAACATAAGAATAGGTCAGGAAAATTAATTGCCAGCCAAAATATTTGGCAAGCTTGCAAAATATCTTGCAGACAAAAATGTCAAAACCGTCTTACTGAAAACGAGAGAATGTTAACTTTTAAGCGTTTCTGGGCTTTGGCTAACCATACAAGACAATGGGATTTTATTGCACGATGTGTGAAACTGTTGACAAAAAGCATGTGACTATTGAGGCAAATAAGATTTCTAGAAAAATGGTGTCGCGGAAATATTACTTTCAGATAGAAAATGAAGAAAAAATTTCGGAAATGTATGTCTCAACAACTTTAAAGAAACTGAGGAATGGCAATATAACCGTTACTCTTAATCAGCGAGGAAAGCAAATAAAATTAATCCTGATGTAAAGAACAGCGTAAGAGCGCGCATCAAGCTTTTTCCTGTAGTACTATCACACTAAAAACAAAAAAAAACTCTAAGCGAATGTATTTAGAGAAAGGTCTGAGTATACGGAAAATGTTTCAGTTGTACCTGGGATGGACAGGTGAGAAACATATTAAGGCAACTGAACGTCAGTATCGGGACATTTTTAATACTGAGTTAAATATACTTAAGTTTCCACAAACCAAAAAAAGACCAATGTGAATTATGCAGTGCTTATGAATTAGGTGATGAGGAGCTAAAATCAAAGTTGAAAGCAAAGTATAAAAAACACTTAAAAAACTGCAGATAAGGATTTGGTGGTAAGTGATAAAACGATTTCGGTGGCTTGTTTTGACCTTCAAAAGGTTTTTATAACCCCAATGTCGGAAGTTAGTGTGTTTTACTATAATAGTAAATACGCTACTTACAACTTTACTATTTATGATTTAGGAAGTAACAGAGGGTTTTGCTACACTTGGCACGAAAAAGTATCTGGGAGAGGTCCACATAAAGTTGGTAGCTGCGTATTGAAGTTCATGGAGTTTCAAGCAAACAGGAGAATTAAAAAGTTCATTTTTTACTCAGATAACGGTGGGCAAAATAGAAATCGTTTTCTTTTTTAAATGTTTGCCTGTGCAGCTGCTTCCCTGAAAATAGATATTACACACCAGTTTTTAGAAAAAGGGCACATCCAGAACGAAGGTGACAATATGCATGCCGTAATAGAAAATGCAAAAAAACGACAATCAGTTTTTTTCACATTTGCTCAATGGGTAACTTTAATCAGAATGGCAAAAACAAGCAAACAACCATACAAAGTAAAGGAAATAGACCAAGAAAACTTCTTGTCTACTAAAAGTTTGGTTGAAAATCTAAACTGGAAACTTGACAATACTGGCAACAAAGTAAGTATCAGTAAAATTAAGGAAATAAGTTTTAATTTCATTCAGATATATGTATGAAGGAGAAATTAAAACATTAAACTTAAACCATGAAGTGCGAGATAGACCACAAAATATTCCTAAATGCGAAGACCTACCGCAGCTGCATAACCAATTTGTGCCAATCCAAAAAAAAAAAGTTGAAAGGATGGTTATTACTTTGTAAAAGTAAAATTCTTACATTATTATAGTAATTAGTTGAGTTTGGCTTATAAAATAAAAACATAATCATTTTTATAGTATCTTTTATTTTATTTAAAATTTCCAACGAAAACTATAATATCCCATGTAGAAATTAAAATAAACAAAAATTTTCAAAAAATCACTTATAGTATGAAAATCTACTAAAAAAATTAAGTCATCAAACTGGTTGCAGGCAAATTATATAAGTTTCCGATTTTTAATAACTATTCAAACATTCAAACTCGTTTTTCTTAAAACTGCAATTTTAGAGTTAATATGATTTTCGTTGGGCGAGTCGATTTGATCTCTTGTGTTTTATTGACAGTAAGAACATCACCGGCAATTTCATATTTAATCATTGGATCAGTAACACTAAGGTGGGTGGGCGGGCTACAGTATCTCAAAAATTGGGCGTGGTTACGTTTATGTTTTCGCCCACCTTCACGACTGTTAGTTATCAAGAAATTTGTACGTTTTTTCTTCTTACTTACTTTAACGTTTCGCATATTCCATACACATCCACCTTAATATGCTTGGTAAATTCTCTAACGTATTCACATCGGTGATTCTTGGGTGCACAATTTCTACCCAATATTGCAACAGGGACATTGTGTTTCTTGGTGGCTATAACGGTTTTTTGAATTCCTTATCTGTGTTCAAATCATCACGCATACCCGTACGACCGTATTGTACTGGAATATCGGAAAACAATCTAAAAACATCAGTTTAGTGAACTATAAATTTATACTTGTAGACTTACCTATAAGTCATCGACCAATTGAATACATCATTATAAGTAGACAGTTTCTGCTTAAAGGGATAAAAAATATGATAAGGACTTTCGTCTGTTAAAAAAGCTTTAACTTGTTCTGGTTTTCTGTTTTTTTTGAGGCGGCAAATCACTGTAACCTTTCATAAGTTACATGTTTATCAAAACTAGATCGGCTTTATTTAAATTATCCGTTTTATAAGTGAGGTTGTAATTCCTTACTGAACAAAATTCGAAAGGATCATGCCTAAAGAGATTCTAAATTAAAATTTTAATCTTTAAATTAGTTTATCTTACTTAATGCCAGTAAATCTGTTGACATGCCTATCATGATGGATATTCATCATCATGATACACTATTCTTTCTAAATTTAAAAGATTGTCTATCTTAAAATAAGGTTTGAATTTAATTTTTTAATTTGTTGTTATCTTTACCTGTTGCTTTGTAAGGTTTTTCCATTTTTCGTGGTTTAATTTGTTAATATTTAAATGGACATCGTCTAAGAAATTATTGTATATTTGTTTACCTATGCCTAGCAGTGCTATAGTTAAGGGGGCAGTTTGATGAGTGTCCTAAAATTACGAGAAGAACTCACGTAATTTAACTCCTTTTTAAAATCGGTTTTTTTTTTCGTTTATCGCGATCAAACTGATCTATTTGTTTTGGCGTATATGCCAAAACAAGTTTGGTCAGACGGTTTTAAAGCCAACCTGAGAAACCAATGTTCTCCTTAACTTTTGCTGCTCCGAAAGTTTTGGCGAGGGCATGTTTGGTTTAATGACCGGTATTAGCGGTCTATTTGCTGTAAGAGGTTTGTGCCCAATTAATGCAGCAATAAGGGATGGCATAAGTTTACTTATAAGCTTGTTTACATCCACTGAGCTTTTCGATGCAGTCGCCGCTTTGGCGTATGATATTCCGGCAATAGATGTAGAGACTAATACCAATTTGCGTGCTTCAAAATGTGTTAATTTGTTTTTAGTCATTATTTCTTTGATACCAAATCCTCTTTGTATTTTAGACAATAACGTGATCTTGCAGAGTGTTTTCCTCAGTAATTGACACACGTAATTGGCTGTTTGCGTTTGAAATCTTTATGCAAAGGTTTTTTACACGCGCAAATCTGTTCTCAGGAACAAAGAACAGCTGTGTGTCCAAACCTCTGGTATTTGAAGCAACGCATTGGTGCCAGAATAAATGGCTTGACTACAAGGCTATAAAAGGCCCCTTTCACGTTGGTGGAAAGTCGAGGGCGGTTGAATGTCAATATATGATTAGTGGTTTCTTTGCGTTTTCCGTCTCGCATGCTAGAAATGTGACGCGCTTTGATAACCCCTTGACCACTCATGTTCTCGATAATTTCCTCTAAAGTGCAATTTAAAAAGTATTTGCAGTAGACAATTCTCTTACACAAGTTTAAAGTTTTATGGGCTGAGGCTGTCACGTTCATATCTGAGATACAGTTACATTTTAGCAATTTCGATGACTGAGCGGCTAAAACCATTTCTACAAAAAGGCTATCTCTAACCTTCTTAATAGATTTAGTATCACCGATCAGTCCGTACAAACACTTACTTATTAAGAAGGAGCTTATTTTATTAAAGTTGCCCTATTCTCTAGTGACCAGGATAAACCGAGAGACAAGTCCCGCCATCTCATCACCGGCACTATTGGACAAAATAACTTTGCCAGACTTCATCCCTTTTGTCAAAAAAGAAGTTGGGGCGTCCAATTTGTCATTGGACGGGAATCGGGAAGCATTATCCATTGGCACAACCTGATTAGTTGCACCAACTTTCAAACAATTAGCTACTGTGCTACCGGAGCATTGTTCTTCCACTCCGGTAGTTGCCAAATCCGTGTTGATTTTGAAGCCCCTGTCAGATTCAACTGACGGAACGGACTGGGGGTGCAATTTATTATTAGACATACGAAATAAATTGCGTTTTACCTACCGCCAGGTTGGGAAAAAAAGAAGAAGAAGGTTAGGGGTTGAGATGTAAATGACAATGAAAATCGGGAGAGGTAGCCAGGAATAGCTTTGAGTACATTTGGTTTGGCTTCTGCTCATTAACTCATCCTTCATGAGTGTCCATGCCAAGAGTTTAAACTCCCGCCGGCATAGCTCACAACAAGGTAGTACCCACGAGATTATTATTGCTGGTAGAAGAATTAAATTTTATACAAAAAGGAACAAATAGATACAGATAATTTATTATGACATATGATCGACAGATTGTTAAACAAGAGTTTATATTGTAAAAAGTTTATAATATTATAATAAATACAGTTCACTTTTATACCTTACTTACCTGCTTACCGTTTTTTAAAACCAAACAAAGAGCAAATTAATTTTGAATTATTTTATTTATTATATGCTCAAGTAAAGGTTGATCTGTCCATGACGCTTTTATCTTATTAGAAAACTTGACAAAAAAAACTAAACGCAGATGGTATAATAAGAAATTATAAAAAATAGAATTGTAAAAATTGTTCGTGTACTTACATTTCTAAGAACACAGTAGTTCGTCTTAATAAAATGCACTTTTTTTCGTATACATACTGTAATTTGTGTAAATACATTGTAGGTTATAAATTAAAAATTAAACCATTATTAGATATCCATATGGATAATTTTTACAATTAATACAACTATTTATTATTAAATTTTTACAAAAAATAACAAACAAAATTAATACAAAAAGATTGTTTTTTAAAACTATACTATTGTTTTATTTATGCAATAACAATACAAACGTAATCTTTATCATGAAAATTTTTCATACGCATTTAACCTAGTAACAGCAAAAACTTCAATCAATTCAAAATTTGAATTTAATATAATAGACGTATCAAAAATAGCCATTGGTTTCATTTTGACAGACAAAACTAACTGAATATTATTACTACTAGAATTATCAAAAATATAAGATATTCTAGCCGATTTAATTTTGTCAACTGAATATTTTGCGCATTTTTTACCTTCTGTGTAGTTTGAAATAAGCGTATTTATATGAGTAGCTAATTGATTAGCTGCTGATTTAGCAGCTAGATGAGTAGGAGCAATGTTAAAATACTCATAACAAGTACAGTAATGTGTTTTTATAGCAGCATCGGAACATGATCTCTCAATTTCGGTTTCCTTAAACAGTGATTTGCATTTTGGACAACCTTGGCTATTATTAATTGTATAATTTACATCAAAAAATCCTATTAAGTCTTGTAGCGTTAAATAAATATCAAATGAACATGTTAATTGTTTGCTGTTAATTTGTAAATTTGTATAAGCTGTAGAATATGTTTTCTGAAACCATTTTGGTAAACAAATAAAAAAGAAAAGAAGCCTTTCTTCCATCCATCCAGTTGATGTTAGTACTATGTTATCACAAAGATATCCATGGTCGCTTATAAATAATACAACAGTGTAATTAAGTGTCACTTAAATTTTCAAGAAATTTTTTAAACTTCCAATCCATTCTTGAAGCAGTGTTAAGATTTTCATGACTAAAAGAATTCATCCAAAAAAACCCAAAAGTTTTGATTCCATTAAAAGTTTGTACAAAATCAGTTATAATATCAAACATATGCTCAGCATAAGTCATATTAGCACCGCAATACAAATTATTATCAACTCTATGTATGCTTGATGACTTGTCAAGATGTTCAATACCATAAAAATAAGGCCTGAAGTAATAATCAGTAGGCGTGTTAGTAAAACCTTTTTTTACTATAAATTAAAGTGTTTATAATAGTATAATCTTCTCCATATGCTATTACATAACCAAGTTTTCTAAAAACATAAAATAACATTTGTTTACAGTTGTCTAATCCCATTAATTTTCTGTGGATTGCATAATTTATAAATATGATTGAAATCTAATCCAGTTAAAATTGCCATTACATTAACAAAAGTATTATAATAGATTTTGTTATAAGCTTCCAACTCTATCCAGTTTTGATTCAAATCAAATTTAGTTGTTAAATGCATGCATCTTCTTAAATTTGAGCTTGACATGCTATCGATTCCTATTATAAGTATACTTAAATCTTTCTTGGTACTTGGTTTTATTTTATTTTTAATTGCTTTATGGATTATTACAGGTGCATAGTAATTTTTGTAAATTGTTTTATTGTAACCATTTAGACATCGAACATAAGTTGTTTTATTCGATATTGACATGTTATCGTTGAAAAACTTTCATTCACCAATTAATCTGAAATTTAAAAAAGTAATTAGAATAAAGTCAATATCGTAACATACTGTAAAACCAGCATAAAATAAAGTTTTTGCATTGTCGCTAAAGATTTTTTCTAAAGAAATTCAACATTCCCTGCTTGCATTTCTAGCAACAAAGAATAAAAAATTAAGCGTTGTTGGCTTCAATTCCTGCATCAACTGCACTTTATAGGCATGTAGGCTAAGATCTGCGTGCAATATGCAATAAAGACTGTAAGATCTTTAATTGTTGTGAACATCTTGGAGCAGACAAATAACGTCTAAAAATTTGAACCAACTAAGTTTGTTCAATGGCGATTAGACAAATATTAGAAGCACATTTGGCTAAGAACAATTAGATTATTTTCTAAAGAAAGGTCAATGGAGGTATGCAAATAGACACATTCTGCGAACGTTGTTAACCATGTGACTATGGGCGTTAGTGGAGGCGGCGTGGGCAATCCAAAGAGGGTGTGGAAACCCCTCGGCAACGGCAAGATATTTGGCCGTTGGCTCAAGTGCAGCAAGAGCCCTTTGTGTTTTTTTCTGTTGAAAGAAAGTAGACCCAAGCCGGGGTAAAATGCCATGTTTCATCTAACGAGCTTTTGGCTTTTCCCATAGGTGTAGATTAAGTAAAAGTTGTGTCACGTGGCGTTGTCTGGCGGTCGGAACAGTTTACCTTCTTTTATGTAGAGTACTTTAGACTGTGAGCATATCAGAAGCTAAATCTCCTTTTTGGAGCTTGTGTTCTGCCGTTGCCGTTGCAGTAGCAGTTTTCTTTTGTAGAAGTTTTGGACCCATCCATTTTGTGGCTAAAGCCTTTTGCGCGTCTGGCAACTGGTGTTGTAGGTCGGTTTTCAATATATGGTTTGGGAATGTTTTGTTTGTTGTAGTTTTTTGTCCAAGGTTTGTTTAGGTCCAATTTCTTTTCAACTTCTTTGCTAGTGTAAGTCTTGTCTTTGCAATAACTGACTTGGACTGCGTTTGTTTGCCAATTCCAATTTCCAATTCAAAAATATATTTATTTGTTAAAAAAATAAAAGTACATTGTACAGGTAAGTATTTACACAATGTTTACAAAGAATGGTAAAATAAGATGAGATACTGTTAAAGACAACAAATATTATACACTACAACTGAACTTATTACGCATGTACTGCGTTACTCACATACATGCGCATAAGTTATCATGGTTTTTAGGTTGTCCGCGACGAGTTAACAACTAAGTAAAAAAATGTACAGCTGATTCTGAATACGCGTAATTATTACGTGATTATGTAATGATTACATGATTATTCAATAAGTACAAATTTTTAAAAGGTTTTATAATTCTGTATTAAATGTGCATGCATTAATTATTTTATACCGATCAAAAAATTATTTTGATAATGCTAAATATTAATATATTTTTATAATACTTATGTTTTATAATAATCTTCAATAAAGTACTTATTACAATTTCTTATAGATAATAAGAAACATAAACTAAAAATATACCTATGTCGATGTTTATTAATGTTTTATGTAGATTAGAAAAAATCGACCACCAAGAATAAAAATGTGATATATTATATTAAAGAATAAATAAAAATAAACATATAAAAATCTTTTCAACAAAAATAATAACAATACATAATAAAATTTGTATCACTGAATAATTATATTCGACTGAAGTAGGTATTTATTTTAATATAATAAATTAATGACAGCACACACACATACCAAAGGTTGTATACAAACACTTGTGAAATTGTCTGAGAATAAATCTCTAGCGGCACAATTAGATACAGATTGGACACGACTGAATTTACCATGCGAATATATATGATTCCATAAAACCAATATTTGATTATGTGAATATGCCTACTCAACATTTGATTATTTGAATACGCGTGTTTTAATATTTGATTACACTATTTATTACAAGATTATGTAATGATTACGTGATTATAAAATTATTACGTGATTATATAATGATTACTTGATTATGTAGTGATTACGAATATTAAGTAATTATTATTTGATTCTGTTGTAATGGTTATTTTTATTTTGTACACTGATTACGCAAGTTGTTAACCCCTCGGTCTTACGATAAGTTAGTAAAGAAAGGAATAGGGCTAAACACAGGAAAACATAAAAATAAAAAACCTTCTGGTAACAATTGCATATCATATTATGAATGATGGATATAATGTGTTCAACATTAGTACTATGAGAGTACTCGGCGGTTAAACACCAGGCTCTCTGACAGCTTCTTTGTTGGGTGATTTGATGACATATATGTTTGAGAATATAAAATGTGATAGCAATTGTTTAATTTAATTTAATGATAAGCGAGTCAATAAAACGGAAACAAGTTCTGATTTATTGCTCCTCAAATAATGGCTATGATTGATATGGAATGCGATGATTAATTTGAAATGGTGCATTATGTGATCTGATTTGGGTGATGTTTAATAACAATGGGTTGGAGTACAGTTGTTCTTTGTAGATGTGTAGTGATAGTTGATTAATGTGAGTAAATAATGATTGAACTTCGGCTCTATTTTCAAGGTCAGTTATGCAAGTATATCTGTTGCTGCCAGTGACAAGCCTTAGACATTTATTTTGAAATCGAGCTAGTTTCAAGATATTTGTTTTAGCTGCGCTGCACCAGACTGGACAGGCGTATGTCAATTTAATTTTCCACTTGTCATAGTACGTTTCCAAGATACCCGCATAAATTTGCAACTGTTTATTTGCTATGTTAGCGTTAGAGCTGAACTGGTGCGAGTGAAATGTAGTATGTCATTGATGAACAAATTAATCAACGTGGGACCTAAGGTAGAACCTTTAGGGGCCCCCGCAGAAATATTATGATACGATGAATGCTCATTATTAACTTTTACAATGAATTTACAATAAGTGATGTATGTAAAAAATAAGTTTTATAAGGTTGCTGTCAAAATTATACCTCATCAGTTTAAAAATAAAACCCTCAGTCCAAACTTTATCAAACGCTTTTTCAATATCAAGTAACGCCATCTGCGTGACGTTACCTTTATTAAAATTGGAAGATATATTATTTGCTATCTGAGTTACCTGCTGAACTGTATTATGTTTAGGCCGAAAGCCAAACTGTGCATCGGTTAAAATTTGTTTGCACCTAATGTGCTTCAGCAGGCGACTATGGATAACTTTTTTCGTCAGCTTACTCAAAGAGTTTAATAAGCTAATGGGTCTGTAATTGTCTAAATTTTTTGTCTTGGATGATGCATATTGATGAAAGTGTTAACATTATCAATTTTAACCAAAGTTTTGTTGTGATATATGGTGCATAGATTCAAACCTGTCTGCTAGCAAATTTGCTTTGTCTTTGTCAGCAAATACTTCGTTTGTTTGCCGGTTGCTGTAGCACACGTTTACTCCTTTGTTTTTTTTTGTTTTGGATGACATTGATGATTTATTTTATTCGTCAGAACGCCAGTTCGTCAGAATACGCATCCACTATAACCATAACCTAATTCTGTACTTTCACAATAATAAATCATTGAATAAAATGGCAGCAACCTAACGCGACCACAAATTTTGGTCGAGAAGTGATCGTTGCTCGATTTACTTTACTTTACTTCATTGCAACAAACACACAATAACTTACGTTTACGTTTGTCTTGGCAACTATTTGAGTTAAAAACATTAAAATTGACAGTATGCTTGCATAACTCATTGATGATATAAATAATGAAACAAACAACTGACACACCATCAATCGTCCGCATTATTATAAAGTTACAGTCGCTTATTTCATTATTTTAATCTAAATTATAGTAGTTTTATCTTGTGCAGTAACACTGACCTATACGTTTCATTTTTAGGCATTCCTTTTTAATCTTGGCTGCAACATTTAATTCCATTGTATGAGTAGCTTGGTGTTATATCTTTGTTTTATGTATTCTGGCCATAGTATTTTTCTTGTTTTTAATAACGTAAATAAGAGGATCTAGTTTTTTACAGCTTACATATGGTTTTTTCTTAAAAAAAGGCATTATTTCTTTATCAAATGGATCTATTTTAATCATGCGGCATTTTGAATTGTAGATTCTGTATTCTTTGTCTGAAAATAATTAATAATTAATATTAAAATTGTTTTTTTATTAACCATACATACTCTTGTAAGTGTATTTTATTTGTGTGTGAACATTGCTTAAATTTTGAAAAAGTAGCAAATATATGCTTACTAGTATAAATAGCAGTAAGGTAATGATTCCTCTTTTTCGGTATAGAAACATCTAAAAATCGAATATATTATAACAAAATCTTCATGTTGGTAGCCTATATATGTAGATTTTTGACAGTAAAAAAATGCCATGTGTCACTCGCTGATAATCGAATGAAAGTATAAAATAGTACAAATAAAAAATTTAATTGTTTAACTGTCGTCAAATTTATATAAATGTTTAGCCTCTAAATATGATCAAATCAATATTGAATATATATATATATATATATATATATATATATATGTATATATATATATAGGTTTATTTTAAGTACTTTCGTCCTACATTAATTACGTCTATTCTGGAGTAGTCCACCATGAGATTTTTCTCCTACGTAGGATTATAGTTCTGCGACTTATATGGTTTTGCGCTACATTTTTGGGATCAATAACTTGAACGGGTCTCTTGCCCGTGTAGCTCTAAAGTCAGTGATTAAAGTGCGTTAAGATTTATGGCCCCATAAAAATGTACACGTGCGTTTACATGTGAATGGAATTCGTTTTTACAACTTATCTTTACAAATACAAATTGTGTAGGAAATAATAAGAAAAATGCACACATTTTATCGCAGTGGATGCAAATAATATTTAAATTATGCGTACATTTAATTAATTATTTCTTGGCTGTTTAAAGCTTAATACAACATCGACAAATATGACCTAAATGATAATTATTTTTATATCTTATTGTAGTACTATATGTTGGAAAAAATCATAAAAATAAACTTATTAAAGAAAAAATTGTTGTTTAAGTTCAATTACAACTATAATTGTTTTATAAAATACGTAATATTAAATTACTCCTACAAAACGGCGTAGAAAATAAAATGTACAAAATGTTTAGATTTAATTAAGTAAACAAAAATTTTAAAGTATGCGGGTTATAAAGTTGATGATCAAAACACGACTGAATTTACCATGCAAATATATGATTCCATAAAACCAATATTTGATTATGTGAATTTGTGTACTCAACATTTATTTATTTGAACACGCGTAATCATTATTTGATTATTTGAATACGCGTACTAAACATTTGATTATTTGAGTACGCGTAATCAATATTTGATTATTTGAATAAGCGTGTTTTAATATTTAATTACACTATTTATTACAAGATTATGTAATGATTACGTGATTATAAAATAATTACGTAATTATATAAAGTTTACTTGATTATGTAATGATTACAAATATTACGTAATTATTATTTGATTCTGTAATGATTATTTTTATTTTGTAAACTGATTACGCAAGTTGTTAACCCTTCGCAGTCACAGCATGTTAATATTTATGTTTAAAATATTTAGAGTAGTAAGAATGTGAAAGGAGTAAAAATGTATGAGTAATAAGAATTAAAGAATAGAGAGAATGTGAGAGAAGCGACAATGTAAAAGTGAAAAATGAAATGAAGATATGAAAGAGTAGTGATAATGTGAAAGTAGTTAGTATGTGAAAAACGTGACAATGTGAGATTAGTGAGAATGTGAGAGAAATAAAAATGTAGTAAGAATGTGAGAGTAGTAAGAATGTTAGAGTAGAAATTAATGATGTAATGAGAATGTGCGAGTAGTGAGAATGTGAGAGTTGCAAGAATAAGAGAATAGTAAAAATGTGACAGAAGCGATAATGTGAGAGTAGTGGTATAGTGAAAGTAGTAAAAATATGGGAATAGTGAGAATATGAAGTTAGTGAAAATGTGAGAATAGTGAGAATGTGGGAATAAAAAAGTATGAGAATGTAATAAAAGCAACAATGTAAGAGTAGAGGGTAAATGAAAGGTGAAAATGTAAAAATAGTGAGAAGTAGTGGGAGAGAAGCGACAATATGAGAGTAGTGAAAATGTGAGAATAGTGAAAATGTAAAAGTAGTAAGAACGTGAGAGTAGTAAGAATGTGAATGTAGTGAGAATTTGAGAGTAGTGAGAATGTGAAAGTAGAAAGAATGTAAGAGTAAAAAAAAATGTGAGAGTAGTAAGGTTCACAATAAGTAATAAAAATGTGAGAATAAAAATGTTAGAATAGTGACAATGTGAGAATAGTGAGCATAGTAAAAATGTAAGAGTAGTAAGAATGAGAAAACAGTGATTATGTGAAAATAGTAAAAATATGAATGTAGTATGAATGTAAAAGTAGTGAGAATTTGAGAAAAGTGATAATTTAAGAGTAGTGGGATTGTAAGAGTACTGACAATGTAAGAATAGTGAGAATATAAGATTAGTGAAAACTTAAAAATATTGAAAATGTGAAAAAAGCTACAATGTGAGAGCAGTTAGATAGTGAGAATAGTAAAACTATAAGAGTAGTAACAACGTGATAATAATGAGAATGTATGAGTAGTAAGAATGTGGGAGTAGTGAGAATGTGAGAGAAGCGACAATGTGAAAGTAGTGAGATTGTAAGAATAGAAAGATAGTAAATGTAAAAAGAATGTGACAGTAGTAAGAATGAGAGAACATAGATAATGTGAAAATAGTAAAAATGTAAAAATAGTAAGAATGTAACAGTTTAAAAAATGCAAGAGTAGTAAGAATGTGAGAGTAGTGAGAATGTGGGAATAGTGAGTATCTGAGAATAAAGAAAATGTAAAGTAGTAAAAATGTGAGAAAAGTAAAAATGTGAGAGTAGTCGAATGTGAAAGTAGTAAAAACGTAAATGTAATAAGAGTATGAAAAAATAGAAAAAATGTGAAAGAGCTGAGAATGTAAAAATAGTAAGAATGTTAGAATAGTGTCAATTTGAGAATAGTGAGATTAGTAAGAATGTGAGAGTAGTAAAAATTAGAAAACAGTGATAATGAGAAATTAGTGAGAGTGTGAGAGTAGTTAAAATGTGAGAGTAGTAAGACTGTAAGAGTAGTAAAAATGTAAAAATAGTAACAATGTGGGAGAAGCTACAATGTAAGAGTAAGTGAAATTTTGAGAGTAAAAAAATAGTAAAAGTAGTAAGAATATGAGAAAAGTAAAAACGTAAAAGTAATGAGAATGTAATAGTATGTGAGAATAATAAAATTGTAAAAAGAGTAAAAATTTTAGAGTAGCAAAATGTGAGTGAAGCGGCAATAAAAAAGTAGTGAGAATATGAAAGTATTAAGTTTGTAAAAGTATTGAGAATGTGAGAATAGTAAGAATGTTAGATTAGTGACAGTGTAAGAACAGTAAAATTTTAGAAATGACATATTGAGAGCTTTTTCTTGATTCTGTCTGGTTAATTCCAATAACGAACAAAACTGCTAACTTAAAAGTGAGTTTTTAACAGGTTTGTAATGCCCTTAGATGTTCTGAGCCGCACGCGCGCTAAACCTCTTTTGTGCTAGGGATCAGGGCTGGCAAATGTTCTCTATAAATAAGGAAATCCCAGTAATAATCTAGTGAAGTAATAGGCTACAATTTTTGATGAAATACTATAAAATAACTGGAAAATAGAAAATGATAGTCAGCCATCAAAAAATCAGAAAGTACCTTTTTGTTAAATTTTATTTATATGTTTCAAATTAAGTGTTAAAATTAAGTTAAATGGAAGATCATCATTGTGATGAACTTTGCTTTTTTTGTAAAATTACAAAAATAAAAACAATTTTTATTACTATTATTATTATTATTATTGTGAGAATAATAAAGTAATAAAAATATAAAAGTAGTAAAATGTGAAAAAAAAATGTGAAAATAGTAAAAATGTGAAAATTACTACTATTACTTTCTCACTAATCTTACATTTTTACTATTTTTTTATTTTCATTATTTTTAATTTATTATTTGTTTCTCATTTTACTACTCTCACATTTTTACTACTTTCACATTTATACTACTCTCACTATCTCTTTACTCTCACAATCTCACTACTTTTACACTCACATTGTAGCTTCTACCATATTCTCACTTTTCTCACATTCTTACTACTCTCCTTACTTATAGTTTTAACTTTCAAATTCTCTCTACGTTAACATTCTTGCTATTCTCACATTATCACTACATTCACATTTTTGCTATTTTTGCAATATTACTGTTTTTCATTCTTATTACGAATACTATTTTTCTACTCTTACAATCGTACTACTCTCACATTCTCACTGCTCTCACTACTCTCACATTTTTATTATTCTCATTATTCTCACATTTATACCTGTTTTACGTTTTACTACTTTTACATTTTTTCTACTCTTACATTCTCACTATTGTCAATACTCTCACATTGTCGCATCTTTTATTTTTTACTATTTCCACATTCTTACATTCTTATTTGTTTTACTATTACTTTATTTTTACATTTGTACTACTCACACTACTCTAACATTGTTGCTTCTTTCACATTTTCACTACTTTCACATTCTTTTTATGCTTACATACTCACTATTTTTACATTTTTATTACTGTTACTACTTTCATATGTTTACTATTTTCACTATTTTTACATTCTCACTACTTTCATACTGTCACTACTTTCACATTCTCACTAATCTTACTATTTTTGCAATGTCACTACTCTCACATTCTAATTACTTTTACATTTTCACATTGTTTCTACTCTCACATTCTCACTACCGTCATTAATCTCAAATTGTCGCATCTTTTACCTTTCACTATTTTCACATTCTTACTTCAATCACATGTTTACTACTCTCACATTCTTACCACTCTTACAATCTCACTACTTTCGAATTTTTACTATTTTTACATTCTCACTATTTTTACTTTGTCAATACTCTCATATTTTCACTATTCTTACAGTTTTACAACCTTCACGCTCTCACTAATCTTACATTCTTACTACTCATACATTGTTATTACTCTCACGTTTTCACCTTCATACTATTCTCACATTTTCTTTAATTTCACATTCTTATCACTCTCACAATGTTATTACTCTCATCTTCTTACTATTCTCACATTTTCTTTACTTTCACATTCTTACTACTCTCACATTGTTACTTTTCTCACATTTTCACTATTTTTACATTCTTATTACTTACTCATTCTCATTACTCTTACATTTTCACTATTTTTACAATTTCACTTGTTTTACCTTATAACTATTCTTAAATTTTTAATATTTTCAAATTCTTACTTATCTCACTTTTCTACTACACTTATATTCTCACTACTTTTACATCTTCACTACACACATTCTGTATTTTTTCACATTCTACTACTTTTACGTTCTTATTATTTTTACATTCTCACTTTTCTCCCATTCTCACTATTCTCACATTTTTACTATTTTTAAATTTTCACTACTTTTACATTGTCACTACTCTTACTTTCTCACAACTTTTACATTCTCACTACATTCACATTCCTACTCTCCACACATTCTTACTAGTATCACATTCTCACTACTTTCACGTCTTCACTACTCTCACATTTTTACTAAAAAAATCATACAAAATTTACACCTAACAATGTCCACATTAAGGCGTTTTTACAGTACAAATATAAATCATTGTAACTTTATGTGTAATATTTTTATAATTATCTTATAATAAAGTTTAATAACTTAAGAATTGCATTATAATTAACCAACCTTATTTAATATAAAAAATAGTCTTTACAACTGAAACAAAATGAAATTTAGATTACTATGCCACAAAATCTAAACACAAAACAAAAGCAAAGCAAATATAAATTATAATACTTTTATAATTATAGTAATTTACATATATTTCAAATTAAGCTTCAAGTCAGCTAATAATGCATTAAATTTAGTTAACTTTATTTATTGTACTGAACATTTTTATAAACAATTTGCTTAAATTATTTATAGACTTTACATAATTTTCTACAGAATTTGCACTTATCTTTAATTTTGTAAAATAATCTCAGGATTTTGTTACAGTTTTAAAGACTGTCATTAACGTTGTGATATGTACGCTTATGAACCTTTATAATTAAAAATGTAGTTATTATAAATATTATTATTGTTGTTTTCAAATATTATTTGGTCATATTGTAATAAGTTACAATAGCATACAAGGTTAGACCAGCCGGTAACCGAAGGTAAGGCACAACTTTTAATAAGAAAAACGTAAGCAATTTAATTAATATGAATATTACAAAAGGCATTTTTAATAAAAAGTATTTTTTTTTAATAAATACTCTGTACTAGAAAATGTATTAAATAAATTAATATAAACGTAATAATATTTAAATGAATATAACAAGTAAACTGTATTCTATTGAAACATTTGAACAAAAAAAATTACGGTACGGTCGCACAGCAGGGGATAATATAAGAATATATATGCCCGCAGGCATATTTTTGTGTGTTAAGATCTAAAGGGGTATCGGGCTACACAAATCATGTAGGACTATAACTTCTATACAAATGTAGGACTAAACCCCTTTAGACATCTATATATATATATATATATATATATATATATATAATAAAATATGTATTTATATTTTTACCGTTAATTGATAAATTACTATAATTTTCTCGCGTTGACTGTGATGCACTGCGATGTGAATTGTTATAGCAATTGAAAAAGAATGCTTGCGTTCAGTACAACTCATCAGTTACCAGCGCTGACCTATTAAGCGCTGTACGGTATATTTTGCCACGGTTGCTAACCGTGTAAACTTTTACCAACTACATAAACATAAAGCTCTGAGTTTTAAATTTAAATAAATGATTTAATTAGTTTATGAAGCCGCTACTTAACGAGATATAATATATTCACAATAAGTAATGCCATCTAAGGTGAAAGAGTAGGATAAGATTACCCTGAAGTTGGCAACAAAGTACGGCCATTGATTATCTTTATCATTTTTTACTTTTCTCACTCAAGTTATTACAGCGTTAATATTACGTTAAATCTCATTTACCTATGTTGCTTTTTTTCCCGTTTAAAAACATATATAATTTTTATGTAGTTTGGTTTTGACAGGATAAATTTACTTTTCAAATAAAAGCGCGGACCAAGCGAACCTAGATGTATGATGAGTAAAATGACAAGCGCTGCCAGCAAACAATAGTCATCAAGCGCGTTCAGTACACATGATTAGTCGTCCTGAACGCGGCCATTGTTTTGTCACTGGAAATACATGGCAACTTAGTAATTTTGTTAAATCTGTCAGAGTTCATGTCAATCATTTTTAAATATATTTTCAAACAATCAATTGTGCATTAAAATAATTAATATTTTTATTTATGACAGAATCTATAGATATATAAAAGTTGTATTAGCTGCACAATGTACAAATTGTTCCATAATTCAATAATAATTTTGGCATTTGCTGGATAATTCACACATTTAGGCTGCAGTCTCACTGCACTACCCACCGCCACCAACTAAAATTATATATAAAACACGTTAAATCATATGGCAACGGTCCGACTGATTCACTATTCTCGCCAACATCTGTCATTTGGTAACCACCGTTTCATAATTTTAAATCGGTTGGTGGTAGCGCGGCAACAGTTGATCGTCATTTGAAACATTCTAACTTGATATTTCACAAATCAAAACATAATCTGTCATTTTCGCTTTGATATTTGAGAATTTTAAAAACGGTAACATGAAAGAAACTGGACACCACCCGACATTGATAAACTAATTACATTAGTAAATGAAATATAAATGTATAAATATAGCACTCTTCTACTGACATAGAAATAAGTGAGAAATTTAAATACTTGGTGGTCACCAGTAGCTGCAGCGAGACCGTAGTACATTTTGGTGGTTAGTGGCAAACGGTGATAGTTGGTGGCGGTGGTGCATTGAGACTGCAGCCTTATGGTGAAAACGCATTTTAACCGCATTGTAAGGCTGCAGTCTCACTGCACCACCCACCGCCACCAACTAAAATTCGAACACGTTAAATCATATGGCGACGGTCCCACTGATTCACTATTCTCGCCGGCATCTGTCATTTGGTAACCACCGTTTCATAATTTCAAATCGGTTGGTGGTAGCGCGGCAACGGTTGATCGTCATTTGAAACATACTAACTTGATATTTTACAAATCAAAACATAATCTGTCATTTTCGCTTTGATATTTGAGAATTTTAAAAACGGTAATATGGGAGAAACATGAACACCATCCGACATTGATAAACTAATTACATTAGTAAATAAAAGGCCCGAAATATAAATATATAAATATAGCATTCTTCCACTGACATAGAAAAGAGTGGGAAATTTAAATATTTGGTGGTCACCAGTGGCTGCAGTGAGACCGTAGTACATTTTGGTGGTTAGTGGCAAACGGTGATAGTTGATGGCGGTGGTGCAGTGAGACTGCACCCTAAAACGCCAGAAGTCACTTATGGTTTTTGTCAAGGGTGGTCACGGGATTGACATAGCAACGTAGACAACAAAGTCAATAAGGCAGACCGCCGCATACTAGACGTACGCAACATAATATATTCCGCAAATGCATCAAAACACCATTCATAATTAATAATGCGGTATGTTTCGTCAACGTGCAACACAACTAATTTATGTATATTCCCACAATTTTAAATTAATGATTTTTAATAAGTCATATAATTTATTCTTTTGGCTCCAAAGCTAAAAGTTTCCCTCAACAACAATGTTATGCGAGCCAAAAGTGCGGTCACAGAACCTGAAAAGAGTTGTGCCGTGTTTGTGTTATGGTTTCAGTAAATTATTATAGATAAACAAAAACTACAAGATTGTGTCACCCCAAACTATGGATGAAACCTCTAACAATGAACCAGCAATGGTTTTAAGTCAATACTTAATCAAACCTCGGAAACATCGTCGGACAACATTTTTCATTATTTGTCATTTGTAAGGGCCGATATTTTAGTGCTTACGCTTATGTTACTACCACAAAAACCGCTTTTTAATATATAAACACAAAAATTTATACTACAGCACCCGTTAATTGAGAGAATGGAGGCGCTGTAGATACTGACAAGGCCAAGTATCTGGTCCACTCACACTCTCATATTAAAAATGTAATTACTGTTAAATGAACACTAATAATGTATTAGACTAACGTTGTAATGGCGTAATAGACAGCCTTCCCCATGGGACATATTATGTAATTAGAATTAATAAAGTAAACTAAAGAGATGTATGTATTATTACAATCAGTATTAATACATATCATTCACCTTGCGCCATCAGCACATTCCGAAGTCTGCGACATTGGACTGTGTTGAACTGACATATAAACCCAGGGCGCAGGCGAAGTATCAAGAAGTGGTTAAGAATTAATTAAGAAGTAATTAAGAGTACTGAGAAGTGGTCCGGAAGTGTTAAAAAGTATTGAACAGTATCGAAAAGTATTGAGAAATAGTTAGGAAGTAGTAGACGATATTAAGAAATGTTACAAGATGATTGACGGATAATAAATTATGTGAAATATATCTACCACCATTATTACTTACTGCTCCCAACCATATTATTACAACGTCCTGAATTAATAATGCCCGTTTGCACATGCACATGCAAATTAAAAAAATAAAATATTGTTTTTAAATCTAAATTTATTTTTAGTGTTTAAGTATAGTTGTTATGTAAATAGTTTGAATAAAATAGCTTTTATTTTATTTGTACCTATATTTTGCAAATAAATTTGCGTTCAGAAAAGCTCATCTGGGGCATTCAACAATAAAACAAGTGTTATTAGTAATAAGTAATAACTGTTTAATAATTACTGTGATTTTATGTAAATTGTCTCTTCGACTAGTGATATGGTTGGCGAACTGATGATGGGTGCATACCCTGAAACACGAGTGTTTGTGTCTCTTACTGGATGAAAAGGTAATTTACATAAAACACATCATTTATTATTCTTAAATAAATATTTTATTTTACACTTCTTATTTTATTATTCTAGAATAAGTGTTTACAAGCATTTTGCATAAATATCAGTTTTAAGAAAGAAAGAGTTAAACACGTGTGGCACGTGTTTTGCAAAATCAGCATGTATTTTAGTATAGTATCATGTTATTGTGAGTTTAGTTTTAGTTTTAAAGTTGTAGTTACACTCTTAATTCTAAATAAACGGCAATGTTACCAAAATTGTTATGTTGCAACTATGTAAAGTAAATAACATTGCAATATTATAGCAAGCAATTATAATTATATAATTTATCGCACACATCTCCTGAGCGTGCAGTCGATCTCTCATCAAATAAATAAATTTAGAAATGTCAATTATCCACAATCAAAAAGAAAACATTCAAACAAAAATTTCTAAATTCAACGCTTTTACTTCATAAAGATATTTCTGTATAGTAATTCTTAAATATTACATTTAAAACTAAGAAAAAGTACCTGATTTGTATTTCTAGACCTGGCTATCTAATGCTTGTTTTGCATAGAACTTCTCATTGTGTTGTTTTGTTGATTATTCATTAAGTAATCGTTTACTCATTCATGTTCCGATTGACTACCTTAAATACCTGCATGCAAAATTGTCTCTAGCTTATTGAATGTACTGTTTTTGGAATTGTGTGATTAAATGCATGTTTTTCAAACAGAACGTGTTTTTGTTATTAATTAAAATGACAGTGACAGTAGTTTTCAAATTGTTGTTTAATAAAAAACAATGTTTTATTATTGTATTTTTTAAGTAACCTACTATTTAAAAGTGCAATAGCGAGACTGTAAGTTAGATGTTGCTTAAAACCGCAAGACGGTTTGTGCTTTATTGTAATTGTAAAGTTTTTATATTATTTTTGTATACATATCTCGTAATCAAAACCGCACGCAAAGTGGGGAGTTAAGCTATTTAGTAATTGAAAGCTTTATAAAAACCTATAATAATCGATGTTTTTGCTTCGTGTTAGAAGGCAGTTTTGGTTAGTTAGTTTAAATTTTTGGCATATTAGTCTAAAAGACACCAAAAAGTGATTTTTTAAAGTTTGAATGTTATGAATCTTTCATAGATAATTTGTAATTGTTTATATCAGTTTTTTTTAATAATAATCAAATTGCTCTGCGATTCATCGGTTACGTTCCATAATACCCATTCATTTATTAAACATAAGTTTTAACATAATGAATCTAATATTATTTGAGTACGCTATTATAATGACTGTAACCCTCAAACCCTCAAATTATGCTGAAAGAATAAGACAGTTATAATCTTGGAAATTTTATTTCTGTTCTTGAAAATGTGTGCAACATTTTTACTTATTTTTATCCAAATCTATTGAAATTGCTAGTTTTAATTGTTATTTGTGTTAATTAAATGTAATTTATCCAAACTTGTCCCTGTTACGTTCGTTGTTTCGAATTTTGATGTAAAACTTGAGAAAAAAATACTCGCTTTTTGAACACATTTTTTGCGTAAATTTCAGAGTAAAATCCACTCAGCTCTAGACTTGGGTAGACAAGAGCGCGCTATCGGTGCGACGCTCTCTAATTTCGAACGTTTTGGGATGTCACACCAAGAGCGACACTCCGACTTTTCGAACGGACCCCAGAACGGAACGGAGTCAGAAAAATTAGAGCTAAATCAATGTATTGGAACTTACACTTTTTTAAACATGAGTATTAGCCCCACAACTACCAGAGTCCCTATTTTACTGGCAATTGCGTCACCGCGCACTGCAAACACTCAAAGTATTATGTGAATAATGTCAAAAATAAACTCATAAATAAGTTTGACCCGGACAAAGTGTGGGTTTTTTAACGAAGTTATCTTCTTGCCTATTGGTCGCCTTTTACGACCAGCAAAAAGGACTAAAAAAAGTATTTCTTTACACCTCTTTCTTTTACAAGGACATGTTCTCAAGGAGATTGTTGCAAGTATTGATGGCATAAAGTCGAGTTGGTTATCGATTAAGAAGGAAGCGGTTGTTGTCATCTATTTAGCTGGAGTTGTAAACGTGATTGTCTTTGTGTTGTGTAAACTGCTAATCTCTAGCAAAACAATTCAAAAAATTAAAGTATGGTTAATCCAAAACTTCAAATATAATTCAAAATTTTTGCTAGTTCATGAAGTATGTTTAATCTAAAACTACAAAATTTAAAATTCCTGCTACTTATTACAAAATTTTTATTTTGTTAATAATATTTGTAATTACATTGAGACTAATTAATTTATAAACAAAATAAAAATGTTTAAAAAAGTTTCTATAAATTATCCAATATACTGTGTATAAGTATGTTTAATCCAACAATCCAAACCGCAAAAATGTAGCTAAAAAAAATTAACTAAGTTATATTAACAGATTTCACCGCCGTGAAGTTATCCATAAAAGAAAGTGCATTTTCTTGCTTATACTGCATTGGAGAGCAATTATTTTTATACTGCAGAAGAGTTTGAAGAACAGTGCTTTCGATAGTGTATAAGATGTTAATGCGCGCAGTTAATTTCTTAATTAAAAATACTGATTAGCAGTAATTAGCAAAGAGTCAATCAAAAATTATTATTTTTTTCTGAAAATATGCTTGTTAGTGAGTAAAATTGGTTTGTAAATAAAAAGAATGTGGGTGGAATTACTTGCTACATCTACAGCTAATCAAAAATAGATAAAAAAAGTAATTTATCCGTAATTAGTCGCGTATTAAACGTCGCATAGCAACGATACACACACTTTTGAAAAGAAAATTCTTAAAACAATATTGAATAGTTAAGAAATTTTTTTTTTTTAAGATTTTGAAAATAATTGTTTCTATTGATCAAAAGTTTAGTCCACAAAATGATATTGAAATTTGCCAAAGAGTTGAAAGTTTTTAGTGAGTTTTAAAGTGACTTTTTTTAAAGGTGTCTTTTTGGTGTTGATGGTGGTTATGAGATTGGGACGCTTTGCCCAGAAATCAATTTGTCGTATTAATACTTATCTAACATTTATGATTTTAATAATCATTTTTGGCCAAAATTCTAGCATTCAAAGCCAAGTTTCTGACTTGCAACTTAGGTTTAAAATACTTTATACCTACCTATTTCAAACGCAAAAAATTTAAATCTAGCTTTTGAGGATTGGAAAGATATTGCGTACCCTAACTTCTTGCCTTGACACTATTCTGTTTCATTAATTTTTCAAACTTGCGCCCTATCTTAACTACTAACAATTACTAATAACTCCGACCTACTAGTAGGTATAAATTGTAATATTGTATTATGATGGTTTGTTCTAAATCTTATTATTCCGCACGTAAATCAACTTCTCAGTTGGATGTGCAAGCAAGGACCGTAGATTTGGAACGGGTCGTCAAAAGTACAAAAAAAGCTTACAATACGATTAAATTAGCGGAACAATGCTTAGCCACTAATCAATTTTATCAACAAAACACTGTCTTAGTTTGTGGCTTAAAAGTTAATTTTGCTAATGTTTGTAGTCTAAAAAAAAAAATTTAAATTCTGTTCATCACATCGCTTTAATCTAGTAGATTTTGATTATTATCGAGAACATTTATTTGTTGACCAACAAACAACAAGCATATTTTAGGCAGATGTTTGTAATAGCATATTAATATATAAGTAATTCCTAAATATCATAATTGAAATTAAGAAAATAGCATAATTATTTTGTTGCGCTGTTCTGCTATATATTCTGCCATAACTTAAACTGCCTATTACTGTCACTTATGTCAATTTTTAAAATTGCTAATATAATCAAAATAGTTACATTTATTATCAATTTTAAATGTTATTTTATTGTCAAAACTTTAATGAATGCAATTTCTCTCACTGAAGATGGATTCTACAACAACCAATTTTGTCATATTAAAAATATTTTTTTGTTGCTTTTTTTTGTAGTATGCACCGGTTGGGTCCTGGTTGGGTCCTGCAGACTGCAAACTAATAAATAAAACAGGCAATATCTGTCATTATATGCCCAAGAATATTATTTTAAAATCAAAGTAATTTTTTTTTCATAATAACTACAGTTAATTTTTAAATATATGGGTGCACAAATAATGTATATAATATGTAATATTTTGTTAAAGTGTGATAAATCTCGCGGGTCGGAAAAATGTTCAAGGCGTCCATAATGCAGAACCATAACCGTGTAACGTATACATTAGTATACAATATGTTGATGTTCTCTCAAGAATAACAAAAATTAGCAGTTTTTGTTATGGGAATTTTTTGTCACACAAATATACCGTATCAAAATAATATGAATAAATAATAATAATAATAATATTTATTAACGCTTCAGCATTTACAAGAACAATATAGTATACAGATTAAAACAAAACAAAAAAACACTATATATACATAAAAATAAAAATAAATAACTATTAATAAAAATACAATCAAAATATAATGAAATTAAAGCACGCTTCGGCATTGAGCTTTGAATGTAATATATGACACTCCGGTGAAATCAATTAATTGTGCGACTTCATTAACACGTACATTAATGATTATTTTATGGAGGTTTTGATGTAGAAAATTATGTGATCTTAAAGGTAAGTTAATGTCAAACATACTCAGCAATTGCTCCGATCTAATAATATTATTTAGTAGTTTAAAACAGAATGCCAAGTCCATATCTTGCCTGCAATATTGAAGTGATGTAAGATATGTATGTACATACAAGATGGTTTAGGTGTTAAATGATTTCCTTTCTTATACAGTTTGTTGGACAATATTTTTGCAAATATGCTCTGTACAGACTCCAATCAGTTCACTTATATGATATTCAAGATGAGACCTTACTAATGAATTGAATAAAATTACAAGCGCCCGTATGTTGCTGAATTCAGCTGTGCATCGTTTTAGAAACCTTGACAGTTTTGGATCCAATGTTACACCTAAGTCTTGAATGGAATTTGCTTTGCACAATTTTATGTTATTAAGAGTGTAATCAAAGTCTATTGGAATTCTAATTCGTGTAAACCGCATCAAGTGACATTTTTCAATGTTTAATTCCATGTCACTAGTAATGCACCAGTTTTTAATTAAAGTTAAATAATAATATAATAATAATAATAATAAACTTTATTCACGTAAAAAGTAACATATACAGATCATTAGAAAAACTAAAAAGGAACGCAAATTGGTAGGCGAGATTCACTTATGCTGTAGAAACAACCTAAATGATCTACCATCTAGACCTACAAAAATTATATTAACTTACAGTAATTGTACAAAGAAATTAAAAAAAAAAATACAAACAAATAACAAAATTACATCGGCTAAAATAAAAGTAAACAAATCAAATAAGGACCAACAAACTAAATAAGAACCAATAAACTAAATGAAGTAAGCATTACTTACACAATATAACAAAAAAAAGTATGTATAAAAATAAAAATATAACAATCATACGTTTAAGAATGTATTTTTAATAACAATCCTAAATTTGTAATATGATAGCTTGGCATGGGCGGGCGAAATGGCATTGTAAATTTTATAAATGTTGTATGAAAAAGACCTCTCAAAAATGGCAGTAGAATGTCTAGGTGGGGACCAAAGTCCATTAGACCTTGTATTTAAGGTATGAACGTCACTGCGAAATGTAATTTTATAAAATAAGTAAGGTGGCCGTATAGTACTTAAAATCTTATGATATAGACAAGCTTCAATAACTTTTCTTCTTTCTTCCATAGACAGCCATCTGGATTCTTTTAATTTATGTGAGATTCTGTCAAACTTACGAATGCCATGAACAAACCTGAGACAAGAATTTTGAACTAGTTGAATTCGTTTGGAAGTATCTACAGCAATTGCTGTATGATACAATGTAGAACAGTATAAGAAGTTAGAAAGTACAAAAGCATCACACAAAGTTTTCTTAACAGCGACCAAAATGTATGACCTATGCGAAAATAGTTTTTTTAAGTTTAAATAAGCAAGAGACACACATTTATTAATAAATTTTTTATATCTAAAAGTATTATCAAACATGATGCCCAGGTTTATTGCTTCAGTTACAAAAGGAATAAGTTTACCATCGATACTAATTTTTATTTTATCTTTTAATTCGTTGCAAGTTTTGTTTTTTCCAAAAAGTAAAAATTTAGATTTGTCTGGATTAACTTTTAAATCAAGCATTTTGGAAAAGTCAGAAATATGCTGAACATCTCTAGTTAAACATTGTATGGCATTTTTATACAGACTAGGTTCAAATGATAAATATAGTTGACTATCATCTGCATACATGTGTCCTTTGCAATTAAAAAGCTGATTAAAAGTCAGTGACGTGTATATAGAAAACAGTAGTGGGCCAAGAATTGACCCTTGAGGTACTGCTTGATTAACGTATACAAATGATTATTAGAATTAATTTTGACGCACTGTCTTCTGTTTTGTAAATAATTATTTAACAGTAAGACTGCGGAATAGCCAAACCCATAGTACTTTAAGATAGTTTGTAAAGTTGAGTGATTTACAGTGTCGAAGGCTTTAGAGTAGTCAAGTAAAACAAGTGCACTTATTTTGCCCTGATCAGTAGCTGCTAATATATCATCGGTTACATCTAGGAGAGTAGTTTCACAACTAAATCCATTACGAAACCCCGACTGATGAGTGTGTAAAATTTGACATTTATTAACAAATACTAGTATCTGATTATACATAACTTTTTCTAATATTTTCGACATTGTTGATAAAATACTAATTGGACGCAAGTGTTTAGGCTCTGATGGATTGCTTATTATAGGAATAGGTTTAATAATGGCATCTTTCTAGCATTTAGGAATAACTAATTCTAGTAGACAGGTATTTATAATATGAATAATTACCGGAATTACTGTAGGACAACATAGTCTAATCATAACAATATTAATATCATCAGACTCCGATGATTTTATTTGATTTAAAATATTAATTATCAATCAAATTAAAGTTAAAGTGTGAATGGTTAGAATTAGTTAAATTTGAATAATAGCCTGAGATATTTATTTCGTTAGCAATATTCAGGGGAGTAGTACTATTCAAAAAGTAATCATTTATGAGTTGAACATTGGCAAGATCTCCCGATATGTTGATTTTCTTAGGTTTGCGATTTCTGAGAAGAGATTTATTTTGAAAACCTAATACATAGTTATAATAAGCTCTTTTCTCGTTTTTCACTGAACTGTTGGTTAGGTTTCTTAAAGTTTTGTAATAATCCCAGTGAGCTGGATTTCCTGACTTTCTAAATTTTGCTTTGGCCTTATCCCGCAATTTCATCATAAATTTAACATTGTTTGTAATCCAAGGAGGATTGCGTGGGTGATTTGTGGAATTACAAAAACAAATAGGAGCGTGTTTGTTAAATAAGTTTTAAATAAATTATGTAATTGTTAAAAAGATTAATTTTTGTATCAACGTGTTCTGCATAAAAAATTATCTTAAATATATACAATCATGTGTTTCCTTAATTCTTAAAAATATTTTCAAATTGTCAGCAAAGAGTAAGTGTGGACAGTTTATTATACTAGATAAATCATTTATAAATATCGAAAATAATAGTGGTCCTAAATGGAAACCTTGAGGAATTTCTGAAGTTACATTAAAGGTGTGTGAAGTATTTGCTAAAATCTGTGTAGATAGCATGAACTTCAGCTCCACTTTCAAATGCGTAAACTATATAATTAGTGAATAATAATAAATTAGTTTGAGTGGAACGACTTGGATAGAATCCCTGTCGACTTTTACTTATTATGTTTCGAAAGAACTCAAAAAACTAACCACATATTAACTTTTCAAGTTACAAACAAGTGTAAAAACACAGAAATTGGTCTGCAATTCCTAACATTAGTTTTAGAACTTGCTTTATAAATAGGTGATACGTATGCCGATTTCTATGCGTCGGGAAAAATGTCCTAGTTTAACGACATTGAAAACATTTTATATATTATATGATAAGCTAATGTTCTGCTACAGTTTAGAAGAAATATTGGAGAAATATTGTCCGGACCAGGGCCACAAGTAATTTTTAACTGAGGGAGCTCCTTAAATACACATTCAGGTGTTATTTTAAAACTGTTTAAATTTACCGATATATCAAACGTAAATGTAGTCACAAGTTCAGTTGCGGTTTTATGAACAGAAGAGAAATATTTAGCAAACAGATTAGAAATTTTTTCGGGCGTCATATCAGTATGTCATACGTCATGAAAGTTGGTATCCCAGATGATTTATTTTTCTGATGAACAAAAGACCAAAAACACTTTACTTCACTTGATTAGAAGAAATTGACTGCTCGACGTTATTTAAACACCTTTTATAACATAACACAGTTGCAGATTTACATTGAGCTCAAATTTGTTAAAATGTCATGTATTCAAAGTTATTACAAGATAATATCCATATTTTGTGAGCTTCTTTTCTAGATTTTATCATATTAATCAGTTTTTTAGAAAACCAAGCGGGATAATTACTGTAACTTACACGTTCTTTAGATACAAACAAGTCTTTAATAAAATAAATAATGTCATAAAATATTTGAGTAGCATTGTTATTATCAAGACTATTATTGAATGCAGACCAGTCAACAAATGTTAAAAAGTTATTAATATGATCATAATTAGCACGCTTAAAATTAGGTTTATAAAATACATTATCTAATATTGTGTCGCAGGTTTCTAAACTAATGTACGCATTAAGTGATGGGTGGTACACATCACATGGAATTATAGGAAGACAATTTGTAACAAGTAAAGCTTCACTATTTGAAAAACATAAATTACTAAAATTACTCCATATTTATTTGGAATAGAATTAAATTGATTGAAACCGATAGATCCCATGCTATCACAAAATGATACCTTCACAGGAGAATGCACGTTTCTTGGTGTGTAACTTTAACATTGATTTTAAGCACTCCGCCAAATCTTCTTTTTGTGCTCGTTGCAGCTGAGCGGTCAGTACGGTAAACAGTAAATCGGCAATCAATCAATTAATTATTTTTTATTGAGCAATACAACCCAGTTTCGGTAAGAGCAAGTATGCAGTAATTTTCAGTAAGGCAGGAATTGTAAAATTCTACAAATTTTGTTCTTAAACCTCTCACATTTTGATAGTATAGAAAGAATGTTTAGTCATACTTAATCCGATTGATTTGATTGATTTTTTAAAGGAGTATGCTGCTTTCCGTAAGCACCTCGCGGAAAAAAACTCTTTTACTGCAATGCCAACAGGCCATTGGTTTGGATTTAATAGACTTTGAATTAATGATTCTCTTACACCAACCTTAAATCTTAAATAAACTGGTATCTTCATTGGCAGCAAGCGGAAAATATTTATCATTATCAATGTTTAGCTTTTCATTCATTCATATTTTATTATATCTGTATCTTTAATTCCAGGCTTAACTCTACCAACATAAAGCCAGTGTCGCCTTTCAGCTGAACACAAAAAGGACGAATTATTGAGAGTAGAGTTGCCAAGAATTACTAAAAGTGTTTATAATTGAAGATGTTTGAATTGGAATTAATGCCATTACCTACAGATTGAGAGGAGTTTTATTTTTTGGCGAAAGAAATCCAAAGATGATCTTTTGATTTGATTTGAAGCAGATTCGTTAATATTATTAACATTTTTTGATAGATTTCCTACGTTATCATCAACAATAATTTGCGTTTTCAAATTATTTATTAAATAGTAATGATTTTATTAAGCTGTTTTAATGTTTTTTTCTGCAATGTATTTAAAAAAAAATACCAATAATGCTTTTGTCCAGCATATTTAATAATACTAGTTTAGTAATTGTTAAGAAACACGTTCTTAAAAGTTTTCGTTATTATAACATGTTTATTAGATTTTTATTACACATACATACGATATGTATATAATAAGTACCTACGGCTATACAAAACTAATACAGCCAGCATCCATTTCGATTCGATAAGAGCAACCGTAATAATAACGCATTGTAAAATGGTTTATTTATTTCATTTGATCTTTCTGTGCTCATGTGTCTTAACAAATATAAATTGTCAGATTTTGTTGGGTCCAACTACGGGTGAGAATATGAGTAAGCATAGTTATTAATATGTTTATATAGATTTCACCTAAAAAAATCATATCTTATTTGCATTTATATTTTTGTTTTATATGTTGTAATAATAAAACAGTTTTTTAATAAACAATTGATTAAATGCTTGCAAAAATAAATAAATAATTAATTATAAAATATGTTAATTCACAAAATATGATTATTGGTTATTGTATAAACTGTTTGAGATTGTGATTATGCTATTTAGAGTCGTTAGATTAGTAAATATGGTAATTAACATTTATTAACTGTTAAGCTGTTGTATGTAGAAAGTATAATTTGCACAAATAAGATTAAGATTAAGATATTATGTGTGCTTCATATTTATGTTTGCCATTTTCATAATGGAATATGAACTACATAATTCTAGAACAAAATTCATTCAAGTGACAATATATTTATCAAATAGTCATTGCTTTATCCGATAACTTTAAAATGCAGAAAGAAAGACATTTTGAAAGTAGGTTATAGTGTTTTTCTAGCTTTTCAAACCCTATTTAATCATTTGATTACAGTAATTCCTCACATTTTAATGTTTGGTTGCTAAACTAAAAGCCAGAGAATAATTTTGTTATATTTTAAAACAAATTTTCTAACTTCATAAAACTTACAGCGAGTTCAAATGTTTCTAAAAACAACATTTTTGAACATTTTATTTACATTTGGCCCAAACTCTACTTGACAATTGGATATGATAATTTTAATATGTTTTATTTGTTCTTAATTGACATTTGACAGTAAAAACGATTTTCTAGTATTTTCAACTAATAAATCAAACTCCATAAAAATTGCAGCAAACTGAAATATTTTATTGAATCTCAAAATATCTCTTAAATATTTTTATCAGATTTTACAAATTCGCAGAAATTTAAAATATTTATGGAAGCATCATTTTTGCAATACAAACATTACATGCCACCCCAATGATTTAAATAAACTATTTAAAAAATATCTAATCCAATATTTCTTAAGTTTTCATCATGATTAATTTAATAATATCTAATTTCAGTTATTACACTTCACACAAGAGAAGACCGCTATCAATTTTTTCCAATGCTACTCGACTATTTTGAAATTGATGTAAGGGCAACAGAGGATATTAAGTTTGTACTGGCAGATACTCCAAGTTTACGTATCATCTATGGCGGAAAGAGTAATACATATTCTGCAATTCGAAGAGATTCTCTCGAAGAAAATAATATGGTTTATAAAACTGGAGCAATTGCCTTTAACAAATTTGAAAAGTACTGGGTGAGGTACAATAAACTCAACAGAACGTTATCTACAGGAAAAACAGCTAAAAAAAATCCTTACATGATTTACGTTGTGTTACGTCTTATTATTAATACATGGCACTTGGACATAGGAATTTTACAATGTAAACTAATAGATTATTCTCAAATTACACAATCTTTTCCGCTAGGTTTTCAACCTCAGCCCCCGCAACTTAGTCAAACAAATTTAACTCCCGCTTTTGAATCAACCTCACCTCTACCATTAAATCAATCTTTACCCCCGCCATTAAACTAACCTCTACCACCACCTTCATTGCCATTTTTGCCAAGTCCTTTTAATGTATTTGGATAAAACTGATACAAAATTATAAAAAAAATCATTACAACAATCAACACTATTTTAAAAACAAATCTTATCTATGGTGCAAAAATCAATAAATGTTTGATGTTATAGTTTTCCAAGCGTGTGATTGCATACATCCACCGCATTTTTAATATTTATCAATTGTTTTTGATGTTTTTAGGAGCACCAGATCCCATAAGAAAAATTATAACATAAATTTATTTAAAAATTATTATTAAAGTTATATTATACATATAGATCTATTTGATTTCTTTGATACATACAGAACACAAGCTTAACTTATTGTAAATTCAAACAAAATAAATAAATCAGAATTAACAGAATCTGAATATCAATATCAATATCAATATCAATATTTTAAGTTTGATAGTGATTTATTTATTAAATCTGTACGTATATTACTATTGAAAAAGCAAATATATCCAGAGATGATCCAGAGTTGTCAAAATTATTTTCCAAATTAATTGCAAATTACATGCAATTGGCAGATGAAGCAATAAATAGAGTAATTAAACAATTTTTTTCAATTCTATAAAACATTCTATTAGACAAAGATGAAGCTTATAATTTAGAAACTGATGAACCAAAAGTTCAAGAAATGGAAGCATTTAAACTATGGATAATTAGTTTGAAATTAAAATGAAAAATGACGAGAAAATACTAAAGTGAAAAGTTTTTGCAATTAAAGAAAGTTGAAGATTGTACTGGTCTTGAATTGAATTCTGAGAATTTTTAGTATTAGTTTTGTTGTATTTTTGTTAGAGTTTTTATACAGACCGATCTAGAATGTTGCTCATTTTTATTCATTTAATTAATTTCAATTTTACATAGAATTAAAAATGATATAAAGCTAATATACACGTTTTTAGAGATAAGTGTGACAAGTAAAAAATATTTTTAAGTTTTGATTGAATACGTCAATATATGAAATAATATTCTTAGAATAGGCCAAGGAATAACCTCTTGAATTTTTTCCGCATGTTTACCTAACACCCTGTGTATGTACTTTATTTTCCGCGCCCTCTAGCGGAAAAACAAAAAAATATAAAAAAATGCCTATATCGATAGGATTGAATTTTCCGCCTACAACTTTTAATAGAGATCATTTTTGCCCAAAATGCATAGTGCCAAGATTTTTAGGGTTCAACTTTCAAAAATGTCATTTTTTTACTTATTTTTGCAATTTTTAAACGTATGTAACTTTTTTGAAATTTTTTGTTTACAAATTATTGAAGATAACATTTATTGCTTAAAATTAATCAAAAACTCAAAAAAAAGTTTAGGAAACATTTCCGTTAACTTTTAAAAAGTTTTTGTTTGTTATTTAAACCTCCTACAACCTCCCAGACTTAAATCTAATCAGCAATATCTAAATGATGAATCAACAACAATGAACGAAAACAACAAAATAAATTTAATATGTCAAAACTTACAATCTATTGGAAATTCTGTTAATATACTAGAAGATTTACTTGAAAATATCAAAGCATGCTATTTTTTAACTGTAACTGAACACTGGAAATCTAAATTAATGTTAAAATTAAAATTATATTAATTGTAGTATATAGACCACCAACTGGTGATATTACATTATTCATTGATAAAATTAATACTATCTTGGAAAAACTTTATGCTGAAAATGCCAAATTTATTATTTCTGGAGATTTTAATATAGATTTCATGAGTAATTCTAAAATAAAGCAAGAGTTTGTTTCTTTGTTAGATTCTTTTAATATACTTGTAACTAATACTGACAAATATACTCGAGTCACAGAATCATCAAATGCACGTAGCATTGATAATATATTAGTTAATTTTAAAAACGATTGGATTTCTGAAGTATTGAAATCTCACATTGGTGATCACTACGCCGTTAAACTTAATTTTAATTTCAATGTTCAACAAAAAAGTAAACACGTACAAATTCGTAATTTTAATCAAGAAAACATTATAAATTTTATATCGAACTTTGAAATCATTCTTGAGATAATGTGTATGATGAAAAACTCAATAATGTAAATCAAAACTGAAACAATTTTATAAATTATTTTATAATAAATTTCAGAAACTGTTTTCCATATAAAAAAATTAATGTTTTGTCAAATAATAAACATTTATACAATCGATCTTCTGAAGTTATTGAACTAAAAAGACATGTAGATATTTTATTGGTTCTTAAGTATAATGATGCAAATTACAATCAACTTTATAGAGAAGCTAAAATAAATGATGATAAAGCAGTTAATCGCAAAAAAAGTGAATTCTATGAACATCAGATTACCTTATCAGATAATAAGTCAAAAACTACTTGGCAAATTATAAATCAACTAAATTCAAAAAATGACTATCAAAACTTTGAATTTGATGGTGAACTAAATAAGATAGCAACGGATTTTAACATGTTTTATTCTAATTTAACAAAAAAATTACTAGATACCTTGCTTTAAACTGAATGTGATTTGTCCAACATAAGTTACCATAATAAGTCTATATTCTTATATCCAGTAACTAAGAATCAATTGTTTAATATAGTTTACAAAATGAAAAATCAAAAAAGCACAGGACCAGATGAAATCCCAACAACAATTATTAAAAAATGTTTTAATGAAGTTCAAGATCCATTACTTCACATCATCAATGAGTTTGTCTCAAGCGGTATTTTTCCAGAACAACTATAGTTAGCTATAATAACACCTATCTATAAAAAAGATGATAAAGAAAACATGGAAAACTACCGACCAATAAGTCTGTTAAATACATTTTCTAAAATATTTGAACAAATAATGGCAAAGCGATTTATAAATTTTTTTGTATCAAATAAACTTTTTAGCCAATCTCAGCATGGCTTTACTAAGGGAAAGAACACAGCTTCTGCAATATTTAATTATACAACGTCCGTGATAAACGCTTTGAATAAAGGAGAGGTCTCTCCAAGGCTTTTGATACAGTAGATCAGTCAATATTAATAAAAAAATTAAACCGCTATAGAATTAGATGCAACGCACTAAATTGGATTACTTCCTATTTGTCTAATAGACAAAACAAATTAAAAATATCATCAAATGGCAATAATGTAATATCTGAAGCAGTGGAGAGTTCTATGGAAGTACCTCAGGGAAGCATATTAGGCCCCCTTTTGTTTATAATCTATATTAATGACATAACTACTACCGTAGCTCATACACAGCATTCAATAGTCAACTATGCAGACGACACAAATATTTTAATAAAAGGAAAACATTTTAACGATGTTGTTTTGGAAGCAAATAATGTTTTTCCAAAAATTCACGCCTGGCTTACTACAAATCGACTATTATTAAACGCAGAAAAAACATGCTGTTTAATCTTTAAAACAAATCATTGTTCAACTATAACACCTGATTATATGTTGTTAGGTACTAAAAATGTTACGATCTCACAAGAAGCGCTGTTTTTGGGCATTTACATCGACAATGTGCTTTCCTGGAAAAATCACATTAACAAATTATCATCGAAGCTAAATAAAACATGTTAAGTATTCGTATATTAAGTAATTATCTAAATTACAATTCATTAAAGCTTGTCTATTATTCAAACTTTGAATCACTTTTAAGATATGGCATAATGTTTTGGGGAAACAGCATAGATACACCTACAATATTTGTAATACAGAAACGAGCGTTGCGCTTAATGCATAATCTTAATAAAAGAAATTCATGTCAAAGTTTATTTAAATCAAAAAAAAAATTTACAGTAGCTGAAATGTATATCTTTGAATGTCTTATGTTCAATTTTAAACAAAAAAATGAGTTTGAAAAAAGCCATGGTAGAAATGTGAACAACACTCGGTATAGAGGTGATTATGTTTATCCTATTTATCGACTCTCAATGTTACAAAAGGGATCTTATTATGTATGAAATTATTTAACAACTTACCTCTAGAAATTAAATCAATAAATATACCGAATAAATTTCGCACTAAAATTACGGACATTATTATAGACATTGAACCTTATACTGTTGAAGAGTTTATGAATAGGATAGCCCATTATTAAGACTGATATGTTATTTGTGTTTATTATTTGACTTGTTTTAAATGTTTTATGTTATGCAATGTATTTTTTTATGCTATATTGTACTAATGTAAACTTTTTTAAATAAATTTGGTTATTATTTATTATTATTATTATTACAAAATTATTCACGGGCACACTGATAATGATGATTTTCTTTCTAAAATTAATTTTTTAGTACCACGGTTATCATCTCGTAGTAATAAATCTGTTCAATATGCAACTTCTCATACAAATCTTCACATTTTCTCTCCTCTCATTTCAATGTTAAAAAATTACCACGGTGTCCAGTATAGAGTTGATATATTTTGTACTAATAGAAACCAATTTTTAAAAGACTTAAGGTCGTGTCTGTTATGAATTGTATTATGAATGGTATTATGTTTTGTTTTGTGTATTATGTATTATAATTTTTTTATAGTTATTTGTATATTTTATAAATACTTCTAACTACTTACTAATTATCTTTTATGCCACGTTGTAATCGGATATAATATCCATATCAATTTTTAATTTGTATTGTAATTTATCTATACGCAAACTTTATTTATATTGTAGTTATTTTTTCTTTGTAATTAGGTGCATACCTGTTAAGAAAATATATATTATTATATACAGCTCTCCTTGACACACACCACCTTCGACACATTAGTAAACATAACTGTTTAATAATTACTGTGATTTTATGTAAATTGTCTATTCGACTAGTGATATGCTAGGCACACTGATGATGAGTGCGTACCCTGAAACACGAGTGTTTGTGTCTCTTACTGCATGAAAAGGCGATTTACATAAAATACATTATTTATTAATTTTAAATAAATATTTTAATTTGCACTTTTCATTTTATAATTCTGGAATAAGTGTTTACAAGCATTTTGCATGAATATCAGTTTAAGAAAAGAAAGAGTTAAACAATGTATTTTATTTAGTATATAGTATCATGTTATAGTATATTATCAAAATAATTATTCGGGCGGCAACGTTACCAAAATCGTTATGTTGCAAATATGTAAAGTAAATAACATTGCAATATTATAGCAAGCAATTATAATTATATAATTTATTGCACACAACTCCTAAGCGTGCAGTCGATCTCTCATCAAATAAATAAAATTCCAAATGTCAATTATCCACAATAAAAAAAAAAAAACATTTAAACAAAAAATTTTCAACAAATGAACTAAGTTTCCAAATTCAATGTTTTTAGATGATAAAGATATTACATTTAAAACTAAAAAAAAGTACCTGATTTGTATTTCCAGACGTGGCTATCCAATTCTTGTTCTGCATAGCACTTCTCATTGTGTTGTTGTCTTGTTGATTATTTATTAAGTTATCGTTTACTCATTTATGTTCCAATTGACTACCTTAAATACCAGCATCTAAAACTGTGTCTAGGTTATTGAATGTACTGTGTTTTTAGAATTGCATAATTAAATGCATATTTTTCAAACAGAACGTGTTTTTGTTATTAATTAAAATGATAGTGACAGTAGTTTTTTAAATTGTTATTTAATAAAAAACATTGTTCTTTTTTTAAGTAATCTACTAATTAAAAGTGCAATAGAGAGACTGTAAGTTAGATGTTGCTTAAAACCGCTAGTGCCTCGAATTGAAGTTATTTAGTAATTGGAAGCTTTTTAAAAACCTATAATAATTGATGTTTTTGCTTCGTGTTAGAAGGCAGTTTTGGTTAGTTAGTTTAGATTTTTGGCATATTAGTCTAAAAGACTATTAATGCCAATTCTTTCTTTTAACATTAAAAATGTAAAATAATATACTGTAAAATGGGATATTAAAAATAAAATAAATATTAAAATACCAGCAAATAATATCATAAAAGCCTATAGAATAAACAATAAGAATCCTGATGCACCAATACTGGTTAAATTCAAATCAGAAGATGAAAAAAAGAAAATAATGAAAAATGTGGATTAGAAGGAAAAAAAAGAAATATACATCACTGAACTGCTTACATACGAAAACAACAGTATATTTTATGAAGCAAGAAAATTGAAAAAGCACGGATACAAATGGGTTTGGTATAAAGAAGGAAGAATACTTGCAAGGAAAACAGAAGAAGACAAGCCATTAGTTATCCATGGTATTGAACATGCCAAGGAACTATTAAACAAAGATCAATAAAACATAAAACAAAAATATATATAAATAAAAACTATAACCAAAATGGACAACATAAAAATATACCTACATAACGCAAAAAGTATTCGAAACAAATTTGATGAAATACTAACAATACCTGTACTATACAAACCAGATATTATTGTAATAACTGAAACATGGCTATATCCAAATGAAGAAAAATATTTTCAAATTCCAAACTACGCAGCAATATTTAACAACAGATTGATGAAAGGTGGGGGCATTGCAATATACATAAAAAACGGAATAACAACAACAGTACAAGAAAGTAAAACAGAAAAAAAATACTGAAATACTAACAATAAAACTTAATAAAACAAACATACATATAACAGCAATATATAAACCTCAAACCGCAAAAAACGATGATTTTTTAAAAGTAATAGACAAAATAACAAAAACAAAAACCAAAATTATAATAGTAGGTGACATGAGCATAAATTTAAGAGAAAATAACAATGTAACAAATAAGTACAGAAACTTAATTGTAGAAAATGGCCATTGTATATTAAATAAAATAAACGAAGATGGAGTGACGAGAAATAACGCAGATAAACCTGGCACAATAATAGATCACGTTATAACAAACATAAAAGGTTATAACAAAAAAATTAAAATTAAAAAACTAACATTATCAAACCATAATGCGGTAATAACAGAATGGAATATAATATATGAAAAAACAAAAAATGAAAAAGTACTAAAAAAGAAAATAAACTATGAAAAATTAAGAAAGAATTTGAAAACATAGATAAAAAACAGTTCACGATTTTGACACACTAACAACAATATTACAAAACACAATAAAATGAAATACAAAAGTAACGGAAATAAAAAGAAATAAAAATAATAAGTGGATAAATATGGAAATAATAACAATGATAAAAGATAATAACAATAATAAAAGATAGAAACAAAACACAAGAGAGATACATCAAAAATCCAAACAATGTCATTAAAAAAACATTAAAAGAAAAGAAAAAAAAAGTAGAGGATAAAATTAAAGAAAGAAAAGAAAATTACAACAAAAACAAAATACAAAATGCAAATGGAAATCATGCTAAACAATGGTTGGAAATAAATAGTATGCTAAATAAAACAAAGAAAAAAACAAAACAAGAAATAACTGAAATTATAACAAAACACGGACAAAAAAAAACAGATAAAATTGACATAGCGGACGATAAAATTGTAACTAGTCAGTTGCAATGGATGTGCAAAAGCATCTTAATAGAAGAGCAGCATGGATTTCGTGAAGGGCGTTCCACACTTACTAATTTACTCTGTTATGAAAATGATATTTTAAATGCATTTGAATCTAAAGTACAAGTTGACTCAATCTACACCGATTTTTCAAAGGCGTTTGATCGTGTGAGTCATAATATTTTGATTGCCAAGTTCAGTGCTCTGGGATTTCATCATGATGTGACTTCCTGATTATTCAGCTTTTTGAAAAATCGCACGCAGTGTGTAAAAATTAATAACTTTTTGTCACAGCCCATTCTTGTTCCATCTGGTGTTCCTCAAGGATCTCATTGTGGACCAATTTTATTTTTGCTTTTTATTAATGATATTCCACAGTATATCAATTCATCGTCATATCTTTTATTTGCGGATGATTTAAAAATGTATAGAAGAATATCATCTCTCAATGACTGCCATCTTTTACAACTGGACTTGGATTCTATAAATACTTGGTGTTTTATTAATAAATTATTTTTTAATGCTGATAAATGTTTTTCAATAAGTTTCCATAGAACTTTAAGTAAAATTTCTTTTAACTATATAATTGACACTAAAGTGTTAAACAAAGTCACACAAATAAAAGATTTAAGCGTTATTTTTGATCATAAACTTACATTTGTTGAACATATAAACATCATGTGCAATCGTGCCATAAAAAATGTTAGGATTTGTATATAGAATGTCCGCGGATTTATCAGCCAGTACACTTAAACTTTTATATTGTGCTTTGGTGCGTTCGCATTTAGAGTATGCTCCGTCAGTTTGGAGTCCTGATTATGAAATTCATAACCGTAGTATTGAACAAATTCAAAAAAAGTTTTGTCGTTTATTGTCTTATAAATCCGGCATATTATCTGTAAATTATGATTACTGCTACCGCCATTGAAGATTCGCCGCAAAAGAGCTGATTTGTCGTTCTTGCGTAATTTAATTATGTCTGAGATTGATTGTCCGGAGTTACTTGGTACTCTTCCATTCCATGTAGCACTTAATAATAGACATAGCAGACATTCTTCTTTATTTCGCGAGTCTACTCATTCTACTAATTATGGTTTTAACAATCCACTCGGTAGAATGTGTAGATTTGCAAATAATTTACCATTTGATATTAATGTATTTTGTGTCTCTAAATCTACGTTCAGAAGTCAGCTAAGTGTATTTTTGTATTGTAAAACATCATTGTTTATGTATATTTGATGTAGATGTAAATGGTAAGATTATACCGTGAATAAAGTATTATTATTATTATTATTATTAACTGAACAACTACTTTGCAACAGTAGAAAAAAACTTGGCAAACAAAATTAAGAAGAATAAAAGCAGGAAAACAATAACAACTGTAAGAATAGAAGAAGAAGATAAGTTTGACGAAACAACAGAAGAAGAGATAGAAGATATAATCAAACAACTGAAAAAAAGAAGCGCGCCAGGAGAAAATCAAATAACCCATGACGTAATAAAAGCTATAAATAAAGAAGTAGCACCAATACTGAAAAAACTAATAAATAAAATGATACAAACAGATGAATATCCACAAATACTTAAAAAACAAATTATAAAACCAATACACAAAAAAGGAGAAAAATCAAAATCAGAAAATTATAGACCACTATTGCTTATATCAGTGCTAAGCAAAATAACAGAAAAAGCATTATATAACAGACTTATGACAGTTATGACACACATAAGCAAACATAACATAATAAACAAAAGACAATATGCATTTCAAAAAAACTCAAACACTATGGGCATAACAACTGACATAATACAACACATAGCAGGAAAGCTGGATGACAAACAGTATGTAATACTAATATTTATAGACATGAGGAAAGCCTTTGACACAATCGACAAAGACAAATTGATCAACAAAATGAAAATTCTTGGAAGAAGAAACACAAACTTAAAACTACTAAAAACATGTATTAAAAACAGAACACAAAAAATAAGAATAAATGACATACGTAGTACATCTACAATAGCAGAATATGGGCTACCACAAGGTGGAGTACTAGCGCCAATATTGTACATATTATACATAAATGATAAATATAATATAAACTTAGTTGGTGAAATATATACATATGCTGATGACACATGTATTATATATCACAGAAAAAATTAAGAAGAAATAGAGAAAAACATAAAATTAAAAAACACTATATATTAACAAGATCTAGTTAGAAGATAATAAATGAAAACATAAAATGGTGCCCCGAATACGAAGCTCTGCAACCATCCACATGGAAACAGTGTAGAGCAGCATGTGGGAAAAAATATATTTATATATAAATTGTAAATATGTAAATATTTTTTAATAAAAAAAAAAAAAAAAAAAAAATACGCTGACGAAACTTCTGGAAAACAAATGCCAATCGTATATGAACACTATCATGTAAATCAAGTGTTTTACCACTAAACCGAGTATTTTGTACAAGTACATATATTTTTATAATGTTATATTCAATAACAAAAAATGATAGATAACTCTAACAGTGCTTACAATGTATAAAACCCTTAACACTGCACACAAACATTAATCACAATAAATATACAATCATATTAATATATCCGGTATGCTCTGTCAATCCACCACGGAGCCACATATAAAATGCTACATCACAAACTGATGCAGTAACCAGTGCTAATATAGTGACATACAAGTAGGTTTCATAAATGTTAATAAAAAGCTTTTGCAAACATAAAGAATACTATTTGACTTTAACCGAAGCACTGGGGTCTGTTCGAAAAACCGGAGCGTTGGTGTGTGGTGTGCAAAGCGTCAATTCTCGAACGATTCGGAGTGACACCAAAGAGTGATTATTTAATGTTATAAACCTTTCATAGATAATTTGTAATTGTTTATATCAGTTTTGTTTAATAATAATCAAATTGCACTGCGATTCATCGGTTATGTTCCCTAACCCATTCATTTATTAAACATAAGTTTCAACATAATGAACTTAATATTATTTGAGTACGCTATTATAATGACTGTAACCCTCAAATTATACTGAAAGAATAAGACAGTTATGATCTTGGTAGTTTTATTTCTGTTCTAGAAAATGTGTGCAACATTTTTATTTATTTTGATCCAAATGTATTAAAATTGTTAGTATTAATTGTTATTTGTGTTAATTAAATGTATTTTGTCTAAACTTGTCCCTGTTACGTTTGTTGTTTTGAATTTTGTGGTAAAACTTGAGAAAAATAAAATAAAAATAAATCCACTCAGCTCTAGACTTGGGTAGACAAGAGCGCGCTATCGGTGCGACGCTCTCTAATTTCGAACGTTTTGAGATGTCACACCAAGAGCGACACTCCGACTTTTCGAACTACAAAGAGTGCGCCCTATCATCTACTACATACATAATTTCTCACTTTAAAGTTAAACAATTCCGTTTTATCAAAAATTAGAGCTAAAGCAATGTATTAGAACTAACACTGTTTTAAACATGAGTATTAGCCCCACAACTACCAGAGTCTCTCTTTTACTAGCAATTGCGTCACCGCGCACTGCAAACACTCAAGGTATTATGTGAATAATGTCAAAAATAAACTCATAAATAAGTTTGACCCGGACAAACTGTGGTTTTTTTAACAAAGTTATCTTCTTGCCTATTGGTCGCCTTTTACGACCAGCAAAAGGACTAAAAAAAGTATTTCTTTACACCACTTTCTGTTACAAGGACGTGTTCTCAAGGAGATTGTTGCAAGTATTGATGGCAAAAAGTCGAGTTGGTTATCGATTAAGAAGGAAGCCGTTGTTGTCATCTATTTAGCTGGAGTCGTAAACGTGATTGTCTTTGTGTTGTGTAAACTGCTAGTCTCTAGCAAAACAATTCAAAAAATTAAAGTATGGTTACACCAAAACTTCAAAATATAATTCAAGATTTTTGCTAGTTCATGAAGTATGTTTAATCTAAAACTACAAAATTTAAAATTCCTGCTATTTAATACAAACATTTAATTTTGTTAATAATATTTGTAATCACATTGAGACTAATTAATTTATAAACAAAATAAAAATGTTTAAAAAAGTTTCTCTAAATTTTCTAATAAATGTTTGCTAGTCATTACAAAAATGTCAATTTAATAAAAAAAAATTGTAATATTTTTAAGAAAAATTGATTTTCAAACAAAATAAAATATTTCAAAAAAGTTTCATAAACTATCCGATATACTGTGTGTAAGTATGTTTAATCCAACAATCCAAACCGCAAAAAAGAAGCTAAAAAAAATTAACTAAGTTATATTATATAACAGATTTCACCGCCGTGAAGTTGTCCATAAAGGAAAGATCAATCAAAGTGCTTTTTCTTGCTTATAATGCATTGGAGAGCAATTATTTTTATACTGCAGATTTGGAACGGGTCGTCAAAAGTACAAAAAAAGCTTACAATACGATTAAATTAGCTTAGCCACTAATCAATTTTATCAACAAAACACTGTCTTAGTTTGTGGCTTAAAAGTTAATTTTGCTAATGTTTGTAGTCTAAAAAAAGAATTTAAATTCTGTTCATCACATAGAACACTTTATATTCTTTTTTGTCTACTACCAGATCGCTTTAATCTAGTAGATTTTGATTATTATCTTGAACATTTATTTGTTGACCAACAAACAACAAGCATATTTTAGGCAGATGGTTCTTATAGCATATTAATATATAAGTAATTCCTAAATATCACAATTGAAATTAAGAAAATAGCATAATTATTTTGTTGCGCTGTTCTGCTATATATTCTGCCATAACTTAAACTGCATATTACTGTCACTTATGTCAATTTTTAAAATAGCTAATATAATCAAAATAGTTACATTTTCTAAAAAAAAAATTGTCGAAAATTCTGTCAAATTTAACAATACATGTAATCATAAAAATAATCAAATTGAGTTAATTTAAATTTAATTGTAAACAAACGTAATAAAATAATTTATGGTATGAATATATAATGCTAAATGTTCGTGATCAAACAACAACAATTGTCAATGAGTAATAATTATAAACAGTTTTATTACCTGATTTATTAATATTTAAAAATAATATTTTTTCTAGGAAATATATAATGCAATTGTATAAATAATTTTACTATAGTTATTTTATAGTTTATATAAATAATATTAAACCTAAATTACATTTTAGTCACGTACCACATATTAAAATTTATTAAAAATAGCGTATAACAACATTGTATCAAAAATGTAATGGTTTTTTTTTAAATAATTAAAACACATTTACTATTGACTACATCACGAAACTGAAAAAGTATGAAGGAGACTTATATCCAAAGATAAATTAAATAAATCTAAAAAAAAAATACGAATAACATATAATTATTTTAAAAACCGTAACTAGTTTCAACCTTTACAAGGCCATCATTAAACGGTGGTGCAAATAAGTATGAATATAAAGGAAAACATATAAAGCATATAGACTTTCCATTCAAATTAAGTATTTCTTGAGACTTATAAGATGCAAATGTTTAACGTCAATGTTTCAATGTGATAGTTTTAGAAAGAGTGGGTTTACTCGTTAAAATTCAAATTTTTCAATTGTTGTGACATATTAAGCAATTCCACAATATCAATTTTTGAAAAAAAAAATCAGCTATTGAAATTGTAAGAAAAATTAACAATGTAAATAAATCACGTTTACTGTGTACTCTATCACAAATATATTTAAAAAACCGTAACATGTTTTTTTTTTCTTTTCCATTCATTTGCTACTGTCTATTAGAAATATATGAGTTAATCAGTTTGTACGCTGCAAAATAAAAAATGTAAAAATATCATTTACGTAGAAGAAAATTACAAGATACACATTACTAAGATCGAAAAAAGTTCCAATGAAGTGCACAATCTAATCAAATCTTTCTAGGAATAGTGATAAACGCAGTCATTGCATTTCTCGTAAACCTTTCTCTACAAGAACCATATTGGCTGTTAGATAATATTAAGTTGCATTTAAATAAACTTTAGATATAATGAGAAAAAGTAATATGAGTTTATAGTTGTTAAGGATTCTAAATTACTGCTCAGGGAAAACACTTGTCGCGACATTATAGACATTGGTGCTTTTACTATGCAATCCTTAGATACATGGTTTGTGAGTAATGGATCAATACTTAATGAAGAATGAACAAGTTGCATTCTTTTCAAATCAAACCAAAGACAACTAACATCTGAATCACACTTAATTTTACAAATTCTGTACAATTTTTGGGAATGCAATTTGACAAAACTCTATCAAATATCTAGCATATAAACAATGTATCATTATATGTTAATGTAAGTTAGGCTGGTTTTGAATTGAGAATTTTAACAAAAATAACCAATTCTAATATAAACAAACTATTTTATTATGCTAATATAATTTCTTATGTCAGATATGGAATAATGTTTTGGGGAATCACTTCTAAAGCTGGTAGAGCATTTTTTGCACAAAAAAGCCTAAGAATTATACGTTAACCTTCTAAAAAAATTGTAGCGGGAATTCAAATCTGATGAAGTATTGACATTATTTGGCTGTACATATTAGAATATACAAAATTTATATATAAACATAAAAATAAGTTTCAAATAACTACTTTGTCTAATCATTACAATACACGACACGGCCAGACGTATTTGTTTTTGTCACACAGACTAAGTACATATGGAAAAAGTCCTTTGTTTAAAAGTATTTAACTTTCTACCACGCAGACTTAAAGAAACATCTAGTTACAGTATAATGAAGCAATCAGTGTTTCAAATAGTGGGCGACATGGTGTTATGGTTTACGGTCGGTCCAGTTGGCACATCCGCAACCTTTGGTCTTTATCTGCACCAATTCAAGTGCAAAGACCTTACCTTTGCTAGCTACTTGCTAGATTGTTTGAAGGAAGTAACTAATTAAACAAATACGCCGGTTGTGTAAAGTTTAACGAATACTTTATTACTAACTAAAAATATATACAAACACTTAAAATGTAAACTATATCTAAGATGTGGAGGGAGGTTAATACAACCACCCTGCTCGCAAGTCAACCATCTGCACCGTCCATTTATTGAACCCTGTTAAGAAATAAACCCTTTGGGTTTATGACAGGATGGATTCCTACGTGATATAATAAATGTACGGACCAATAAAAATTCTAATGGTATCCATGTTTATTATAGTTGTAATATGGTCTATATTATATTACGACAATGGAACCCTACAGTATGTCAGAATTCTATTCTCACAAGTTTTAAATTCAATTAGTTTCAACGCTGTTATTCCTTTTCTTTTAGTTTTTACTTTTGTATTTTTGTATTTGTGTACTTATACTCTTATGACACTTTTGTATGCATAATTTTTACCTCATTGTAATATTGTCACTGTAAATAAATATATTATTATTATTATTATTATAATTATTAACTTTTCTATGTTGCCGGTTTTACACATAGGAATTACTAAAGTTTGTATTAATACTTTGGGAATGATGTTATCTATAATAGAACTGTTTATAAATGTAGTAAGTGGGGTAACTAAAGCCTGTAGTTAGCCCACATACATCTCTGCTTGTAGAGCTTTTTAAAATATATGATTTTATTATTTATATTACTTTCTCACTTCTATGTATCCAACTTAAACTTCAATGCTACAATATAAAAAACTTTAAGCTAATATCATCATACTGCCGCCAGCCAAATTCTCATGAAGGAGTAGCAATATACCTTACATAATAAAATGTTCAGGTGCGGAATTTATATTAAACAAAATTAAAATTATATTATTTGTAGTTTATAGACCACCAACTGGTGATATTACATTATTTATTGATAAAATTAATACTATGAAAATAGGATTTTTCTATATCAAAATGAGAATGTACAAATTGAAAAAAATCTAAACTAGAAACTGGTAGCTTACTAACTAAGGTCATTGCAACAATACATAAAACATCATACTAAATTAATTAGGATTTCTATCACAGGTTTTATTGCAGACGTTAGAAGAACTAGTTTTTATTAGAAGTCATAGTGCTTTAGAATTGTTTTTGCTTGTTTTATAAAAGTGCCATATGTATTCAGATTAGCTTCTATACGTTTTTTTTATATAAAATAGCTTAAACGACAAGTAATTTTCTTTCAAAATAAAAAATTTGTTGTTTGTTTTTTTATAAGGATCAAGGTTTCACGTATATTACGATTTGTTATTAAATCAGTAAATGTGTTTATGTTTGTTTGAAACAGTCTTAGAAGAAAAAGATGAATCAACGTTGTCCATTTTTTGTTTTTGGTTTCTGTACAAAATCTCTCTTTGTTTAGAAAAACGGCAAATTATTGATTTATTTTTGTTACAATTTGTTTAGTTTAGTAAATTGACGTTTATCGATTTTTCTGTTTAAAATGATTTGCACATTGATACTGTTTTATGCATTTGGCACACAAGCGATTTAAAGGCAAGTTTATATTTTTGTGTTTTGATTTTAGGACAATTTTTACTTAGTAGTATGGTATAGTTTGACTATAGGATTTCAAAATCTGTTTATTAGGGATTGAAAAGATGAAAGAAAAGGTTATGTTTTTATTTTTTAAATTTCTATTTCTATTGATTAATAATCGATTCAAAATCTAATTTAATACCCAGTTTTGAATCAAATGGAAGCTGTTTGGTATAGTAAATAAAAGTATTGCATAAGTCTAAGAATAGTTTTTTCGAATTTAATTTACAAAATAATTTAGTTAGTTAGATAATCTAGATTTGTGGCATATATATTAATAAGTTATGTAATGTTGGGAAATAATATTATTTTTGAACATTAGATAACCTATACAAATAATGAAATGAATTAATAATTTATTCAAAATCAGTCAATCGAATCACAGCGGCCAAGGGTCAAGCATAGACATCAATTGTCTATGCTTGACCCTTGGTCATTTCATAATTTATTGGCGATTCAAAATCGTTATAGCCGCGAAATGACTGCCAATTGCATAAATGCAAAAATGATACCGATTAATGCGGACATTTTAGTATTAAAAATTGCAACTAGATGGCAAACCAGTCTTTCGTTTGATTATCTATACAAATAATGCCAGTTTTTTTTCTCTAAGTCTAAAACGTGTAAAATAATATGCTGTAAAATAGCATATTATAAATTAAAAATTTAAATATAAATAAATATTTTTACAAAATTTTAAAAACAATTGCATAAGATGACTAGATAACTCGTGTAAATGATCCTATAACTAAACACTGCTGAATTTGCATGATGAACTACACGTGTTATGACGCTTTTAGTCATTGCAACTTGTTCTCTTGTTGCCAGCTAGACAATAGCAATTGTTACAAAAAATTACAAATATCCCGAACGCAATCTTTGTCTGAAACACGTTCAGCGATAGTTTATTTGATTTTTACTACACCTACGATATGTATATAAGCACCTATACACAACTAATACAGCACTGATTTCGATTCTAGCAAACGTAATCCCAACAAGTTGTGAAATGCTGATGTATGGTATCACTCATTTGATCATTTTGTGGTCTTGTATCACAATAAAAATTCAATGTCAGATTATGTTGGCTCCAACTATAAGTAACAATATGGGTAAGCATAGTTATTATTAAAAAATCATATCTTATTAGTTTGCATTTATATTTTGTAATAAAAAACATTTTCTAATTTAATAAACAATTGAATTAATTCTAAAAATTAAAAAAAATTGAATATCAATTTTTAAAAATGACAAATTTACAAAATAATTGTTATAAAACAAATTTTCATTTTTTTTATTCATTCATTCATGATCATACATAGAAATGTAAAGTCGTTATATTATAGATTAGTTAATATGTTAATTAACATTCTATTATAAAAACTTGTTTATTTATTAATTATTTAAGCTGGTTTATAGAAAGTATAAATAAGATAATAAATCTACAATTTTATGTTAGTGATAGCAAACTTGTTGACATTTCTCGTTCGTTGGTACATTTGATTAAACAGTAAATACTGAGACTATATATTTGTTACCAAATAAATTGTCATTGCTTTATCAGTTAACTTACTTTAAAATGCAAAAATTTTAAAGTTGGTTATAGTATTTTTCTAGTTTTTCAATCTCTATTTAAAATATCACAGTAATTCCTCAGAACATTTTAACGTTTGGTCGCCAAACTAAGAGTAATTGAATAATCTCGTTACATTTTAAAATAATTGCAGTACATTCTTCAAGTTTAGCGCCTGCTTCAAACCATCAATTTTTAAACTTGAATAAAAAAGTCATTAAACTTACATTTTCAAAAATTTGGTTTATAATTTGACTCAATCTATACTTGACAATTGGATATAAAAACTTAAATATATTTTATTAGCAAACTAAAATACTTTTAAACAACAATTTTCTTATTAAATCTCAAAATATTTCTTAAATAATTTAATAAATTTTACAATTTTGCAGAAATTTAAAATATTTATGAAAGCAATATTCTTACAATACAAACATTACATGTTACCGTCAATGATTTAAATAAACTATTAAAAAAAACTATCTAATTTAAGTCCAATATTTCTTAAGTTATTATCACAAAAAGCAATATTTATTATTTTTTTTAATATTTCATAATATAAATGGTAAACTATAAAATAACACAAAATGTTATAATGTTCTGAATTATTGTATTGAATACTCAATGAAAGTAAATCTAAGTTTATTATTACCCAATTTATTTTATTTGTTTCGAATGAGCATATTATGTCAATAAGTTAAAAGTAAGGTTAAGTGGAACACCATCACTGCGATAATAATTTGAATGTCACAAAAATTAAGTTTTTAAGATTTTAATAATTATTATAGAGTTAAACTTAACTGATTAATTTAATAATATATATTTTCAGTTATAACACTTTCCACATCAGACGGCAACTTTCAATTTTTTCCGATGTTACGAGACTACTTCGAAGTTGATGTAAAAGCAACAACAAATATTAGGTTTGTACTATCAGAAACTCCAAGTATAAGTAGAAAATTTTATTATATTATCTATGGCGCATGGAATAATACATTTTCTGCACTTCTAAAAGATTCCTTAGTTACAAATGATGTGATTGATAGAAAATATGAAGCAGTTGTCGTAAATAAGTTTGAGAAATACTGGGTCAGATACAATAGGCTTAACGGAACATTATCGACGGGAAAAATAAATCAACAAGAACCCTACATGGTTTACGTTGACCCTGATCCAGTAAATGTTGCATATTTTGGAGTATCCACCTGGAGTAATATAGGTGAATGGCACTTGAACATAAGGTTTTTACAACAATTTGATTACTCTCAATTTACGCAATCTTTTCTGTTATGTCCCGCTATTGAATCAACCTCACTTTTGCCATTAAAACAATCTCTACCTTCGCCACTAAACCAACCTCCACCTTCGTCATTAAACTAACCTCTGCTTCCACCCCCACTTCCAGCACCATTTTTGTCATTTATTACTTTTAATGTATTTTGATCAAACTGATACAAAAGAATAAATAAATCATTATAACACTATTTTAAATTCAAATCTTATGTAATCTGTGACAAAATTTAATAAATGTATGATGTTTTTAATTAATAAAGCTTATTTAGAAACTGATATAGCTTACAGAAAAAATCATAGAATTAAAACGTATCTTTAAAAAATTATTAGAACAGTAAGTTCTATTCTATTGATAGATAATTTAAAATTAATGTTACCTAAAATTATTATTATGTCAAAAAAATTGTAAAGCAATATAAAAAGTTTTTGCAATTAAAGGAAGTTGAAGGTTTTTAATATTAGTTTTGTTGTATTTTTGTTAATGTTCTAGAATGTTTGCTTATTTTTTTAATTAAATTAATTAATCCCATTTTAATATAAAATTAAAAATAATATAAAGCAATTATACACAGTGTTTGAGAATAAGTGTGACAAAAAAAAATATATTTTTGAGTTTTGATTAAATACGATTGTCGATATAATAGTCAAATTTTGATATAGAAAACCAAAAGAAAAAAACTTAAATTTTATAATACACTCCATACAGAGTGGCCCATAAGTTGTGTCATTTATTTAGTTATTTATTAAATTGTTATCCTAACAGAACTAGTAATTCCACATGAAGATAATATACAGACATAAAACGTAGATATATATATATATGGGTAATTCCATTACTTTTCGACCAATTTGAAAAAGTCGACCTCTTTGATTTTGCTCAAATTTTCAGGGATCAAAATATAGATGAAAAAAATGTGATTTCCAAAATTTTAGACCTTAGAATATTGCCTGATCAAAATGACACACATTTGAAGGTCAGAAATTTTACAATAAAACGTCATTTTTAGCTTATTTTGTATCTCAATTTTTGGGCTTCTGGAAATTGATAAAAAGGTTTACGATAGCTCAAATTATTCCTTATTACATAAACTTTAAATCCCATATTATTAAGTTTAAAATCGTGGCAGTCATTTTGATATATTAAGCTTTAAACATTATTCCAAAAAAAACCGTAAATTTATCAGAATCGCAAAACTTTGCTTTCTTTAAACCGTTCTAACTTTGTCAAATCTTTACAAAATTTAATCCACAAGGTCTAAATTTCTTTGTGTTTAATCTCTTTTTAAAGTAATCAAACAAGACTTATAGAATCAATACGTATACACCACTATTTTGATGCAGGAAATTGCACATAATTTCGCGATCTTCAAAACTTGTAATTTTCCTGTCCCAAAAAAGCGCTGTCACCCTATGTCGATTTTTGTCAAAATTTCAGTAAATACTCTTTGGAGCACAAGAAAAAAAGGTATCTACATGAGAAATGGTATATCGGGCATTATCAAAAAAATTTTAATATTTAAAAATTGGCAAAATTGGCAAACCACACATTTTTGTATCTCAGATTTTGGGCCTTTAGAAAAAGATTAGAAGGTCCACGATGGCTCAAAATAATCCTTATTACATGTACTTTAAATCCCATATTTGTCTATTTAATGTTAGGCCAGTCATTTTGATACATCAAGCTTCAAACATTATTCAGAAAAAAACCGTAAATTAAGCAAAACTGCAAAATTATGCTTTGTTTAAACCGTTCTAACTTTGTTAAATTATAAAGAAATTTGATCCACGAGGTCTATATTTCTTTGTGTTCAATCTTTCTTTAAAATGAATACATAAGACTTATAAAATCTATACATATTTACCACTAATTTGATGCAGGAAGTTGCACATGTTTTTGCGATCTTCAAAACTTGTAATTTTTAGGTCTCGAAAAACCGCTGTCACCTTATGTCGATTTTAGTCAAAATTTCAGTAAATACTCTTCAGACCACAAATAAAAGGTTAGTTATATGAAAAATGGTATATTGGGCATTATCAAGATTTTTTTTGTATTCAAAGTTCAGAAAATCTAAATCACTTTTTGTTTATCTTGCTTTGTTTTTGAGATAGTCAACAAATACAAAATATTTAAAAAACTTTTTATTTAGCAAAAAAACACAAACAAAACAACATTACTTTAACAAGTGTGCATTGATGCAAGCTTTTGATACTTTTTAAAACAGTTTTCTTTGGTTCGGTTAGTAAAATTTGATAAAAATGCTGTTCAACATAAAGAATACGCAGATATCATTTTTGTTTACGGACTCTGTAATGGTAATGCCCTAGCAATTGAGATTTCCTGACAGAAAACAACTTTTTTGACTCGTTTTTTAGTGAAAATGTTTACCCATATTATTATTAAAAGTAAAACACCTACAACCAGGCGACACAGCACAACGACTTGCATTTTCTCAATGGCTTCTTGATAATACCCAATATACCATTTTTCATATAAATAACCTTTTTTCTTGTAGTCTGAAGAGTATTTACTGAAATTTTGACTAAAATCGACATAGAGTGACAGCGTTTTTTCGGAACCTGAAAATTACAAGTTTTGAAAATAGCGAAAACATGTGCAACTTTCTGCATCAAAATAGTTGTGAATATAAATTGATTCTATAAGTCTAGTGTAATTACTCTAAAGAAAGATTGAACACAAAGAAATCTAGACCTCGTGGATTAATTTTCTTTAAGATTTGACAAAGTTAGAATGGTTTAAACAAAACATAATTTAGCAATTTTTTAAAATTTACGTTTTTTTTTTAAATAATGTTTAAAGCCTGATATATCAAAATGACTGCCCCAACATTAAATATACGAATATGGGTTCTAAAGTACATGCAATAAGAAATATTTTAAGCCAACGTAGACCTTTTTATCTTTTTCCAGAGGCCCAAAAATTGAAATACAAAAATATGCGGTTTGCCGATTTTGACAATTTTTGAATATTAAAAATTTCTTGATAATGCCCGATATACCATTTCTCATATGAATAACCTTTTTTCTTGTGTTCTAAAGAGTATTTACTGAAATTTTGACTAAAATCGACATAGGGTGACAGCGCTTTTTTAGGACCTGAAAATTACAAGTTTTGAAGATCGCGAAAACATGTGCAACTTCCTGCATCAAAATAATGGTGTATACGTATTGATTCTATAAGTATTGTGTGATCACTTCAAAAAGAGATTTAAAACGAAGAAATTTAGACCTTGTGGATTAAATTTTGTTAAGATTTGACAAAGTTAGAACGGTTTAAAGAAAGCAAAGTTTTGCGATTTTGCTAAATTCACGGTTTTTTTTTGGAATAATGTTTAAAGCTATATATATCAAAATGACTGCCACGATTTTAAACTTAATAATATGGGTTTTAAAGTACATTTAATAAGGAATAATTTGAGCTATCGTAGACCTTTTTATCATTTTCCAAAAGCCCAAAAATTGAGATAAAAAATAATCTAAAAATGACGTTTTATTGTAAAATTTCTGACCTTCAAATGTGTGTCATTTTGATCAGGCAATATTCTAAGGTCTAAAACTTTGGAAATCTCATTTTTTTCATCTATATTTTGATCCCTGAAAATTTGAGCAAAATCAAAGAGGTCGACTTTTTCAAATTGGTCGAAAAGTAATGGAATTACCCATATATATATATATATATACAAAGTAAAAAAAGAGAATTTCATAGTGTGGTTATAAGTAAAGAATAAACAAAAATGATACAAAATAATTAACAAATTGACTGATTGGGCGCTATGGAGCTACGGAGCTATGGAGTTTATTGCATTTATTACTGTGTTCATCGGTGCGTTTAGTACTAAATTACTGTGCGCCCTAAAATAAGTAAATGTTGGTGAGTTTCTGGCTGCTAGTCTTAGTGCATAGAACTTTAAACAGCTTAACAGGATTGGACAATCTACATGTCCGCACACAATCTTAGTGGACAGATATACAGGGTGTTGAAAAAAGAAAGTAAAATATTTAAGAGGTGGTAGTACACACCACATCAAACAAAAAAATCTTAATAAACATGGGTTGTCATAGCAACGGTTTCAAAGATATGAAACATTATTTATTTTTATATATTTTTACAAAGGTCAGAGTTATAGAAGATGTTTGAAGTGCTCCCGTTTCATTTCCATACAGGCACGACATCTTTCTCTGACGGACATTTGTACTCTTTCTAAAACTCCCTCATTGGCTCATATATCTTAAGACTTTTCATTAATTTTTAACTGCAGCTCCTCGAGGCTATTTACAGAAGTAGCATACACTAATGATTTCAAAAATCTCCACAAAAAAATAAATCAAGATAGTTTAAATCAGGCGACCTTGCTGGCCATAAAACTGGTCCGCCTCTTCTTACCCATTTATGTAGAAAGGTTTGGTCTAAATGTTCTCTTAACGGCAATCGAAAAATGAGCTAAAGCACCATCATGCTGAAACCACATTTGTTGTCTGTGGGCCAAAAGAATGACATCCAAAATATTGTGTTCTGCAGAAAGTTAAGTTGCTGAATTTGTATATATATATATATATATATATATATATATATATATATATATATATACAACTAATTTAAATACAGCAACAAAAAAAAAGCGTTATTTATGTTCATTGTAAGAGTTTTCAGTTAAGTAGTTGCAGCACGTTGACAATTAAATTAATTGATGTGATGAGATGCTTCAAATAACTGCTACGCATAGCAAAGTTAATCAGATCTCTGGCGGGAGAGTTTTCTTTGCATTTTTACTTTAGATTTTTAATAATCAATGTAATCAATGTGATGGGCGTTGCTATTATTTCTTCAAACCCAAATTGCGCCGAAACAGTTATACAATAAAACAAACCACGCTTTGGTTGCCCACTGTTTGCAGTGCCTACATAATACTACACAACTTTTTACTTATTGAATACTTTTGTTTTTTTAACATATTTGGCTTTGTAGCCAAAGTTTTGAGTAGTAAACACTTATTTTAATGTCAAATGCCCCCGATAAGTGTTCCTAGATGCAGATTTATTTGCAAAACATATGTACAAATAAAATAAAAACTATTTTATTCAAACTACTTACATAATAAATATAGAAAAACACTAAAACTAAGTTTAGATTTAAAGTCAGTAATAATTAGTTTTTTTTTATATGTGCATGTGCTGCTTTAAATAATATTTAAATGTTTTTTTGTTATAAACGAAATGTAATGTAAAGCTATATAATTCTTTGTGTCTTTCACTTATTTTGTGTCAATTAAAAAAAAGTATCGCATTCTTTGAAAACGGTTGGGCAATAGTGCACAGTTGCACTTTAGTTTATTCACTGAGATAGTTCCATAAGTGGATAACGTACAAGTTATTTGTTTTTTTTTTTAAACAGTTCTTTTATATCATTTAGATTACATTATTTTTCCCAACTCCAATGAGGAATTGAGTAAAACTTATTCTGGATATACTGTAAAATTTTGACAGCTTTTATTGATTATTTCACTAGCTTGTTGTTCTTTACATCATTTCCTCGCCATTCTAAAATATGAAAACTTATTAATCTTGTAATAAATAAAATTACTTAAATAACAACCCAGTGTCTCCTTGCCTATTGTTGTCTTTTGCGACCAACAAAGGGGTTAACAAAAGTATTCGTTTACATCACTTCTTCCTGCAAGAACAAGTTTTTAGGTAAATTGTTGAGAGTATTGTTGGCAAAATAAAAAAGAGACAAGTCTGATTCTTCATATTATTGACCAATTACATTGTCAAATCTATAAAAAAAATTATAAAAATATATTAATTTCTACATTGTCAAATTCTTGGAACAAATTAACTCAATATAGATTCCGATAAAAACGTTCGACAACAGATCTTTTGACTTATGCTAATCACAAATAAAATTCCACTTTAGACAATGATATTATTTTTTTGCATAAATTAGTAAATGGTAATATTAATTGTTCTGTATTAGTCAAAAAATCAGATTTTAATTGTAATACAATTAAATGTACTAAAAATTTTAGTCTTTTTAAAGTAAAGTTCCATCGCGCCAACTAAGAGTACTATAGTATATAATCTACTAACGCGTATGCTACGTCAATGTAATTATGTAAAAATATATGTAATTTTGATTTATTTGATTATTCACATAATGCATTTAAAACTAATTGCGATAAATTTAATTTTAATTTGTACTTTCAATTCTGTGTAAACAACTAATATTTTTTTATACTATATGTTTATGTTTTATGTTTAATTATGTTTTTTTTATGAGATATATACATACACTAGTTTTTAAGTTGTTATTTTATAATATTTATTGTATATTTAATAAAGAAAATTATAATTATTATCCTTAACTTATCAACAAACTTCATTGTATAGATGTTAATCATAAATCAGTAAATCTTATCTATAATTTTCTTGACAATAGAAAAACTATAGTTGGAATTGATAGTTTTAACCAAAGAGTTCTATAACTTGAGATTGTAAGCTAGTGTTTTGCCGTACAATTTCTGAGTCTTTGTTTGTGTCGCACACTCTACCCTTTCCCCCTCCTGCTAGCGATTGAGCGTTGTATGTGATAAAGAAACGTCATAGTGGGACAAAGACGGAGATACCGAGAGTGTAAACTGCCTATACATTGTTTAAACAACAGCTTGGAATCTCTTGTTATAGAACTTATTGGTTATAACTCTGACTTCAAAATCATAAATGCTGGTGGTCTCCAAGGTTCTGTTCTTTTACCAACTTTATTCTTGGACCTCTTATAAACAACAACTTTAAAACAATATCTGAATGATTCATTTCCAACATGGTCAATTTTAACTCTAAAAAACTCAACTTCTTTCTGTTTTAAAATCAAAAGTCAAAATGCTATCAGTACAAAATGTTAAATTAACAACAAATCTATATCTAAATCTTTTTTAACTTATCTTCTAGAGGTTACAATCCTACATAATCTTTTCTAAAAAAGTGTTTTATTTCTGCGTATATATAAAACTTATAGTTGTTCTTATATTGAATATTGTTCTAAGTATGGGTAGAAGCATTGGAAGTTACTATCTCTTCTAAACTCTATTCAGAGACAAGCTATTTAGATCATTGCCGATCCAAAATTGACTAATGACTTACATACAACACAGGCGCGTAATGTTGCAGATCTTTACATTTTTGATAGATATTTTAATGGACATTTACTTGTAGTACAAGGCTTGCTAGAAATTCTAATAAATATTTATTGACAGTTCAGAGATGTAACAGAATTATCAACACATGGAACAAACTTACATATTCTGTATTTTCTGAGACCACAAATATTCAAAATCAATGTTTACAAACTGCTTAAATCTAGTCTGTAATGTCAATTCGACGAGCATGGTTTTACTCGTTAAAATTTAGAGGTATTTTTATGTTGTTACATATTAAGTAATTCTCAAATATCACATTTAAAAATAAAAAAAATAAAAAAATAAAAATAAAGTTTTAATGATGTTATTATTAATTGAATGGTGGTGACCGTTATTACGTAATAGCTCATTGTAGAAAATAAATAAAACACATTTACTATGTACTATATTACAAATATATCTAAACTGTGACAGTTTCAACCTTTTTACAAGGTCATCATCTGACGGTCATACAAACAAGTATGAATATAAAAGAGAATTTACATAGCATATAAAATATACAACAGTAAAACATAAAGTACTTTAAGGGAGGGGGTGGCAATGGCAGAGTGAAGATTGGTTTAATGACGGAGGTCGAGATTAGTTTAATGGCTGAGGTGAAAGTTGATCTAATAGCAGAAGTGCAGTTTGATTAAGTGACGGAGGTGGAGGTTGGTTCAATGACGAGAGTGCAGTTTGATTAAGTTGCAAGGTTAGCGGGAAAAATTCTGAAATTTTAGAGTAATTTAATAGTTGTAGAAACTTCAAGTTTAAGTGCCATTCACCAATAATATCACCATATGTAGATATTCCAATATAGGCAACATTTATTGGATCAAGGTCAACGTAAACCATGTAAGGTTGTTTTTCATATATTTTTCCAGTAGATAATGTTCCGTTTCGTCTATTGTACCTCACCCAGTATTTTTCAAATTTGTCCAAAACAATTTTTCCTTTTTTCTGAACCACAGGATTGCTTCCGACGTTATCTCTACAAATTACAGACAATGTATTATACCATCCGCCATAGATAATATGCAAAAATTTTCTAGTTAAGTCTTGCGTTTCTGACAGTATAAACTTAATGTCTTCAGTTGCTCTTACATCAACTTCAAAGTAGTCTCGTAACATTGGAAAAAATGATAGGAGTTGCCTGATGTGAAAAGTGTTATAACTGAAATTATATATTATTAAATTAATCAGTTAAGGTAAACTATTTAATAGAATAACCTTTATTTTTGTAACATTCAAAAAAAGCGAATTTTATTGCAGTGATGGTGTTGCACTTAACCTTACTTTTAACTTATTGACATAATATGCTCATTCAAAACAAATAAAATAAATTTGGTAATAATAAACTTAGATTTACTTTCATTTAATATTAAATACAATAATTCAGAACATTAAAATGTTTTGTGTTATTTTATAGTTTAACAGTTATATTATAAAATGTTCTCAAATATAAAAAAAATAAATATTGTTTTCAGTTACTTAAATTAGATATTTTTTTTAAATAGTATATTAAAATCATTGGCGATCACATGTAATGTTTGTCTGCAAACATGTTGCTTCCATAAATATTTTAAATTTCTGCAAATTGGAAATTTTTTTAAATTTATTTAAGAAATATTTTGAGATTTAATAATAAAATTGTTGTTTTTAAAAGTATTTCAGTTTGCTGCAATTTTTATGAAATTTGATTCATGTTTAAGAATTAATAAAATATATTTAAATTTTCATAGATTAAGCCAATTTATAAATCAATTTTTTTTAAATGAACTTTTTATGACTTTTTTATTCAAATTTGAAACTTAATGGTTTGAATGAGGCGCTAAATTTGAAGAATGTACTGCAATCGTTGTAAAATGTAACAAAATTATTCAATTACTCTTAGTTTGGCGACCAAACGTTAAAATGTTTTGAGGAATTACTGTAATATTTTAAATAGAGATTGAAAAACTAGAAAAAACAAACTAACTTTAAAAATCTTTGCATTTTAAAGTAAATAAACTGATAAAGCAACGATATAGTCTCAGTCTTTACTTTTTAATCAAACGTACCAACAAATGAGAAATGACAACAAGTTTGCTATCACTAACATAAAATCGAAGATTTATTATCTTATTTATACGAATTATACTTTCTATAAACCAGCTTGAATAATTAATAAATAATTAACATACATATTAACAAATCTAACGACTTTACATTTCTATGTATGATCAAAAACTCAAATAGTTAATACAATAATTATAATTGATAACTAATCATCAATAAAAATGAATATTTGTTTTATAACAATTATTTTGTAAATTTGTCATTTTTAAAAATTAATAATTAATTTTTTTTTAAATTTTTTAAATTAATTCAATTGTATATTAATTTGAAAAATGTGTTTTATTACAAAATATAAATGCAAACTAATAAGATATGAATTTTTAGATGTAATCTATACAAAAGTAATAACTATGCTTACCAAATTTGTTACTTATAGTTGGAGCCAACATAATCTGACAATTCATTGTATTAGAGATTATTACTTTGAGAATAATGTTACCTATAATAGAACTGTTTATAAATGTAGTAAGTGGAGTAACTAAAGTGTGCAGATATAGCACAATGCTTTTGAATTGTTTTTGTTTATTTTATAAAAGTGCCATATGTTTTTAGTTTAGCTTCTTTACGTTTCTTTTATAATAAATTAGCTGGTAGGACAAGAAATTTTTTTCAAATTAAAAATTTTGTTGTTGCTTCTTTCATAAGGGTCAGTCTTAAATAAAAAAAATTAATCAACGTTGTCCACTTTTTGTTTTTGATTTTTTTTTATTTCTGTACACGTTGACGATTATTCCAGAGCTTATATACTTGAAATGTATCCAAATATGGTATCAAAACTTACTAGCAACAGAAGCAACTGATACTTATAAAACATTTATATTAGGAAAAATGTCCATCCAAATAATTGGTAATGAATGATAGCAACTATAGGATAATGTTCCAAATACTTGGGGTAATAATATCAGGGTTATTAGTACTTGTTGGTGAATTTGAACGTCCGGTAAATTTTTTTTTGGTTAATTTGAGTGTTACTGCCGACAACTGGGTTCCCAGAAGTAGATTCTCAAAATTGAATTTCTTGATTTCCAAAGAATAATTTATAACTTTTGTTTTTAATCATATTGTTTTCAAAAAGGTTTTTTGTTTTGGTTTCATGAGGACATTTTAATGAAATTCAATCTCTCTTGGTTTAAAAAAACGGCACATTATTGATTCATTTTTGTTAAATTTGTTTAGTTTAGTAAATTGACATTTATCAATTTTTTTCTGTTTAAAGTTGATTGGCTAAGTCGGCACATTGATACTGTTTTATGCTTTTGGCACATAAGCGATTTAAAGACAAGTTTATATTATTGAGTTTTGATTATAGGAACATTTTTACTAGTAATATTGTTATACATAACAGCTTCGTGTTTTGTAGAAATTGAGTTTTAGTATAGGATCTCAAAAATGTGTTTCTATTTATAGTGATTGCAAAGAAGAAAGAAAAAGTTATATTTTAATTTTTTAATTTTTTAATTTTTTAATTTTTTAATTTTTTAATTTTTTAATTTTTTAATTTTTTAATTTTTTAATTTTTTAATTTTTTAATTTTTTAATTTTTTAATTTTTTAATTTTTTATTTCTATTGATCAATAATCGATTCAAAATCTAATTTAATATCCAGTTTTAAATCAAATGGAAGCTGTTTGTTCTAGAAAGTAGAAATTTTGCATAGGTCTAAGAATAAATTTTTCGGACTTAATTTACAAAATAATTTAGTTAGTTAATCTAGATTTTTGCCATATCATCTTCAATTTATTTCTCTTGATCTAAAACGTGTAAAATAATTTGCTGTAAAATAGCATATTTAAAATTTAAAATTTAAATATAAATAAATAAATAACAAAAATAAAATAAATTTTTCCAAACTATTAAAAACAATAGCAAAAAATGACTTGAACTCCAATAGCGTAGTACACCCTATACACCTAATAGTCATATGACAAAACACTGCTGAATTTGCATGAAGAGCTCTAGGGTGTTATGACGTTTTTAGTAATTGCAGCTTGTTCTCTTGAATAGCAAACCACTCAGTTAGCCAGCGAGACAACAACATTTGTTATAGAAAATTACAAATCTTTGTCTGCAACACGTTCAGCGATAGTTTATTTGATTTTTACTACACCTACGATATGTGTATAAGCACCTATACAAAACTAATACAGCAGTAATATCGCTTCTAGCAAACATAATCCCAACAAGTTGTAAAATGATGATGTGTGGTATCACTCATTTGATCTTTTTGTGATCTTGTATCACAATAAAAATGAATTGTCAGATTATGTTGGCTCCAACTATAAGTAACAAATTTGGTAAGCATAGTTATTACTTTTGTATAGATTACATCTAAAAATTCATATCTTATTAGTTTGCATTTATATTTTGTAATAAAACACATTTTTCAAATTAATAAACAATTGAATTAATTTAAAAAATTTAAAAAAAAATTAATTATTAATTTTTAAAAATGACAAATTTACAAAATAATTGTTATAAAACAAATATTCATTTTTATTGATGATTAGTTATCAATTATAATTATTGTATTAACTATTTGAGTTTTTGATCATACATAGAAATGTAAAGTCGTTAGATTTGTTAATATGTATGTTAATTATTTATTAATTATTCAAGCTGGTTTATAGAAAGTATAATTCGTATAAATAAGATAATAAATCTTCGATTTTATGTTAGTGATAGCAAACTTGTTGTCATTTCTCATTTGTTGGTACGTTTGATTAAAAAGTAAAGACTGAGACTATATCGTTGCTTTATCAGTTTATTTACTTTAAAATGCAAAGATTTTTAAAGTTAGTTTGTTTTTTCTAGTTTTTCAATCTCTATTTAAAATATTACAGTAATTCCTCAAAACATTTTAACGTTTGGTCGCCAAACTAAGAGTAATTGAATAATCTTGTTACATTTTACAACGATTGCAGTAAATTCTTCAAATTTAGCGCCTCATTCAAACCATTAAGTTTCAAATTTGAATAAAAAAGTTATAAAAATTTTATTTAAAAAAAATTGATTTTTAAATTGGCTTAATCTATGAAAATTTAAATATATTTTATTAATTCTTAAACAAATTTCATAAAAATTGCAGCAAACTGAAATACTTTTAAAAACAACAATTTTATTATTAAATCTCAAAATATTTCTTAAATAATTTTAAAAAAATTTCCAATTTGCAGAAATTTAAAATATTTATGGAAGCAACATGTTTGCAGACAAACATTACATGTGATCGCCAATGATTTTAATAAACTATTTAAAAAAAATATCTAATTTAAGTAACTGAAAACAATATTTATTTTTTTTATATTTGAGAACATTTTATAATATAACTGTTAAACTATAAAATAACACAAAACATTTTAATGTTCTGAATTATTGTATTTAATATTAAATGAAAGTAAATCTAAGTTTATTTATTTATTTTTTTTTTTGTGTTTTAGCGTCGACTACTAAGGTCATTAGCTATTTATTTTAATAATAATAACCTCAGGTTATAGACCTGAGGAGACAATACAACACATTAAAATGGTTAAATAAATAAATAGATAAATAAAAAATAAATCTAATATCACAGTTGCTTAAATTAAAAAAAAAAAAAACTAATATCACAAAACTTACTATTTAACCTAACCTAATATCACAGATGACACCGAAGCTGTAAAATGCTTCGATGCCAGACCCTAAAAACTAAAGTAACTAAACCTAATATCACAACTTAACCTAATATCACAACTTAACTTAATATCACAGATGACATCGAAGCTGTAAAATGCTTCGATGCCAGACCCTAAAAACTAACTAAACCTAATATCACAGATTGCACCGAAGTTGTAAAAGACTACAATGCTTTAAACAACTCAACAACACAAACTGATCAATAGAAATAAATAAATAAGTTAACACCAAAATCATTATAAGACAACACAAAAACTTGGTTACACCTGTTTGAGGAGTCCTGCGTCTTTCAAGAACTGGACGCACCTTCCCATGGACTCTTCTCTGTTTGATAAAATAGACGCCACGTTGTTAGGGAGCTCGAGCCGATTACGGTGGGGAAGGTAGGCTCGGCAATCCTCCAAAATGTGCTTCACCGTTAGAGGGTCGTGACATGTTTGGCATTCTGGTTGTTCGTCGCCGGTCAGGAGATACGAAGAGGTCAAGTTGGTATGACCTATGCGCAAGCGACATAGGGCGACCTCCTCTCTCCTTCTAAGTTTATTATTACCAAATTTATTTTATTTGTTTTGAATGAGCATATTATGTCAATAAGTTAAAAGTAAGGTTAAGTGCAACACCATCACTGCAATAAAATTCGCTTTTTTTGAATGTTTCAAAAATAAAGGTTATTCTAGTTATTAAATAGTTTACCTTAACTGATTAATTTAATAATATATAATTTCAGTTATAACACTTTTCACATCAGGCAACTCCTATCATTTTTTCCAATGTTACGAGACTACTTTGAAGTTGATGTAAGAGCAACTGAAGACATTAAGTTTATACTGTCAGAAACGCAAGACTTAACTAGAAAATTTTTGCATATTATCTATGGCGGATGGTATAATACATTGTCTGTAATTTGTAGAGATAACGTCGGAAGCAATCCTGTGGTTCAGAAAAAAGGAAAAATTGTTTTGGACAAATTTGAAAAGTACTGGGTGAGGTACAATAGACGAAACGGAACATTATCTACTGGAAAAATATATGAAAAACAACCTTACATGGTTTACGTTGACCTTGATCCAATAAATGTTGCCTATATTGGAATATCTACATATGGTGATATTATTGGTGAATGGCACTTAAACTTGAAGTTTCTACAACTATTAAATTACTCTAACATTTCAGAATTTTTCCCGCTAACCTTGCAACTTAATCAAACTGCACTCTCGCCATTGAACCAACCTCCACCTCCGTCACTTAATCAAACTGCACTTCTGCTATTAGATCAACTTTCACCTCAGCCATTAAACTAATCTCGACCTCCGTCATTAAACCAATCTTCACTCTGCCATTGCCACCCCCTCCCTTAAAGTACTTTATGTTTTACTGTTGTATATTTTATATGCTATGTAAATTCCCTTTTATATTCATACTTGTTTGTATGACCGTCAGATGATGACCTTGTAAAAAGGTTGAAACTGTCACAGTTTAGATATATTTGTAATATAGTACATAGTAAATGTGTTTTATTTATTTTCTACAATGAGCTATTACGTAATAACGGTCACCACCATTCAATTAATAATAACATCATTAAAACTTTATTTTTATTTTTTTATTTTTTTTATTTTTAAATGTGATATTTGAGAATTACTTAATATGTAACAACATAAAAATACCTCTAAATTTTAACGAGTAAAACCATGCTCCTCGAATTGACATTACAGACTAGATTTAAGCAGTTTGTAAACATTGATTTTGAATATTTGTGGTCTCAGAAAATACAGAATATGTAAGTTTGTTCCATGTGTTGATAATTCTGTTACATCTCTGAACTATCAATAAATATTTATTAGAATTTCTAGCAAGCCTTGTACTACAAGTAAATGTCCATTAAAATATCTATCAAAAATGTAAAGATCTGCAACATTACGCGCCTGTGTTGTATGTAAGTCATTAGTCAATTTTGGATCGGCAATGATCTAAATAGCTTGTCTCTGAATAGAGTTTAGAAGAGATAGTAACTTCCAATGCTTCTACCCATACTTAGAACAATATTCAATATAAGAACAACTATAAGTTTTATATATACGCAGAAATAAAACACTTTTTAGAAAAGATTATGTAGGATTGTAACCTCTAGAAGATAAGTTAAAAAAGATTTAGATATAGATTTGTTGTTAATTTAACATTTTATACTGATAGCATTTTGACTTTTGATTTTAAAACAGAAAGAAGTTGAGTTTTTTAGAGTTAAAATTGACCATGTTGGAAATGTATCATTCAGATATTGTTTTAAAGTTGTTGTTTATAAGAGGTCCAAGAATAAAGTTGGTAAAAGAACAGAACCTTGGAGACCACCAGCATTTATGATTTTGAAGTCAGAGTTATAACCAATAAGTTCTATAACAAGAGATTCCAAGCTGTTGTTTAAACAATGTATAGGCAGTTTACACTCTCGGTATCTCCGTCTTTGTCCCACTATGACGTTTCTTTATCACATACAACGCTCAATCACTAGCAGTGAGGGGGAAAGGGTAGAGTGTGCGACACAAACAAAGACTCTGAAATTGTACGGCAAAACACTAGCTTACAATCTCTAGTTATAGAACTCTTTGGTTAAAACTATCAATTCCAACTATAGTTTTTCTATTGTCAAGAAAATTATAGATAAGATTTACTGATTTATGATTAACATCTATACAATGAAGTTTGTTGATAAGTTAAGGATAATAATTATAATTTTCTTTA